>CM062815.1:741879463-743079463 GCA_031772625.1 Pinus tabuliformis
GAATAAATTTATATTTTCATGTTAGTAGAATAGTTAATAAATGAAGAGCTTCTATTTTTATGTGCTTAATGTTATATCATGATTTTTGCATTATATTTGGATGGATGCTACTTATGTCATTCTGTGTTTTCTTTGGGTGCAGATTCTGGATTTTCACATTCCATCGATGAAGCAACATGTCCCCAAGTAAAGCCAGATGTTGACCACTCCATGTCAACTACCCCATAGCTGTACATTTTTTCGCGCATGGATTTCCATCATGTCCGAGCACTCAAATGATCCACAAATTCATCATTATCATCCATATGTACACTGGAGTTTTGTAAACCCATTCTGCATTTTGTAATGTAAATGATCCTAGTAAGACAAATGTACGTGACAACCTAGGTAAATTTATTCTTCCAAGATGATTTCCATCCTAGGAGGTTTTTCGTCTCATTGATTCATGTGTGTTTTTAAACACGGATGATGCACAGACATTTTCCCTCCAGCGTCACCCCAAAGCTAGGGTGGATTTTGTCGTCAGGATCTTAAATGAGTCCTAGTGTTATTTATCGAGTCTCTGTAAAAGTGATTTGGGAATAATTCTAGCTATTTGGTTAGATTATTTTATTACAAGTCACTTAGTCTACTAGATCATATTTTGTGTCGCAGAAATGGGTAATTGTTGAGGGTCTATAACGAACGGGTGTTCCCCCTTCATGGGTTAGAAATGTAATATTTCATGTAAATAATATTTTAGCTATAATGCTAAAGTATTAGAGGGTTGGAAAAATTAATAATCCCCTCATGAGTCAATTAATTAAATTTTCTAGCTAAAATAAATTAAAATACTAAGGCCAAAAATTTAAATAATTTAGGTCCTAGGAAAAATTAAATTCTCCAACATTTAAAATTCGTGGGTTTTAAAGTTTTTAATTTTTGAAAGTATTCGACCAAGGAAATATTGAAAATTTCAAGATATTTTGGACCCTTGGGCCATAGTAGTTAAGTCAAAGTTTTGAGGAATTAACTCAAAATAATCATTTTTTAGTTAATTAAAAGTGAAATTCGAACTTCTTCAAAAAGTAACTTTATTTGAGCAGTGATGATTAAAAGATCATTTGATCTTCATCAACGGCTAAGATTGCTTTGACGGGGATCAAGCCAACTAGCCGTTGGAGAATTTATCTATAAATTAGAGGTTTCTCTCGATTACTTGGATCCGATTTCTAAATCATGTACTTGCTCTAAGAAAGCTCTTCTAATTTTTTCTGGTTAATAAAACGCAAAGACTTTGGGTTTTCAGACTGTGGTGTTCCTATTTCATATTTATGTGATAATATTGTTCTTAATACTCTGTTGCTTTTATTTGCATTTGTTGGTTAATAGCCTTTGAGAATTGATCTGTGTACAGGTATCTTGCACAGATTTCTGGGTTTTTAATATATCATTTTGATTTGATAGAAGTAGTAGGTATCTCTATTTCTTGATGATTTTATGATCATTTTTTAATCTCTATTAATATAACAACCAGATCTAAGTGTGCAGAAGTTATCATTCAGGATTTGGGCGTTTGGGAAAGTCCTCAATTGGACCAACTAGTTCCCAGTTTACAGAATCTAAAGAGCCCAGTATTTTTAATTTCTTTAGTCATTTTATAGAATATTTTACTCGCAGGGATTTTCTTGGGTTTGTGCCTCTTTAAAATTTCAAATTTATTTCTAAATTTGTGCTAAATTTGTTTAAATCTGGCTAATAGAGGTCTTTGATCTACAAATCTACTAGATCTGTAGAATATTATTGTAGATTTGTAAATATCAAGTTTTATAATTCATTGGGGTTTTGGGTATTTCATATTTTTGTATATACATGTTTTGGGGTTTGCTATATTTTGTTTGTGCAGGGACAAATCTGAAGATTGTAGGTGATTTTTGAGGATTCTTGAGACTAATCTAAGCCCCGAAGGGCATCTCCATTTTGTTTGCAGGTTGAAGAAAAAATGCAAGAGGATTGTGGGCAAATTTTTTAAAGGCCTAGAGGCCCTGTGCTGGCCATCTCCAGCTCCTTCTCAGCCTCCTTTCTTCTCTATCTCGGGCTTGCTCCTCGGCCTCCCTTATACCTCCATTTTTGGCCTCCCCTCTTCTCTTCTCGGTCTGCCTCCTCAACCTGCCTTACGGCCCCCTCATCCACGACTTGCTCCCCTCTCGGCTTGCTTGCTTCGTGGCCTCCACTCCTCCCTCGTCTGTTTTCCCCTTTCTCCCTTCTCAGCCTGCCTTCTCCCTCACCCTCGTCCCTCCTCCCTTCCACTCTCAACCCTCACCTCTCCCTCACGGCAACCCCTCTTCTCCCTCTCCCTTCTCGGCCTGCCTATCTCCCTCACCCTCGGCCCTCCTCCCTTTCACCCTCGGCCCTCACCTCTCCCTCACAGAAACCCCTCATTCCCCTCTCGGCCTCCATTATTCCCCTTTCATCTTCTCTTCCTTCACCCTCCTTCATCACTAATTTTTTCCATAAAATTTCCCTAAAGATTTTAACAAATCTTATAACAAAATTTTTTCCCAAAAAAAATTTTGAGTTGAAGATCTTCAGTGACTTGGGCAGCTTGTCTCCAAGTGTCTTCAAGACCCTAAGGTTCGACTAGTGCACACCCTCTAACCTTTCCTCATTGCATTTATCTGATTGAAAGCAAGGCTAGTAATAGCATACATATGAAATTAGTTGGAGTTTAGCAACAAATTTAATTTACATCTTTTACTGTTGTACATTGCAGAAATAAAAGCTATATTCAATAACTTTTTGCATGCTAATTTCTGAACATTGTTTCACTGTTTTCGAGTAATTTATTTCTAAGTTTTTAGATCAAATGCATCAGTAGATCAAGTATATTTAAACTCAGAAATTTTCTGGATTGTTAGTTATTAGTTTGTCAAGTGAAGTTTCTGATGTTATATATAGAAGAAATCTGAATTTTGCACGGTTATAGGATTGCTGATTTAGAATATATTGTTAGCGTTAACATTTGATTTAAGAGCAGATTACTAGACTGATATTTCATTGATGTAAGTTGAGTTTCAATACTTAGTTTAATTTCTGAAATACATTTGTTTCTACATGCTCATGCAAGTAGGACTAATCTAGTTTTACTTATGCATCTAATGATCTTTGATTGAGTACCTTATACAAATGGATTTCTGAATTTAAAGTGTTTTATTTCCAATGTTTTACATTTCAATCCTATTGTACATTTTAGTGGTTACTTGTGTATATTTTACATTTTACATTGTTGATATAAGTACTTGTTTTCACATTAAGATCATCATTTTTCTGAGCCTTAAGTTAAACAATACTCACAGCATAACTCAGAATAATTCATATTTTAGGCTCTCATTTAACTAAAATTAACCAAATCCCTGCATTTCACATAGCGTTAAGTTTCGCATTTGCATATAAGACAATCGAATCATTCAGCAGCAGTTTCTCATCCTTTACTTGGACATTATTTCCTTCGCAAAATAGTTCATTCCAAAGGCATTGGTATCATTTTCCTCAAATCAAATTTGAATCCTTCAAAATCTTGCGTGATCTAAACAAGTATTGGTTGCTTAGCTGTGTCTCTCACACTGGTTGGTTCCCAACTAGTTTTCATTCATTCCATTTCCATAGGGTCTACCCCCTTAGTCTGCTATTGGGAGACAACTCAAACGGAGAGATTGGGGATCAATGTGACAGCCCCTGATTTGAATCATTGTCGCAGTGCCTAAACATTCTGTGCGACAACATTTTTTTGCACCGTTGCCAGGGATATATTTTTTCTATCCTTGGTCCTCACAACATTTTTTCTAATCTTCTAATCTATTATGTCGTTCATTAGCCTGTCAAAGTGGCACAAAAATTTTGGTGTTGTTACCGAGGCATCAACTTTATCTTGTTGCCAAATTCACGACATCATTTTTTCCTTTTTTTCTTTCATCTTTCTATCTTTCATTCAAGCCAGCAACGCCAACATTTCTTGGTGTTGTTGTCGAGGACCAATTTATTGGACCTTGGCTTTACGACATTCATCTTATTCATTTTTTCAATCTCTCATCATTTTTTGTCCCATCAACACCACATTTTCTGGCGCCATTTCATCTCTTCATCTTTTCATCACCGTATCTTTCATCATGTCACTAATTCTTTCATCTGCACCTTTAGCACCTGGACATTTAAGTTGATTTCCTATTTGGGTGGCGACTCCAATTATTCATCCATTTACTCTCATACAGTGTTGCGAGGGAGCCCCCCTCCCCCCCGATCCCGCTTCCAATCCGCGCTCTAGGCAAGAGCGGCTCGGGAGAGGGTCGGGAGCGCGCTCCCGAAATCGCTCCCGTAAAAAAATTTCCACTCCCTACCTATTGCCGGAGCGAATTAGGCAGAGATCGCTCCCATCACTCCAGGAGCATTTTTTATAGCCTGAGAGCGGTCGGGGAGCGATCCTCCCGACCGCTCCTGGGCTATAAAAAACGCTCCCATCCAGTGAAAAAAAATCGTGTAGATGAAAAAAAAAATCGCGCGGATGAAAAAAAAAAGCCGCCGGAAAATTTAAAAAAGGCATTGGTTTTGGGGGCAAAAAGGGATGGAAGGAATATAAATAAACCCTCCCTCCAATCAATTTCATTATTTTAGAAGAGAGTGAGAGTGAGAGCAAGAGGAGAGTAAGAGAGGGTGAGGAGCAAGAGAGAGTGAGGGGCAAGAGAGAGCAAGTGAGAGTGAGAGCAAGGGAGGGTGAGGAGCAAGAGAGAGCAAGTGAGAGTGAGAGCAAGGAGCAAGGTGCAAGGAGAGAGCAAGTGCTAAGGAGCAAGAGAAAGCAAGGAGGGGAGATTGGAGGCCAAAGAGGTAGGCTCTATTCTAGCAAATATTTTTGATGTTCATTACTAAATAAATAAATAAAATTCTCCCATTCCATTTCTTTGCAGATTTAAACATCATGGTTATATTTCTTGGCATTTTCTTCTTCTTGGTTCCTTTTTTGGTTATTATGGTGTTGGAGAGTAGAAAAAGGAGGGTTGAAAATGAAAAAGGGGATGAAGAAGGGGGTCATAGTGGATTTGATGAAAACCCCGGTGAGGAGGAGCTAGAGGAGAGTGAACATGAGTAAGCTCAAAAAACTAAACAAGACCAAACTCCACTGTGGAAATATGTTAATAGGCCTGAAGTAGGGAAAGGGGGTGGAACCACTAAATTTCATTGCCACCATTGCAACAATAATTACACAAGTTCATACACATGTGCCAGAAAGCACCTCTGTGGGAAAAGGCAATGGGATGGAGATAAACAAATAGAAATCAAAACTTGTTCAGGTGTGTCAGCAGCAGATAGAGCCAAATACATAAGGGAAGAGGAGGAAGCCCAATACAAATCTAAAAAATCAAAGGGTTTCTTTGAACCAAGCTCACAATCACATGCACAGAGAACTCCTTCAACATCTTCCAAATGCAGTGGATATGGAGGCACAGGATCACCAGGTTTAAGGCGTAGAAGCATATCAGATTTCCTTGATGAAGGGTGTAGGAATGATGTGGATTCAAAAGTCTACAGGTTTCTCTATGCATGTGGGATACCATTCAATGTTCTTCACTCACCTTATTAGCACAAAATGGTTTCTACCATAAATGATGCCCCTAAAGGATACAAGAGCCCTGGGTATGACAAGGCAAGAACCATTTGACTTGATCATGAAAAAGAAAAAATATCTCATTCTTTGAATAGAATGACAAGTTCTTGGATTGACCATGGGGTTTCCATTGTATCTGATGGATGGACAAATGTAAAAGGCAAGCCATTGATAAATGTTTTTGTTGTGTCCATTAGTGGTGCCATCTTTCTTTCAGCATATGATTACTCAGACAAGTTCAAGACTGGCATCAACATTGCAGAACCATTACTTGAAACATTTGAGCGTATTGGACCATACAATGTCATCCAAGTCATCATTGATAATGCTCCTAATTGTAAGGCAGCGGGAGCAATTATTGAGGATAAATACCCCAACATATTTTGGTCTAGGTGTTTGGTTCACACAATGAACCTTTTGATGCATGATATTGTTAAAAACAAAAACAAACAATACAAATGGATTGGTGATTTGTACAAGAGAGGCAAAGAAATGATAAAATTTATTACAAATCATAGCAATACCCAGGCCTTTTCCGCAGTCGCTCAAGATTGGAGTTGTTGCAGATTGCGAGGACTAGATTTGGTAGCTATTACCTCACCTTCAGGCGCCTTTTGAAGGTAAGAGAGTTACTGGCTAGCATGGTATCAAGTCCACACTGGCAAGTATTAAAGGAAAGGGCTACAAATGCAGCTGACAGGAAAGGTTTTGAACAGGTGGAGGAGGCCGCTCTTGATGGTATGTTTTGGGCACGTGTGAGGCAAGTATTGGATTTCACCAAGCCCGTTTATCACATGATTTGCAGATACGTTTTGGTCACGTGTGAGGCAAGTATTGGATTTCACCAAGCCGTTTATCACATGATTCGGTTTGCAGATACAGATAAACCAGTGATTGGCGAGGTGTATGAGTAGATGAATACCATGTTAGGGAAAATAAAACATATTGTTCATAACAATGATCCCAACATGTATAAACTGATTCACAATTGTGTGTGTATATGGTGGGATAAACTTAATGTTCCACTACATTGCTTGGCGTATATCCTTACGCAAAAATACTACTCTGCATCTTGGTTGGGCCAACCTGCACCAGGGGGTGGGGTTAGGGTCAAACCCCATATAGATGAAGAGGTATCTACAGGATATTTGCAAGCATTAGAAAAGTTGATACCTGACAGGGAGGAATGTGCTAGTGTGCGTCTTGAATTAGGCAGATACTTCAGTTGCACTGGTTTGTTTGGTACCTTTCATGCAATGGAAGATAGAGACAGATTTGATGCTCTCACATGGTGGGAATCATATGGCGGCCAAGGACTTTTGCCAAAATTGGCAAAAAAAGTTCTCTCACAGGTTGTAAATACTTCTTTTGCAGAGAGGTGTTGGAGCACCTACAGCTTCATACGTAATGTGAAAAGAAACAGACTCAATGAAAACCGGGCAGAAAGCTTGGTCTATGTGCACTACAACTTGAGGTTGTTGAGTCATTACTATGATCGGGCTTATGAGGATCCAACATATAAAATTTGGGACAACCACCCAGAGGATGATAATTTGAAGGATGGCACTATACATCTTGAAGAATTGGAAGCGGAACTTATGAGAGAGGAAGATGAAGCAATAACCATGCCACCTCCACCATCCAGTAGCAGTGCTCGAGTTCTGAGTCTTGTTCCTTTGTTGTCGCCACTTCCATCTACACCCTCATGTGGAGGGCATGTGCCTTCTAGTTCTGGTCGTCGGTCTGTGCAAGAGGAGACTCCTAGAAGACCACCACGACCTGCTCATACATCAGACACTTCTCGTGGCAAAGGCCACATGAAGTAGTAGATAATAGATTTACAGTTTACTTGTCTTTTCTAGTTTCTATTAGTTTTCAATTTTTCATAACTGTTGAGTCTTAACTCCTTCATATCATAATGATATTTTTTGTAAACAATATATGACTGTGGCAATTTAAGTTTGAAGTTTGAAGTTGGCAATTATAACTCAATGATAATGATTCTGAATTATGAATATGATGCTTCGTGAAAGTTGTTTCACTTCATTTCATAATTCATTTTATAACATTTCATTTCATGTTAGATATTATTTCTTGTAATGATTAAACTTAACTTACAAGTACAACTTTGGTGATCAATGATGATAAATGTTATATATTGAATTTTCAATTTTGAAAGCTTGAAGTTGAAACATTAAGATTGATGAATCATGATTCACAAGACTCAATATGTTGTATGTTACTAACTTGTGGACGTGGTTGATGAAGATTATAACTTCTAGATGATTGATGTTATATGGTTCAATGATCAATCTATGTTTTTTTATGTTTTTTATATCTAATTCATCATTCTACATGTTTTTGTTGACATATATGTATCAAAATATAAAAATAAATAATATATATATATATATATATATATATATATATATATATAAATCGCTTCGGGATTTGCTCTCAAACCATGAGCTTTTGAAAATGTCGCTCCCGCACCCATTTTCGCTCTCACTCCCCACTTTCGCTCCTACTCCCAAGTAACACTGCTCTCATACAAGAAACCCTCCCTGATATCCATCTGCTTCTCTCGACTGACCTTTCGGTTTCTGCTTTTAAATTATTAAAGTTCGATTCATGCTCAAGTGGTGACTCCATTTCTTTCATTTCTTACAAGAATTTCTGCTAGAAGCTCGCTTCTTGTGGATCTTTTTGATTTACTTGAGCAAAGATCTATCTCTCTAGCATCCATTTGGTTGTTCCCTTTCCCCCCTTTAAGCAAGTCTTCATGATATGTCGAAAGAGGCCTTTCATAAATTTCCTATGTTCTCGGGTGGTGATTCAGCCACTGCTGGAAAGCATCTCCACAAGGTTACTCATATAATAACCATATATTGTCTTCCTTCACAATATAATCATGAATATGTCAAGATACGTCTCTTTGCCTTTTCCTTAGAAGGTGATGCTATGGATTGGTTTCGTAATTGTCCTAAGGATTCTTTCGCTTCTTTACAATACATCATCGATGCTTTTAAGGATAGATATATGAAACAAGGTGGCTCGCCTTGTGCCCCTAATACTATGCAAAAGAGTGAAAGTGATCTTGTAAAGAACTCAACTATCAACAGAAGATTTCAAGACAATTCTCATGATGAATCCACTTGTACCATTGCAAGACAAATCCATGATAGTGGAGAAGCAGAAACAAGTTGTCAAATCAGTGTTGACAATGATAAGCATCTTGTTAAGGAATTGATTCAGATGGTTAAAGACATTCAGTTAAGTCGGGCTCAAGTAATCAAGAATACAAAGGTTAATCAGGCTCAACTTATTAAAGATATGGAACTTAACCAAGCAAGATTAGCAGCGAATCATGCCAAAGAAAATTGATTCTATACAGAACAAGATATTAGCCTTAGAGGAAAAGATAACGATCATGGAATTCAACCACTCCAATCAAATGACTACCATGGAAGAAATACATGATGAAGAGATGGCCATCATGGAATTTGATCACAACAATCAGTTAGCTACCATGCAAGAAAATCATAAGAAAGAGATAAACTATATGCAAAATTGCTTCATGGGCATGAAAGCGAAGAATAATAAAATTATAAAGGACATGGAAGTTGGTCAAATATCTCTTCAAAATAGATTATTGGCCATACAAAAAAAACAAGCACCATGTGTTATAAATATGGATGAAATGGATACCATCGAAAACAGATTAAAGATAATGGAAGTTAATCATTCTAATCAGATGTCCATTATTCAAAATCATATGATTGCAATAGAAGCAAAGCACACTCGGGAAATGAAAACTATGGAGGCCAATCATATCACTCTGCAAGACAGATTCGTGAAAATTGAGCTCAATCAAGGAAAATTAATAGTAAGGCATGCTAGATAAATAAGTTCCATACATAAGAGGTTGGAAGAAAGGAAATCACATGTACAGAAGTTTCAGTCTAGTCCAGACGATAAATGGCATAAAATCAGGAAGCTTTCAAAAGATCATAACTCTCCCAAGCCATTAAAGCAGGTCCCATCTTGTTGTGAATATCCTGAGTAAGTGGTTGGCCCCATTAACGAAGATTTAACTGGGGATGACATGATCAAAGAAGAAATTGAAAAGGATCAAGTTATAAATCATAACACTTGTGCAACTGATCCATCATTTTATCACAAAACAGATGCAGAATGAAGAGAGACATGTCACAAATATCTTAAATACTTCGACTGAAAGTTCTCAAGCATAATGTTCCACATCATCAGTGATATAGCTTGCCACATAGAAAAGCCTGAAGCGAAAAAGAAAAAAAATAAGTGGTTTGATGCATCTAATGGCCATGAGCAACTCGATTTTCGGAAAAGACAAAGTCCTACCGTATGCAGGATTGGACAGGGCACATTCTAAAAACAAACCACATATTTGCCTGAAAGCAAGCAAATGCTCAATATGCACTATATTGAACACATATGATGCCACAAGGCATCCTTTGTATTGTATCTCTAACCTTACACCTTGTTATTTCAACATTTTCACTTTGTAGTTAGATTAAATTTATATTTTCATCTTAGTAGAATAGTTAATAAATGAAGAGCTTCTATTTTTATGTGCTTAATGTTATATGATGTTTTTTGCATTATATTTGGATGGACGCTACTTATGTCATTCTGTGTTTTCTTTGGTGCAGATTCTGAATTCTCACATTCCTTCGATGAAGCAACATGTCCCCAAGTAGAGCCAGATGTTGACCACTCCATATCAACTACCCCATAGTTGTACATTTTTTTCGCGCATGGATTTCCATCATGTACGAGCACTAAGATGATCCACAGTTTCATCATTATCAACCATATGTACACTAGAGTTTTGTAAACCCATTCTGCATTTTGTAATGTAAATGATCCTAGTAAGACAAATGTATGTAACAACCTAGGTAAATTTATTTTTCTAATGATGATTTCCATCCTAGGAGGTTTTTTGTCTCACTGATTCATTTGTGTTTATAAACACGGATGATGGACAAAGTTTTTCCCTCTAGCCTCACCCCAAAGCTAGGGTGGATTTTGTCGTCAGGATCTTAAATGAGTCCTAGTGTTATTTATCGAATCTCTATAAAAGTGACTTGAGAAAAATTATAGCTATTTGGTTAGATTATTTTATTACAAGTCACTTAGTCTACTAGATCATATTTTGTGTCGCGAAAATGGGTAATTGTTGAGGGTTTATAACGAACGGGTGTTCCCCCTTCATGGGTTAGAAATGTAATATTTCATGTAAATAATATTTTAGCTATAATGCTAAAGTATTAGAGGGTTGGAAAAATTAATAATCCCCTCATGAGTTAATTAATTAAATTTTCGAGCTCCATCATTGATGTTTTCAGCGCACTCTGCAACCTAGGGTTTCTGAACGCCCCTGCAACGGCGCAGTCTGAACCCTCTCTGTAGCCGCCCTCCGTCCGCCCTCCTCACCGTGACAACAGACTGCAGGCATAGTCCGCTCTGCAATGGTTTTCCCTCAGGGGGGCCTCAAAGCCTTCCCCTTCAACCGCAAAAGCTCCTCCAACGAAGAACTCGACAAAGCCGACGGGTCCAGAACATGAAGACTCAGATAATAGAGACTCCCCAATGCAAGAAACGACAAATGCTTCCACTGATCAGTCAGACAAGCGCAGTGAAGTACAGGAGAAAAAAGAATGGGCAACAGGAACCGCCCAAGGTTACATCAGCGACATGCAAACCCATAGCGGCTGAAAGACCCAAGATAGAACTTCCCAGCCAAAGAATCAATGGACACATCCAGTACATGAAAGACCATGCGCTCATTGGAAAATTTATTGGATTCTGGCCGACTGAAAAAGCTTGCAAGGATGGATCTCTGCCAAATGGAAACCCAAGGGACATGTCACCCTGCAGCTAGGACCTAAAGGGTTTTTCACTGCAATATTCATTTGCATCGAAGATCGGAACAGGGTCATGGATGAAGGTCCCTACTTCTTCAACTCAGCTGGTTTGTACTTAAGGGACTGGGTAGAGAGATTTAACCCTGACAAGGAGGATTTCAGCTGGGCACCAGTATGGATCAGGATGTACTCACTCCCGTCGGAATATTGGGACGAAGAATCGCTCAGAGACATAGGCAAGGGGCTGGGGGAATTTATAAAAATTGTTGAAGAAACGAAGCTGCGCAGATACACCTCCTATGCTCGTATTTGTGTCTTCATGCGCCTGGACAAAGCCCTCCCAGACTCGGTAAGTCTCTTCCATGATGACTATGAATGGATCCAGCCCTTGGATTTTGAACATGTTCCCTTTCGCTGTCGTAAATGTCATGCCCATGGGCATATTTTCCGGGATTGTCCTCTAAATTCCAAACCCCAAGCCTCGGACCTCTCAGACAAGTCGGCCCATGATGGCTTCACCAAGGTCGCCAATCGCAAGAGATCGCATAAAAAACCTTCCACCAGGAAAAAGCCCCAACAAGACGCTACCTCCATCCCATCCTCAAGCAACACCTTTGAGGTTCTTGCTAAAACCTCAGAAGACCCACCTCAGATCTCGATGCCAATCCCACCGCTGATCATCTCGTCCTCTCCCCCCCCTCTTTTTGGCTCCTCTCCCACTCCCGTCCCCCTAATAGACAGCTTTGGAATCCCTGAGGCGGCCCGAAAGGACCCTGATCGGAAACATAATGAAATGGATGTTGACGGTCTCCCCGGTCAATCTCTGCCCCTAGCAATCACCTCAGCAGAAAGCAGTCAGACGCAACACATGGAAGAAGAACCGGAAAGTATTGATTTGGGAGGACTTGACATTTTCGAGCTTGAGCAAGCATGTAGAAAGAAAGACTACGACAAGATTCAAGAACATCAACTCAGTACACTGGAAGTCATCATCTCCAGGGCTTACCAGCAACAACAACTGGGCATACAGCCAGGCAGTCAATGGGATGGCAGCCTCCTTCCTAAAGACTCCAAAAAATGCGGAAGAAAGACGGATCTTCAAAGAACTATTGCAATAGGGAAAATCCTGGTAGACTCAGGCAGATATGCTAAGCTGACTAAGTATTACAAGTCCACCACTAATAGTGAACCATGAAGCTCACCTCATGGAATATAAGAGGGCTCAATAGCCCCGGGAAATTCAGGATGATAAAAAACATGATAAAACAGGAGCAGCCTCAGATTTTCTTTTTGCAGGAAACGAAATGTAATAGTAACACTCTTGGAAACATCCTCTCAAGAGCATGGCCGGGTTGTCATTCGGTTGCAGTGGATGCTTCGGGTGCCTCTGGGGGACTGGCTATTGCTTGGAACACGCAAGCCATAACGCTTTCAGACTTTCATGCTTCCCATCACATTATACAGGCTACTTTTCATATAATCGGCACCAACATTCATGGCCATCTCACCAATGTTTACTTCCCACAGGAGGCAGGTAACAAAATTGCTCTTCTAGACACAATACAAGCGCTTAACTTCAACAGAGTCCATCCACTGTGGATCATCGGAGGCGACTTCAATATGATCACCAAGTTGGAGGAAAAGCAGGGAGGTCGCGCTAAGCTCGAATTGGAAAATGGCCACTTCAAAGAATTTATCCAAAACAATCTGCTTATTGATATGCAATTCTGCAATGGAATGCACACTTGGAGCAATCGCAGGGCTGGAAGGCAACAAATCGCGTCCAAACTAGACAGATACCTCATCTCTGATAACACAGTGCATCTTGGAGGCGACATCTCGACTTCAATTCTTCCTTTTTCAGGCTCTGATCATTGGCCTATCTCTCTCCAATGGCAAAGACCAGGAAACTCGATCAGGCGTCCATTCCGTTTCGAAGCTTTTTGGCTCACACATCCCACTTTCAAAGACTTCATCAAATCCACTTGGAACAACTTCCCTGTGCCAGAAGGCTAAAAAATGTTTCAGTTTCAACAGAAACTCAAATTCCTGAAATCCCAAATCAAACGATGGAATCAAGAGACTTTTGGCAACATCTTCCAGGCTCAACAAGAACTTAACAAAGAAATGAGAGAACTCCAGCAACAGATAATCACAGAGGGATACAAGGAAGGGACTTTGGAACAGGAAAAGCACATTCACAATCAATTGGAGGAGAGAAGAAAGTAGGAAGAAATCCTCTGGAAGCAGAAATCAAGGATTAGATGGCTGAAAGAAGGAGAAAGGAACACTAAATTCTTCCACAGAACAACAATACAGAGAAGAATGCACAATACCATCTCTTTCATACAAAAGCAAGGAGGGGAAAGAGTGGAAAACCATGCAGAGATCGAACAGGAGTTCATTAGTCACTTCCAGGAAGTCCATCAAGAACCCCAAATTGATAGACGGCCTGCTATAGAAAGGATCACTCAAAATGTGCTGAAAATCATCACAGAAGAACACAACCAACTCCTTCTACGACCAGTCATGCCTCAGGAGGTGGATTTGGCTATGAACCAGCTCAAGGAGGGCAAAGCTCCTGGCCCGGATGGCTTCTCTACTACTTTCTTCCACACCTTCTGGGACCTTATAAAAGAAGAGGTGTGGCAAGTGGTGGAAGAATCGCGTACCCTTCATTGGCTTCTGCCCTCCCTCAATTCAACTTTCATCGCTCTCATCCCAAAAGAAGAGAACATCAGCACTCCAGACAAATTTCGTCCAATCGCACTTTGCAATGTCATTTACAAGGTGATATCTAAAGTCATTTCCAACAGGTTGAAGCCGCTTCTGCCCTTGCTCATATCGCCTGAACAAGCTGGATACGTAGAAGGCAGACAAATATTGGACGACATCATCCTCACGCATGAAATCATACACTCCCTCAAGCACTCCAAATAGGCAGGTATGATTCTCAAGATTGACCTCTCTAAAGCCTTTGATAAGTTGAGTTGGACCTATATTCAAAAAATGCTAACAGCCTTTGGTTTTTCCCCAATGTGGGTTCGATGGATTCTGAGTTTAATTTCCACAACTTTTTTCTCTATCCTTATTAATGGCATACCCTCTCGACCTTTTAGCCCCTCTAGAGGCATCAGACAAGGAGATCCACTTTCCCCATTCCTTTTCGTTCTAATGGTGGAAGGTCTGGGTCGCCATATCAAACATGCCCTCCTCTCCCAGCATCTCAAAGGTCTATCCATACACAATTCTCCAGCCATCACTCATCAACAGTTCGTGGATGACAACATGTTGTTTGGATACCCTTCTGTTCAGGAAGCCTCCCTTTTTAAATCCCTTCTGAATGATTTCTCTGATGCTTCAGGGATGAGCATAAATATGGCCAAATCGCAGATCTTCTTTTTTCACACCCCCTGTTACTCAGCATGCTATTACCCGCATTTTTGGATTCTCCATAGCCTCCTTACCTTCCAAATACCTTGGAGCTCCCTTAATAGATTCTGCCATCAAGCACGCCTCCTGGCATATACTCCTTGAGAAACTTGAATCTCGTCTCACTTTATGGACTCAAAGAACTCTGAACATAGCTAGCAGATTAGTGCTAATCAAAGTTGTGCTACAGGCAATGCCTCTCTACCTTTTCTCAATCTTGGCAGCATCTAAATGGGTCCTTAAAAAATAAAAGCTCTACAGCGCAATTTTCTTTAGGGTGCAACTGGCACAAATCGCAAATGGGCCTTGGCAAAATGGATGACAACATGCAAGCCCAAAGAACAAGGGGGTATAGGCCTGAGAGATCCTCATCACAACAATGTCATCATGGGTGCAAAAATATGGTGGCAATGGCTCTCTGCTCCCAATAAGCCATGGGCAGCCATCTGGATAGCCAAATATGCCAATCACAAACCAACGGAGGAGCTAATCAAATTCACTCCAACTAAAAAGGGATCATTAATATGGAACACGGCCAGACAACACTTCTTGCTGATCCAACAACACAGCTTTTGGGAAATAAGGAATGGCAACACTGCTCGGTTCTGG
Source organism: Pinus tabuliformis (assembly GCA_031772625.1). Taxonomy (NCBI): domain Eukaryota; kingdom Viridiplantae; phylum Streptophyta; class Pinopsida; order Pinales; family Pinaceae; genus Pinus; species Pinus tabuliformis. Next base: position 741,895,046 of record CM062815.1, read on the forward strand.
ACAGATGCCTGGAACCAACTACCAAAGCTCAACGGCATCTATAGACCGCCTCCTTGCCAAGAGTGGGAGGAGCAACAAAAGGAATCCATCCAACAACAATGGATTCCGGAGACAGAACAAGGGTACAGGCAATGGAAGCAGATCGACAGGCTGATCAGGAATGCAGATAACCAGACTAAGGAGGTCATGGAGAGTGAGCTCCAGAATCGACGTATTAGATCATCCGTAGGCAGGGATATCTTAAGATGGGGATATACCCCAAAAGGTTCCTTCACCACCAAAGAGGCTTATAAAATTATTTGCAATGATCCAATGCCCCTGGATCCTATCTGGGGCAGAATCTGGTCACCGGGTACGTGGCCCAAAGTCTCCCTTTTCCTCTGGCTTGTTGGGCACCGGAAAATCCTCACTTGGGACAATCTTAGGAAAAGAAACTTTCACGGGCCCTCCATATGTCCCAATTGTAATTCTCAGGAGGAATCGCTCCAACACCTCTTGGACTCTTGCACTCTTGCCAACCAACTGTGGGAGAAAGCTAGCTTCCGTTGTCAAAAAAGATGCAGAGTGTCCGAAGATATAATCAACTCCATTCGCCATTGGCACCAGAACCCTTATAAAAGCGAACTTCTCAACCAATTATGGAGATTGATTCCTGGCCTTCTCCTCTGGACAATATGGAAAGAACGAAACAAGCGCATATTCAAAGATCAAAGCACTCCTGTAGAAATCATTTGGGGCAACTTCTGTCTCAATCTTAAAGAGACCTTGGCGCTTCAAACTTGGCACACGGAAGATTTTCCCACTCTTGCAAATGAGAAAGCCATCTAGGAAAATTGGAACATACAACTCCCACAAGGTACTCACAATCACAGACCTTCAGAAGGCAACAACATCAGAAAGCACTTATGGACCCCCCCTCCAAAGCATACTTTCAAACTCAACTTTGATGGAGCTTCAAAGGGTAATCCTGGTAAAGCAGGATTTGGTGGCATATTTAGAGATCATAAGGGTTTGCCTCTTCTAATCTACTTCAGAAACCTTGGCTAGGACACGAACAACTCGACTGAACTAGAGGGTCTCTGGCAAGGATTACTCCTTTCCCAGCGTCATGGCTTCCAACCTCTGGAGATCGAAGGTGATTCCCTAATCCTCATCAACCTGGCCAATCAACTCCTCAATGGGGCACATGCGCATAAAATTGCCAACAGTTGGAGACTTGAAGCCAGATTGGATGCAATAGAACAATCGCTTCATACCAATAGTGCCATCATATTCAATCACGTTAAACGGGAAGGAAACAAGGTCGCTGATCTGCTTGCCAATTTGGGGGTGGAAACTGGGCACACTCTTCTCACTGGTGCTCTAGACACAATTTAGAATCATGATCAAAATCAGGAATGCAAAATACTGGTTCAAAGGGATGCAGCTCTCCCGGATGCGGATATATAGGCGGGCGTTAAATATGACGGGCCAGGGGTGGGGCGAGATGGGGCGACACCAGCCTACCCAGGACAAGCCAGATATTTGGCTTCTGATCAATGGACCTCTGCATTTGAGAAGAGCAGGGTTCATTGGCTTTGTTTTAAGTCGTTCCGGACATCATATCCTGTCCTCAGCTCCGGTTCATGCCTCTGCTCGCTCCAGCATATCTCAGACTTCGGCTCTCTTCAATGCAACAGTAATGGCGGATCGCAGATCGATAACCAGCAATATGCGATTGCAATCTGATCGCATCGCTATTTTGGCGGATCGCAGAATGGGGAGACCTAAGGGCAAGGCCTTAACTAATAGCGATATGCGATTGCGATCAGATCGCATCGCAATATCGCATCGGCGGTTTCCAAGGGGCGGAGCCTACTCACTTTCTCATGTGCGATGCGATGGCGAGGACCCGACGGCGGATCGCAGTTTGGGAAGACCAAAGGGAAATGCCTTTACTTCCAGCGATATGCGATTGCGATCAGATCGCATCGCAATATCGCATCGGGTTGTTTCCAAAGGGCGGAGCCAACACACTCTCTCCTATGCGATGCGATGTCGCGGACCCGTCGGCAGATCGCAGTATGGGCAGACCAAAGGGAAAGTCCATTACTTCCAGCGATATGCGATTGCATTCAGATCGCATCGCAATTTCGCATCGGTGGAATCCAAGGGGTGGAAACCAAGGGATGGAGAACAGGCAGGGGATGCCTGATGATAGTACGAGGCCGGTTGTGGATGCCCAGGTGTTCATTATCTGGTTTCTTTGTTCTCTGCTTGTGTTGCTTGGGTTATGGCTTCCTATATGGAACCATCTTACTATTTTTTTGTGGGGTCTGGACTTGAGAAGTGATACCATTTTTGAAATTTCTGCTTTCACTGGACTGGTTTCCCCGATGTTGGGGCAGTCCAGATTATGTTGACACTCTTCGATACCTTGTTCGAGGCCCTGTCCTCTTTGTAACCTTCTGTACATATTAATAGATTACTTTTACTTAGAAAAAAAAATTAATTAAATTTTCTGACTAAAATAAATTAAAATACTAAACACTGAAATTTAATAAATTTAGGTCCTGGAAAAAATTAAATTCTCCAACATTTAAAATTTGTGGGTTTTAAAGTTTTTAATTTTTGGAGGTCCCCATCTAAATGAATATTGAAAATTTCAAAATATTTTGGACCCTTAGGCCATAGTAGTTAAGTCAAAGTCAAATTTTTGAGGCAATTAACTCAAAATAATCATTTTTGAGTTAATTAAAAGGAAATTAAAAGTGAAATTCTAATTTCCTCAAAAGGTAACTTCATTTAAACAATGATGATTAAAAGAACGTCTAATCTTCATCAACAGTTGAGATTGCTTTGACGGCGATCAAGCCAACTAGCCGTCGGAGAATTTATCTATAAATTAGAGGTCTCTCTCGATTATTTGGATCTGATTTCTGAATCGTGTAATTGCTCTAAGAAAGCTCTTGTAACCTTTTCTAGTTAATAAAACACAAAGACTTTGGGGTTTCAGACCGTGGTGTTCCTCTTTCATATTTATGTGGTAATATTGTTCTTAATACTCTACTTCTTTTATTTGCATTTGATGGTTAATATCCTTTGAGGATTGATCTGTGTACAAGTAACTTGCACAGATTTCTGGGTTTTTAAAATATCATTTTGATTTGATAGAAGTAGCAAGTATCTCTATTTCTTGATCATTTTATGATCATTTTTTAATCTCTATTAATCTAACAATGATATCTAAGTGTGTAGAAGTTATCATTTAGGATTTTGGTATTTGGGGAATTCCTCAGTTGGACCAACTGACTCTCAGTTTACAGAATCTAAAGAGCCCACTGTTTTTAATTTTTGAAGTCATTTTATAGAATATTTTACTTGCAAGGTTTTTCTTGGGTTTGTGCCTCTTTAAAATTTCAAATTTATTTCTAAATTTGAGCAAAATTCGTTTAAATTTGGCTAATAGAGGGCTTTGATTTGCAAATCTGCTAGATCTGTAGAATATTATTGTAGATTTGTAAATATCAAGTTTCCTAATTCATTGGGGTTTTGGGTATTTCATATTTTTGTATATACATGTTTTGGGGTTTGATATATTTTGTTTGTGCAAGGACAGATCTGAAGATTGCAGGTGATTTTTGAGGATTCTGGAGACGAATCTAAGCCCCAGAGGGTATCTCCATTTGGTTTGCAGGTTGAATAAAAATTGCAAGAGGATTGTGGGTAAATTTTTTAAGGGCCTGGAGGCCCTGTGCTTGCCATCTCCGGCTCCTTCTCAGCCTCCTTTCTTATCTATCTCGGCCTCCCTTATCCCTCCATTTTCGGTCTCCCCTCTTCTCCTCTCGGCCTGCCTTACGCCCCCTCATCCTCGGCCTTCTCCCCTCTCGGCTTGCTCCCTTACGGCCTGCTTCACGGCCTCCACTCCTCCCTCCTCCGTTTTCCCCTTTCTCCCTTCTCGGACCACCTTCTCCCTCACCCTCCTCCCTCCTCCCTTCCACTCTCTGCCCTCACCTCTCCCTCACGACAGCTCCTCTTCTCCCTCTCGCTTCTCGGCCTGCCTATCTCCCTCACCCTTGGCCCTCACCTCTCCCTCATGGCAACCCCTCATTCCCCTTTCATCCTCTCTTCCTTCACCCTCCTTCATCACTAATTTTTTCAATAAAATTTCCCTAAAAATTTTATAAAAAAAATTCTGAGTTGAAGATCTTCAGTGACTTGGGCAGCTTGTCTCCAAGTGTCTTCAAGCCCCTAAGGGCTAACTGGTGCACATCCTCTTAGTTTTCCTCGTTGCATTTATCTGATTAAAAGCAAGGCTAATACTGGCATAGATTTGAAATTAGCTAGAGTTTAGCAGCAAATTTAATTTATATTTGTTACTATTGTACATTGCAGAAATAGAAGCTATCTTCAGTAACTTTTTGCATGCTAATTTCTTAACATTGTTTCACTGTTGTTCAGTAATTTATTTCTGAGTTTTTAGATCAAATGCATCAATAGATGAGGAATAGTTAAACTCGGAAATTTTTTGAATTGTTAGTTATTAGTTTGTCAAGTGAAGTTTTTGTTGTTATATATAGAAATCTAAATTTTGCATGGTTATAGGACTGCTGATTTAGAATATATTGTTGGCATTAACATTTGATTTAAGAGCAGATTACTAGACTGATATTTCATTGATGTAATCTGAGTTTAAACACTTAGTTTAATTTTTGAAATACATTTGTTTTTACATGCTCATGCAAGTAGGACTAATCTAGTTTTACTTAGGCATCTAATGATTTTTTTTTTAGTACCTCATACAAATAGATTTCTGAATTTAAAGTGTTTTATTTCCAGCATTTAAATCCTATTGTACATTTCAGTGATTACTTGTGTAGATTTTACATTTTACATTGCTGGTTTAAGTACTTGTTAAACAACACTCACAGCATAACTCAGAATAATTCATATTTTAGGCCATCATTTAACTAAAATTAACCAAGTCCCTACATTTCACATAGCCTTAAGTTGTATTTGCATATAAGACAATGGAATCATTCAGCGATAGTTTCCCATCCTTTACTTGGACTTTATTTCCTTCGTAAGATAGTTGACTCCACAAGGCACTGGTATCATTTTCCTCAAATCAAATTTGAATCCTTCAAAATATTGCACAATCTAAACAAGTATTGGTTGCTTAGCCATGTCTCCCAAACTGGTTGGTTCCCAACTAGTTTTCATTCATTCCATTTCCATAGGGTCTACCCGCCTTAGTCTGTTATTGGGAGACAACTAAAACAAAGAGATTGGGGATCAGTGTGACAACCCTTGATCTGAGTCGTTGTCGCGGTGCCTAGACATTCTGTGCAACCACAATAGCAACTGGAAATTATTCTCCTAACTATAAATTAAATTGTGCAGTTTATTTGCTACGACAAACAATGAATAAAATCACAACTGCAATTTTCACCATAAAAATACTACGGAAAATAAAATACTGGAAACTGAGAAATTCTAGCACACACATAAGGATTTTGACACAGTTATTTTTTACCAATTGTCCCCGGAAAAACCCAATGTGGGAAAACCAATGTTGCAAATGAGGGTTTTACTATTAATGTTCAGCAGTAATTCTAAGTACAATAATTTAGATGCTCTACTGGCAATCTAATCTGAGAAAAATACTGGCAAAATTATTGTGAGAATTTTATCTCACCCCACAGCTAATTTATGCCACCGAAACTGCCTCCCTAGCCACACATTGAGCCTTCTGCATCACCCTTTGCGCAGTACTTGCGCGGAATCTCTAGGGATTTCAGCCTTCCTCTCATTGCCTCTTCCCACGACTGGAATATTTCCTCCTGTAAGGCTTCTAACCTCCTATACCACCTACTACTCACCCTCTGGCTCTATCTTCTCTGTTGAATCTATGCCACTGAGAAAATTGAATTGCCTAGGCAACTGAGTATTTGCACTAGTTTGTTCTCCATCACCACATCGATCTCTTCTTATATCTTCATGTTGGGACTCCAACGGGAAAGATTAAATCTTAATCGATGACTCTTATCATTTCTGGATCCATGTGAGTTTCTAGATGATTCTCACCTTATCTCAATTAATATTGATTAATTAACCATATTTCCTAAGTTTAGGCTTAGGAATTAAAAAACAACTAATAATCTAATTGAGACACTTCTAGGTGGAATTTCCATAAACGATTTTTGCGTTTTGGATATCTCATGTATTCTAGCCTCTCCACCAAATTTCATGGCTAGTCACATCCGATGCTACAAAAATTAACACTCCCTCTTAGCGAGGAATGTGTTCTAGTGTAGCACACCGTGTCACAACACTCTGTCACTGTATCATCTCTTGTCACGTTGTTAATGTCTGATTGTTGCTTCCACCAACTACTGCACAACTCTGATGCTACATCCGTGTTGCTACTGACATTGCCATACTACTTGCCAATACTGCATCTGCACTGCAACTCCCTCTCATCTGTTGTTGTTGCAACTGCAACATCTACAACTGAAAATTTGTCCCTACTACTGGAACAGGTTCTCCACCATACCCATCGATTCTCCGAAATAGACAAACTTAGCTCTCCCTAGATCTTTTGTGAGTATGTCTGCAACCTACTCTTCTGTGGGAACATACTCTAGCTAGACCGCCCCACGCTGTAAACAATCTCTGATGAAATGACACTGAATATCTATGTGTTTCAACCGATCATAAAACATCGAATTCTCAGAGAGCTTGATGCAACTCTAATTATCACAGTAGACTCTGGTTTCCTCCATCCTCTACCTGAACAAGCTTAGTAGCAACTTCCGAAACCATATAGCTTAGCACGTAGTTGTGCTTGCTACCATGTACTCTGCTTCTGCAAAGCTTAGAGGTATCGACTTATGCTTCCTGTTGCAGCACGAAACCATCCTTGATACAACGTTGAAGCAGTACCCAGAGGTGATTTTCCTGTCTACTAAACTGCCTTCCCAATCTGCATTTGTGAACCCCACATCGTCTGACATCATCCCCTCAGGTATATCTCAACCCATACTCAACTGTGTCGCACACATACCTCAGAATATGCCTCGCTGCTACCCAATGTACCCTCTTCGGCTCTACCATGAACTGACTGAGAGTATTGACTGCGAAGCAAATATCTGGCCTAGTGTTGACCAAATACATGAGAGACCCAATAAACTATTTATACAAGGTGGGGTCGACATCCTTGTCATATGATGCATCTATCTTCTTCCAGTTGGTGATCATGGGCATAGACATGGGTCTACAATCCTGCATTCTGAACCTCTTTAGAATATCTGTAGTGTATCTTCCTTGCCCAAGGAAGATCTCCCCATCCTTTTGCCACACTTCCAATCCTAGGAAATAGTGCATCAACCCCAAATCCTTCATATCAAACTCTACTGCCAGGTTCCTCTTGCAATCCTCTATGAGCCCTGATGATCCTGTCAAAAAAAGATCATCCACATACAAAACTAGGATGAGTGGCTCACCCTCTACCATCAAATAGTAAAGGTTGGGATCTGCGTCACTCTTGACAAATCCCATCTGCTACAAGTAGTTGTCAATCTGACCATACCATGCCCTGGGAGACTACTTAAGTCTATATAGATCTTTCTTCATTCTGCACACGAGTGCGCCTCTCATGAGTCTCAAATCCCTCTGGTTGTTCTATGTACACCTCTTCCTCTATCACCCCATTCAAGAAAGTTGTCTTAATGTCCATATGGTGAATTTGCCATCCCATCTGAGCTGATAGGGATATAGCTGATTAGATAGAGGTGTATCTGGCAACTTGTATTTTTCCACACTTCCATCTGCAACATACTTGATCTTGTAGATCCATCTAGAACCTACAACTGACCTGTCTTCAAACCTTGGCACCACCTCCCAAACATTATTCATCATGATAGAGCTATACTCTTCTACCACGGCGTCTACCCACACCTGATGTTGTGCGGCCTCCGGAAAGTTGGAGGGTTCTGCAACCTGAGTAAAGCATCGATGTTTTTTTCGCTCTGATACCCCATTCTACTATAGATTATACGGGGTTGTCCATTCTCTTTTGATTCCTTCCTTTGCACAAAAACCTATGAAGTCCTTATCAATACATTCTCCACCATTATCTGAACAAAACACCTTGATCTTCTTCCCTGTCGTATTTTCCACGAGAACCTTAAACTCTTTAAAACAATCGAAGACCTCATCTTTGGTCTTCAAAAAGTAGATCCAGGTTTCCTTGGAATGGTCATCAATAAAAGTAACAAAGTATTCGGCACCACTGAGAGCTCTAGTGGACATCGGGCCACAAATATTTGAATGTAAAATTCTAACATGCCATCTACTCTGTTGTCACTTCTTGGGAATGTTTCCTTAGCATACTTCCCAAGTACGCATCCTCTGCACACATCATCGTGTTTCATGCCAAGTTCTAGAACCCCTATAATTGTTTCCTTGAGCATCTTGAGTGTTCCATGGTGTAGATGTCCCATTCTCCTATGTCATAACTCATTTAGATCCTTCCCACCGCTATTGTCACTGCCTATGCAATTGGAGAGTCGAGTTGCAACCTGTACAATTTGTTGCTTTGGACTTCAATCTATCTTACCTTCTTCCAGCTCGAGTGTTTAATAAACACTCTCTTCCCTACGAAGTGGATATCATATCCTGTAACAGGGATACTGAAATCAGGTTCATACCCAATCCTAGTACATGTAGCACATCTATAGCATTGGTGCTTGCTCCTAACTACCTCTCAAAATCAATGGTACCTCTCCCTATTAGAGTACACTTATTTTTGTTTCCCATTGTAATCTGCAAGTCCATCTACTCCTCCTTGTAGCTAGAGAAATATTCTCTAACCCCTGTCATATGAGCTAACGCTCCACTGTCTATATACCAAACACCCTATGAAGTTGAGCCTAATAAGAAAGCAAATTCATCCTCTAATCTAGAAGACAACTCTGAAGCTCCATGAATATCAAACTGATCCATGGCCATACTGTGTGTTATTTCTCTTCCCCTCCCGACGTTGATTCTTCTTCTATAACCTGCAACAAAACGCTCTACATCCAATTAGGAATCTGCTCAGCGAAAAAAATTGACCTGCAGCTGCTCCCTTTGCCTACTGGAATCACTGATCTTGGAAATTCTAACTTTTTCTACCCCCTGCACTGAAAAAATCGATATTCCCCAAGCAATTCGGCCTGCCTGGTAATGAACTGCGTTGCCTCAAGAATTTCGGCCTATTGCTCCTCCTGAGCACCTAAATTCTTTCCTTACGCTTTTGAGCTTTCAGCTAATCACTTATGCTCTAATACCATGTGAAAATTTCATATATTGCAACAAATGGAAATTATTCTCCGAGTTATAAATTAAATTGTGCAGTTTATTTGCTACAACAAACAATGAATAAAATCACAAGTACAACTACAATTTTCACCATAAAAATACTACGGAAAATAAAATATTGGAAACTAAGAAATTCTAGCACACACATAAGAATTTTGAAACAGTTATTTTTCGACAATTGTCCCTAGAAAAACCCAATGTGGGAAAACCGATGCAACAGATGAGGGTTTTATTATTATTCTTCAGCATCAATTTTGAGTACAACAATTTAGATTCTCTACTGGCAATCTAATCTGAGGAAAATACTGGTAAAATTATTGTGAGAATCTTCTCTCACCCCACAGCTAATTTCTGCCACCGAAACTACCTCCATAGCCACACGTTGAGCCTTCTACGTCACACTTTGCGTAGTACTTGCACAGAATCTTTGGGGATTTCGGCCTTCCTCTCACTACCTCTTCCCAGGACTGGAATATTTCCTCCTAGAATGTTGCTAACCTCCTCTACCACCTACTACTCACCCTCTAGCTCTATCTTCTCTGTTGAATCTCTGCCACTGAGAAAATCGAACTGCTTGGGCAACTGAGTATCTGCACTGGTGTGTTCTCCATCACCACATCAATCCCTTCTTATATCTTCCTATTGGGACTCCAACGACCAAGATTAAATCTTAATCGATGGCTCAGATCATTTCTGGATCGATCCATGTGAGTTTCTAGATGATTCTCACCTTATCTCAATTAATATTGATTAATTAACCATATTCCCTAAGTTTAGACTTAGGAAATATTTTTAAAAATGGCTAATAATCTAACTGAGACACTTCTAGGTGGAATTTCTAGAAACAATTTATGGGGTTTTGGAGATCTCATGTATTCTAGCCTCTGCACCAAATTTCGTGGCTAGAACACATCCGATGCTACAAAAACTAACACGAAGGAGCGGACACTTGATCAAGCAAGCGCTTGCAATTAATTTGTCAGCGACAAAACTCTGTTTTACTCTGTTTTTTCCTGTAAAACACAGTAACTTTGAGCGCATATTCCGAACAGTTGGAAACGAAATTTTAAAAACCAAAAGAGGTTTTTGTTGGTAACAAGCTCATTTAAAAAATCCTCTTTCAATTTTTACACAGGAGTAATGGTTTGAGAGACTCGAAGGGATCTTTGAAGCCTAGTTTTCAAGATTTTTCTATTCAGTTTTTCCCTGTTTTAGTCATTGTTTAAAATATCAATTTCCGAACAACCAAGGATGAATTTTTGAAAACCCAAAGAGGTTGTTGTTGGGAACAGGACCATTAATAAAAACCTCTCTCATATTTTGCACCACTATCATGGTCAAATACGAAGGAATATTTGGAGCGTATTTTTCGAGAATTTGCAGTTAAGCGACTATGTGAAAGCAGTTAAGAAGACCCCATGAACAGTGATCTAAAGAGAAAGTAGACCTTGTTTGAGGGCAGCCTACATTCAGTGGCGTTGGAGGATCAATTACATTGATATGAGGCAAAGTTTGAAGAGCTGAAGATGCAAGTAATTTTGGAGTTGTAGAAATACTTGTGAGCAGCAGTAGAGGTGGCAAAATACCTGCCAGGTGTTCAAGGTATGTGGACTGAAAGGGCTAGTGTGAACGTTCTTTCAACAAGTAATTCAAGTGTGTCTTTTTCAAGGGTAGATTGGTGATCACACGTTGTTGATCTCAAGCCCTAGTTTTCCTTGTATCAGGGATAATTGTAAGGGCCATGAACCCCGGTAAGGGAGCCCTATATAAGTTGTATTAAAGTTATAATATAACAAGTTTTGGGTTTGCAAAAAAGAACTATTGTGTACTACATTGATTCACTATTGTACATTTTATGTTGTGAAATGTGCTTTGTGTTGTGGCATTTTAGTGTGTTTGTGATCGTGTTTTAGACATATACCTGATTTTGAAGTGCCGAGGAAAATTCAACAGACATCACCTCTAATTGATGGTTTTAAGCAATTGAAAATTAAGTTTTGTAATTAGACTTAGTATCCAAGCATTTTGTGGATGACAAGTCCCTTGAATTTTGGAGCAAAAGGAGGATTAATGTTGAGAGACTCATCTATAAACAGATAGCTTCCCCCTCTTTATAAATCATTGTGAATTGTTGATATCTATTTCCAAAATGTGAATTATTTTCATGAAAGCTTCAGTGTTCATCTTGGAGATTCTCTTTCTAGGTGATTTCAAATTTCCAAATATTTTCCTAAGGCAATTTGTGCATAACTAAAGACTACTACAAGGCCAATTGAATGGATCATTTCAAAGGCAACTTTGTCACTTGGAGAGGGACGTCTAGGGCTTGTCTTTCCTTGTTGGGCTATGCCCTAGGCTTCTCATCAAGTGTTTCAATTTATTTTGTATCATAATTAATCAATTCGCTAAAGGCTTTTCCCTAAGTGGAACTCCTTCTAGTAGGGTTTTGTTACATATCTTGTCCTTGATTAGACTTGACATAATTTTTCTTGGGACCCATCTCAAGCCCTAATCCACAAGCATTCGTCAATCAGTTTAAAAGGGGTATCAGTTTGATCCCATAGCCCTAGTGGAAATAATACATAATCCTTATTCCATCATCCAATCATTTTATTCATTTTATGGTTTAAGGTAAAATATTTGTAACAAAGTGTTTTATTTTAAAGTTTTGGTTCTTAATTTATTTGGTTAGAATTTTCTATAGTTTACTTGAATTGATATTAACATGCATCCACCTAAGAACTATGTCTTAATGTTCCTAAAATCCAAAATTGTAAACAATATGTACCAAACAACCATAACGTGTGACACATCTTATCATAACCTGTTATAGTGCATTTATACATGAAATATCCAACTCTTCATGTTTATGACATATGTGCATTTGTACTAGCTATATTAACCAAAAAGAAGATAAATGAAACAGAGTGTAAAGTATAAATGAATTTGAATAACTCTAGTCCTAACTCCTAACATTCCTAACCTCAACATTTTTGTCATTGGAAAGCAAGGACAATATTCTCCTTTGCATTTCAACTTGTGATTACAAAATGTGTTAGTTTATGTAGTTCAAACGGGTGTTCTAGTCTCATATGGTAGCCATAAGGCTAAGGAACATAGTGGATTAATTTCTACAATACCCAAAAAGAAATCCAAGGAAAATTACCTTAATTAGAATTAATTAAGCTAGTTTATTAATTTTCCGAAGTCTAACTTAGGGAAATGGCTTAATTAATCGGGATTAATTGAGGTAAATCAATTTTCCTCTAGTAACTTCTAGAAAAGTCATTTGATGGGGTTAAGATGATCTTAGTCATCGATTGAGATTAGATCGTGGTTGTTGGTTGCTCAACGAGAGATTAAGTAGAGGAAATCGATGGGCATTTGGAGAACATATTAGAGACACAGATGTGCAGTGATAGCAAGGGCACAGTGATAGCATGAGGGCACCAACAGATCAGATCAATAGTGATTGAAGATAGAATTACCATTGGAAATTCTTCACAGCGATTTCCAGTTTCTCAGAGCTAGAGGGAGATCAATTTTATCTATAGTAGAGGTTCAGTTTCCTAGTGGTGTAAGCTGCTTCATAGAGGCCGAGTTGCCGAAGCAAAGAGAAATTTTCCACAGTGACAATTTGCATAGGAGAAGCCAAGCTTTCCTAAAGTCGAATTCTAGAGGAGGGTGAGTTGATTTTCCACTCAGTGCGAGTTGCTAGTGAGGGGCGTGTTTCCAGAACTGCACGTGTGGTTTGATTCAGTGAGCCAGAGGGAGCCAGAGGGAGGCCTAATTGAATTAAAGGGGATGAGTTGTCTCCAAGAAGCCAAATTGACTTGCAGAAATGACAGAGATAATTTTCCGGAGGTTTGCTAATTTACGACAAATAGTTGTAATTTCTCAATCACAGATTTTGCTGAAGAATAATAAAATTACTCATCTACAGAACTGGTTTTCCCCACACTGGGGTTTTTCCAGGGACATTTGTCCAAAAATATCGGTGTTCATTATTTGTGTGTGTGTGCAATATTTTCTCAGTTCTTGTGGTTTATTTATTTTCTATGAAGTTGCAGTAGTGTTTTTTTTCAATATTTGCCACATACAAATTGCAAAAGACAAATAATCAATTGATAGGAGAATAATAACCAGTTGACTACAACAGTATTAAAATTTCACAAAATGTGTTATGACTTCTTAACAGCAAATGCACTATGGGATAAAAACCTTGTTTTGAGAATCGAGATTCATTTATATGCTTTCAATTGTCATAGCAAAAAATTGTTTTTGACTAAAAACTTTAGTTTCGCATTCTCATGTATAGGGAAAATATATCCAAAAGGAAGACTAATACCTTAAAGCCTTTTCAAATTTGTTTCTTAGAGCTATTTTTCCTGTGTTCTTTTTTATGAGATTTATGCTTTCTTTGCACACAAATGCCACATATTTTTACTTGAATCTATACTTTCTAACCCCCACAATTCACACATTCTCATATGAATATTGAATAACTTGATGCTCATCATTGGTTTCCATAAAAGCGTGATACCTGTTATAATTGGAGATGTAATTAACATTCTTTATAGAGCAACTATAAGAATAAAAATATGAAACTGGTGCAGAAAATAGCATTTCCAGTCAATTCAACATAGTGTTCATTTTTAATTTGACTTGAAGTATGTTTGAACTTGCTTCATATCTTCAAAAATTGTTCCTTAATGAATTTATGGCAACCAGGAAAAATCTAACATTCAATGTGATAGAACCGGATTGTTTTCCCATTTTACCAAAGTATACAATGAGAAGCAAATATAAAGGAACAAAGAGATAAACAACAGACAAATACCTGAATCCAAATGGACCAAAGGCCCGTGCGAACTGAATGAATACGAGCATGAACTATGGGGTACAAGAGTGTTGCACATATGCCAATGATCGCACTTACTGCACGGGCAAGGCCCAACACATAGGTTGCAATACCTCTCCATTCTAAGGCTGCTGTCATCAAGGTACCAAAACTGCAGAAGCAGAGCGAGATACATAAAAGATCAAATGAATACATCTACCTAATGAAACAACCATATAAAAATACATGATTCTCTAAGTTCTTTTTTTGTATAAAACATTCTCTTTAACTATTAAGATAATCAAAATATGTAAATACAACACATTTTATACAAATAAGTTGCCCACATATACATCCTCCCATGTAAAAATTGATGGAACTAGTAATCAAAATAGCCATATCTCTAAGTACACAATTGCTAGATGGGCTTGTTGCCCCCTTAAGGGAAAATTACTTCCAGAACGCCCTCTTAGGGGTGTGATGACGCTGCTCAGATGAGCTCTCCTACTAATTTCCTCTGATTCAAGCATGTTCTTCCAATTCTTCTACCATAGGCATGATGATCCAGCCTTATATCATACATGAGATCCTTCAAATACACTCTACCATGGTATATCAACTCTGATTATTTACTCAGACATTGTGTGCACTTGCAAATGGTACTTCCGGCATTATATTTTCAGGTGATGTGTTATGATTTCATGTTTGGGTTTCTTTCTTAGACATGGTGTGATTGTTTCTTGACTAGCCATGAAAGTAATAAACTTTGAGTATGATCTAATAACACATATTAACATTAAAAAATTAAAGAATAACGTAACCAAAATTAAATAAAGCCAAAAAAGGCTTACGGTGAAGAGAATCAAGTTAAAAAATGAAAAAATAATGAAACTAGAGCCATACCACCTCATTAAAAAGGCCCAACCCCAAAGTCCTATGCTAAAGATGCATATCTAAAGAAAATGGCTAAAAAAATAAAAGAAAAATACAAAAAGGTGGTAATAAATAAGGTGTTGAGGTGGTAGCTCTAAGTAGAGCTCCCTCTTAAAGGTTTTCTCAAAAAATAATGAAGATTCCTAGCTCTAAAGGGTGACTTGGACCAATTTGAAGACTTTTTATATCATGAAATATGATTTTCAATGTCGAAACATAAAGTTTCCCTTTCTTTTATCCATTAATTATCTAACATTTTACCTATTTTTAACCAAGTGACACATGAAATACTTTATGTCAAGGAATTGACACATAATAAGGGTGAAGTTGCCCCACCACAGCAAACTTAAGTAATTTATAAGATTAACCTGTGTCAAGATGTTGTCAAAAGAGAATTACTTAACGTGCATTACCTAAAGACTTGTTTTGAAGCTTGATGCATCATTAAAAGTGGGTGTTACACATTGGGATTTGTGCATCGCTCCTTCAGATCCATGTCATTGCCTCAAAAGTCCATGTCCCTGTTGATTTTTGGTAGCATGGAGCAATCATGGTACATGAGGTGCCTGGGCCTTGATTCTTTCACCCTTCTTTAAATCCTTTTATGATTTTTTTTGATTAATTGATCGGGGCTCAAAGGGGTAGAGCATGATGTATAAGATATAGCAGTGAATTCCCCCCTTTAAGGTGGGGCGGTTCATCGCCCACTAGGGGTTGGGACAATCATGGGTTCCTATAGGATGAAGAGGAATCATAGAACCTGTAGGAACCAGGGTGATGGCCATGATGATGGAGTAGAGATCATGTATTGGTTTTTGCCCACACGCTAAATGTGTTTGTCTCTGCCATCTTTTGCATATTGTGGTACATTTCCCTGTTGAATGTGGCCATATATGCTTTTATCTTTCCTTTTAGTTTCATCAACCTTCGGGTTTTATTCCAGGCCATGACCCAAGATGTGGGTAAGTTGGGAGTTAAGAAGGATGACTGACTCACTCATTCACTTCTTTCCTGCTCGATTGACCTAGAGGGGCGAGAAATCCCCTGCTTGGCCTTATTGATCGAACTAAGGTAGGCGGGTGAGTTAGCGCGGCGACAGACAGATCCTTCCTTGATGCTTATTGGGTGGTGGGCTTATGGTCGAGCCTGCTTGCGCATCCTGACAAAGAAATATCACTCGCATGCAATATGAATGCCAAATTGGCGATAGAGGCTAGCTGTAGTGTGTTTCCCAATGAATCGTTATTACATACATAATATGACTGCCCATTGGTGTTTCCCATTGCTTCGCGCCCGGGGGAGAAATGATGGATGGGGTAGTAATGAATGGAAAGAGGGTGATATAAGTGAATAAGGGAGCAGGACCACGCAACCAAAATCAAGGTTTCCCGTGAAATACCATCCCTGGAACCAAATGGTCAGTAAAAGAGATCCCACGAGACTAGAATCCAAGGGTAACCCAAGAGGGGTCTAGGGGACAGAAGCACAGACCTAACCCGTTCTTTCCCCCAAATCCCCCCATTAATCCATGCCCAGAAGTGTCCAAGATAAGAAAACTACAATACTCAATTTCCTAATGACAAGGCATACCTTTAGATTCAGGAGGCCCACCTTAAAACATACAGTCATGGCAGATGGGCGACAGACCACATGGTTGGCTCAGTTGGTGGAGAAGATGGCACAATGAGCTAGCTGGTGGCTGCAAGGGGTTGTTGGCTGCCGGCTGAGGACCATATTGGAGAAAAAAAAAAATCTCCTAGGGATATTACCCACAAAATGGTGGGTAACAGGAACCTTTTCCCAAATTCTGGCACTGAAACTTGCTTTTCCCCAGCAGATTCAAAATTGCCTCTAGAGGCTATTGCACTGCTCTGTGTCAGCCTCACTATGGCTCACTTGCCTCTCTGCAAATGCACTTGCCGGAACTGGAATCCTTCCTCTAGATTCACTGTCCCTACCCCTCTCTCACTGCTTCGATCTCACTGGCTCTCTCTCCAGCAACTAACTGCTACTACTCTGGAAATCGATTTGCTCATGAAATCGAACTCCAGAAGTTTCTTCTCCAAGTGCCCATCGACTTCTTCTTATAATCCTTCGTTGAAACTTCAAAAACCAAGATTAGATCTTAATCGATGGCTAGGATTAACTTGAAGTCGATCCGTGTCAGTTTCTAGAACATTCACACCTTAACTTAATTAATTCTAATTAATTAGTCATATTCCCTAAGTTTCGACTTGGGAAATATTTAAAAAATGAATAATAATCTAATTAAGTCATTTCTAGGTGGAATTTCCAAAAACGATTTCTCGGTTTTGGAAATCTCATGCATTCTAGCCTCTCCACAAAATTTCAACGCTAGAACACATCTAATGCTACAAAAACTAACAGACTTCCCCTCACGTTTGATCCAACAAAAATTTTTCTACAATACTCAAATCACACATTAGTCCATATAGATTTAGAGAAGCAAACAATGAATTGAAACTTCTAGAAATTTATTTGAAAATAAACTAAAAATTCCAACATCTAGAGCCTACTTCCAAATTAAATGTTAATATAAGATAGCTTTGCACCAGCAAGTCTACAAGAGTATATGGAAAACGAAATAACACAAAGCATAAATAGAAGATATTATACCAATAGCTCACAATGCACTATTCTTGAAAAATGTACAAAGTAGCAGCACTTCCGCAAGCACAATAGCTAGTAAACAATTGATACAAAATGAAAGCTCAAAGCTCTATTATATAGAGAAATGGGAGCAAATCCCAATGTAGCATCCAAGTGACAAATGGCCATGGTGAAGATCCCAAAAAGGAAATCAAATTCCAAGTGGAGAGATGAAGTAGCCACCAATGCAAATCAAATTCCATATGTGGCACCAAGATATCCTCAAGCAAAATCGAATTCTCCAAGTGTGAAGATGAGAAAAGTGTGAACCAATCAAGGAGCTAACTCAAGTCAAACTCCAAAATCAAACCATGTGATGACACCTCATGTAGATGCTTCCAATGAGCTCGGCATAATCTCCTTGGGAATTGCATGGTCCCTCGTGAAGCCAAATTAGATTTGGAGATGATGTGCCAAGTATGAAGAAGAGGAAACATAAGTGGAGACAAACTCCCAAGAATATCTCAATCAATATCCTCCAAATATCTCACATGTGCATTAACTCCTCAAATAATTTGATTTTCCAAGTCACCAGCTGTTGCATTAATGCCAAGAAATTCGATTTCCTTGAGTGGGCCATGTATTTATGATGCAAGGTGCCAAATCATCTTCCACTTGTCCTTTGACTCATTCCTTTGACTTGAGATAATTTCCAAGTCATTTCCATGTCATTTTGTCACATGGAGCTATTTATTTCTCTCTATTTAATTTATTTCTGGTTTAATTTATTGCCAGATTTCCCACTAAACTTAGGAAAAGTGGGTTTTGAGGGTCTAGAACACATTTTTTACCCCTCAAAGTGTGTCATAGTAGAAAGTTGAGGGTGAGAGGTGTAATTTTGAGCACACATACCCCATACAAATTCTCTAGACATCACTTATTACATATTACATTCAGATTTTATTCAAATTTCCACCCTGCAGGAAATTAAAAAAATTAAAAAAAAAGACCCCTAGACCTAACCAAATTCCAAGAAACTTTACAAGTGATCTTTATGGTAATATACAATGACTCTAGACACTAGGAATCACCCAAGGCCTCGCCTTCAAGCCGTACTCTGGCTTTGGAATTAGGCTTGGAGCAAAAAACTCAATTAATTATTAAGTCTTCGTAAGGATATGATAATTAACCTAGTGAAAAAAACCTCCTAGAGTAAACTCACTTGATGACAAGGTCACAAGTTACCTAGGCCTGTTACATGACTCAAACTCATCATATTAGCATCACTTTACATCATCCCCATAGGGCTTGTGGAAGTTGGGTACAATAGAAGAAGATGAGAAGAAGTAGAGTTGAAAAACTCTGGTGATATGATGATATTTGACGGTACAACCAACCTTTGGTACACCCTTGGGTATGGTGTCTTCAAAAATCTTCAGGTTCAACTCTAGTGGTCAACACCGTGCATTCGTTTTGCTTATTAATTGTTGGGAATCGAATACCAAGTGTTGGTTTCTAAAATTCTAACACCCTTCCTAAAGCCATGGGACATTAGGGGAGATCCCACTGGACTAGGATTGAAGATTAACACCCTATTTGAGGTGAAGGAACGAAATCACGATCAAAACCCTTCCTTCTTCCAAGTCACCTAATAATCCATGCCAAATGCCCAAATGAAAGACGAACATAAGCACCTGATTTCACAATGAATAGCATACCTTTTGGGTCAAATTTACCACATTCTAACATGCACTCTTGACAAATGGTCAAGGAAACATACGACTAATGCAGGTGGCAAAGATAAAGTGGCACATCATATTGGCTACAAGGTGGTTGTCAGGGATTTTCGGTAACCAGTTGGAAGAAGATGATTAGGAGAAATGCTCTCCTATGGGTATCCACTTTTGGTGGGTAACAAGCCCTTTTCAACCTTCGAGGCAGCAATCAAAGTGTGACTTTGACCTTTTTACCTATGGAAAGGCCCAAATCATGGCTCCTTGTGCAGTCATCCCACAATGGTAGGAGTCTTCTCTAGTTTATCAAATTTTTTTATGTTGGGGATCCCTTCATACTCACAGAGAAGGAATAGTGCACTAAATCGGCTTCCAAATCCTAGATCTATGGCGATGGTGAGGTTGATTGGTGGGGGCCGCATCAGGCATGCCTCGTGGGGTCAACTATAGACCATCCCTTCTCCTATTGTTTCTTATACTTTCACCCTTAGATCTAGCTTCTTCCCAATATGGAAGAGCCACAAGCATGAAAGAGGAGTCGATCCACCATTTATAGCTGATGGGTCGAAAATTGAAATAATTTTCATTTGAGGCCAAAAGGCACCCATCCATCCCAGAGGTAGTCCAACCTCTAGCATGCACAAAGGAAGATGGGACCTTCCAGGTATTCATAAAAACCCCGGCAAGTAGATCCATACCAATCTAGGTCTATGAAGAGGAATTAGTGAAAATCCTTAAAACCAAGATTTAGAATCGGGTGGACTCCCAATTGCAGGTCAAAAGCTCATATCAAAGGAAAACTTCTACAAGACAAAAGGAATCTCAAATACTATAAGATAAGTAGGGGATCCTCTCTCTCCTTGGTCGCAAGATTGCACGACGAATTAGGAATTGGCACATCAGTTTCCTACAAAGAAGTAGCCAGAGTTGGTGCAGGACAAGCCAAGGCTACTGCCCCATCTGGGTCTCTACCTGGGCCTTACATAGTGGAATAGAAGGAATATCCACGAATAGAGATCAAGAATTCACAGGTAAACAATATGTTCTCATACTTTCATGAAGAGGTTGTAATTTGTAGATTCAACAGTTTTTGGCCTAAAACTGAAGACCTTTACCAGTGGATCTCCACCGATTGGACCGAATGCAATATCTACCTTTTCTCGAAGGGTTTCTTCACAGTGCACCCTTTCTTAAGAGTAGATTACCATAAAATTATGGAGGAAGGATTGTGGTTTTGGGGAAGAGCCAGGTTATTCACTACCCCCCAATTCCCAAAATTCGACTCATCTACTATGGAAGCCACAAAAATGCATGTTTGGGTTCACTTACCAAACCTCTCTCTCCCCTTTTGGCATCAACTAGTTCTTGAAGAAAATGGCAATGCTCTGGGAACATTCATAAAATTGGAAAGTGAAAGAATAACAAAGGGGATTTTCACGTATGCCCATATTTTCGTGGATATCGACCTTATCAAGGGGTTACCATACTACATCCAGATGCAAAATGGACATTTCCAATGGACACAAAGTCTTGATTACAAAAACATAACATTTAAATGCCATGTATGTATTTGTTGAATACTTGCTCTCTGGCCAAAGAACTAGCAAACAAGAGGAAAGGGCCAAAGATTTGGCAGCCATTTGAGCCTTCTTATTTATATAATCAAGAAGATGTGGGTCTAAAGGATACCCTAGCAAAGATAGCGAAGAAATGATAGAAACTACCACACAAGACAAGCTCCCCCCACAAACCATAGATCCCAATCAGAACATAGAGATGGAAATCACACCAAATGTAGCAATCATTGAAACAACAACAACCAAGATCAAATTGGTGCCAAAAACAAAAAGGTATCATGAAACGAAGAGCTCTGAATCAGAAAAGGAGCCCCCTGCTACAAATAAGATGGACACGACACTAGCAGTTATCCAATCTGCCCCAAGGATACAGAAGGAAGTAAAAAAGAAGAAAGGAAAGAAAGGCAAAGTGGATGATTTCTATAACAACACAGGTTGTTAGTATCTACAGTTAGTCTTTTCTCATTTTTGCTCAATAATGTGGGCTTCAAGCCACTTCTCGTGATGGATCCATGTGATCCGCTATTTCTGAATACATGTCAATTAGGTATCTACAGAATGTAATTTTGTTTCTTTTGATAATAAAATTACATATTTTTTCTAGGGAATAATATATATATATATATATATATATATATATGTATGTATATATATATATTTCAAATTCATATTCAATAATGAAAGCATAAATACATTGATCCATATTCATCATTCATTATTCACCATTCTAGAATATACATTGATTTAAAAATTAAATTCATCATTCATCATTCTAGATTCTAATTTGATTTAACATTAAAATTCATCATTCATTAATCTAGAATCTAATTAGTACTATGCAAAATAGACTATTTTAAATATTGAAATTTGAAGATTGGAATAATAAATTGATATAACTTAAACTCAAAAATAGTAAAGAGTGACAAGTCAAAGAGTCAGTCTAAGTTACATAGAGGGCTTGTTGCTCTTGATTAAATACTAATTCCATACTGTCATACATGACTAAATCCATTGGAAAGAATGCAATCCCCCCCCCCCAAATCTTGAAATCCTAAAAAACCATTAAGTCTCTTGGATTTTGAGTGATCTAAAATTATACTTTCTCCCTATGAAATCCAATGAGGTCGGAACCACTCTCAAACATCCTGAGTCATTTCATGTTAATGTTAAAAATTTAAGTAAAATGGCCATAGCATTGAATATTAAGCTTCCCCACTCATAAACCATTGTTTCCAAGCAAAATTAAGGGGGCGCGCCTAGCCCATTTCGAAGGGGGAATGCCCAAAAGCATCCTTTTTGGGGAAATGCATCCACCACACTAGGGAAACGTTCCCCCTGCATCTCCCCAAAAGGGGGACATCAAGAAACAGTTCCCCAAGCATCCCCCTATCCCAAGTGTGTGGGAAGCGTGAGGTGCACGCATCCCACCCTGGGGAACACATCCCCATGGAACACTACATATAACTCTTCCATTTCAACCATTTGACCTCATATAAGGCACTAGTCTTGTGTTGGGTGGTTGAAATTGTCCAGGGGAAGACTCCCATAGCTATTTTGGAGGTAGTTGGGTTAAAGAATGGTGTGATATCCCTGGTTTTGTGATCATAGAAATTGCTAAGGAGTTTTGCCCAATTTTGATGATATTAATAGAAAGGGGCAAATATTATTTTATTAGAAAAGGGCGACAAATATTATTTTTTTAGAAAAGGGTTGCAAAAAGTCACTTATTAAAAAGTGGCCCCCACCAATAAAATAATATTAACAAGGAGTCTAGAAGCTTGGGGTGAACTCCCTACCATCTTATAAAAGGAGGTTGGGGATCATTTTGCAATTCATTTTATCTTATCAATTTTCATTATTATTGAAGAGAAACTCAAGCGAGTTTCAGATCGAGAGTTTCAAGAGAAATCCTCACCCTAGTTTTGGTGGATCTCGTTGCCACCATAGCTAGTCTCTTCCAATTTCAGTGGACTCTCTTACCACCATAGTTAGAAATTGTCATTGAAGGGTTTATTGCTATTCTTTTCGAGAAGTTTGGAATAAATCAATTTTGCAGGAGAATACAGTTCCATAGTCTATGATTTTGAGAACACGTCTTTTGGGAAGAATGAGTCTATGGAAGGTGAAGTTGAGAATAACCTTACCTTTCTCAAGGATATTACTTCTAATGATTCTCCTTTTGAGAACCTTGAGGAAGCTGACCCCAATACCCCTTGAAAGATGACATTGAAGATTATTTCCACATTGAAAAGGAGAAACGGGAATTTATTGGTCCTCAATTCTATTGTGCTCCCATTTACAACACCGACAAGGAGGATGAGGATGAGATTGGTCATCCCTTCCCTCAAGCACTATTTATGATGGTATACCCATTGATACCCTTGGGAAGGAGAATATTCATTTTCCTTTGCATAAAGAAGGGCAATTGGAAGTGATCAATTTTCCTTTTAAGAGAGACCCAATCTTTGATACTAAGGAAATTGATAAGGCTCCCACTTCTCCTGAGTATGATTCTATGTTCAAATCACTTGAGCCTTTAGATTATGATTTTGGGAAAGCAAAACTCGTTGAATACAATACTTCTTCCTCCATTTTTCCTATTGGTCATTATCTTGAGTCTTCATCAAGTGATTCCCTCACCCCTGGTCATATGATCTCAAGTAACTGTGAGCCCTTCCACCCTCCCGAGTATAGTGTCAAGGAGAAGCCATTCATTGATTATACTTTTCCTCCTTGGACACACCCTCAAGGTTTTGATCACTCCATAGTCTCCTCTCTCCAGTGTAATCATCATGTGCAACTTACTTGTGTTTCTCCATCTCGTCAGCCTCCCTTTCCTACTAATCATAACCCGATGGAGGCCATAAACCATGACGTAAATAATAACGGTAATGGTGGAAGTGATATGCAAGAGGTTGCCATCCATCAAAATTTTATGAGCTTGGTTGTTGACATCTATGTTTTGGTTGCAAGAGATCTCATGGACTAGATTACATCCTTTTCTTACCTCTTCTCACATAATCATCCATGTGTGGGCATCATATTTTCCCACCTCCCACCCATAGCATCCTTGGTTTGCATTCACTTTGGGGTTTACTGCATGAATAATCATATAGGAAGGCATATTTATATTGACTTGATGATATGTTGGTTGCATTGGCTTTATGATTACACTTAATAATAGTTTCGTCATATGCATGTTAGGGTAGGATGCATTGCATGCTTATTTTTGCATTAGAAGTAACGTCATATGACATTTCTCATGGTAGGTAGATGCATATTTGCATATTTTATTTTCCGTTGATTTTATGGCCTAACATTTAGCATGTGCGATCATGAGACGCCGTGAAAGCATGTTGCCCTCTATTTTCCATCTATTGTATGTGCAGATGACAAGTCTACGGTAACCAAAAGATTGTTGGAGTTCTCCTGACCTCCCATTCGAGTAGCTTCACCCACTTCTTCGAGAAATCACGTCCCAATTGGAGCCAGATGTTACCCACCATTTTGTGGGTGATATCCCTAGGAGAATTTGTTTTCTCCAAGATGGTCCTTACTCGACAACTAGCAGCCCCTTACAGCCACCAGCTAGCTCATTGTGCCATTTATCTACCACCTGAGGCAACCATTTGGTCCCTCACCCATCCTCCATGATTGTATGTTTGAAGATGGGCATCCCGAACCTAAAGGTATGCCTTGTCATTTGGTAATTGAGTATTGTAGTTTTCTTATCATAGACACTTTTGGGCATGGATTAATGGGGGGATTCGGTGGAAATAATGGGCTAGGTCTGTGCTCTTATGCCCTAGACCACTTTTGGATATTAACCTTGGATTATAGTACCGTGGGATCTCTTTTACTGACCATTTGGCTTTAGGGATGGTATTTCACGACAACCTTGATTTTTTAGTGGTCCTACTCCCTTATCCGCTTATATCACCCCCTTTCCACTCATTATTACCCCATTCATCATTTCTCCCACCTGGGGGTACATAGGGTTAGCTCGCCCCTTGCCCACACCTTGGGTCAGGCTTGGAATGATGCCCCGGAGGTTGATGCAGCTAAAAACAAAGATAAAGGCATATTTGGCCACATTCAACAAGAAAATATACCACAAATGCAAAAGATGTCTAGGACAAACACATTTAGCACGTGGGCAAAAGCCAACACATGAGATCTACCCCATCATCATGGCCATCACCCTAGTTCTTGTTGAGAAAATCCAAAGAGGTGGCAGTTAAAATATTTCTCTTATTATGACATTATCTTGTGATGTTTTTGTTATTATTATGTGTTCTTTCGATTTGTCTTTTCTAGACCTCTTCACTGTCATGGCACCAAGATCTCCTCACTGTAATATCCCTGAGATCTCATCACTGCCATGACACCAAGATCTCATTTCTGTGATGGCACCGATTCTTTCTCACTGTGATTACAATGAAACTGAGAGACCTCCTTTTTGTGATGATCTTGAACCTTCTTGTTGTAGTGATAATGAATCCTTCTCACTGTAGTGACACCAAAACTGAGAGAGCTTCTTTCTAAGATGATACCAAACCTTTATCACTGTAATGCACTAAAAATATCTCCATTGTAATGAACTTCTTTTCTGAGATGATCTGAGCTTCTCCACTGATATACCTATCTCTAAAATTTCCATCCGAACTTGTCTCTATAATTTTATCCGAAATTTTGTGGTGGTATAATGAAAAAACCTCAACTTGGTATATATAGTGGTTCGTCCATCATAAATGAGACGACATGACCATGTGAATAGATGTGTCACTGTATAAGACCGACATGAATATATTGACTTAAGCTAATTCATTTGAGGCTGACTTCAAGAGGCTGACTTGAAGACTTTGATGAAGAGGTTGAGTTGATGACTTTGCTAAAGAGGATGACTTAATGGCGGAGTCTTTGACCAAACAATAAATGACTTTCACAACAACCTAAAGCCTATAATGGAGGCTTACCTATAATTGACCCAAGCATGAAACCCATGCTTTAACAAGTCAACTCAATTTAATAATAAAATTATTTTCACTTTCTTTTGACAAATATATTACGTTTTGACTTCAAGTACAATTATGAAGACCGAACCTAGTTACATTCTTCAACACTCCCTCTTAACTAGGCAGGTATTCATATTTACATATAATGGAAGATCTCAAAACACATTATCTACAAAGAAATTTAGGCACCGCAATGCCATGGACTAGATTCCTAACCAGGGAAATTTATCCATTGGTCTTTCAAAAATTTAGGCATTGCAATGCCACAGACTAGATTCCTAACCAGGGCAATCTATTTGGGTGGGACTAAGATGGACTCAAGCTTTCAGCCTCTCTAGGTACCATCAGGATTACTCTCTAGCCATCAACCCAGAGATCCAGGTGCGTGTCAAAGCTCAATGACCAATGCCACCATTTCAACTTCGGAACCTAGACATCAACACAAAGTGTCAGCCAGATGTCCTCCAGCAGATCAAGGACAACAAATCTCTCCTGATCAAACTGATCGATAACCAACATGCTATCAAAACCTTCGAGAGATTTACCTATACAAACACAACCCCAATCAATAATATACTTTCACATATTCATAAACAAACACAAACCTTCAGGGTCTTTCAGACAACAGATGTTGCTTCTCAACACAGTAGGACTATCAACCGAATCTTTGACAAAAGATTCCTTAATCATACACTGTCATTTCCTAATTCACATGCAGGCAACAACATATCCTTCAAAATTCATTCTTCAATCAAAACTATGCCCTCCCTCTCAACCAGGAAGATTTCCTTTATCCAGGCTCCCTCTTAACACGAAGATTTCTTCTATCCAAACTCCCTCTTAACTCAGGGAGATCAACTTCATCTTTTCATCATCGGAGAATCTTTCGTGGCTTCCAACGATCTCATCAGACTTATCATTACCATCATTATTCACATCATGCTTATCACATCAATGAACATCTTCACCATCTTGAAGATTTTGTACCTGCACAGCTTAGATAGCAAGTACAACCAAATTTATAGAAGCATGAAGTTAGCCATATCAAAATCTTATAATAACGAAAGCATCTTACAAACAAAATCAGCAAGAGACTATACTTCAATACTTCAACTTCTTGCCCAGTTTTTGTTACAAACCCTAAATTGTATTCATAACTCATTAAGATATCAAACTCATTATATCTAGGGTTTCAATATTCTTTTTAATGACATGACATGATCTTTCATATAGAAAACCCTAGAATCAAATCAGATTAATGCATCTAACAATTTAAATTTCATATGTTAGACTTCCTACTAGGATTTCATGTAAACCCTAGATTTTATACATGAGCTTCAACAATCAAAACCAATCACAGCTTAATCAACATCATGACTAGCATCTACTAGGGTTTGATGTAAACCCTAGATTTCTATCTACAAATTCTTAGTAATCACTATATAGATTCATAAATTCCAGACGATTATACATACTAGAGAATTTAACTACTACTAGGGTTTAGCTGCTAAACCCTAGATTTTCAAACAACATCATCCTATACCATTGAACTTTGACTAGGACTTGTTTCCAAACCCTGGGACTCATGACCATTAACAATTAGGTCAACACATATCTAGGAATTCATCAACATATCATAAGCACATCATATGTTAGGCAATATTAATATGTTAGACATATACCGACCTAGAACAGGCTAGGGTTTCAACCAAATGAACACATACCTAGGGTTTCATTCCTAGGACTCTAAATACATAACAAGGGTTTTTCTTATAGACCAACAAAACCCTAAAACTCTAGGGTTTCATAACATAGCAAAGCAAACCCTACTATTCCAAAATTTCAAAGGTTCAGGATCTCAGACAAACATCATTCAACCCTAACAAGTTAGGTTTTCATGATCATACTGAAATCCCAAACATGACATCATCAAAAAACTTCAAATAGCATTTCCCAATAACCCTACGCAATTTTAGGGTTTCAAACATTGACATTATCATACCCTTAAGTTAGGGTTTTCCAGAGAACCTGTCTAGGGTTCTATAAAAAAAATTAAGGATGTAAGGAGAATAGATTTATCAAGTGATGAATCGCCCAAAACAAGAATCATTATGATTCAAGACAGCTAGAGATAACGATGTTAGTAATGTAATGCAAACTTCAAAATTAATATGATCATACTTCAAGAGAATCTTGTAAGGTGTATAGTTTAAGACATACCTGGAGATGTTCCTAGGCAAACCTGGTAAGAATTCCTTGAAGTGTCTTCTTTGTATTAAGCCATCATCTTTTATACCTCTAGTACATACTTACAAGCAAAACATGTGATACCAAGAGCGCGATTTAATTTCTTAAGTTAGATTTCCTACATAGCCATGGAGGATGGAATTCTATGAAGATTTATTCTTTCTTTCAGTCAAGGACTTTTGCTTGGAATCCTAGATTACTTGTAAATCCTAGAGGGTAAGAATGCATGTTGCAATCTTTACCCTAGACTAACCATAAACAAGGATCATCGAAAATTTAAAAGATTATGTTATACATATCTTTTGATTACATACCTTTGATAACTTATTAGACTTGCATGTGCATTCTTACAATACTTACTTGAACTTCCTTAAGGCTTGAATTAGAACAGGCTTCAAATTCTTCAGTTATGTGGAGATGGCCTTGTCCTTGGTCCTGTAGTAGCCCTTATCATATTTCTTGTAGACATAGATCTCCACAGGTGACAAAATCGAGTTCCTTTCCTTTAACAAGATGTGGATCGAATGTACTTCTTTATTGAACTCATAGACATGTCTTGACCTTATCTTCAGCACTTAGTGCTTCAACATATTTTTGAGCCAAAATTCTGAAATCTATATGACTGAGACTGTGATAGGTACCATTGTAGTGATACTTATTCACTGTGATGGGCACCAAAACTATGATATTCATCACTGTAACAACATTGAACTTGTAGTACTGATGATAGCACCGAAGATATCTTTGTGATTTTTCTTCACGAGATCATATCACTTCAATGGCACCAAGTCCGAGTTCTTTGTCTTTGTGGAGGCATCGAAACCTTTTCTTTTTGTGGTTGCACCAAACTGAAGAGATCATCAACCAATCCAAACTCCTCCACTGTAACAATACTGAAATGTATTCAAAGCACTGATACTTTATCCATTGTGTTATCACCACTGTGATAGAACTGAGTCTCATACGTTGTATTAGCACTACTGAAATATCACCGAGTTGAGGTCACGAGATCATAATATTGTGGAAGCACAGAGACTGTGTTGATATGGTGACTGAGATAGCACCAAGACCCTTCTTCATCACCAAGACCTTTTCTCTGAAAATGTTATCCGAACTTATCTCCTGAAGTTACACTGAATCTTGTATCACTGAAATTATACTGAACATGGTTACCCATTTTCTGAAGTGACCGAACTATCTCACTATGCCTTTCAGGATGCTTTTGAATTCCTTCTGACTTGATTTTTAATACAAATATGCTCAACAAATGCACCCAGCTAATCTTTAACACAAATGCGCCCAAGTGATCTTCAAACTGCGTTTTGACCATAGCTCTAATACCATGTTGAGAAAATAGAAAGACATGGCAGTTAAACGATTTCTCTTATTATGACATTATCTTGTGATGTTTTCGTTATTATTATGTGTTCTTTAGATTTATCTATTCTTATAATCAAGACTAATGCCAAGCAACATATAGAAGAGGACACAGTATGTAGGCACACTGCCAAGGAAAAACCCCACTCTTTGGGGAAAACCCGATCAAAATTCTTCCTTCAATAGATTCAAGATGAGACGACCAAGACCCTTATACCCTAGACTATAGACTTCATCCATCAAGTCATCCAAGATCCATGTCACTGTGTTTGGACTGAGACATCATCATTGTGTTTGCATCGAGACCTCTTCACTGTCATGGCACCGAGATCTCCTCACTGTAATATCCCTGAGATATCACCACTGCCATGACAACAAGATCTCATTTCTGTGATGGCACTGATTCTTTCTCATTTTGATGATAGCAAAACTGAGAGACCTCCTTTCTATGATGATATCGAACCTTCTTACTGTAGTGACAACGATTCCTTCTCACTGTAGTGACATCGGAACTAAGAGAGATTCTTTCTATGATGAAACTGAACCTTTATCACTGTAATGCACTAAAAATATCTCCACTGTAATGAACTTCTTTTCTGAGATGATCCAAGCTTCTCCACCGAAATACCTATCTCTGAAATTGCCATCCGGACTTGTCTCTGTAATTTTATCCAAAATTCTGTGGTGGTATAATGTGAAAACCTCAACTTGCTATATATAGTGGTTTGTTCATCATAAATGAACCGACATGACCATATGAACAGATGTGTCACTATATAAGGCCGACATGAATATATTGACTTGAGGATAATTTATTTGAGGCTGACTTGAAGACTTTGATGAAGAGGCCGAGTTGATGACTTTGCTGATGAGGATGACTTGATGGAGGAGTCTTTGACCAAACAATAAATGAATTTGACAACAACGTAAAACCTACAATGGAGGCTTGACCTATAATTGACCTAAGCATGAAACCCATGCTTTAATAAGTCAGTTCAATTTAATAATAAAATTCTTTTCACTTTCTTTTGACAAATATATTACATTTTGACTTCAAGTACAATTATGAAGACAAAACCTACTTACATTCTTCAACAATTCCTACAATTTCTATGAGCCTCCTTCATCATATAGGCACCCATGATTGTCCCAACCCCTAGTGGGCAATGAATTGCCTTACCTTAAAAGGGGGTATTCACTATTATCTCTTATGCATCATGCTCTTACCCCTTGAGCCCCGAGCAGTTAATCAAAGAAAATCATAAAAAGGCAAAAGGCATATAAAGAAGGGTGGAAAAATCAAGGTCGGGGCACCTCATGTACCACGATTGCTCCCTCCTATACATTATAAACCCAAGTGTGGGCTTCCCTTTTATTAGCTACCCTTGTACCCCAGCATGTGGCCCAAGGCTGCCCCTTCTCATCCCCTACTTCATTCACCTATTTGTCACATGCCACCACCTTTTGAAGGATGTACCTTGAATATATTATCCCCTTTAGAAGTAGAAACCACCTAATAGGATACTTGGTTAACCCCATTTGGAGTTTAGGAGACATTGGCACATCTTGAAGCCCATTATGGAAGGGCAGATCATTATGAAGTCCCCACCTGTGGTCCCTGATTACTAAGCTCATTTACTCGATTTCTCTAATTATTTGTTGTACTGGAAAGCTAGGGGACGCATTGGATCTTATGCAGGATCTTATGCATTGGGGTCCTAATCCTCCAGAGAGCTACATTGGCACATGTAGGGTGTGCGTTGAAATTGGGAAAATTCTATCACTGCAGCAACTGATTTACTTTTCCTACTTATTTCATCATCAGTTATTCATGAAATTACTTCAACAAACATTAAAATAAATATTGCTGCAGATATCACACCATAATATAGAAACAAACATATGCACACATTGACACAATTATTTTGGACTAATGTCCCCGGAAAAACACAATGTCAGAAAATCGGTGTAGCAAGGGAGGATTTTATTATTCAGCAATTTTCTTGTACAACAGGGTGCCAAACTGGCTTACCCACAAATAGACAAACTTCCAGCGCTTTTCTAACCCCATCGTAGGCCCTACTGACCTCTGCTACAGCCTGAAACCCTCTGCGTCAGCCTAATGAGGCTCTGCGCAGCCTCTCTGGGCTTCTATGTCACTCCTACAACCTCTACGTGGATGACGCAAGCCCTTCTGGCTCTGTGCAGTCTCTGCTGCCTTTGCGTGGCTTCCTCTGGGTCTGCGTCTGCCTCTTCTGCGTTGATCTCCCGTCTCTCTGTTTTGTACTTGCTGCCTCCTGACTGCTCTCCAGACCACTAGTTCAATTTCTCAGCAAACCCCGCTCCAGAAATTGAACTGACTGGTCTCCCTCAGTATGTTCTCCAAGTGCCCCTCAAGCCTCCTCTTATACTTCTTCTATTGACATCTGAACGGCTAAGATTAGATCTAGCTTGATCCATGTCTTTTGGACCATTCTAACACAGATTCATATTAATACACATTAATATTTTATTTTCCCTAAGTTTAGAATTAGGGACTCCATTAAAAATATTAATTATTTTAATATCTCTTGATTTGTTTAGAATTTGCCCAAACCCTTTCTAGGTATTGGAGATCTTATGTGCCCCAACCTCTCCACCAAATTTCGTGGCTAGAGCACATCCGATGCTACCCCAAATCAACACTCCCTCTTAGCGAGGATTGTGCTCTAGGCCTCTAACAATACTCCTCACTAAGTATTACTCTGATCATCCGGCATCGGTACCTGTGCTGATGCTAGGCCTTCCTGCCCAACATCCTCTGCATTATTGCCTCCTGTACTGCTACCCATGACTCTGCTACTACCACTGCTGCATCTGTATGACAGCTCCCTCTACATCTGTGTTGTTGCTGGTCCTTTCTCCCAACACTGCATCCGCATTGCAACTTCCTCTGCATCTGTGCTACTGTTGGTCCTTTCTCCCAACATTGCATCTGCACTGCAACTCCCTCTGCATCTGTGTTGTTGTTGGTCCTTTCTCCCAACACTGCAACTCCCTCTTCATTCGTATTGCTAACATACTACTTCTGAAAGGGGTTCTTTACCATCCCCATCTTTTCCCTGAAGTAGTCAAGTTTTGACTTTCCAAGGGCCTTGGTGAGGATATCTGCCACTTGTTCCCCTGTGGGAGTGTAGCTCAACTGTACAGCTCCTCGTTGGACACAAACTCTGACAAAGTGACACCGAATATCAATATGCTTTGACCTATCATGAAATATTGGATTCTCAGAGAGTTTGATGCAACTTTGATTATCACACATGATCCTGGTTGCCTCCATATTTCTTCTGAATAGGTTTACTAGCAGTTTTATAAGCCATATGGCCTCACACGAAGTTGTGCTTGCGGCCATATATTTTGCCTAAGACGAGCTCAAAGCCACAGACTTTTGTTTCCCACTACACCAGGAGGTTATTCCTGATCCAATGTTGAAACAGTACCCAGAGGTACTTTTCCGATCCACTGAACTTCTTGCCCAATCTGCATCTGTAAATCCACTCAACCTGATATCCTTCCCCTTGTTGTATAAGAGCCCATAATCAATTGTTCCTTGTAAACACCTGAGAACGTGCTTGGCTGTTGCCCAGTGAACCCTCTTTGGTTCCACCATGAACTAACTGAGCTTGTTGACAGCGTAGCAAATATTTGGCCTGGTATTGACTAGATACATTAGTGACCCTATGAGTTGTCAGTATAGGGTGGGATCGACATCCTTGTCTTCTAATGCATCAATCTTCTTCTAGTTGGTGATCATTGGCGTAGCCATAGGTCTACAGTCTCCCATCCCAAACCTTTTCAGGATTTTTGTAGCATACCTTCCTTGCCCAAGGAAGATTTCTCCTTTCTGCTGCCAAACTTCCAACCCTAGGAAATAATGCATTCGTCCCAGATCCTTCATATCGAACTCTGCAACTAAATTCTTCTTGCAGTCTTCAATGAGTCTGGATGATCCTGTTAGGAAGAGATCATCCACATATAATACTAAGATAAGTGGCTCGCTCTCTACGACCAGATAGTAGAGATTCGGATCCCCGTCACTCTTGACAAACCCCATCTTCTACAAGTAGCCATCTATTTGACCTTACCACGCTCTTGGTGCTTGCTTCAGCCCATACAAGGCTTTCTTCAGCCTACATACAAGAGACTTCTTCTCATGAGTTTCAAAGCCCACTGGTTGTTCAATGTATACTTCTTCTATTACCCCGTTTAGAAATGTAGTCTTGACATCCATCTGATGGATCTCCCATCCCATCTCGGCTGCAAGAGATATCACGGTCCTAATAGATGTATACATGGCTACCGAGGCGAAGGTTTCCTCATAGTCAATCCCTTCCTTTTGAGCATACCCCTTAGCCACAAACCTGGCCCTGTATTTTTCAACACTGTCGTCCGCAACATATTTGATCTTGTAGATCCATCTTGAACCTACCACAGATCTGTCTTGAGGCCTTGACACCACCTCCAAAACATCATTTACCATTATGGAGTTATACTCCTCCACCATCGCATCTAGCCAGACCTGATGTTGAGCTGCCTCCTTGAAGCTGGCAGGCTCTCCATCCTGAGCTACTAATGCCTGATACATGTCTGGTTGTTTTCGCTCCCTTTTACTGTTCCTTGGCTCTCCGATGAAGTTCTCTGCATCACGCAGAATCTGACAAAGTTCGTTGTTGGTTCTTCCTCGGCCAACAAGTACTTTTGTTCGCTTCTCTTCCTCATCCTGAGAATCTTCCTGATCTAAGGAAGGATTATTCACTTTCGTTGGTTGAAAAGGCATGACCAACGGATCCTCTTTCGACTGCTCCTTGGAAGGCATTTCGCGAGATCTTCTAAAAGCTCTGTCCTCCATGAACTTTACATCTCGTCGTACTACTACCTTCCTACTCCCTAGAAGATAGTTCTCACTATATCCTGCCAAATACCCTTTTTCTGTAGTCTGATCCAGCTTCTTCCTCTTTTCTTCAGGTATGCGACAATATGCCAAACTCCCAAATATCCTAAAATGACTAACTTCAGGTGTCTTCCCAGTGAAGACTTTCTCTGGAGTGATCTTGCCCAATGCCCGATGAGGAGTCCTGTTCTGAACGTAGACAATTGTGTTGCATGCTTCTGCCCACAGGAATTTTGGCATATCTTGATCATACAGCATGGCCCTAGTTGCTTCTACAATAGTCATGTTTTTCCTTTCTGCCACCCCATTCTGCTCCGGATTGTAGGGAGTTGTCCACTCCCTTCTGATGCCCTCCTTAGCGCAATAATCAGTGAAGTCATTATCGACATATTCTCCACCATTATCTGAGCGCAAGATTTTTATTTTGTTACCTGTCAGATTCTCCACTAGAGTCTTGAACTCCTTGAATCAACAGAAAACCTCATCCTTGGTTTTCAGAAAATAGATCCAATTTTTCCTCAAGTGGTCATCAATGAAGGTAAGGAAATACTCGACACCGCTGAGAGCTTTGATGGACATAGGTCTGCAGATATCTGAGTGTATCAATCCTAGTACACTCTTGGCCCTAAGGTTGCTCCTAGGAAATGTCACCTTGGCATACTTTCCTAGAGCGCACCCCCTGCATACATCATCTCGTTCCGTACTCAGATCCAGAACTCCTATTACAGTGCTCCTGAGAATTCTAAGAGCTCCATGGTGCAAGTGACCCATCCTTCGGTGCCATAGTTCGTTCAAGTCTTTGTCCCCATGACTACCTATTAGTGCCATTGGAGATTCTAGTTGTAATCTGTACAACCGATTACTTTTGATCCCGATCTGCACTTTCTTTTTCCAACTCAGGTGTTTGATGTATACCTTTTCCTTGATGAAGTAAACATCATAGCCCTTGCCTTGTAGTTGTGACATGGAAAGTAATTTCATCCCCAATCTTGGCACATGCAGCACATTTGTGGCACAAAACCGCTCTCTCGATTCTGTCTGAGAAACTATGGTACCCTTTCCTACTGGAGTACACTTTGCCTTGTTCCCCATGGTGATCTAAAAGTTCATCTTCTCTTCTCGATATTCTGAGAAACACTCCTTGATTCCTATCATATGCCATGAGGCTCCACTGTCTATATACCATACTTTTGATGATGCAGCACTAGTCATGCACGCCACTTCTTCTTCCAACCTGGAAGCCAACATAGAGAAATCAAAATCTCTCTCTCTTATGCAATCTTCTGAAAATCTGCGTGAGTCCCCTGAGGTGGATGCCTCTGCATCGTGGTCTCGACCCATAACTGATTTTCCCTTTCTGTCTCTAATTACTTGCTCTGATACCATGTGAAAATTTTATCGCTGCAGCCATTGATTTACTTTTCCTACTTATTTCATCATAAGCTATTCATGAAATTACTTCAACAAACATTAAAATAAATATTGCTACAGATATCACACAGTAATACAGAAACAAACATATGCACACATTGAAACAGTTATTTTGGACTAATGTCCCCGGAAAAACCCAATGTGGGAAAGTCGGTGCAGCAAGGGAGGATTTTATTATTCAGCAATTTTCTTGTACAACAAGGTGCCAAACTGGCTTACCCACAAATAGACAAACTTCCAGCACTTTTCTAACCCAAGTGTAGGCCCTACTGACCTCTGCTACAGCCTGAAACCCTTTGTGTCAGCCTGAAACCCTCTGCGTCAGCCTACTGAGGCTCTGCGCAGCCTCTCTGGGCTTCTACGTCACTCCTCTAGCCTCTGCATGGATGACGCAGGCCCTTCTCGCTTTGCGCGGTCTCTGCTGCCTCTGCGTGGCTTCCTCTGGATCTGTGTCTGCCTCTTCTGCGCTGATCTCCCGTCTCTCTATTCCGTACTTGTTGCCTCCTGACTACTCTCCAGACCACTAGTTCAATTTCTCAGCAAACCCCGCTCCAGAAATTACACTGACTGGTCTCCCTCAGTATGTTCTCCAAGTGCCCCTCAAGCCTCCTCTTATACTTTTTCTGTTGACATCTCAACGACCGAGATTAAGTCCCTAATCAACGGCTAAGATTAGATCTGACTTGATCGATGTCTTTTGGACCATTCTAACACAGATTCATATTAATACACATTAATATTTTATTTTCCCTAAGTTTAGACTTAGGGACTCCATTAAAAATATTAATTATTTTAATATCTCCTGATCTGTTTAGAATTTGCCCAAACCCTTTCTGGGTATTGGAGATCTTATGTGCTCCAAACTCTCCACCACATTCCGTGGCTAGAGCACATCCGATGCTACCCCAAATCAACAGAAATCCATGGGCCTCCACAGCAGCAGACAACACTCCATGGATACCCGCAGCCATTCAGAGATTGATCGTGGTTCACTTATTGGATGAGGAAGATGCCCCTGATCCATCATGCCCCGCTGGCCCCAAATTTGCACCATACGTTTGACAGATAATCAATAAATTGCACAATGATGTGGCATCACCTACACCATCATCCTAGCCCTTGCAGACCATCTATTGGCATCTTCAATTTGTTTGGAAACCCATGAGGACACTTGCGTGCCCCCACATGTCATATGGAACACCACAGGTTATTACAAGGGGTCAACCCCTTGTCCATTGCTTTTGAGGGTCCTACTCTTCATTATGGCACCCATGGACCTCATTATGCCTTTTAGAGGGCCCTACGACATGCATGGATTATTATTTGACCTCTTGAGAGGCTTATTCTTTCTTTATGATCTAGTTTGGTGGGTTTGTCACCAAAAGATGGATTGTTAGAACATTATTTTTTGGCGCTTATGTAGGCCAAGGAGGCTAGTTCGACTCTTCATTAGTGTATAAATACAAGTGAAATGAGTTCATTTTCTCATCATCACTTTGAATTGGATCTCTTCTCTCTCTTAAGAATTTCGCACTTTTTCTTAATGGATGAATTGGAGCTTTATGGATGAATTTTGATGTGTGGATTCGGTCTATCTTGTCTTGGAGTTTCTCTATTGTTAAATTGTTGATGGTTGGATATACTTTATTACATGTAAGTACATGCTTTTAATGTTATTCTTGTTTTACTATGTCATATACATTGTACTGGGATTTCCGCTATTTTTAGGGCTAATTGGTACATAAATTGTGGAATTTTGTCTCTATATAGCATCTCTCAATGTATGGGCCATGTAATATGAATGAAATCACCTAGGGGTAATTCTCTCAACGAAATTATCTTGATAATCCATCACCTTTTGTTGAAATTTCCAAGTCTGATACATCAGAAATCCCTACTGCATTATCTAGTTTATTATCTCCTACTTGTTCTTTCAATTAACAAGTTATTTATCAATATAAATACTGAAATAAAAACAAATGCAACCTTCACACATATACAGATTAGCAACTGAAATAAATTGAGACAACACAAGGGACACCGTTATTTTTGGACAATCATCCCTGGAAAAACCCAATGTGGGAAAACCGATGCAGCAGATATGAGGGTTTTATTATTATTCAGTTTCTGAATACAACTAGGGTGCCAGAAATGGCTCACCCTTCAGAGATTTTCCTTGGCAGAAGTACCTTATTCCGGAGACAGATATTATGGTTGATCAACAACCAGATGATGATTCCCATGGTGACTTTGACTATTCCTCAGCTGGACAACGAAAGTTTCTCCAAGCTTCTCTCTGGAACTGCGTCACCATCCAAGGACTATGTCACCCTCTACAACTTTGTGTTTGCCTCTCAGCGATCAGTCTGCCCCACGAAAACACCACAGCGCAGCTCTTTCTGCCCACCGTCAGCTCTGCTAGCCTCTACATCTACCTGCGTCAGCTATGCATCAGCTTCTCGGCCTCTTGTGTCCTCAGCGTTGGCCCTCCAAGCCTCTGCTTCAACTCTGCGTCAGCTCTAGTTGTCTCTGCATCATCCCAGGTTGCCTTTGCGCTGTCTCTCCTGTACTCTCTCTGCCTCTCTACTATGTATTCCCGGCCTTCTGCCGAACTGCGCCTCACTGCAACAGATCACTAACTCGATTTCTCAGCAAACCCTACCCCAGAAAATTGAATTGACTGATCAACTTGGTGTATCTCCAACTGACCCTCAAGCCTCCTCTTATACTTTTCCTGTTGACGATTCAACAGCCGAGATTAAGTCCCTAATCAAGGACTAAGATTAGATCTGCTTTGATCCTCGTTATTTAGAACATTCTCACCCATATTATATTAATACACATTAATATTTTAATTTTCCTAAGTTTAGGCTTAGTAACTCCATTAAAAAGATTAATTATTTTATTATCTCTCCATCCGAGTGGAATTTCCCCAAACGATTTCTGGGTCTTGGAGATCTCATGTGCCTTAGCCTCTCCACCAATTTTCATGGCTAGAGCACATTCGATGCTACCAAAAATCAACACTCCCTCTTAGCGAGGAATGTGCTCTAGTAATGCTTCATCACAGAAACATCACAATGATCCTCTACACCAGTACCTGTGTTGATGCTTGGCCTACTGTCTCACATCCTCTACATTGTTGCTTCCTGTACTGCTACCCATGACACTGCCACTGCCACTGCTACATTTGTACTACAGCTCCCTCTCAACATGCTGCCCATGCTGCCCCTAGCACTGCCACTGCTAACTACTGCACTGCAACTCAGTTACCGAGAAGTAAGTAACGGACTTATCCTAACCATTGACATCCTGGTCAATCTGGAAGCCTCGTGACGTTCAAGTTGCCTGTGCTGCTATCCTATGCTCCCTCTGCTGCCATTGTGTTGCTGCAAACACCTCTGTGCTTCTCACACTGCTGCAACCTCTACTGCGCCACCTCAGATTTCTGCACTCTAGCCCTGCCTTGCTGCTCCACCACACTTTGCTCCACCCGACACCTGTCATCATGCTACTGTCGTTAAGGGCTCCCGTAGCCGGATGTGATCCAAGAGTTTGGGTACCTCAAGGATCATGCCCCTAGCATGTAGTCCTCCTGACTACAGCTCAATGTCTCCCCACCTCTTCTCTAGAGGTGCATGAGCACTCATGGCACAATCGTCATCAGTCTCGACATCCTTCTCCGCCTTAGCTAGAGCTGCCTTTGAATCGAAGGCTTCTAACTTACCTTTCTTCCTAGGGAACTGAGATGCATAATGTCCCAACTCCCCACAATTGAAGCACTTGACCTTGGTGATGTCCTTCTTCTTCCTCTTCCCTTGATGTCCCGCAGATGCTAGAGTTGCATCCTCCTCCTCCTCTTTCTTCATTTGAACTCCCTTAAAACTACTCCCCGCCTTGGTCATCCACCTGATCTCTTCCTGTCGAACAGCTGCCCACATCTCTTCCCAACTGGGGAGAGTCGCTCTGCCCAAAATGCTCTGGACAAATGTCTCCCAGTCCTCAAAGACTGCATTCAGAGTAGTCCTGACCATAAAATCTGGATCATATGTAGACCCCACGGAAGTAAGTTGGTCGCGAATTCCTTGCAACCTAAGGAGGAAGTGATCTATCTCCTCCCTTTTCTGCATCTGATATGACCTCAGTTGATTGTCTAATAGCATCTTCCGCTGCACGAAAGAGCCCTGGTATAAGGTGGTCAGGGTGTCCCACATCTCCTTAGTTGTGTTCTTCTCAACAATATGTGGTATGACATGATCTTTGACCCCGTCTAAGATCATGCACTTCGCCCTCACCATTGCATCTTCATACTTCTCATTCTCAGCTAGGTCAACTGGGATGGCCCCAGGCCACTACTTTCAAGGCAAAGTCCTTGATGCGATGTCGATCCAGGACTGCCAGAATCTTGGCCTTCCAGATGACAAAGTTGGAAGCCCCGTCCAACCTGTCCTGATCCCTCAGTCCGTTCACTGCCATTTCAGCTCCTCTTCTGGACTCCCTCTGAGTCTCGACTTCCCTCCTGGAAATCTCCCTCTAAGTCCTAATTTCCCTCCTAGAAATCCCTTGGCTAACTATCGAACCGCTCCTCTCCAATCCTCCTTGCAACTGAAACTCAGATCTGGATTCCTTGGCTAGAAA
This sequence comes from Pinus tabuliformis, assembly GCA_031772625.1. NCBI lineage: Eukaryota > Viridiplantae > Streptophyta > Pinopsida > Pinales > Pinaceae > Pinus > Pinus tabuliformis. The sequence goes on from CM062815.1 coordinate 741,935,719, forward strand.
TCCTTCGAGGTAGTGACTCCCTCGACCTAGGTTTTGTCTCCTTAGACACTGTTCTGTATCGACAGAGACAGCATCCCACCAACTCCTCAAATCACAATCTGCCTACAGCTCTTCAAGTCCCGACAACTAAAGAAACTGAGCCTTTCCAGCTCTGCGCAATCCCGACAAACGCTGAATCTGCCCCTCCAGCCAACTACGTCAATCCTACCTGGCTAAGCACGATGACATGGCTCTTCGTGAGCCTCTTCTGCCTCTCTCTGCCTCTATGCTAGCCGTTTCCTTGGCTCTGCATCACTGCTCTGCTGCTTCTGCTCAGGAACAGTGTTGTCTCTCAGGACAGCTGCTTCTGCTCAGGAACAGTGTTGTCTCTCAGGACAGCTGCTTCGGCTGCAAATTTCAGATTTCTGTTGGTGTCTTCAATCCTCCTGTGATCTGCAATGCTCTGATACCATGTTGAAATTTCTAAGTCTAACACATCAGAAATTCCTACTGCATTATCTAGTTTATTATCTCCTACTTGTTCTTTCAATTAACAAGTTATTTATCAATATAAATACTGAAATAAACACAAATGCAACCTTCACACATATATAGATCAGTAACTGAAATAAACTGAGACAACAAAAGGGACACCGTTATTTTTGGACAATCGTCACCTTTAAAAGTTAAAACACAATGCGGGAAAACCAGTGCAATAGATATGAGGGTTTTATTATTATGCAGTTTATGAATACAACTAGGGTGCCAGAAATAGCCCACCCTTCAGAGATTTTCTTTAGCAAAAGTACCTTACTCCAGAGAAAGATATTCCGGAGGGAAACACACTACAGCTAGCCTCTATCGCCAATTTGGCATTCATATTGCATGCGAGTGATATTTCTTTGTCAGGATGCGCAAGCAGGCTCGACCATAAGCCCACCACCCAATAAGCATCAAGGAAGGATCTGTCTGTCGCCGCGCTAACTCACCCGCCTACCTTAGTTCGATCAATAAGGCCAAGCAGGGGATTTCTCGCTCCTCGATCTCCCTAGGTCAATCGAGCAGGAAAGAAGTGAACGAGTGAGTCAGTCATCCTTCTTAACTCCCAACCCATAACCTTCTTATAGACCCATATTCTTATCTTCCCATCTTCTTATCTTCTTATCTCCCATATTCTTATCTTCTTCTTATCTTCCTATATTCTTATCTCCTTCTTATCTCTTTAAGGGCAGATTTATTCTCGCCAACCAAGATTGAAGCGGCGCGGGTTGGTGCATGAAAGGTGCCTTAATCACCTCTTTCGGTATTTCCTTCCTCGATCTGATGGTACGATCAAGAAAATCCTTCCTTCCCTTACCTTAGAGTGGGTAGGGCTAGACTTTCCAACAGCGGCACCAACGCAGTACATTGACTCACAAACCAATCACCAATTTCTTCTCTACTACCAGGCATTCATCATCCTTGGATGCTAGGAGAGCTTCCACTTCATCTCTAGTTTTGTCTCTGTCCTTAGTGGGCAAATTCAAAGGCTACCACGGATCACTCCCCAGGGGACCATCAGTCTAGGCCATTCTCAAGGAGACATTGGGAGACAGGCTCTTAGGGTGGACATTGCCATTCCTAGCTCCAAGGAAAAGGCTGAAGTGGACTATAGGCTAGTACATTGTGCATTTGGACTTAGCTGCCATGCCAGTCCTTTTTGAGAATCATGCATTCGCTGGATTGGTATTGAGCCTTTGCTCCTTTCTTTTCTACCTCGGTTTCATCCCCTTTGGGGGTTGGCCTCTTCGTGGGTCGACTGTAGGCTAGTACATTGTGCATCAGCAGCTGGATGATGATTCCGACAGTGACTTCGATTGTTCCTCAATTGGATAGCGAAATCTGCTCCAAGCTTCTCTCTGGAACTGCGCCACCCTACAAGAATTGCGTCACCCTCTACAGCGTTGTGTCTGCCTCTCAGCTCTCAATCTGTCCCACGAAAACACCACAACGCAATTGTTTTTGCCCAGCGTCAGCTTTGCTAGCCTCTGTGTCTGCCTGCGTCAGCTTCTCGGCCTCCTGCGTCCTTAGCGCTGGGCCTCCAAGCCTCTGCGTCAGCTCTGGCTATCTCTTATTGAAATTTCTAAGTCTAACACGTCAAAAACTCTTCCTACATTATCTGGTTTATTTCACCTACTTGTTTATTCCTTAACAAGTTATTTAACCATATAAATACTGAAAATAAACACAAATGCAGTCTCAACTCATACACAGATCATCAACTGAAATAACAGACAAACACACAAGGGACACTGTATTTTTGGACAATCGTCACTGAAAAAACCCAACTTGGGAAAACCGGTGCAGTAGTTCTGACGGTTTTTATTATTAAGCAGCTTTCTTGAGTACAACTAGGGTGCCAAACTGGCTCACCCAACAGAGATTTCTATCTAGAAGTAATACCTCTCTTCGGAAGCAAATATTCAGCAAGTCTGCTCCACGAAAATCCTTCCAACACTTCTCTGAGGCTCTACATCAGCCCTGTTGGCCTCTGCGTAGCTCTAGAACCCCCTGTGTCAGCCCTCTGCTCCTCTACGTCAGCTCTCTGGCCTTCTGCGTCACCCACGCAGGCCCTGCTAGCCTCTGCAAGTCTCTGTGGCCCTTTGCGTGGCTTCTGCTAGCTTTGCGTAGCCTCCTCAATCACTGTGTTGTCCCTCCGGCACTATCTCTGCCTCTCTGCTATGCACAAACTGCCCCTCGCTGCAACTCAGATCACTTGTTCGAATTTTCTCAGCAAACCCCACTCCAGAAAATCGAATTGACTGATCAATCTTGGTGTATCTCCAACTGACCCTCAAGCCTCATCTTATACTTTTTTTGTTTAGTCTTCAACGACCGAGATTAAGTCCCTAATCAATGGCTAATATTAGATTTGGCTTGATCCATGTCATTTAGAACATTCTCACCCAGTTCTATATTAATACCCATTAATATTTTAATTTTCCTAAGTTTAGACTTACAAACTCCATTAAAAATATTAATTATTTTAATATCTCTCTAACCGGGTGGAATTTCCCCAAACAATTTTTGGGTCTTGGAGATCTCATGTGCTTTAGCCTCTCCACCAATTTTCATGGCTAGAGCACATTCGATGCTACCACAAATCAACACTCCCTCTTAGCGAGGAATGTGCTCTAGTAATGCTCCACCACTGAACATCACACTGATCATCCAGCACTGGTACCTGTGTTGATGCTTGGCCTACTGCCCAACATCCACTGCACTGCTGCCTCCTGTATTGCTGCCCATGGCTCTGCCACTGCCACTGCTACATTTGTACTACAACTCCCTCTCAACATGTTGCATCGTGCTACCCACAGCACTACCACTACTCACTGTTGCACTGCAACTCAGTTACTGAGAAGTAAGTAACTGAACTACCCAACTTTGACATCCTTGTCAGTCTGGAAGCCCCCTGATGCTGAAGCTACCTTTGTTGTTATCCTGTGCTCCCTCTGCTGCCTCTGTGCTGTTGCAAACACCCATGTGCCTCTCGCACTGCTGCAACCACCTTTGTGCCTTCTTGCACCACTGCAACCATCTATGCGCCTCTCGCACTGCTGCAACCTCCATTGCGCTGCTATAGACCTCTGCACCCTAGCATTGCCTTGTCACTCCATCCGCATCTTGCTTCTACTAACATCCGTCATCCTGCTACTGTCATTTGGGGCTCCCATAGCCCGATGTGATCCAAGAGTTTGGGTACCCCAAGGATCCTGCCCCTACATCTTTTGTAGTACTGACTACAGCTTGATGTCTCCCCACATCTTCTCTAGAGGTGCATGAGCACTCATGGCACGTCATCCATCTCGACTTCTTTCTCCGCCTTAGCCGGAGCTGCCTTGGAGTCAGAAGCCTCTCCCTTATTCTTCTTCCTGGGACACTGGGTTGCATAATGACCCAGCTCCCCACAATGGAAGCACTTCACCTTGGAGATGTCCTTCTTCTTCCTCTTCCCCTGTTGTCCTGTAGATGCCAGAGCCGCATCCTCCTCCTCTTTCTTGATTCGACCTCCTTTGCTACTACTTCCTGCCTTGGTCAGCCGTCTGATCTCTTCTTGGCGAAGAGCTGCCCACATCTCTTCCCATCCTGGAAGAGTAGCTCTGCCCAAAATGCTTTGGACAAATGTCTCCCAATCCTCAGAGACTGCATTTAGGGCGGTCCTCACCATGAACTCTTGATCTGGCGTGGCCCCTATGGAAGTAAGTTGGTCCCAAATATCTTGCAACCTGTTGAGGAATAGATCTATATTCTCCCCCTTCTGCATCTGATACGACCACAGTTGATTCTCTAGTAGCATCTTCCTCTGCATGGAAGTGCCTTGATACAATTTCGTCAAGGTATCCCACATCTCCTTTGTCGTGTTCTTATCGGCAATATGTTGTACTACATGATCCTTGACCCCATCAAGGATTATGCACTTTGCCTTAGCCATTGCATCCTCATACCTTTCATTATCAGCTCGGTCGACTAGGATAGCCACGATTTTCAAGGCGAAGCCCTTGATGCGATATCTATCCAGAACAGATAGGATCCTGGCCTTCCAGACGACAAAGTTGGAGGCCCCATCCAACCTGTCCTGATCCCTCAGTCCGTTCATTGCCATCTCCGCTCTTCTACTGGACTCCCTCTGAGTCTTAACTTCCCTCCTGGAAGTTGTCTCCTAGACTCCCTCTGAGTCTCAATTTCCCTGCTGGAAATCTTCCTGCCAACTGTCGATCCGCTCCTTTCTGATCCTCTTTGCAACTGCAACTCGGATCTGGATTTCTTGGCTAGAAATCCCTCAAGGCAGCGGCTCCCTCTACCTTGGCTCTGTCTCGTTAGGTATTGTTTTGCTTCGACAGCAACAACACCCCATCAGCTTCCCAATCCACAATCTACCCAGAGCTCCCTAGGCCCCAGCGACTGAAGAAATTGAGCCTCTTAACTCTACCCAATCTCGGCAATGTTGAATTGCTCCTTTGGCCAATTGCGACAAGCCTACCTAACTGAGGAGGATGACGTGGCTCTTCGTAAGCCTCTTTTGCCTTTCTCTACCTCTGTGTTGGCCCTCTCTCTGGCTCGAAATGCTGACGTAGGCCCTCTGTGTCACTCCTATGTTGCCTTCTGCTTAGGAACAACTCTGTCTCTCGAGACAGTTGTTTCTGCAGCAAATTTTCTGATTTATCTGGTGCCTTAAGTTCTCCTGTGATCTACAACGCTCTGATACCATGTCGAGATTTCTAAGTGTAACACGTCAGAAATTCGTCCTGCATTATGTGGTTTATTTCACCTACTTGTTTATTCCTTAACAAGTTATTTAACCATATAAATACTTAAAATAAACACAAATGCAGTCTCAACTAATATACAGATCATTAACTGAAATAACAGACAAACACACAAGGGACACCGTTATTTTTGGACAATCGTCCCCGGAAAAAACCTACTTGGAAAAACCGGTGCAGCAATTCTGAGGGTATTTATTATTAAGCAACTTTCTTGAGTACAACTGCGGTGCCAAACTGGCTCATCCAACAGAGATTTTTATCTGCCAGTAATACCTCTTCTCGGAAGCAGATATTCAGCAAATCTGCTCCACGAAAATCCTTCCAACGCTTCTTTAAGACTCTATGTCAGCCCTACTGGCCTCTGCATAGCTTTGGAACCCCCTGCGTCAGCCCTCTACTCCTTGGTGTCAGCTCTCTGGCTTTCTGCGTCACCCACGCAGGCCCCGCTAGCCTCTACACAGTATCTCTGGCCCTCTGCGTGGCTCCTGCTAGCTCTGCGTAGCCTCCTCAATCACTAGGTTGTCCCTCTGGCACTATCTATGCCTCTCTGCTATGCACTCACTACCCCTCACTACAGCTCAGATCACTTGTTCGAATTTTCTCAGCAAACCTCGCTCCAAAAAATTGAACTGACTAATCAATCTTGGTGTATCTCCAACTGACCCTCAAGCCTCCTCTTATACTTTATTTGTTGAGTCTTCAACGACCGCAATTAAGTCCCTAATCAATAACTAAGATTAGATTTGGCTTGATCCATGTCATTTAGAACATTCTCACCCAGTTCTATATTAATACCCATTAATATTTTAATTTTCCTTAGTTTAGACTTACAAACTCCATTAAAAATATTAATTATTTTAATATCTCTCTAACCGGGTGGAATTTCCCCAAACCATTTCTGGGCCTTGGAGATCTCATGTGCTTTAGCCTCTCCACCAATCTTCATGGCTAGAGCACATCCGATGCTACCACAAATCAACATCTCTGCGTCAACCCAGGCTACCTCTGCATTGTCTCTCTTGTACTCTCTATGCCTCTTTGCTATGTATTCTCGGTCTTCTGCCGAACTGCCCCTCGCTGCAACAGATCACTAACTAGATTTCTTAGCAAAACCTGCCCCAAAAAATCGAATTGACTGATCAACTTGGTGTATCTCCAACTGACCCTCAAACCTCCTCTTATACTTTTCTTGTTGACGATTCAACAACCGAGATTAAGTCCCTAATCAACGGCTAAGATTAGATTTGGCTTGATCCTCATTATTTAGAACTTTTTCACCCATATTATATTAATACACATTAATATTTTAATTTTCCTAAGTTTAGACTTAGTAACCCCATTAAAAATATTAATTAATTTATTATCTCTCCATACGGGTGGAATTTCCCCAAACGATTTCTGGGTCTTGGAGATCTCATGTGCCTTAGCCTCTTCACCAATTTTCATGGCTAGAGCACCTCCGATGCTACCAAAAATCAACACCTTTTTCTCATCAAAGAATAAAAGCTGCAAGATTGCTTTTCTTTGACCTAAAGGGCTAGCGAAGTAGCCTTGAGGCCTCCTTGACTGGGAATCGAAGGTCCTCATTCATATTAATCATTGACTCCATTCTCCCAAGACTAAGGCACTGATCTTCCAAGAGGTGGTCACCAAAAATTATACCTTTTTCACCTTTTCCTAGGTCTAGCCAAATTGGATCACCTAGGGCATCATTTTCCCGATGAACTAGCCCTCCAAAAAGTTCGATCTCCTATCCCCTCTTGCGTTGGTGTCTCCTCAAGACGACCTCCAAATTTGAGGCCAGTCCGACGATGGAGTTGTGAGAAAAGCCAAGCCCTAGCTCTGAGATCAAACTTTACCCTAGCATCCCCAAAGGCTAGTGTCTCATAGGATCAATTCAACACCTTTAAGTGAAAATTCTTTCTTTGATCCTTTCCCCCAACCTTGTCTAGGATAAGAACACCATTGGTTTCCATATTCTTTCCTCCTACCCTAGACTGGGTCCACTTGGTCCCGTGTGGTCCCATTCCTTTGAAAAAATAATTCTTCAAGAACCATCCGGGATACCAATTTCAATAAGGATTTTAGGAATTTGGAAACTCTTTCACAAATCATATCCCTTAAACCTAACCCTTAAATCCTCTCACTCCTCTCCTAGAAGTCATTGTACCTTGCTTAGAAAGCAAGCAAGCTCTATCCTTCAACCTCTTCTGGAAAGGAATCATTTGGGTCACAATACATCCCTTCATTGATTTATCATTCATTGGTGACTCCATAATATACCAAGTCTCCTCCCATTAGTGAAAATCTGTAAATAGTAGGGAGCCTTAGTTGAGGTGATAGTGGGCTAAGTCTCCGTTTGTTGCCCTTGGTCTAGCATTTGCCCTTTAGGGATCCCCTTTAGGTCCCCTACTAGTTTGAGCGGTAATATGGACCCAGAGAGGAAAGATGAATAAATAGGGCATGTAATTTGCGAAGAGGAGTAAAAAATGTGGATGGGAAAACGGGACCATGCTACCAAAACCGGGGTTTCCCAAGTAGTTCCCATCCTAAAGCTGTAAGTCGGTAGAGGAGATCCCATGGGACTCAAGTTGAGGATTAACCCCCCAATTAAGGCAAGGGAACAAGACTATAGTCAAAACCCTTCCTCCTTCCAAGTCACCCAATAATCCATACCCAAGTGTGCCCAACAAAAACAAGCATAAGCACTTGATTGCACAATGAAAGACATACCTTTATGATTGGATGGCCCACCTTCAAACATATGATTTCGACAAATGGGCGAGGGGACATATGACTGGCTCAGGGAGCATAGACATCCGACACAATATCAACTACATTGATGGTTGTCAGGGGTTGTTGGCTACCAGCTGATGACAAATCTAGGAGAAAATTTCTCCTATGGGGTCACCCATCGATGGTGGGAAATAGGTTCAAGGAAGGAGTATGCAAGCAATTAAGGACGATATCCTCAAGAATAATGAGAAGCTAATAGAAATGTTGGCCTAGTTGAGTAGTGGTAAGATGATAGACTAGAGCCATCCTCGTCCTTCTAACAGAGACCTTAGAGGTGCACATGCTACGGGGGTGAAGCCATTTACACATTCTAGGGAAGGTCAGCCGAATTATGACACACAAAAGACGGTGGGAAAAATAACCCTCCCCATCTTTGATGGTTCAACTAGGAACTCTACCAGAGAGTGGGTGCAAAAACTAGACACATACCTCCAGCAAAACCCCATGAGAGAGGTGGATGCTATTAAGTATGCCACCTTACATTTGGATGGAGATGCACAGGAGTGGTGGTATCATGGGCTGATCACTTTGGGTCATGTAGGCATCACATCATACACAGAATTCGCAAAGATTCATAAAGAGATTCAACCGAAGGGACACCAGACCTCCTCAAAAGGAGTGGACAGGATGGGGACAATTAGATGGTGAGACCAGGAGGGACCCCCAGAGGGGGAAACTTTGCCTTATATGTCAGGAGTTGAGGGCCCCATGGCACAGGTACACTAAGGCAAGGCCCACTACACTAAAGTGTTCTCTGACAGAGAGCCTAAGGAGGAGGTTGAGCATGAGGCCAAAAACACTAGTGGTTGTGGGGCGCACTTAGATCTACTTGGCATGACTTAGGAGTCACCGCTATTGGAGAGCACATTGATGGCCCAGGTCGAGACATTGGTAGAGAAAGTAGGACATGTACCTGTGGGGCCATCCATCGATGAGGTGTCAATAGGAATTGTTACCATTCAAACTAGCAGGGGACCTAAAAGGGGCTCCTAAAGGGACAACTGCTAGGTCAAGGGCAACGACAGAGACTTAGCCCACTGACACCTCAGCTAAGACTCCCTACTCTTTACGAACTTTCACGGATGGCAGGAGACCTAATATATAGAAAGTCACTTGTGAAGGATGAATCAACAAATGGGTGAGAAGTGACCTTAATGACCCTTTTCCTAGAAGGAGGTTAAGAATGGAGCTTGCTTGCTCTTTAAGCAAGAAAAGATTTCTAGGAGAAGGAGGTGAAGGTTTAAGGGCTAGATTTAAGGAATATGCCTTGTAAAGGAGTTTCCCAATCCCTAAAATCCTATTGAACTCGACTTCCTAAATGATTTTTGAAGAATTAACTTTTCAAAGGAATTGGACCACATGGGACCAAGTGGACGCAGCGTAGGTTAAGGGGAAGGAGTTTAGTAACCAATGATGATCTTAACCCGGACAAAGAAGGGGAAAGGATCAAAATAAGAGTTTTCACTTCGAGGTGTCAAATTGATCCTATGAGGTACTAGCCTAGGAAACACCAGGGTAAAGTTTGATCTCAGAGCTAGGGCTTGGGATATCTCACACTCACACCGTCGAAATTTATTCAAATTTGGAGTAGATCTTGAGGACACACCAACGCAGTAGAGGCTAGGAGATCGAACTTTTTCTATGGCTACTTTGTCGAGAAAGTGATGCCCTAGGTGGCCCAGCGTGGCTAGACCTAGAAAAGAGGGAAAAGAGGTGATGAAGAAGGTTTTAAGGTGATCACCTTAAGGTGGATCAGTGCCTAATTCCTTTTGGGGATATGGAGTCAGGAAGAATTGTGAAGGATCACGTTTCTAACTCAGAGAGGCTCCAAGGGCAACTTCATCCAATGTTAGGGCAGAAAAGGAATGTGATCTTAAAGCGTTTATACTTCACTTGCAAATGAAGATGGCTTATCAAGATAAATTCGATCGATAGGAAAATTCATTCAACAAACATGGCCCATACATAGAGATATTCTATATAGAAACATAATTCCACAATGAAGCAGTAAATGCATGCAGCGATTAGCCCTAAAATAGCGAAAATCTCATGATCAAAGTATGTGACAAAGTAAAAGAAAATAGCATCAATATCGTACTTACATGTAAGAGAATATATCCAACCATCAATACATTTGCCAATAAAGAAGCTCCAAGACAAGAGAGTCCAATCCAAACATCAAAATTCGTCCATGCTCATATTTATCCTCCAAGAAAGAAATGCGAAATTCTCAAGAGAGAGAATGATCCTATCAAAGTGATGATACAAAATGAATTCATGTCTTCCCTATTTATACACTTATTAGGAGTTCGAATTACCTAATTTGAGCCTACATTAGCCCATCAACTAAAAATAACGTGCAAATGACTATATATTGGCGACAAGCCCACCAAACTAGCTCATAAACAAAATAACAAGCCTACCAAGAGGTCGAATTATCCATAATGCAATGAAGTCCATAAGTGCCAAAATGATGAATTGGACTTCCAAAAGTAATGGACAAGGGGTCAATAATAAACCTGTGGTGCTACCCATGGCTGTGAGGGCACACAAGTGACCTCATGGGACTCCAAGTAAGTCAAAGATGCCTGTAGACCATCTATAAGGGTTCAAATGATGGTGTAAGTGATGCCATATCAACATACAAGTCCCAAGTCATCTGCCAAGTGCATGGTACAACTATGGGGTTGGCTGGGCAAAAGTGAACCAGGTGCATCTTCCTTGTCCAATAGGTGAATCTCGAGCAATCTATGAACATGTTTGGGGATCCATGGGGTGTTTTATACTACTGTGGAGACCCATGGCTCTCAACACAGACCCTACATGTGCCAATGTAGCCCTCTTGAGGGTTAGGACTTTGTATAAGGAGACCAATCCCAATATGGAGACCATCTGCGCTCCTGCATAAGATCTAATGCGTCAGCGAGCCTTCCAATACAACAAGTCATCAAGGGAAATCGAGTAAATGAGCTTACAAATCATGGACAACAGGTGGGGACTTCATAATGGCATGCCCTTCCATAATGGGCTTTGGCATGTGCTAACGTCTCCAAGCTCCAAATGAGGCTAACCAAGTATCCCATTAAGTGGTTTCTACTTCTAAAGGAGATAATATGTCCAAGGTACATCCTTTAAAAGGTGGTGTCATTTGGTAAAGAGATGAATGGAGTAGGGAATGAAAAGGGGCAGCCATGCACCACATGCTGGGGTACAAGGGTAGCTAGAAAAAGGGAATCCCACACTTGGGTATATAATGTATAGGAGGGAGAAATCGTGGTATATGAGATGCCCCGGCCTTGATTTTTCCACCCTTCTTTATATGACTTTTGCCTTTTATGTTTCTTTAATTAACTGCTCGAGGCTCAAGGGGCTAGAGCATGATGTGTGACATATAGCAGTGGATATCCCTTTTAAGGTATAGCGGTTCATTGCCCACCAGGGGTTGGGACAATCATGGGTTCCTAAATAATAAAGGAAGCTCATCTAGGGCCTGCAGGAACTAGGGTGATGGTTATGATGATGGGGTAGAGCTCATGTATTGCCTTTTGCCCATGTGCTAAATGTGTTTGCCTCGACTATCTTTTGCATTTTGTGATACATTTTCCTGTTGAATGTGGCCAATTATCCTTTTTCTTTTATTTTCAGCTGCATCACCCACCGGGGCATCATTCTAGGCCTGACCCAAGGTGTGGACAAGGGGAAGGGGAAAGCCAACCTTATGTGGACCCAGTGGAGGAATGTGGACCCAAGTGGGAGAGATGATAAATGGGGTTATAATGAGTGGAAAGGGGGCAATATATGTAGATGAGGGAGTGGGACCATGCAACCAAAATCAGGGTTTCCCATGAAGTACCATCCCTAAAGCCAAAGGGTCAGTAAAAGAGATCCCACGAGACTAGAATCCAAGGTTAACATCCTAAAAGGGGTCTAGGGGACAAGAGCACTGACCTAGCCCATTCTTTGCGTCGATTCCCCCCATTAATCCATGCCCAGAAGTATCCATGATAGCAAACTACAATACTCAATCACCAAATGACAAGGCATACCTTTAGGTTCAAGAGGCCCACCTTCAAACATAAGATCATGGAAGATGGATGAGGGACCACATGGCTAGCTTAAGTGGCAGATAAATGGCACAACAAGCTAGTTGGTGGCTGCAAGGGGTTGTTGGCTACCGGCTAAGGACCATTTTCGAGAAAACAAATTCTCCTAGGGATATCACCCACAAAATGGTGGGTAACAGGCACAAAGGTATCCCGAGCGATGACAGAGTTTTCAAACGGTAATCGCCAACACTATATTCAATAGCTTAAGGCCAACCTTTTAGTGATGAAGAAGCAAGCCAAAATAGTCTCGGAAACCTTATTACAGTAGAGTGATGAACTAGACAACATGAGAGCGGTTCGTGCCAAGTCAATGGCCAAGCTTACTCGTGTTGGGGAACAGTTGAAATCCCTAATGATGTAGCGAGAGGAGTATATGTCAAAGTGTCACAACAACCCTCTTCAGGTATACATAAACGAGACTTGCAGGTTACTTCTGCACATTGGAGAGAGAGGCAGAGTTACCTAGACAAATTTTATATGTTGACCAGGGCAGTGAGACATGGCGACATGAGTTGCGTGGGGCATAGCATTCGTATGGTGGAGTTATTACGTGTATGGGTGTCCTTGCATTCGATCCTTCTCACAGGGTTGGGTGGCGAGATGTATCGAGTTGATACCTGGTGGAGTGGGCTAAGTGTCTGGATATATCCATGGTCAGGGACATAGTTCAACAGGGGTTGTGGGTTACGGTCCAGAGGAGATCGAGGGTCAGACTATTGTTGGGATCCAGGTGGGATTCTCCATCATATCATGGATTTGGTAAATGATGGTGTTAGCAAAGTGGTGGATCTGGTGACGGAGCGCTCACACACTTTCATATCTCCATCAAAGTCCTGGACAACACTAGTGACAGGTGGGATTGACAAGGGAGTAGGAAACTCTGTGAGTTGTCCTAGCATGTTGACCATGCATGGGGTCACGGGATGATTAGCGTACTCAGGCAAGAGCTTGCTGAAGGAGGTGGCATTGGAGGAGCTTGAGTTTTTCCCAATTTTGATGATATTAATAAAAAAGGGCAAATATTATTTTATTAAAAAAGGGCGACAAATATTATTTTATTAGAAAAGGGTGGCAAAATGTCACTTAGTGGAAAGTGGCCCCCACCAACAAAATATTATCAAAAAGGAGACTAGAAGCGTGGGGAGTCCTTAACATCTTATAAAAGGAGGTTGGGTATCATATTGCTATTCATTCTATTTTATCAATTTTCATTATTATTGAAGAAAAACTCAAGCGAGTTTCAGATCGAGGGTTTCAAGTGAAATCCTCACCCTAGTTTTGGTGGATCTCATTACCACCCTAGCTAACCTCTTCCAAATTCGTTGGACTCTCTTGGCACCCTAGTTGGAAATTTTCATTGAAGGGTTTATTGCTAATCTTTTGGAGAAGTTTGGAAAAAAATAATTTTGCAGGAGAATACAGTTCCAGGGATCAAACCACATCAAAGAAGGCCCAAATTCTACCTCCAGCTGTTGGGTCAAATTATTTATCTTGCCAATCAGATCAGAGACCAAGTTATTTTCCTTGCTTTCATTCATTCCAATTAAAGGAGAAACTGTGCATGCATTTCCATATTTCAAATGGTCAAGAGGAGGGCCGAATTCTGTGTCAAAGGACTGAGTTGGTTGGGGCCGAGTTGGATTGTTGCAACAGTAATTAAGAGGGCCGAATTTCTCTGTCACATAGGCCCAAATTGACAATTTTCTGAGGCATTTGTGGACTCTTTTGGCACACCGAAATCATCACTCAGGAATTTTGAAACAAGGCCGAATTGTTCAAGACTTTTGCTCAGCCCAGGTTATGATATATTGCTCCAGATTTGATGCGTAAAAAAGGGAAGGATTGGGCACCTGTTTAATGGCCTTTCAACCAGGGTTTGGATCAGCTAGCAGAGGCCCAAGTTTCACCTTAGTGGAGGCTGAAATTCTAGTCACATTGTCTATCTTTTCCCTAGCAGAGGTCGAGCTCCTATTTTCTGAGGTTATTCATCCCAATGGCTGTGTAATATTTTCTAAAGTCAACAAAAGCAGATTAACTCCTTTCCAGTCTACAAGAGCAGATTAACTCTCATTTCTGTTGTGGTTACCGTGGGAGGAATATCAGTCTTTTTGTTGGTCAAACTATCACAAGAGGAATGTGAAAGGGGTTTATATATATCAGTTTTGGAGCTGCTCAAATTTTCCGGTCTGCTGAGCATGTTTTACAGCTTGATACGTGGCTATAACAGAGGTCTCGAAGTGGCAAAAAGGAGCTGAACTTTGCCTGAGGAAACAACACTGTATATACCAGGTTTCCCTCCGTGTTTATTAATTGTATCACAATACCAGAATTATACATGTCCTGTATGTTTCCAAATGATAAAAAATGCTTCTTGTTTCAGTGATTTGAAATCTTTCTGAGCATTAAATATATTTCTAGTTGCTGGTCTCAATTCTGGGCGTATAATTTGGCCATTGTGTGGATTTGTATAAACAAACTTTAAAAACTACACCTACAACAGTCACTCTTCAAACTGTTTGACAAAAGACTTTACTGAAAAATTACACAAAACTCAGAAAATACAGTGAAAACATTGAGTCATTTCCAAGAAGGAATATTACAAATGGGGACCTGGACTATGGTGACAGTGGGCCCTTGTCCTACGTGTGCTGACTTTAGCAGGTTGCAAGGATCTTTGGAAACTCTGCTTATAGGAGTGGTAACAGTACCCAACTTGAAGCTTTGCGAAAAATAAAATGTGTTTTTTCAATTTTATTGGTCACCTTAAGTGACATATCATCATGGGCATTTGAAGTTTGAACTAAGCTAGTGTCAAGGATGTGAAACAAGCATCCCCAACATCAGGGGCAGCATGGGCCATGGGAAGCATACACTCTCATCCACCTATTGTAGGAAATACAGGGAATGCCTCATATAGGGGATTTGCCTGTTTGTGTTTCAAATTGAATAATTGAAAGTAACAATGTGTTCATTTATGAATATTTCATGATTCATAAATAGAGAAATTAGTAGTTTCTTTTTCATTATTTCTAGAGTGTCCCCTATGTCCTATACCCTGTCATCCCCTATGCCATTCCCTGAAATTTGGGAGGTCTCCCAGTCATCCTTGAAACACGTCCTTCCATCCCCATCTAATCCTGTCCCCTGTCCTTAGGCGCATACAGTATTTCAACTTAGTAGCATTCATGAGATTGAATAAAGAAACATTCTACAAATATAATCATATTTTGACCATCAAAATGAAACCGACTAAGCAAACCTCATAGTATTTAAAAATGAACATAACAAAGAGTATTTTAATGTAGCAAAACTTATATGGAAATCATAGGCACACCTTAAGACTGTGAAGTACAGCAGAGCCAAAGAAAAACCTGCAAGTGCTACATCTTGCTGCATGTATACCAACCATCCTTCTATAGTAGGAGTATGCAAGAAACTTTGTAGTATTTTTCTGCTCCAACTTGTCATTTCATGTTTCTTCTTGATTGAAGCATTTCCTTCTATAGCACTGAAATGAACAGTGCTCATATCCTTGTTTGGGTGATCATGTGATTCACTGGAAGATGTTTCTTCAGGTTTTTTGCATTTCCTGCTCTTTAAGTTCAAAGAGGGAACAGCATAATATACTGAAGATAGAAGCCAATATTCCAGTCCAACAGACAATATATTCCAAAGAACTATAACAATTGCAGATGCCAACACAGATACATAACTCATAATAAAACCGACAGCAACAGGTGCCAACAATTTGCAGCTGAGATCAATTCGCCGTGTGACGGAATTCATTTGTGTAAGAAGGCCAGGTGGCTGACTTTCAGATATCACAACAATCCTGCAATTTAATAACCCAGAAACCAGAGTCAGATATACCAGTAACATTACATATTTGTAGCCTTGTACTTACTGAGAAAATTCAGATATACTATGCAATCAAGGAAAAGCAGCAAGCAGCATCCTATGTAACAACCATATTGGCAAGGCATATTTTGTGCTTAATGATTCTTTCTTTATTGCTTTACTTGTTCTCTTCTTTAAGACCATAGGTTCTATCGTGAAACGGACAAGATAGTTGATACCAAAGACACTAGCGAGTAGATTTTTAGATATTTACGTTCATTTTTTATTGTCCAGAAAGTTGATATAAAGCAGTGATTTTCCAAAAATTTATAGTCTTCATTTCCACCAGCCTCATTGTTCAACTTGACAATAAGTCTGTTAATAATCATAATGCACAGCAGTGGGATCAATATTTCGTTGATTAATAGCCATAGATGGTTTTTAAACGAATTCTTGAAGCACGGGCAGTCAACATGGAGATTTTACCAGACCAACCAAATTGTGAATCATAGGTAAGGGGCTTCACATATGAATGCAGACGTTATTGTAAGTAGATCTTGATTATAGTAACCATAGACAGTTATGCACGTTAGTTTCATCCTTTCAGGGGAGGGAGTGCCTTTAAGCTGTACTACCTCTTGAAAAGGGGGAATGAGGTAATTCTGTATAAACAATAAATTGTATTCCTATCCTGACTACTGGTTTAAAGAATATTTATTGTCAAAATAAGATAAATAACAAATGAATATTGCACTATAATTGAATGCCAACCCTGGGCAGAAGGGGTTAACTGGCTACTATTATTAGTTCCAACTAATATGCAAGGAAAGATGCTTCTTTGGCTTTTGCTTCTGTTTTTTATTCCTAAAATAGAGAAACTTTACATATTTAATCATCAAATAGCCCATGAACAAAAAAATTGTAAGTCGTGAAAAAAAGCATAAAAATGAGAACAAATACAATAAATCTCAAAATCCATGACTTTCAAAGAGGAATAAAGTGCTCTTCATAGTGAATATGCCCAAGTGGGTGCATATTGACACCACCGTAATCATGGCAAAAATATGCCTGCAACATTCAGAATATATAGTTCATGGTGATTTAGTACCTCACATGAATGAATCAACCACTCTTCATGTTGACCAGGCATGGCCAAGTGGGTGCAAATTGACAGCAAATCAAGTGTGGCACTAATATGCCTGCAACATAAAGTTGTGATAAATAGATAATGATGATTTGTTACCCTACATGAATGGTCCTGTGGAACAATGAGAAGGTGGTATAAATGTGCCTTAAACCTAGGGGAAGAGATTATGTAAAATGGAATAAAACAATGAAACGGTAGAAGTAAGGGCCAAGTTTTTTTTGTGGGGACAAAATTCTCAAAGGCTTTTTTTAGGCACTCTTACATTTATTTTCTCGGTGACTTATTACTGGGGATCCAAAATATAACTTATTGGCAATGTCAGGGAAAATATTGGAAATTATTAGAAAATATCATGAAACTTAAAAAATACGAAAATTAATCATTATTTTCAATTTTTTAAATATCTAAAGCAACAAGAACATCAAACAAATGTAATATACAACGTTGATACTTAGTACCTGTCTTTTATGCAAAAAGTAATTGATAGCAGAAGTTATTGTAACTAGTATACAAAGAACACTACTACTATTATATAAAAATTTGTCTATATTTATAGCATTTTTTAACATATTTTAATAGGTAAATTACTGAGTAGCAAAGCTACTTTTATACTTACTATGTTAAATGGAAGAGAGGCCAAACAACTTTTATATTGATTTTATAGATAAAACTATTATTACAGATGAATTTGTTTTGTAAAGAAAATATTAAAATCTATAAATTATAAATAAATTAAATTGAAATAGTAGAACATTTTCAAATTAATTTTATAACCATGAATATTATAATGAAATTTATTTAAAATATATCATACTCTATTTTTTTTAAGATTTCAAATATAATTTTTACACTTAAAAAGCATGAAGTGGAAGTTGACTATTTAAACTTGTCAATTATTTTATTATGAAATTTAAAAATTGTTTCATTATAAAACTTAATGTATAATTTATTTAAACTTATCAATTATTTTATTATGAAAATTTATTATGAAAATTAAAATTGTTTTAATATGAAATTTATCTAATGTATAATTTAATTAATTTTTAAAAAATATGAAAAGACTTATAATATAATTTTATATACATTTCTCATTCAATTTTAAAATTTAATACTTAAAAAAACAAAGCTAAAATAATAAACTCAAATTTAAAAATATAAACATAGTTATATTGTATAAATTCTCTCTATGCGATGTGTCATTATTATAATAAACTAGCCAACTTACAATTAGACAATCATGGTTTACAATTATCAACTAATTCCAACCGACTCTCGCAAATATTGCAAATATTTGGTTATTGTGAGTCAAATTCAAAACCGTAAATAAGGAAAGCGTGAGAACGGTTATACAATTTTTTTAAAATATCACATAGATAAAACAAAATTTAACTTATAATTAAAAATAAATTATTTACAAATGGAAAATTTATTTATAATTATTGATTATTATAATAATAGAATATTATTATTATTAAAAATAAAAATAATGTAAAATAGTTTTAGTAGGTATAGTCTAATTTATAAGTGAAACAGTTTTTCACCTAGAGATATAATTTCAAGTAAAATTGTGAATTTTTGTCCTTAAAGAAATCAAATTAAAATTTTTAAAAATGATTTTGATTAAAATTAACCAAAAAATACCCTAAAAATACCATTTTATCTATAAGTTTCACTAGACTATTTTAATATATTTATTTTGAAAATATTATAATATAAATAGTAATAATTTATTATTCAATGAAATAAATTGATTCACTAATTTAATTGTTATGTAATAGGATGATACTTTAATGATGTTATTGAGATACTCACTATGTAAATCAATAAAATATCTTATTCATAAAATTAAATGATATGTTAATTAAACTTTTGAATTTTTAAATTTATATATATTTAGTTGGTTTGTATATAATGAAATGAAATGAAATGATATTTTAAGGTTCATGAGACTAAAAATAGTCTATGAGACCATTAGATTTTCACTTTTTGAAATTCAATCCTTTTCTGATTCAAATTGATGATGAGATAGCCTAATCTTCCGACAATCCCCTCACTAAAAAGATAATGCCAAGAAACTGATGCTAACATGTTCTTGTAACTTTCTCTGATGTCTTTGAATGCCTCACATTCCAAAATGAAATGTTTTTCCGATTCCACAGCCCCAGACATGCAAAATGTACACACCCATTCTTCCCAAGCTTCTTTAGACCTTTTCCACCGTTCTGTTTCACACCGAAGTTGATGCGAGTTGGTCTTTAATTCAGTAATAAGAACCTTTTCCCTCCACAAAATGTTAGCTCCAATGAACTCTTTTTGTTGTAGATCACACGTAGGGTTGAATTCCTCAATGTAATATTTCTTCTTTCTACCCAACTCTTTTCCCCATACCTTTTTACGAAACTTATCCATAACAAAATCCTTTAGCTCCTTGCTATTTGTGGGACAGGCATTGAGGTAGATATTCCATTTTTGCATCCATTTGTAGTTTTGTTTCATCCATGTTTTCTTTCTTTCGCTCATGCCTTCATTAAAGATAACATTAAGCCATCTACCTACTCTCATTTGCTCAATTCTTTTTAGATCTCTTATGAGCCGCACCATAGCAATTGCTTCAATGGGAGTTGCTCCTATTTCACTCAACATTATCTCATAAGGTATTGAACTTTTTATTTTGAACTTGCTCATGATCAAGCATTTTTGGATTTTCTCAATTTGTTTCCATTTTGAGACAGGGGTGTTGCTAGCCCACAATTCACACCCATATAGCATCACTAGACAAACTAGGAGTCCAAAAAGCACTTTAATCGTTTTCCAATCCCATAACTCTACCTCTCTACATCTGTTTTGAAGAGCATATAATGCTTTCCACCCTCCTAAAATTATTTTCTTTTTGCAGTCTTCCCAATTGAGTTTGTTGTTGAAATCAATCCCAAGGTATAATTAGAAAGGAGGTATCGTAGATTCTCCACTCATACATTTAAAATTTTCGATAGAATTTTATCTCATCGTAACTTATAAGGTTAATAAAAAATAAACACCCCCAACCCATAATTACTAATAATATTAATTAAAAAACACAAATAAAATGATACCTCACCAACTGAACAAGTTACACCTACTCACCATAGAGGTACCTTGGTCATATGCAAAGTCACACCTTTTAGATTTTCTTAGACGAACAAGTACTGTTAATTTTAGGTATGTTCTATGCTTAAAGCAATTTATTTCAATTTTCATAGTTAGCTCAATATCTTTTCCAGATTAGCAATCACATCAGCATTAAAGTAAACTGCAGATAGAACATAAACATAAATCGTAGAAGACAAGCCAAGACAAGAGGACACAAGATGTGGAGCTAGCCATGGACAAACCCCAATGTGGGGAAACCCTTGATCAATTCTTCTTCTATGTTCTTCAATAGTTCAACAAAGAGAGAGAGAGAGTACATTTACAATAGAAGTCAACACTTTGAGTTTCTAGATAAGAGAATAGATCATCTCTACATGAGATCAGTTGAAGACATGCTGCTTCAATTGATTCTCCAAGGTGACTCCTTCACCTATCATTGTGCTGCATCTCGTCCATGTGTTGTAGCTCACCGTGTTGCACCATGTTGCACCCATCATCACAATCTGGGACCTCATGCAGTTGTTGTCCCAGTGTTTATCATTGTTGTACATAGTGCCACTGCTGCACCATGCTTACTGCTGTCCCAATGTACTTGCTTCACTGTACTTGCTATTGTCCATGCTTTACCATGATGTTGTTGTCCATGATTCTTCATGCTTGCAACTGACCCATGTATAAGCTTGTTGATCTGATGAGGATATCTGAGGTTGTCCAACTCTTCCTATATGATCTTCAAAACAAACTTAAGAGAGAGCAGCACCAAAGAAACCTTTGCTATGGTGCTATGGCTTGTGGCCTAGCACATAGCAACACAGAAGTACAAGACCTCAAAACAGTTATAAATGCATCAGTATATCAGTACCCAATCTGCATATGAAACCAGTCCTACTAGATTTGATCTAAGTCTGCAACAAACTTCATCATCACACAGTTTCCTCTTATGACTGTGGCTTTCACTTCTACAAACAGTCTCATACCTGGAACAACCTCTATCACATTATTGTCATCTACAGCAATGAGATGTCACCTACAGCAATCTGATCATGCTTCTTCTTGATGTGTTGGGGCTTCCTTAGTTCACCTCCTTTGCAGCGTATTGAAGCTCCTTTGGACAGCTGATAGATCATACATCAAATTGCAGTTAGATACCTCCTTTTTCTGCGGCTAGATATCTCTATCTTTGTTGCGTCTGAGGGTTCCTTTTAATGTTGTGATAAGGGCTCTTCTAACTATGGTTTGAGGGCTTCTTTCATAGCATATTAATGCTCCTCCTGGACAGCATATAAGTGCTTCTTGGACAGCAGATTAGGACCTTTCCTAACTACGGATTAGGGCCAGATAGAAGCCTCTTGTGGCAGTGGTTTTAGGCCTTCATTTGCTGTTGATTAGGGCCTCTCCAACTGCGGCTAAGAGACCTCCTTTCTGTGAATAAGTGTCACCCTCAACTGCGGATTAAGGTCCTCCCTTTACTGTGTATAAGTGCCTCCTCTCACTGCATAAAAACCCTCATTGACTACAGCCTAGGGCACCTCTAAATGGTGTGGCTAGAAGCCTCCTCTAGTTGCTCCTTAGATCTGTGTAGAGCCTTCTCTTTTGACTGCGTCTAGATGTTCCTCCTTTAACTGCAGCTAGACTGCTGCTAGGGCATCCTCCTTACTGCAGCTAGGGCATCATAAGACTTAGGCCAGCGTATACTCTTAGTATCTCTCCTCCCACCAAAACCCAAAGACATGTGGAGAGGAAGAGATCACAAGAAGAGTGTGTGTGCAAATGACTTGAAGACCTCCTCCTTTTATAGTAAAACGTTGAGCACAAGTGGGGTATATTTGGTTGCTAGCCGACCTTGACGAATTGTCCCATAACACAAATAAATTCATATCTCCATGAATACTTATCGGAATCGGATGATCTTTAGATCAATCCTACACCTCTCGATGAGAGGGATCCAAGAAAAATATCAGCTTCCATTAATAAGATGACCCACATGGAGTTTGGCCCTAGTTGCCAATTTTAACAAGTACACAAGCTAGTGGGTCCATATTGCAAACCTATCTTGGCATAAGTACCGAAAAAGCCATGTTTGCCTCATTAGGTACTTTGTCCTAACCATGTCCAACATTAATATTAAAAAGGAGCATAAAACATTTATTAGCAGCTTATTAATATTAAAAAGGAGCATAAACATTTATTAGCAGCTTAATATTCTTTGGAAAAGAAAATTTTGTTACATGATTTTTTATGGAAATTTTAGAATTGGCTATCATTCACATTATTATCAATAGGTTGTCATCATGAAGACACAATTTTTATTTTAATTTAACTATATTTAAACTAAATGAAGTAATAGATATTATGTAATGTAAGTACTAAAAAACACATAAATAATGGTGAGAATAACTAGAGTAAATTAATTATAATGTATGATGTAAATTTAAATATAAACCAGTGAAAAATATTTTTAAAAATTACAATTATATGTTTTGATTTTTTAAATATTAACAACCAAATTTTTATGTTTATAAAATTTCAATATTAATAATCTAGCCAATAAGTTAAATAGGTAAAATATATATCTATATACTAGCATACATATAATGGTATAGGTTTTTAATATATATATGTTTTTAATATATATATAATTAATGGAGTAGGTTTTTGTTTTTTAAGTTTACTTTTTTAAAAATTACAAATATTTATTATTATCATTTAAAAAAATATAAATATTTATTATATTTTGAAATTGAAATTAAAAAGAAATTTTCAAATTTAATTCTAGAGATATATTTTATTGTTCTATATTTTACTCAAGGTTAAAATTTAAAAAAATTAACAACAAATATTTTAAATAAATATTTTTACATTCATTATTCAATGTCAAATCTTTGAAAATTAATAACGGACATTTTAAATAAACTTTCTCTTAAAATGAAATGATATTTTAAAGTCCACGAGACTAAAAATAGTCTATGGGGCCACCAGGCTCCCTAATTTTCGCCTTTTGCAGTTCAATCATTTTCTTATTCAAATTCATGATGAGTTGGCCCAACCTTCTAACAATCCTCTCGTTGAAAATACAATGTCAAGGAACCAATGCTAACATATTCTCATAGTTGTCCCTGATATATCTAAAAGCATCATATTCTCATAGTTGTCCCCATACATGCAAAATGTACACACCCATTCTTCCCAAGCTTCTTTAGGTCTTGTTACCCACCACTTTGTGGGTGATATCCATAGGAGAAAATTTTATCCTAGATGGTCTTCAGCGAGCAACCAGCAACCCCTTGCAACCACCAAATAGCTCGATGTGCCATTTTCTCTGTCACTTGAGCTAGCCATGTTGTCCCTTGCCCATCTATTATGATCGTATGTTTGAAGGTGGGCCTTCCAACCTCGAAGGTATGTCTTTTCATCGTGTAGTTGGGTATTTTTGTTTACTTATCATGGACACTTTTGGGCATGACTTAGTGGGGGGATTTGACGGAAAGAGTGGACTAGGTTTGTACTCTTGTCCCCTCTGCCCAATTGATGGTTAACCTTGTATCCTCGTTCCGTGGGATCTCCTTTATAGGCTACTAAGTTTTAGGGATGACACAACATGTGAAACCCCGATTTTGGTTTCGTGGTCCTGCTTCCCAATACCATATACATCACTCCCCTTTTGCTCATTACAACCTCATTCATCATTTTTCCCATCCGGGTCCACATTTGTTCAGTGGGTCCACAAGGAGTCAGCCTCCCCTCCCCCTTGTCCACACCTTGGGTCAGGCCTGAAACGATGCCCCAGAGGTTGATGTAGCTAAAAAGAAAGGAAAAAGCATAATTTGGCCACTCTTAAGAGGAAATGTACCATAAAATGCAAAAGATGGTAAGGACATACAAATTTAGCACTTGGGAAAAAGCCAAACATGAGCCCTACCCCTTATCTATGGCCATCACCCTGGTTCCTATGGGCCCTATATGAGCCCTCTCCATCATTAAGGAACCCATGATTGTCCTAACCCCTAGTGGCGATGAACCGCCCCACCTTAAGGGGGTATCCACTGTTAATCCCCTGGAACCTCAAGCAGTTATGAAGAAAAAACAATCGAAGGCAAAAGGCATATGAAGAAGGGTGTAAAAACAAAGGTTGGGGTAATTCATGTACCAAGATTGCTCCTTCCTACACTCATATACCAAAGTGTGGGTTTCCCCTATTATAGCTACCCTTGTACTATGGCATGTGGCTTGGAGCAGTGCCGTGATCCCCACTCTATTCCATCATTATATCACATGCCACCTACCACTTGATGGATGTACCATGGACATGTTACACCCTTTAAAGGTTGAAACCACCTAATAGAGTCCTTGGTTAACCCTTTTATTGAGCTTGGAGACACCTGTACATGCCAAAGTCCACTATGGAAGGGCATGCCACTATGAAGTGTCCACTTGTTTTCCATGATTTGTAAGCTCTTTTACTCAATTACTCTAATGATTTGTTATACTGGAAGGCAATGAGATGCATAGGATCTTATATAAGATTGCAGGTGGGTCTCCATTTGGGGTTTGCTCTCCCTATACAAGGTCCAAGCCCTCCAGAGGGTGACATTGGCACTTGTAGGGTGAGCATTGAGAGCCATGGGCCTCCACCATAGCAGTAAAGCAAATTACTACTTCATGGGTCCCTCAACACGATTCATTGATTGCTCATGTTCCGCCTTT
Source organism: Pinus tabuliformis (assembly GCA_031772625.1). NCBI lineage: Eukaryota > Viridiplantae > Streptophyta > Pinopsida > Pinales > Pinaceae > Pinus > Pinus tabuliformis. The sequence goes on from CM062815.1 coordinate 741,960,726, forward strand.
TTGGATGAGAAGGATGCATCTAGACCACCTTGCCTAGTCGGCTTCACACTTGCACCATACACTTGGCAAATGTTGTAGGGCCCAGATGAGGATGTGTCTCACCATGGGAGACAATGGGAGGGCTTATGTTATCATTCCAGCCCTTACAGATGGTATACAAGCATTATTGATCCACTTGGAGACCCATGAGGTTGTCATTGTGCCCCCACACCCATTTGGGGGCACCACATTGGATTTGCTTGGATATCAAGGGGCCACCCCCTTGATCACTATGTTTGGAGCCTATTCTCTCACATTGGCACACTTTGGACTCCACTAGGCCTCCTCAATGGCCCAACGACTCATTGTATCTACTATTTTTCCCTCTTGAGAGGCTTTATCTTTGTATTATTGAGCTATCTTGGTGGGCTTGTCACCAAGTCATGTCATTATTGTACATTATTTTATTATTTGGGGCATTATTAGGCTAATTAGGTTATTTGAACCCCCTTGTGGATTATATAAATAGATGAGAGGCTCATTCATTCCTCTCACCATCACTTGGATTGGATTAGTATCTCTTGAGAGATTTTAGCACTTCCTTTCTTGGATGAGTTTTTGGAGATTCTTGATGCACTATGATGTTTGGATTTTCATTATTGTCTTTGGAGCTTCTTTCTAATGCAAAGTTGATGAATGGATATACTCTCTCTCTCTTGTAATTGAAATTTAATGTTGTTTTTGTCATCTTACTTGTCTACTGCATGGCGTTGTTATCATTATTCTTGTATGGGCTAAAATAATGAGAAATTCTTGAATAAGTGATTTAATGCATGCATTGCTCTTTGAGGGAGTGGGTGAATGTTCCTAGAGGCACCTTATAGGTTGAAAGAACTTGAAACTTCATCTCCTTTGCAAATTTGAAGTATAAATCCCTAATAACCTAGTTGTTGCACTTGGAAAGGCTAACGAAGGTCAATTAGGGCTCCTTAGCATAAGAAAATCCTCGATCTAGGTGTACCTTCACTCCATTAAGCCCAAGAAGCAAGCCATTGATCCTCGCATCCCTTTGGTGGTCAAATAACCTTTCTTTTATTCACTTCTCCTAATTCTAGGCCTAACCCTAGAAGGTCTCCTAAGGCATCAAGCGAAATATTTTGTAGCCATCCAAAATCCTTGAAAGTTGGTCCAAAATGGCATTGGGGTCTTCTCAAGGAGTCCTCCAAGTTTGAGCTCAATACGACGGTGGAATCCCGAGATATTGCAAGCCCCAACCCAAGAATCATTCCTCTCCCTAGGTTGCTTTGGGATATGTCCTCATTTCGATCATTTCATTTGAATTTCAAAATAAAATTAGTCCCTTGATCCTATTCTCCTCCCAAACATGGTCAAGCCCCTCTATTGTTGATCAACTCCACACCCTTGACCTAGTTGTTGATTTCTAGTAGCATCAGATGTGCTCTAAGCCTCAAAATTTGCAGGGAGGATTGGACACATGTATTCCACAATACCCAGAAATCGTTTTGGGAAATTCCACTCAGAGACAGTTTATTAAAATAATTAATTATTTTTAATATGTGCCTATGTCTAAACTTAGGAAATTTAAATAATTAAACGGTATTAATCAACATGTGGGTGAAACTTCTAGAAGAAGACGAGGATCAAGCCAAAATGATCTGAGCCATTGATTAGAATCTAATCTGGGTTGTTGGTTCTCAACTAAAGGATTATAAGAGGAGGCTTGATGGGCATTTGGAAAACACATCGAAGAGAGATCAAGAGATCGAATTTCTCAGAGAGGGCAGTGCAGCAGTTGCTAGAGAGAAGATCGAAGTGATTTATTACAGTGAGAGGCAGGGATAGTTCCACTTGGAGAGTTTCTTGATCCCCGAATACATCCTAGAGGAGGCAAAGAGAGATCTAGAAGAGAAAGTGCAAAGTCCACGCTGGGCAGCGTAAGCTTATGCAGAGGCAACACAGGGCTTCAGAGAGAGTCTGAAATTCAGCAAGGAAGTCGAGTTCCTGAGCCAGAAGCCGAGGTATGAGACCGGAGAGATAGAGGAACGAAGCTCCAGGCAGCAGGAGATCTGGGAAGAGGTGACACAGATCCCCAGAGAGGTTGACGCAGAACTACGTAGGTTGACGCAGTAGCTGCGTAGAGCCAGCGTGGGGCCTGGATCAATGTCGGATCGCCAGTGATAGTGTGAGGTATTTCTCACTAATCTTCTGCCAGTCAGGTTCTCTGTATTGGATAGCCAGTAAGGCATCCAAAGATTGTATTCAGAAAACTATTGCTTAATAATAAAAACCCTCAGCTGCTGCACCGATTTCCCCGCATTGGGTTTTCCAGGGACATTTGTCCAAAAATAATAGTGTAATGTGTTGTGTATTTCTTTCTTACTCAATTTCTTGTTTCCGCATATAATTTTAATTGGTGAAGGTTGCAGTGTATTAGTTTCAGTATTTGCTTGAGTAAGTAGTAAATAATTTATTCAGTAATTAACAAATAGAAAGAACTTAATCAGTTGCTGCAGTAGAAATTTGGGCTTCCAAATTTTCACATGGTATCAAAGGACAGATCGTGAGCAGAAGAGATCAAAAGAAGAAATGAAGAGGAGACCGAAATTACTACAGAGCCAACAATTCGAAACCCCATAGGCAGCACAGTTCATGGGCCAAGGAGGTCGAAGTTTTGAGGAGAATTTGATTTCTCAGAGTGAGTCGACAGAGAAATTCGATCTCCAGTTCAAAGCTTTCTAGAGGCAGAAGTGAACAACGTACTTTTCCTTGCAGAGCAGATCTTCAGCTGGGACGCAAATATTTTGCAACAGTGGTTGACAGAATAGCGTCAATGGGGGGAGAAGAAGACACACTTGAGGGAATTCTTCCTTAGAGAACTTCCAGCCAAGAAGTTTGAATTCTCATTTGCTTAGCAGCAACAAGGAGCAACAAATATACTAACTCCAACAAGGAGTATGTAGGCCAGCCCAACAGCAGCATAGAGGAGAGAGGAGGCAATTCGACATTTCACTAGCAAACATGGCAGCTCATGGGTTGCGAGATCAGGATCGGTTGGAGGGTGAATCTAACTACGTGATCTGGAAGGCAAGGATCTCATGCCATATGAATGAGCACGATCTCAAAACCTATGTCGACAGTGTGGTAGTTGTACCCGCGGATCCAAATCCGCTCAAGAAGTACAAGGGTGAGATGGAAAAGGCCAAGCGATTGATCCTCGACAGAGTGAGAGATCACGTATTGTGTCACATTGCCAACAAGGATACTGCCCAACAGATGTGGGAAGCATTGGATACATTATATGAAGGATCTTACGAGCAGCGGAAGATGTACTTGGAGCAAAAGATGAGATCCACGCAGATGCAGAAGGGGGAACGCATTGATCCATTCCTAACAAGGCTTCAGAAATCTGAGACTCGTTGGTAGTTGCGGGGTCAACACCTCAGCCTACCGAGATGGTGAGGTTGGCCCTGAATTTTGTTTCCGAAGAATGGCAAGTATTTTTCCAGAGCATCCTGGGCAGCCAGAGATTACCAAATTGGGAAGGAATGTGGGCCACTCTTAAGAAGGAAGACATGAGGAGAGACTTAGTGAAGTGCAAACTTGACAGTAGCAGCAACAGCAGTGGGACGAAGCCAAAGGAGGAAGAAGAAAATGCATCCCTTGCATCTAAGGGGCAGCAAGAGCAACGGAAGAAGAAGAAATATGTTTTGAAGATCAAGTGCTTCTGATGTGGTGAACTTGATCACTACGCTACATAGATTCTTCTCAAGAAGAAGGACAAGGATGAGAAGCATGATCCGAAGGTTGCATACAGAAATATCGAGGAGGAATAGTTTGTCGTGGTTTCCCAGATACCTCCAAGGGAGAGGTGGGGTGATCTAGAACTATAGTTTGAAAGAACTGCCGATGGGCAGGATCCTTGAGGAGTCCACCTCTTGGATCAATACCTTCCTACGCGAGCCCGGATTAGAAGTAGCAAGATGGACCTGTGCCAGTTGGTGAAGAGGAGTGTCAGAGTGACAGTTGCAGTGGCTAGGAGCGCCAGACACTAAGCAACGCAGAGAAGAATTGGCAGCAATGCAGAGCCAGCAGCAGTGCAAAGGCTTCAGAGGGTCAGCACAGAGACTAGTAGCAGTCAGAACTCCAACAACAGATGCATCATGTTGAATACCTGTTCAGTAATTTTGGATGCTTTTCCGTTGCCGATGCAGTAGCAACAGCAGTTGGAGAAGATTGTAGTGCAGATTCAATATTGGCAATGGCAGTGCCTGCAACAATGCAGATGCAAAACTTATGACGGTTGCAGTACAGATGCAATGTTGGCAGTGGCAGGGTCAGCAGTAATACAGATGCATCATTTGCACAATAATTCATGGGCAGCGATGTCAAAGATCAGCAGCGCAGAGGGAGATGTTACAAAGTCAAGTGATGCTTCAGCAGGTTGCATCACTAGAGCACATTCCTCGCTAAGAGGGAGTGTTGATTTCTAGTAGCATCAAATGTGGTCTGAGCCATTGATTAGAATTTAATCTAGGTCGTTGGTTATCAACTGAAGTATTATAAGAGGAAGCTTGATGGGCATTTGGAAAACACATCGAAGAGAGATCAAGAGATCGAATTTCTCAGAGAGGGCGTGAAACAGTTGCTAGAGAGAAGATTGAAGTGATTTCTTACAGTGAGGGGCAGGGATAGTTCCAGTCGGAGAGTTTCTTGATCCAGGAATACATCGCAGAGGAGGCAGAGAGAGATCCAGAAGAGGCAGCGCAGAGGCCACGCTGGGCAGCATAAGCTCATGCAGAGGCAACATAGAGCTTCAGAGAGAGTTCGAAATTCAGCTAAGAAGTCGAGTTCCTGAGCCAGAAGTCGGGGTGTGAGATCGGAGAGATAGAGGAACGAAACTCCAAACAACAGGAGATCTTGGAAGAGGTGACGCAGATCCCCAGAGAGGTTGATGGAGAACTATGTAGGTTGACTCAGTAGCTACGTAGAGCCAGCGTGGGGCCAGCCATCCAGGGCCTGGATCAGTGTCAGGTCGCCAATGATAGTGTGAGGTTTTTCTCACTAACATTCTTCCAGTCAAATTCTTTGTATTGGATAGCCAGTAAGGCATCCAAAGATTGTATTGAGAAAACTACTGCTTAATAATACAAACCCTCAGTTGTTGCATCGATTTTCCTGCATTGGGTTTTTTCAAGGACATTTGTCCAAAAATAACGATGTAATGTGTTGTGTATTCTTTCTTGCTCAGTTTCTTGTTTCCGCATAACCTAGGTCTAGGCATCCTCTTAGAGCTTCCTAGAGAGCCAATCATCTTGCTTCTAAAGAAAGAAAACCAAAAACCTAAGCCTCTCTTGCGAATGGGCTTTTGGAATCACTCCTTATCCCATTATTGATTTATTCATCCTTGTGGTTCCCCTTATACCAGGTCTCCTCCTATTGGTGAAAGTCTGTAAAGAGCAGGGAGCTTTCGTTGAGGTGACAGTGGTTATTGTTCCATTATTGCCACTTGACCCCTCTAGTCACTCTATAAGATCCCCTCCTAGGACCCTTGCTAGTTTGAGCAGTAACAGGTATTTTCCACCGTTCTGTTTCACACCGAAGTTGATGCGAGTTAGTTCTTAATTGAGAAATAAGAACCTTTTCCCTCCACGGAATGCTAGCTCCAATGTACTCTTTATGTTGGAGATCACATGTGGGCTTGAATTCCTCAACATAGTACTTCTTTCTACCCAACTCTTTTCCCCAAATATGTTTATGGAACTTCTCCATAACAAAATTCTTTAGCTCCTTATTATTTGTGGGACAGACACTGAGGTACATATTCCATTTTTGCATCTATGCGTGGTTTTGTCTCATCCATGTTTTCTTTCTTTCACTCCTGCCTTCATTGAAGATAACATTAGGCCATCTACCTACACGCATTTGCTCATTTTTTTTAGATATCTTATGAGACGCACCATAGCAATTTCTTCGATGGGAACTGAACGTTTTATTTTGAACTTGCTCGTGATCAAGCGTTTTTGGATTTTCTCAATTTGTTTCCATTTTGAGACAGGGGTGTTGCTAACCCACAATTCACACTCATATAGCATCATTGGACAAACTAGGAGTCCAAAAAGCACTTTAATCATTTTCCAATCCCATAACTCTGCCTCTTTGCATTTGTTTTTAATAGCATATAATGCTTTCCACCCTCCTAAAATTCTCTTCTTTCTATAGTCCTCCCAATTAAGATTGTTGTTGAAATCGACCCCGAGGTACTTGTGCTCATTTACTTCATCAAGAATGTTGCCTTCAAAGAAGAATTTATGCTGGCTCTACTTCCTTTTATTAGAGAAAATCATTATTTTGGTCTTGCTAGTATTGACTTGCACAACCACTGCTCTACAAAACTGCTCAAGGGCATATAAGTGCATCTGCAATTGTTAATTTTAGGTATGTTCTATGCTTAGAGAAATTTATTTCAATTTTCCTAGTTAGCTCAATATCTTTTTCAGATTAGCAATCACATCAGCATTAAAGTAAATTTCAGATAGAACATAAACATAAATCGCAGAAGACAAGCCAAGACAAGAGGACACAAGATGTGGCACTAGCTAGGGACAAACCCCAATGTGGGAAAACCCTTGATCAATTCTTCTTATATGTCTTCAATAGTTCAGCACAGAGAGAGAGAGATAGTACATTTACAACAGAAGTCAACACTTAAACTTTCTAGATAAGAGAATAGATCATCTCTACATGAGATCAGTTGAAGACATGCTGCTTCAACTGATTCTCCAAGGTGACTCCTTCACCTATCATTGTGCTGCATCTCGTCATCATGTTGCACCTCACCGTGCTGCACCATGCTGCACTCATCATCACATTGTTGGACCTCATGCTGCCACTGTTGTCCCATACTGTTGTCCCACTGTTAGTGATATTACCATTCCATGGTTGCCATACTGCTGTCCTGTCTGCTTGCTCCATCAAGCTTCATTGTTGCTCCATGCATCACCATGCTTGCAGTTGTCCATGCTTTACCATGCTGCATTTCTGTCCCATTTAGACATGTTGTACCTTAGCATGTTTGGTGTACTAATGTGCTCAATTTGCTCCAACAGGCTGCAAGGAAAACTGATCCAAACTGGTCAACTCCTTTGACCCAACATCCCTCCACCAAACACTGTTGTCATTTGTTTGCACTGTTGTTTGCTGCACTCCTGGTTAGGGCACTTACTGCAGCCCTAGTTTCATCCCACAGTCAACAAACTAACCCTTTAAGGGCTGCGGCATACCCTCAAAGGTCTCCTCCTCACCCACGTTGCTTGCTTAGGGTACTGTCCACCCTTGACAGCCCTCACGCAACCTCTAGCTGTGTGCTATGGCCTGCGGCCTAGCACAACAGATTGTTGTAGCAACAGACCTCCGAAAATGTGCCCAAACAACTTCCAAACAGCAACGTATTTGACCCTTAGGAACTCGGCCTAACAGTCATCCTTCTCGGCCCTCTACACAGCAAACTCGGACCTTGTTTACATCACTGTTCCAACCCTAAAACAATCCGCACTTGCCTCAGCCACTCGACCTCCTGTAGCAGACTTCGGATCCCTTTCTTCCACGTTGTCCAGACTCCAGAACTCCTCCTGTTCTCTTCTAGGCTGTTGCGGCTAGGGTATATCCATACCACCCTTAGGACAACATATAGGCTTCTCCATAGGGCAGTGTAGAGCCTAGGGCTTGATATGACAGCGTTAGGTCTTCTTAGGATCTCGGATAGGCCTCCTCTATACAACGTATAGGAACCTTTCTTCAACTACAAATATATGACTACATTAGACCTTCTTTTGTTGTGGCTAGGGCATGACTAGATCCCCTTCAACTGCGTCTAGGGCACCTTGATTTGTTGCGTATAGAACACTTTCTTTACTGCGTCTAGGGCTTCTCCCTCTTGATCTCTCTTTTACAAAACCCAGACGAGTGGAGAGAGATCTTAGGAGAAGTGTGTTTTAAATGACTCTCAAGGCATCTCTTTTTATACTAAAACGTTGAGCACTTGTGGGGTTTATTTGGTTGTTGGTTGACCTTGACGAATTTTCTTATAACACAAACAAATTCATATCTCCATGAATACTTATCGGAATTGGATGATCTTTAGATCAATCCTACACCTCTTGATGAGAGGTATCCAAGAAAAACATTAGCTGCCATAAATAAGATGACCCACATGGAGTTTGGCCCTATTTTCCAATTTAACAGCAATCCATGGGCCGATTTAGAAATAAATATCAGGTCATCAACATATAAAAGAAGCTTTATCACAAACTCCTCCAACCGAACACCATCTCCAACTTGTAGATCTAGCCACTCTTCCAATTTAGCAATATATAAACCAAAAAGAGTAGGGGATAATGGGCAGTCTTGCTTGACTCCAATGTCACTTCTAAATATTTCTGAAATGCTTGCTAAAGTTATAATTTTGACCTTCACCTCTTCATAGATCCTATGTATAGTGGCTCTATAGTGCAAAGGAATTTCAAGTTCTTCCATTCTACGCCACAACTTATCTCTAGGGACCATGTCAAATGCCTTTTGAAGTCAACAAAGCAGCAAAATACTTCTTCTTTGTCACCCCAAACCTTTTCAATAATGTGTCTCAGCGTGATACCATGATCCACAGTAGAATGCTTCGGCCTAAAACCTACTTTCCCTTTTGCCCACTTTTCTTTTATTTCTGCCCACTTACAGATTCTATTTTCTACCATGTTGCCGAAAAGCTTTGCAAAAAAAGGATTGATCATAATGGTTCGATAATTGGAAGGATTATTAATGTCTCCACTTTTAAAAAGGGGTATTGGTAGGCTAGTTGTCCAGTCTCTGAGGAATCCTTTCCGAATGATGTTGTTGAATATTTCCATGATGTGCAGTGCAAGAGTGCTCATTCCCCATTTTAGATACTCCACTTGAAGTTCAACCAAGTCCTTTACCTTTCCTGTTTCCAACTTCTTAATTCCAATCTTCACCTCCTGTAACATGAAAAGATTTGCAATTGAGTTGATCCTGGGGGGGCTCAACCTATGATTCTTTCTCATATAGTTGTCTTGCATAGTCAAACCATTGATTGGCTATAATATTATTTTCAATTTGCTTCTTCCTTGGTTGAAGCTCCTGCCAAAAAAACTTTGGGTTATTCTTGCCTAGATATATTAACTCTTCACACCTTGTTTGCATGAACTCATAATTTTTTCTTTTTTAGGATCTGCTTATATAACTTTACATTCATCTTCTCCTTACCTGCCTTTTTCAAGGTTCTCCTTTCCATTTTGCATTCCTCATCGAACCAAGCATTTACAGGAAAATAGTTTGATTCTGATTTCCTATTGTTTGCTCTTTTTCACTCCTCAAGTGCACTTTGAATTATATTTGTTAACTCTTGACTGTTGAAGCTTTGGGAACCAATTTTCTCCCTCTGAATTGATCTCTCTAGCATTGTCTTTAAGATAGTACAATTTTCTTGTGTTAGAAAAATTTTACCCCATGATAGTGATTGTCGAGAACATTGAGTTTTCCTCCTATGTTGCCTTTCTTCTAACCAAGATAACTTTATATAAATTGTGTTATGATATAATTTTAAGTCCCAAATATGCTCTCAGATCTTAACTTCGTCTATTTTTTCTATTAAGCTTTGTGAAAAAATCACATAGTCAACGTTTCCCCCATTGTATGTGTTGCAAATGAAGTTCTCAGGCCTTGTCCATCTATCTAGACCATTGCAAATAATTAAGTTGAAAGCACCACACAACGTAAGCAACTCCTCTCCAAAATTATTGCTAAATTTGTCATCATCTGAACATGTAAACCATTGTGGATTCTCCTCTTCAATGAGCCAAATAGGGTTATGATCCTCTTTGCAACACAAAATACTAGCTTGTTGATTTGTTGTTATGACATTGAAATCTCCCACTAAAAGAACTTCTCCCTGCTGAGAATACGTGGCAATATATTGCTTTAAAGCTTAATACGGATCCTTGCTGTCTGGCTCCTTGTTTTTGTAAGTTTTTGAGACTTGAGGAGCAAAATAGCATGCTACAATTCTTATGTGATTCTCATTCTCTGATTTTTTGAACCATAAATATTGTTTATTTGCACTTCTTTCATTAACTGAATGTGACGACCTTCTTTTTCTTTCACTAAAACTAGTATTACCCCATATCCTTTGCCATTTTCTATTGCCTTGTTCCAAACTGCAGGGACTTTTGTTACACCAATTTTAAACAGAGGGACTTCTGCATTTAAAAAACTTTGCTATGTTCTTGCAATTGACACTGAGCCATGGTAGGATTGACGTGGAAGGGAACTAGTGTTTCTTTAAATTGAAAGAAAATATGACGTTTTAGGCTGGTTGCAAGCGTGGCTGCACATTTATAAAAGGTAGTCACTATTTCAAAATGTTGGAGAGACAACTGCAATCACAATCAAATGAGAAATGAGGATCTCACTACATCCACAGAATGAGGAAAAATGCATCTTTGGCCATTCACAAAGACCACTCTCAGAAAGAAAACATCATAGAAAAAGGAGTTATTTTGTGAACCAGAAGACTGTATACATGTTACAGAGTCCGCATTGTTATAAAACAAGAGTATAAGTAGAATTAGCAAGGTGGCAGAAGTATAGACTGGGCAAGACCAGTTACATTTTCTACCAGAAAATCCATTGACAAACCCCAAGTCATGTATTTCCAAATGACAATGCATGTACCATAGACATGAAAATACAAAGAAAAAAAGAGTTAGTAATCAGATATCTTCACAACTACATAGATGTAAACGAGAGTTTCCAGTATATTAACTTGGTATATTGGTTGGTAGTGAACTTAAAAAAAAATCCATAGATACCTGGGTTATCAACTTTAAAGCTCAAGGCTTCCCATCCTGCTGTTGGGACCCCTATTGTATTCCGTAGAGGAGGATCTACCATATAAACGAAGCAGGATCTGTATTTGGATCATAATTTCCAAATCCTTGCCCCATAACATAGATGTTAAATGATAAATCTGTGTATATGAATTGGATGTTGAATCTGTATATATGAATTCGATGATTCTCAAAGCCCTTTTCCCTTGGAAGAATTTAATTTGGTCAAGGAAAATTATAATTTTAATATAAAACCCACAAGTACACGAAAATACAAGTCAGCCTAGGCAAGCTAATTCATCCACCAAAGAAGCATATAAAATTATAAATACACCTAAAGTCAAATCACTTTGGAGCATCTCATCACACATCTTCTTCTTCTCTTGGAGGTTCAACTACTTCTGAAAATTGTAGGTCTTTGCCACACGTTTGAAGAGGATAGAGAGTCTTTTTGATTGCAGCAAAGTCTACTTTGACCAGCCCTTGACCGGTGTTGACTTTTGGGAGTTTGGGATTGGTTTGACTTGGGATTTTGCATCTGTTTTGGAGGCCAAATTCTTTGGCAATGAGAGTGAAGTTTTCTAGGCGCTTTGGCCTTAGTTTATTGCAGATATGAAGCTGCTACTTGACCTCAGAGTTGACTTTGACTTTGACCAATTTTGGAGGCACCTTTTGGGACTGTTTTGACTTGACTTTGACTAGCAAAAGAGGCTGCATTTTCTGCTTCCAAGACCGAACTTTTTGGAAGTTGGTTTCACCATTAACTTGAAAATTGGTTAGCGCATCTTCAACTGTTGTTGACTTTGTAAAAAATTACAGATTTGACTTTTAGGATCATCTCTTGGATATTGGTTAGCGAGTTGTTGAATAAGTCAAAGAATTGACTTTGACTCTTTATTGTTGAATTGTAACATTGTATCTCTCTGTTGAACATTTGATGACAATATAGTAGAAGAAAAATTTTGAAAGGTGTTTCCCCCTTATGGGGTTTTCCCTTGGTCTTTTGACCAAATCTTGTGTCTCTAGTTATTGCTCTTGGTGTCTTCTTGTACATAGCATTTACTGTTCTATATACAATTTCTATTTGTCATTGGAAGATTAAATTTGTTTAAAAGTGATTGCTAATTAAAGAAATAATTGGGTTAAGTGATTGTACTATTTGATGACAATATAATAGAGGAAAAATTTTGAAAGGCGTTTCCCCCTTATGGGGTTTTCCCTTGGTCTTTTACCAAATCTTGTGTCTCTAGTTATTACTCTTGGTGTCTTCTTGTACATAGCATTTACTGTTCTATATACAATTTCTATTTGTCATTGGAAGATTAAATTTGTTTAAAAGTGGTTGCTAATTAAAGAAATAATTGGGCTAAGTGATTGTACTAAGCATAGAACAATGGAAAATTAACATGGCATCAGAGTTAAGGTGATGACAAGCCCAAGGAAACAAGAGAAGAGAGCAATCACCTTTGAAGCAACTATCTTTGGAAGAAGCTAAAAGAGCCTATTTGACTTGGTCAAGATGTCTACCTCTTACTTCAAAGATACAGAGAAGTTGGGTGACTCATCAAATTTTGTTGCCTAGAAGATCAGGTTGGAAGTCATATTGGATGATAACGATGTTTTGGAATGTGGAAGGAAAAGTACATAAGCCACCAAAAAATGCTCCTGCTACTACCAAGTCCAAATATAAGAAAGGTGAGTTCAAAGCAAAGAAAATTCTTATTTATTCTTTGAAAGATCATTTGTTTACTTATGCTAGAAAAATAAAGAAGTCTAAGGACATCTATGATAAGTTGGTTGGGATGTATGAGGTCAAAAATTTGAATCACATTCTTTCCTTGAAGAATCAACTCAAGGACATTAAGATGAACAAGGGGGAATCTGTGCAATCCTATGTCATGAGGATATCCCAACTAAGGGATCAATTGCAGACTGCTAGAGAGCCTATATCTGATAGAGAGTTGGTGCTTGTTACTCTTCAAGGCCTTCCTCCTATTTGGGAAACCTTCATCACTACTATTAGCAACAATGAAAAATTTCTGACATTTAATGAGTTGGTTGGCAAATGTACTAAAGAAGAATCCCTAATGATCTCTAGAGGGAGGATTCAAAAGCATGAAGAAGGAGAGCCCTCTGCATTTGTTGCACAAGACAAGAAGAGTAAAGGAAGAGGAAGACCATCTAACTCTAGAAAGCTTGCTCCAAATTCCAGGGATTCCAATAGAAGATTCAAAAGGGAATTATCAAAAGTTGAATGTTACAACTGCCATAAGCATGGTCACTATGCCTGAGACTGCCTAGAAAGGAGAGATGCTCCAAGGTCCAACTTCAACAACAATCGTGGCTTCAACAACAATAGGTTTAATGATAAAAGAAGAGGGATGATAGAAGAAGAAGAGATGGTCTTGATGATCGTGAAGAAGGCTATCGTCGCAAAAGAGATTAAGGAACTCAAGGTATGGAAATAATGTTGTTTCCACTCAATCTGAATACATTCTTTATTTTTCTCTTTCTAGTTCCTCTCCTTCAGATTCGTGTGATGGTTGGTAGATAGTGGGGCTTCTAGACATTTCTCTGGATACCGGGAAGTCCTCTCAAATCTAGTTGAGAGGGAGACTAATCTAAAGATCATCCTTGGAGACAACTCCACTTATCCTGTGAAGGAATTTGGTTCTATTATATTTCATATGGACTATGGGGAAACCATTCTTCTTCATGATGTGATGTATGTTCCGGGACTAAAGAAAAACCTTGTATCTATATTTGCTTTGGAAGAAAAAGGAATGAGGGTTTCCTTCATAAAAGGAAAGGTCCTCACCTGGCCTTCAGAATCTTGCATGAGGGATGCTTTCACCTTAGAAACTAGAATTGAAGGACTCTATAGAGTCAATGGAAGACCACTGCGAGCAATGATACATGATAGCAATCATCAAAGTGAGTTACGGTACCAGAGGTTTGCACATCTACACTATGAAGCCCTGCCCAAAGTTATAAGGATGGTTTCTGGAATGCCTGATGTTCAATTTGGCCATGATGGAGTATGTCCAAGATGTGCTAGTGGAAAGAAGTCAAGGGGACCATTCCCCTCCATCAAAAGCAAGACCAGTGATATTCTTCAACTCATCCATTCTAATCTATGTGGTCCCATGCTGGTAAAATCTCTGGGAGGTTATCTATATTATATAATGTTTGTGGATGAATTCTCCCAGAAGACATGCATATTCTACTTGAAGCATAAGGACGAAGCATTCAAGATGTTCCGGGACTTCAAGGCACTGGTAGAGAATCAAACAGGGAAAAGGATCAAGGTCTTGAGGTCTGACAATGGTGGAGAATATACTCCTAACGATTTCATCGACTTTTGCAAGAAGGTTAGAATCAAGAAAGAGACTATTGTGCCCTATAATCCCGAGTAGAATGGCGTGGCTGAAAGAAAGAACTGGACTATCATTGGAAGCTTCCCGGACCATGTTACATGATCAAAAGTTGTCAAAGTTCCTTTGGGGAGAAGCCACTAATATAGCAGTATATGTTCAAAACAAGACTCCTCATCAAGCCCTGGGTGACAAGACTCTTGAAGAAGTGTTCACAAGTGTGAAGCCCGATGTTGAACATCTGAGGATATTTGGCTGCCCCATGTATTTTCATGTGTCGAAGGACAAGAGGAACAAGTTGGAAGCCACTAGAAAGAAAGGTATGTTTGTTGGATATTGTGATAATTCTAAAGCTTTTAGAATATACGTGCTTGGTCAAAGGAATGTTGAGTTTAGCAGGGATGTGACTTTCGATGAAGATGTTGCCCTTGGAAAAGCAAGGGATATTCCTCCTCCTATTGAGAAGAAGGATGATGATATGGACCGTCAAGATTTCCCTTTTGTGCCTAAGCCGGAGAAAGATGTGTTGATGATCCCAAGGAGACTATGGACCCCTTGGATCTTCCTCCATGTGATCCCCCTACCAAGAAGAGACCCCTTTGGCTTCGTGATACTTTACAGGATGTTGAATGACATGTTGTTTCCAAAGGAACCTTTAGAAAAAGCAAGAAGCCATGTCGATACTAGGGATACATTGTAGCTATGAGCACCATCATACAAGTTGAGCCTCCCACTTTTGAAGAAGTAGTGAAAGAGTATGTTTGGAAGGATTCCATGGCCGAAGAATATGAATCCATTATGAAGATGATGTGTGGGATGTTGTTTCGAGACCCAAAGGAAAGTTTGTTGTAATCTCGAAATGGCTATACAAGATCAAGCATGGAGTTGATGGAAGTACTGAGAAATATAATGCGAGGTTCATGGTTAGAGGTTTCTCCCAGAAAGAGGGAGAAGACTATGATGATATATTTTCACCTATTGCCTACTACAACACCATTAAACCGATTATTTCCCTTGTTGTTAGTCAAGGATGGACTCTTCACCAGATGGATGTGAAGACTGTGTTTCTTCACGGCATACTACAAGAAGAAGTAGTGTTGAAAATATCGGTATCAGCAAAATATCGGCGAGGGTCCTGAAAACATATTATCGACAATATCAACGAAAATATTGGCAAAATATCTGAAAATATCGGCAAACATAAAGAGTCAATTTTTTCAGATTTTTAAACATATAAAGCAATAATGATTTTTAGTCGATATTTTCAAAATATTGTGATATTTAGCAGACATTTTCAAAGTATCGCGATATTTTCAAATTTGAAAATATCACAATATTTATCTGCCAAAATATCATTTGTCTGAAAATATCACAATATTTGCGGTATTTCGCAAAATATTGTGGTAAGAAGTATTCGTTGAGCAACCATTGGGATTTGAAGTACATGACAAGAAGAATCATGTTTGCAAGTTGAAGAAGGCACTTTATGGTTTGAAGCAAGCCCCCAAAGCATAGCATGCCCATATTGATAGTTACCTGGTGAAGCTTGGATTCATGCGAAGCAATGTCGACCCAAACCTCTACTTCAAAGTGGTCCAAAGTATGCCCTTCATTTTGGTTTTATATGTTGACGATTTATTCTTGACAGGTAGTGAGCCTCTAATGCTCGAGTGTAAGAGGAAATTGGCCTTTGAATTCAAAATAAAAGACCTTGGTTTGATGGATTACTTACTAGGATTAAAAGTGTAGCGAAAGCCAAGAGAGATTTTCTTTTCTCGAAGAAAATAGTTGTGAAATAGTTGGAAAGATTTGGAATGGTAGAAAGCAACTCCTTGGCCACACCAATGGAGATGCAATTCAAGAACTTATGTGGAGATGTTGTTGGACCAGACTTAGCAAATCTCTTTTAGTATCAACAGTTGATTAGGGCATTGATGTTCCTAGTGAACACTCGTCCGAACATATGTTTTGCAGTTAACACTGTGAGTCAATTCATGATTGAGCCTCTGCATGCAAATTGGGTTGCTGCCAATCATGTGCTGATATATTTGCATGGACAATCAATCTTGGTATGAGATATATTGCCAATGACGTGAGACTTCATGGGTACACTAACGCTAACTAGGTTGGAAATGTTATTGATAGGAGGAGCACATCAAGGTGTTGCTTTAGTTTGGGTTCTGCCATGATATCATGGATGAGAAAGAAGCAAAAGTCTATAGCTTTGAGCATGGGCGAGGCAAAGTATATTGTTGCTAGCATGGCTAGCTGTGAGGCAGTATGGTTGAGGAAGCTCTTTGGAGAGTTGTCTAAACAGGTTCTGGATACAACAGTGATATATTGCGAGAATAAGAGTGGGATCCGATTAGCAGAGAATCTTGTGCTTCATGACAAGTCCAAGCACATTGAGATCATGTATCACTATATACAAGACATGGTACAGAGAGGAGTTGTGAGACTCCATCATATTTCGACTGATGAGCAGATAGAAAACATACTCACCAAGCCTTTTCCAAAAGGGAAGTTTTTGGTCCTCAGAGAGCAACTTGAACTGATGGATGTGACCCTCCTTCGTAAGGGTCCCGACTAATCGAGAACATTGAGCTATGCTCTTCCCCCCTGTTTGACCTCCCGGGAGAGGAATTGAGCCAGAGAGCTCCTAGCCTTGAAGGAACTGTGGACAATAGGATAGTTGTGATCCTTACTCACGATAAGTAGTATCCTACCTATTTTCTAACAATAGGATAGTAGAAATCCTTACCACATGGTAATTCGTATCCTGCCTATTGTCATCTTTGGGACTTGACAGAGTATACCCCAATTGGCATCCTATCCACAAGCTAGGCTTGTTGGGATTGCCACCCATTAGACTTGGGATAGCTATGATCCTTACCATTTATGGTAAGTAGTATCCTGCCCAAGTGAGGCGATGCAAGTGTTCTACCATTGAATCTTAAGGGTCAAGATGGGAAGATCAACAAGCAATAGGATAGTTGTGATCCTTACCTCATGGTAAGTAGTATCCTGCCTATTATCCTTGGATAGAGAATGGTGGCTTGAGCTCCCTTATGATGATTCTTCTACTTTAGATTTGAGAGTGTTCAACAGATGATCAGAGATGAGGAAAGACGATACATGACTTGATTTAGTGATGGCAATGATGAGATGTTTGAGATGAGATTCATGATTTAGTCAAAAATTTCTCCCTAGCTAAGAGGGAGTGTTAATTTGGCAGCTCAGGGACAAATTCCCTCCTTTGGACAACCTTCCTCGTCCTGAGAAGACCCTCTTTTCCCTTGGAAGAATTTAATTTGGTCAAGGAAAAATTTATTTTTTTATAAAAAAATCCAAAAGTACAAGTCGTCGTAGGAAATCTAATTCGTCCACCTAGGAAGCATATAAAAACACCTCAAGTCAAATCACTTTGGAGCATCTCATCGCACATCTTCTTCTTCTCTTGGAGGTTCGAATACTTCTAAAAATTGCAAGTCTTTTCTACATGTACGAAGAGCATAGAGAGTCTTTCTAATTGGGCTGAATTTTACTTTGACCAGCATTGACTTTTGGGAGTTTGGGATTAGTTTGACTTGCGATTTTGCATCTGTTTTTGAGGTTGAATTCTTTGGCAAGGAGAGCAAAGTTTTATGGGCACTTTGACCTTGGTTGACCGCAAATTTGACGTTGTTACTTGATTGCAGAGTTGACTTTGAATTTGACCAGTTTTGGAGGCACCTTTTGGCACTGTTTTGACTTGACTTTGACTAGCAAAAGAGGCCGAGTTTTCTGTTGCCAAGACCGAAATTTTTGGAGGTTGTTTGACCATTAACCTGAGAATTGGTTAGGGCATCTTTGACTGTTGTTGACTTTGACAGAATTTGAAGATTTGACTTGTTGACCAAATTTGAATTTTTCACTCATCTCTTTGTTATTGGTTAGTGAATTATTGGATAAGTCAAAGAATTAACTTTGAGTCTTTATTGTTGAATTAGAACATCATATCTCTTTGTTGAACATTTGATGACAATCTAATAGAAGAATATTTTTGAAAGGCTTTTTCCCCTTGTGGGGTTTTCCCCTGGTCTTTGACCAATCTTGTGTCTCTTGCTAAGTTGCAGGAAACATTGGAGAAGGGTCTGTTTTTGGTCGGAAACGAAACGGAAACAAGGAAACTCATACCATACGGCCTGGAAACTCGTTTCTGGCCGTACTGGCCCATTTCTCGAGGAGGAAATGTGGCCAGTATGGCTGGAAACGCGTTTCCAGGCCGTACGGTGGAGTTTCCTCTTCTAACTTGACTTTTTCTTGTATTTTTTTTATTTTTTCGCTTCTAATTTTTTATTGGGCGACTAAAATATCTTCTGGATGCTTCTAGATGCCTCTCAAGTTATAAAAAAGAGGATTTTTTGAGTGGGGCAGCCTAATGTTCAAGCCTATGGCCCTAGTGTTGATATGCAGTTCATGGTAATGTTAAATTCTTAAAGTAAAAGGATGAAAATGAAAAATAAAGGAGAATGTGTCACTTTTACTTAAATTTTTAACATTACCATGAAATGACTCAAGATGTTTGAGAGTGGTTTCGCCCTCATTGGATTTCATATGGAGAAAGTAGAATTTTAGATCTCACTCAAAATCCAGCAGACTTATCTGTTTTTCAGGATTTCAGGATTGGGGGGATTGCAATGTTTCCATTGGATTTTGTCATGTACTAGGGTATGGAACTTGTATTTAATCAAGAGAACCAAGCCCTCTATGTAGGGGAGACTCCCAATAATCAAGAGCATGTAGGGTACTAGGGTATGGAACTTGTATTTAATCAAGAGCACTAAGGTCATTCGACTATGTAGGAGGAGACTCCCAATCAAGCACAAGACAAGAAATTAGAAATTTCTCGTGGCTGATTTTGGATATTGCTATTTTCATTATGTGATCATTCATGAGTAAATGTGATGTAAATTTAGAGACTTATAGTTTATGCATTGACAATTGACAATTTAATCATAATGTAATAAATTAGAATGTATCATATATGCTTTATGATTGCACATATTTCTTAAATGTCCTAATATATATATATATATATATATATATATATATATATATATATTGCATTTCCCCGTTTCCAAAATTTGGGGGGGTCACGTTTCGTACCCGTTTCCCCGTTTCGTGCAACTTAGGTCTCTTGTTATTGCTCTTGGTTGTCTTCTATTGTACATTGCATTTATCATTTTTCTGCATTGTTATTTGTCATTGGAAGATTAAATTTGTTTAAAATTGATTGTTAATTGAAGAAAGAATTGGGCTAGGTGATTGTACTAAGAATAGAACAGTGGAAAATTAACAGATACAAATATTACGTCGCCTTTACTGATGACCACTCGAGAAAGACATGGATCTTCTTCATGAAGAAGAAAGATCAGGTCTTGTTGAAGTTCATGGAGTTCAAAGCCTTGGTGGAGAACCAAACTAGTAGGAGGATCAAGGCGCTAAAGTCACACAATGTTGGGGAGTACATCTCCAATGCTTTCAAAGAGTTGTGTGCCAATGAAGGCATCAGGAGAGAGTTTGTCGCACCTGATAAACCTTAAAAGAATGGGGTGGTTGAGTGCAAGAACAAGAGAATTGTTGGAGCGTCCAGGGCTATGTTGCATGGCCAAGGGCTACCTATGTTTCTTTGGGAAGAGGCGTGCAACACTGTATACTTTTTACAAACAGGAGTCCACACAGGGTGTTAGGTAGAGTTACACCAAAGGAGGCTTTCACAAAAAAGAAGCCTGACGTGTCTCACTTCTAGATCTTTGGCAGTGTTGTTTACTGCCACGTGTCTTCAGATAGCCCGAAAAAATTAGAGCCCACAACAGAG
The DNA here is from genome assembly GCA_031772625.1 of Pinus tabuliformis. Taxonomy (NCBI): domain Eukaryota; kingdom Viridiplantae; phylum Streptophyta; class Pinopsida; order Pinales; family Pinaceae; genus Pinus; species Pinus tabuliformis. The sequence continues at coordinate 741,980,858 of CM062815.1, forward strand.
AAGTGTTAGAAAATCAAAAAGGAAGAAAGATTTTCTTATACTTGATAATTACTTGTGATGTTCTTGACTTCTTATTATGTTTCTTTATATCTTCTTTCTTTTAGTTCATCAATTGATTACCAAAGCAAAAGCACATAAAACAATGAACAACAGATATAGGCTCACTGCCAGGGAAAAACCCCTCTCTAGGGGAAAACCCAGTTAGTAGTTCTTCCTTCAATAGTTTTCCAGAGATATTCCAAGACTCTAGACCTTGACACAAACTTTCCTCCACACCAAGTCAATCTTCCTCTTCTCTTGCAGATGATCCTTCTTGACCTAGCAGCTACAGCAATGGCAACACTTTCTTCGACCCAGTCACTTCTATCTTGCCTTGGAGACTTTGATCTTCACTAGAATACTTTGATCTTCTCTTAGAAACTTCGATCTAGACCTAGTACAACTTCCTGAGGTAGAAACACCCAGCAATAGCAACTTCGACCTATACTGGCAACAACATCACATGGCAACTGGCTACGACATCAACAAGAGAACTTCGATCTTCCAAACTAGGGCACAAGAGAGAGAGATAGTTGCACCAAAGGTTCGATTTTCTTCCTTTCCTTCTCCTAGACCAAACTCACACTTCCTTTCCCTTCTTCTTCCAATTCGCACTTTTTTCAGCTTCAAGAGATATCAAACTTGCTTATGAGAGTGAGTGCTTCAAATGGAGTTCAAACTACTTCTTTTATAGTCTTTTGGTGAGGTCAAATAGCCTTATTAAGTCTGACTTAGTGTGGAGACAACATAATCCATATTTGAATCAATACTTAACATTTTTACTTGATTCAAAAGCCCAAGAAGGGTCTCTTTAAAAGTACAATGACTCTATTGACTCAAAATAAATCCTAGAAGTCCTCAATGGGGACTTTGACCTATAACATGATGACCGAAGCATGAAACCCATGCTTTAATAAGTCATAATAATAATAATGATAAATTCTTTTCTTTATTCTTTTGACGAGTACATTACAAGATGACTCAAATACATTATATGAAGACCGAACCTAGTTACATTTTCCAACAAGAAGGGCATTTTCGTGGGCTACAATGAGACATCTAAGGGGTACATGGCATATATTCTAACACTCAAGAAGACAGTGATTAGATGTGATGTGAAGTTTGAGGAAGGGATCTTAGGAAGTCTTTGGAGCGTGAGCAGGGTGCAGCACAAGAGGAGCAAGAAGCTCATCCAATTTCTCAAGCTTCATCACAACTATTTGTTGGGCAAGCCAACCAACAAGCAGTTGAGGAGAAAGCACAAGAACACAAGGAGAGAGCAAGGCGAGTGGATCCCACTCAACCAATTACTCCCAGTGCAGGGAGAGGTAGATCCAAGTGGGGAGGCCAGTTGATTAGGAAGGCTCGAGAGAGAGTTGGAGCTCCCAGTACCACATTCAGACAAAGTAAACAACCTCAGAGATGTACGGGGTACATGGCACCTATGATAGACTCGAAGATTTCTTGTTACAAGGAGGCAAATTATCAGCAGGTTTGGCGTGATGCTATGGTGGAAGAGTACTCTTCTATCATGTAGAATGATGCCTAGGAGATAGTGTCAGGTGTTAATTTTTGTAGCATCGGTTGTGTTATAGCCACTAAATTTGGTGAAGAGGCTAGAATACATGTATTCTCCAAAACCCAGAAATCGTTTCTGGAAATTCCACCTAGAGACGACTTAATTTAAATTATTAATCTTTTTTTAACGGTGCCTAAGTCTAAACTTAGGAAAACTGATTAATTAAAGGGTATTAATTAAGTCATGGTGAGAATCTTCTAGAAGAAGACATGGATCGATTTCTAGTTAATCTTAGCCATCGATTATCTTTTAATCTTGGCCATTGAAGCCTCAACGGGAGATTATAAGAAGAAACTTGATGGGGGTTGGAGAACACACTTTGAGCCACCAGAAATCCGATTTTGCTGGGAAATCGATTTCCAAAGTAGCAGCTGTGAGTTGCTAGAGGTGATTTAGTAAAGTCGAAGAAGTGAGAGAGGGGCAGGGATAGCAAGGCCAGAAGGAATTTTCTCCAGTCCGGTGAGTGCATAGCAAAGAGGCAGTGAGTGCCACAAAGAGGTAGCATAGAGAAGAGAGGCAGCGCAGAGCTTCAGAGGGAGATCCGTATTTTGCTGAGGAGAAGTCGAAAATTAGTGCAAGAAGCCAGAGTGGGAGCCCAGAGGCCAGGAGTATCGATTTTCCAGGGAGTAGCTGATCAATCAGCAAGAGAGATGTTGGTCCTAGCTGGATGACGCAAATCTGCTTAGACTAACGCAGAGGCAGCAAGGGGCAGCTCATCTTGAGCCAAGGTCAGTGTCGGATCACAGGTGGGAGTGATATTTTGTTGAAGAGCAGCCCACATCCCTTTCCAATCTGGCAGTCTCTCTCTGTCCAGGATACTCTAGACAAATACTTGTCATTCTTCTGAAACAGAATTCAAGGCTAGCCTCACCATCTTGGTAGGCTGAGGTGTTGACCCCACAGCTGCCAACGAGTCTCGGATTTCATGAAGCCTTGTCAGGAACAGATCAATGTCTTCCCCCTTCTGCATCTGCGTGGATCTCATCTTCTGCTCCAAGTACATCTTCCACTGCTCAAAAGATCCTTCGTATAGCATAGCCAATGCTTCCCACATCTGTCAAGCAGTATCCTTGCCGACAATGTGACACACTACGTGATCTCTCACTCCGTCGAGGATCAATTGCTTGGCCTTTTCCATCTAACCCTTGTACTTCTTGAGCGGATCTAGATCTGCGGGTACAACTACCACACTGTTGACATAGGTTTTGAGATTGTGCTCATCCAGAAGACAAGAGATCCTAGCCTTCTAGATCACATAGTTGGATGCACCATCCAATCGATCCTAATCTCTTAACCCACTAGCTGTCATCTCTGCCAACGAAATGTCGAACTGCCTGCTCTCTCCTCTGCGCAGCACTGGGCTAGCCTACACCCTCCATGCTGGAGTTAGTAGATTTTCTCCTCTTTGCTGTTGCTCAGCAATAAAGAAATCAAATTCCCTGGCTAGGAATTCTCTGAGGAAGAAATTCCCTCAACAGTGTCTCCTTCTTCCTTCTGATGTTGTTCTGCCCCAACAACTGCTGTAGAAAACTGCATCTCACCAAAAAACGGCTTTGCGCTGATGCTTCTGCATTGCTCCCTTAACACTGGCAAAATTCGATTTGGAAATCTTTCTCTTTGTCGACTCACTCAGAGAGAGATTTTCCCACGAAGATTTTGCCCTCCTGGCCTAGACTGCACGATCCCTCTGGGGATTCGATTTCCTCCTTCTCTTCAGCACTAGGCTCTTCCGGCTCTGCTCTCTTGCTTCACCTGCACTTCGATACCATGTGAAAATTTGGAAGACCCAAATTTCTACAGCACCAACTGATTAAGTATCTTCTATTTGTTAAATTACTAAACAAATTATTTACTGCATCCTACAACAAATACCGAAACTAATATATTGCAGCCTTCACCAATTAAATTAGATGTGGAAACAAGAAATTGAGCAAGAAATAAATACACAACACATGACACCGGTATTTTTGGACAAATGTCCTCGAAAAAACCCAATGCAGGAAAACCGGTGCAGCAGCTGAGGGTTTTAATTATTATGCAGTAGTAAATCTAAGTACAATTCGTTGGATGCCCAATTGGATATCCGATACAGAGAGAAACTAGCAAAAAGGTCAGTGAGAAAAATCTCACACTGTTTTGGGAGATTCGATTTTGATCAGGGGCTTGCTGACTGACCCCACGTTGCCTCTGCGCAGATTCTACATCAACCCTACACGGAATTGTGTCACTCTGGATGGGTTCTGTGTCAATCCCTTTGTTAACCTCCAACTGACTAGAAATTTGATCTCCAGTCCTTCCGGTCTCACTCCCCAACTTCCTACACTGAATCTCGTCTCTCCTAGCTGGAATGCGAACTCCCTTTGAAGCTCTGCGTGGCACTGCACTACCTCACTGAACTGCTCTCTGCCTTGCACTCCCCAGATCTGGAAAGCTACCTCTGGTCTACTATCCCTGCCCGTCACTGCAATAGATCACCTCTATCGATTCTCTAGCAACCATTGCGCTACCCTCTCTGAGAAATTCGATCTCTTGATCTCTCTCCGATGTATTTTCCAAATGCCCATCGAAGTCCTTATAATCCTCCAGTTGAGTAATCAACAGCCTAGATTAGATTCTAATCACTGGATCCGATGATTTGGACTCAATCTTTGTCTTCTTCTAAAAGTTTCACCCTCAGTTTGATTAATACCCTTTATTTATTTTAATTTCTCAAGTTTAGACTTAGGCATCCATTAAAAATAATTAATTATTTTAATAAAACCGTCTCCGGATGGAATTTCCCAAAACGATTTCTGGGTATTATGGAATACATGTGTCCTAGTCTCCCTGCAAATTTTGAGGCTTAGAGCACATTCGATGCTACCAGAAATCAACATTCTAGCCTCTCCACCAAATTTCATGGCTAGAACACATCTGATGCTACAAAAACTAACACAGTTAGTCTCCAAATTATTTTGCAAGAGGAGATTGGTATTTGTCGAAGGTTTTCCAGTGAAAGGAAACCACTTGTAATTTCTCAAATTGCTGAATAATAATAAAACCTTCATCTGCTGCATTGGTTTTCCCTTCGAGGTTTTTCTAGGGACAATTGTCCAAAAACAACAGTGTCATAGTTTTATGTGTGTGTGCATATTTTCTTAGTTCCAGTTGTATATTCCACATCGTTTTTTAATTGTGAAGATTGTAATAGTGACTTAATCGTTATTTGCTGTAAAGTTAATTACAGAATACAAATAATCTCCAGTAGATAGAAGATTAAATCCAGACTCCATTGTATTGCAATTGTGGAAATTTCACACAAGTCACTTGAGGATTCCTTCCCTAGTGGAAACATATTAGGAGATTGAAAAGCATCACAATGTGATAACTCATGGATCATAGCATTTAGATCCCAATCCACCGTGAAGCCATCATGCATGACTTCTTCTACCCTTGGCTGATGTGTATTACTACCAAATAGCAGAGCATCCAGTTAGATTGGGGCAGATTTCTCTCTGACTACAAGGCCATTCTCTTCTACACCCAAGAAAGAGCCAACTCAAGGTCTTTGTCAATGCAAAGGTACCTTATCATGGAGCAGCACTTGACTAGTAGAAGGCAACCTATCCAATACTGAAAATGGATGAGCATGAAAAGCCTACAAGCGTTTAAGGGTCTAACTACAAAATTATTCAAATCATCTTCAATCAGAATACACTTCCTGGATTTTCTCTTTCTAACATAGATCTAACTTTCATAAAGTGGGATTAACGTCGATGACCATGATCAAAGACTAGATCATCAAGTCTAGGTGATTGGGGTGAGGGGTCTTGATGGGTGCGGTGGCCACTCTTCTCCTCACTCACTTCTCAGCACACATTTTCAACATGCCATTGTTTTCTCACATGCTATTTTGAAACCATAATTTGCATAAAAAAACTTCAAACAATCTAAAACTTCTGAAATACAGATCTATATGCTTCATGAATGTATTCGCACATATAAGTAGATAGATGGAAAGGGAAAATATCAACTATGCTAGATGAAAGTTCTCTTTCACTCTCTACATGGAGGTGGAAGGCACCATTACTGGATCCCTAGCATCAACGATCAATGTGATATTGGCCTTGAACTTAACATTTATTTGCATTGTTGTCTAATTAGATGCTTACCAATCTCTCTCTATCAATATAACGCCTGCAAGGGTTGCTAGAGCACCAATGGCTCCAGATGCATTTACAACAATGACAAGGGCAATAAAAGTTGGTGTTCCAATAGTTGATGAGTAAATCAGCAATACCGATACTGTCCCACCAGCTACAACAAAGGATAAATTCTGTAGTCCCAGCCATGTTCGTAATACCTGCATTTTAAAACAACCAGTAATAATCATTTTCTCAGAATGACTTACATACATAGCCATTCATTCGGGTAATATCTAGATCAGATATGTGCAATCCCCTCAGCCTCAATAAATAGATATACATACATACATTAAACATTTAAAAAATATCAATTAGCATGGACATTTCAAGTCTCAAGAAGGAACAAACCTTGATATATTGCATTCTATCAATCCAATCTCCGATAGTGGGACCAAAAATTGCAATAGATGCAGACTCCACAACACCATACAATGCAGTAAGCAGCAAGGAATTTGGCCATACATATAGCATGAACAACCCTACTGCGAATTCCCACATTCTGTTATCAAGCAAACAAATGACACCAAAATAATTCAATCGTGTCTTCTACTCAATCTGGAATACTTTTTCTCTGAGCATTATGAAAATAATTTCAACCAAAATAAAGAACTACGAATATTGAGATGTAACAAAAACTACAAAGATAAAATAAATCACGTAATAAGTGCATAGTCATACTCGGGCTCAGTAAAAATTTCAAACAGAAAGTAATAGCATGGAGGCAACATTGTTATATCGAAAGGACAAGAAGGAAAAGAAATTTATCATCTTTAGGATGATTTTTTTAAGCAAAAAAGATGCTCACGTGAGAGAAAGGTAATCATATTTGTCTAAAAGACGATTAACTTTGGTGTGAAAAAATTCCAATAACCATCTCGTAGAAAGTAGTAAGCAAAATTCAATCAAATAATTTACTTGCCAATATAAGCAATTGGTGAAAAAAATTTGGACAAAGGTTGCCACCAAGCTCCATTCTGCCATTGGTTTTTTGAAGTGCTTCCTTTAAACTCGAAGATGAGCATTACATCTAACCTAAAGAGGTAAGCTGGGAGCTTGTGTGAGTGAAACAACCATAGCACCTTCTTTCTGCTAAACTGCCACAACAAACAGTACTCTTCCGTCAAAATCACGCAGGACTTGCACTTGGCCCCCACCACTTGTTCATCCCATCTGGGGCAACTGAACCTTGGTAGGTAGCCTGAGATTCTTCCATCTTCACTAGTGGGCCACAACTTCATCAGCTTCTTCTTCTTCTTTTTAATTTTTTTTTTTTTGTTTATGCTGAGAGGCTATGCTTCACATTGAAACTTTGATAGTTTGACAATGCTCAAAAAGAAAATGCAAGTGAATTCCAGATGTGTTTTCAGAGTGGCTAGTGAATTCCAGATGTGTTTCCAGAGTGTAGCCTAGAGATTTGGGCTACCGCCTAAGATACACTACAACCCATCCATTTTATTATTGTGCAGTTATCCTGGAAGGACTATTACCATTTGATATAAGTGAACAGGTTTCGAACATACAATAAATATGGATAGTATGTTTCACTACAACCCATCCATTTTATTATTATTCAGTTATCCTGGAAGGACTATTACCATTTGATATAAGTGAACAGGTTTCGAACATACAATAAATATGGATAGTATGTTTCAGGACCACTAACGACAACCAAGTTCAACAGAGGGATTCTGGGTCTTCATTGTCTTATAACTAAAATCATTGGGCCCTCTATTCATTTCGCTACATAATCGGTTCTACCAATAGTCCTTAGCAAACAAAGTTATATTATATGAAAAGTTCCGGCCTGCCATTCTAGCATGAATAACAAAACTTGACAGATAATTGTTACCTTATACCAATGGAAGAAAGAACTTAATGGGTGTGTACATTCATTCTAAACTTATGAATAGCACCAATATCTGCAATAATGGACCCATCCAGAGGCAAAGTATGCAGGCATATACCTACACTGGATATATATGTATTTAAAGGACTGACGATACATCGATATCCCCATGCCTGTCTTAGCACCGACAAATGTCTAAGTATGCCAGGGAATTACACCATTTGACTGTTAGAGGTAGCAGTGCGCGCTTCTAAAATCTAGATTGAACCAGTAAGGGCAACCGATCATGAAAGGGGCATGTAGCTCAGTGGTAGAGCAGCCTGCCAGCCAGGGGCAGGTCCTAGCCTGTCCAAGTTTTTAATCTAGTCAGCATATCTGATGGAATCTTTCCATCAAACAGCATCTCAGGCATAAACCCCGACCTGTATGATGTTTAGCCACGGCCCCATTCTCCTTTCAGCAGGATTTGACACAACTCCTTAGAATAGTGAAACAAAATATGCCTAACCTAGCTAGTGGACATTCAGTTATACTGACATCAGATCACTGATATTAGACCCCCCTTTTAGGCACCCAAAAAAAAAAAAGACTACATATTCAGTGGTTCAGAGCATAACTTTTCTCCTCGAGGGTTCAGTGCTCGTTTGCAGGCATTGTTACCTCGTAGTATTCCCAACATTGCTTCATAAAACCAATCATATACTCCTAATCTCCCACCAACTTGATTAGGAATCACTGCCCCCTCGTCTAAGATCATCTTATATCTTTCTCCTGTGAAGTTCATAGTTTTCCCAATAGCTTTATCGGTGGTATCCAAGAAAGGCTTCAAATTACGCCTGCGAAGATTTTCCCAAAGTCTAAGTTCATCTTATATCTTTCTCCTGTGAAGTTCATAGTTTTCCCAATAGCTTTATCGGTGGTATCCAAGAAAGGCTTCAAATTACGCCTGCGAAGATTTTCCCAAAGAAAGATTTTCCAAAACTTGATGAGTTTTCGATTTTAGACTCTACGGCCATAAAATGTTCAGTACATGTGATTGCCTTCAGAAAGGATTGTGAAAATGATAAATGCAGGAGCTCGATTACGTGCCATATGATACTATTAGAAACTTTTTGCAAATGCGCATAGCTAAAAATTACATGACCAGAAAAAACATGCAATTGGGCATTAGAATAGTATGAAATATCATGAAGTACCTGGTTCCCCATCTCGCAAAAAAATGGCCTGCATAAAGATATCTTAATAAATAAGCAGGAACCTCTGAGTCCCTGAGCGATTCGACATCAGTAACCAAATTGCTTGATCCGTTTGCATCTAAATGTGAGTGTGTACCATCAATTTCATCGTCTTCCATATTATGATTTTCATGTCGATCCACCTCAGTGATAAGATCTTCCCTCAGGTCCTCCTCCTCCATTGACGAATATGAAAACACCAAATTACTCTATTTCTACCACAGAAAACAGATAATCCCAATACCGAATGCTGCCTGTCCTGCACCGGTAACAGCAACCCACTTTAATTTTCAGTGAAATGGTTTGAATGTGCTTGAAATCATTACAAATTTTCTTGAGGTGAATTAGGTTAGGAATCACTGATACCCAAATATCAATCAATCTTCATCAGTTTAACTAGCATGCATGCAACCTATAACTGCAGTAGTGTTTGCAGCTAGAAAGGTTACAATCTATGAATATTTATGCACAGTACACTGATCCAGAGCTCCTGCTATCTGTGAACAATTACAGTCCAGTGTATGTCATATGATCATAAAGAGAGGTCCTGAGGTTGCAAGAAAGCCAGAAAAGAGTCTCTGAGGTTGGAAGAAAGCCAGTAATCAACCTTAGACGACCATATACGTTCAAATGCATATCCCATCTCCATCCTTCCCGGCGAATCACGTGTCGATACTACAAAAAATTGATATTGACATATTGAGAATCAACCGACTTACAGTGTCAGAGATACCAACATCATAATCTCTGCATGCAACTCATTTAAGGACGGCAATTTCACGAGCAGTTTATATATATATATGATAAGAATGCTATCCGCTGGTTTGTCTATAACCAGGCAGACAAAAGCAAGGGCCCAAAATTACCAGAGACGAGATTTTATATAAATAGATACAAATCTATCTGATGGTTTGTCATGCCCTGTGACCAGGTAAAGGAAAAACAATAAGCCAAAACGGTTTGTCATGCCCTGTGACCAAGGAAAAACAATAAGCCAAAACTAGCTTTCAAGACTATTTTATTTTAATGTGAAATATTTAAAATAGAGTTTCGAGATCCCAAAACAACAAATAATATAAAAAAAATTTATGTTATAAGACAGCGAAACAAATAATTATAATACCAAACTCTTAGTCGCCATTTTCATAATCTTTTATTTTAAAATGGCAGTCAATGATATGAAGGTGCGTGCAGCGTGACATAAATACGAAGTCTTACTTTTAACCATGCAGTTCAAATGGAATAACGAACATGCAACGTGAGATAGATAAATTTTCTTATTTTAGCCATGCAGTCCAAATATAATAATGTCCAACCTCGTGCTTTAGCTATAAAGGCCAAAAATAATAGAGCTTCAAAAAAATTTACGCTGGGGGATTATTTTAATGTGAAGTATTTGGAGTGGTGTTACGGGCTGGTATTATCTTCACGTAAATATAAGGAAGGGAAGATTATGTATATATATTAATAGTATTTTGAAAAGAAATATATTATGTTTACATTTATTTTAAAAACAATTTAATAATCCAGGCTTATTTTCTAAAATTTTAATTTAACTATTAATATTTATTATCTAAATGATAATTTAGCCGTTGGAGTCTCTTCTCAGACTATTTAACATGCTAAGCTGGATCTGTTTCTTCAACTTGTCCGGACAATGAACCACACTGGTTGGTTCGAAACGCGTCGACAAATGGTTTCTCATGTGATTTTCGCCGAAAAATCTCTCGCAAACTTGATAAAGATTTAATTTTCATAAAACAGTTTAGAATATTATTATTAGTATACACAAATAAAAGACGAAGATTTATTTTCAAAACAGTTATATTTTTCTCTTTTTTAATTAAATTTATTAATTAAAAAAATGTTATTTGAACAAATGTAATATGAAAAGAGTTATGGTTTTTTTTGGATGTGGTATCAATAAACAATGATATTGGCCCATAGTATTGTAACAAAGTCTGTTTAAGATTAAAATCTCTATAATAAAATTGAAATAATTCTTCATGATTAAGAATCTTGTTACATGTTTTTTTAAATGTATATATATTTAAGTTATATATTGATTATTTGTATCATTAAGAATAATAATTATTATTTTAAATAAAATTTATTATCCAATTTTAAGGTCACTGACACCAAATTGGTGTATGAGACACTTGTTTGTGGGACAAGGGACCCACCTTGGGCACCCACCTCTACGAAACGATTTGACTGCTAAGCCTACAAAGGCATACATACTCTACCCCCTTTGGTTTCGAACATGTGACCTCTTAGGAGGAAACACGTGCTCTTAACCATTAGACACTCAAGCTGTATTATAATTTAGTTAAATGTTATGATTTTTTTCATTTTAGCAATTTGAAATGTATGAAAGTAAATGTTTTGATGCTTATTACAGATTGATGTGTATGGGCATTTACCTGTTAAATTTATATGGTTGCTCTTGTTTTAAGGTTATAATTAAGCAAAAGGGTTTGTCTTTTCCTAATGATTTGATCTATGAAGGTGTATTTATTTTACCCCTTTGGATTTGAAGGCATGGGATATGTTTTGTTTTTAACCATGGTGAATCGGTAACTCTTTGGAGTAATATGGGCTAGGCCCAAGATCAAACCTAGTTGCTAACATTCGTTTGAATAATCTAGGCAAGGATTATGATATGTTTTTTTTTCTTTTTACCATGTTGAACCCGTAACTTGTTGGAGTAATCTCGGCAAGGCCCAAGATCAAACCTAGCTACTAACACTTGTTGGAATAATCTAGGCAAGGCTTGGCATATGTTTTTCTTTTTCTTTTTACCATGTTGAATTGGTAACTTGTTGGAGTAATATGTGTGATGTCCAAGACCAAACCTAGTTGCTAACACTCGTTGGAATAATTAGGCAAGGCCTGGGATATGTTTTTTTTTCTATTTACCATGTTGAATCGGTAACTTGTTGGAGTAATCTTGACGAGGCCCAAGATCAAACCTAGTGGGTGCCACTATAACACCTAGAGTATATCCAACAACCTGTAAGTCAGATATACTAGGAGTTTATGACTTAGCAAGAGTTGAAACTCCACGAGGATGGAGGAAACTTTGTGGGATTTGAAACTAGGTGGAGGGATAACATCTCATTGTGTCCTCCATTTTGTTGTCGCATGAGAAGATAAGGCCCGAGATATGTTTTTAACCATTGTAATTGCTTAACGTATCTTTCTAGGCCAAATAGTGGACATCCCACACCATAAATCATTTGTTGGTCCCCTACTTAGGTTTGAAACTTGATTAACCCACCTAGTGTGCTTATGGGTGGCTATGTCAAGCTCAAGAGTATAGGGGAAATCCCTCCAACTTGACCTCGGACCTCCTCAGTGATTAGTGGCAATTATACATATTTTCTTAATATTGAAAAAAAAAATAAACATATGTATATATTCTACCCTTCACATTTGAACCTGAATTTCATAAGAGGAAGCACATTTTTTTTGGCCTTGGTGAATTGGTAACTTATTGGAATAATTTGGGCAAGGCCTGAGATATGTTCTTAACCATTGTAATTGGTTAGTCTATCAGGATAGGTTGAACAGTGGACATCCCACTGTTGAAGTTTCTAAGTTTACTTAGTTAGAAACCTTCCATGCACTTTATCTGATTTATTCCTACCTACTTGTTACATTACTTAACAAGTTATTTACAATGTAAATACTGAAAATAAACACTAGTGCGTGCTCTGCATATTACATATCAACAACTGAAGGAAACAGAAACAATCACACCAAATGACACCGTTATTTTTGGACCAATGTCCCCGGAAAAACCCAATGTGGGAAAACCAGTGCAACAATCTGAGGGTTTTCTTATTAAGCAATATCAAAGTACAATATGGGTGCCGAAACTGGCCTACCCAACAAAGAATTTCCTTGGCAGTAATACCTCTCAATTTGAGACAAATCTCCTGGCTGAAACCCCGAAAAATCCTTTTGGCAACTCCTGAACTCCAATCTGCCCCAGAAACCCCAGCACTGGACCTGCATCACCCCGGATGGGTCTGCATCAACCTTAGGAGGCCCTACGTCGGCCTTCTGGCCCTCTCCATCAACAACGTTGGCCTCTTTGAAGCTTTGCGCAGCTCGCGCGACCTCTGTGTGGCCCTGTGTGAGCTCTGGCTGCTACTGTGCCACTCTCCCCGGCTACTACACTACTCTCCTGACACTATCTCTGCCTCTCTATCTCTTTGTACTCAATTCCCCTCAGCTGCAACTCTGATCACTGTGATCCAGGATGTTTTCACTTATATATGTATAGAAAAGAATCACATGAAAAATTGTAGCTTAACACAGAAATGTGCACATAAGAAAAGAAGAAGTAAACACATAAAAGGCACAAAAGAAGACACCAAGGCTTGATAACGGGGTTCCTCCAATTCGGACTACGTCTCCGGGCCTAGCTCAACGACGGGGAGGCCTTTCTTATTAAATGGCATGAAAGAAATAGAATTACAATCATCAACTGTCCATAAGAGGCTTATACCTCTAATCTGCAAGATAGCCTGTGAAATGGATGCCTGTTATGGAGAGGTAAACAACACCAAAGCGTCCTGCAACAAAGAAAGGGGCTGGAGTATGTGAACTATCCAAAACATACCAACATGTGCTCTCGACATCCTATGAAACAACATTCTGCCACCAAAATTATCTCCCCGTGCTCTTCCATTGATCGTGTTTTATAATGGATCCCTTGGACAGAATCCCATCCAAATTGGAGCTTGTCTGGCTCATAACAAAGGCTGGTAGAGTGGAATGATCGGCGAGTGTAGCAGCCTCTCAAAATGGTCTTTTTATTGTTGAAACGATAAAGCTTAAAAAATCCCCAAAAACTCTGCAAATCCGCCCAAAAACCATATACCGGGACCTCAAAAATATTTAAATCGAGCTTATTTTCCATATCGGTCTATGCTGAGGTCGCAAATTGGCATATTGGGGGTGTCACTGTCCTGGTTATTGGGAATGACCGACCGTCGTCGTAGATCACCAATATCGGCGTCGGCCGATCACGTCGGCATCCCACACATATATCGCCCCGGGTGTCCGATAATGGTTCCACTAATCCGATTAATCGTCGATCGCAACCTGCCACCGCTGATAGACATATATGTAAGACCTCCGATCAGTTACCTCTGATCCGCCGATCCGATCTGATCAAAGATCGGCAATCGGGGGTTCCACCACGCCTTGCTTAAGTCCGCCCTTATGCAACCTCCGATTGCGATTTGGCCTTAAAGGCTTAAGACCCATTTTCAAAGGAAAATCCTCATTTTCTTAAGGATTAAAGCATCCTTATTTGTGCGATAACTTCATCATCTAGACTCGGATTGAAGTACCGTTTGCGCCATTGGAATTAGGAAGACAAGATCTCTGCTATGGTCTTGGGTTGACTTCATTCTACCCACTTTGATTTATGAGTTGTTCCATGCCATTGTATCTGAAGATCCACCTGGATCAATCCTCCCCATTGAGGAGCTTTTGGACCACCAAAAGCTTTTCATTAGTCAATTGGAAAGTGAGGGAATTCTTCCCTCACTTTCTCTTTTTCCAGCCATCTAGCCTTGCTGGGATGCATTCCCTTGAATCCAACTCAAAGGTATTCTACATCTCCTCATCGTGAAGTCCTGGTTCTTCTGTCGAGGATGATGTCTTCAGGCAACTCATCGAGATATTCTGGTGCAAAATCATCAATGGTAGGAACTGTGCCCACCTCATCAGTGTCCATGATAAAAGGTGGTTCATACAGCTTTAGGTTCTCCACATTCACTATTGAGTACATCTGCATATATACCGGCAAGTCAAGACGAAAGGCATTGTTCCCAATCTTCTCCAATATGGTGAATGGTCCATACCGGATTGGCCGCAACTTCTTTCCTTCTCCCTTCATCTTGTCTTTGCTGATGTGGAACCACACCTTGTCGCCCACTTGGAATTGATGGTCAACTCGGTGTTTATCATGTCGAGCCTTATAATGGGCTTGACTTTTTTCCAACTGCTCTTGCACTGCTTGGTGAATCAATTGGATTCGCTGAATGAACTGTTGAGCTTTGTCCTTATCATTACGTCCACTGGAGCCATCCTCCCTTCCAAAGACCATATCAAAAGGGTCTTTTGGCAGGTAACCAAAGCATGTCTCGAATGGTGAACGTTGCGTCGATGAATGCACTGCTTGATTGTAGGAATGTTGTACATAGGGGAGATGTTCATCCCATAACTTGGGATGTTTCCCACAATAGCCTTGTAATAAGTGTGCCACGGTACGATTAGCAACCTTTGTTTGTCCATCGATCTCGGGGAAATGTCGTGCTTCTTTTCAATTTGGTGTCCATCATCCTCCACAAGCTGGTCCAGAACTCTCCAAGGAAGCAAGAGTCTCGATCCGACATAATTGATGTGGGTAATCCAAAGTGGACCCAAACATGCTGAAAGAAAAGAGAAGCAGTCTACTCTGCAGTAATCTGCTTTTTACAAGGCATAAGAATACACAGTTTGCTAAAACGGTCAAAAATGACATACAAATAGTCGTGACCCTTAGTAGACAAAGGTAAACCTCCTATAAAATCCATTGACACAGTTTCCCATGGACGACTCGGAATAGGGAGTGGTGTGTAGAGCCCAAGTTTTCTATTAGAGGGCTTTGAAACAGAACACATCACACAACCCTTTACATAGCAAGTCACAATGTTTTTCATATGAGTCCAAAAACAAAATCTTTGTACATGACATAAAGCCTTCTCGACACCAAAGTGTCTAGACACAAGAGAGGTGTGGGCCTCTCGAATTACATGCACTCTTTCTCTTGTGGGAATACACAATTTACTAAGGTGATACAACAATTTCCCCTGCAAGTGATAGTTGTCCACCTGTGAACCATGGGTTAGTTTTGCATAAACCTCCTTAAAGTCATCATCATTAGCATATTTTTCAGCATAACTTTCAAAAGATAACGAAACATTATGCAAAATAACAAAAGCAGAAATAGGAGGGCGAGATAGCATATCGTCCACTTTATTTCTAGTGCCCTTCTTATACTTTATTACCAGATGAAACTGTTGAAGAAATCCCATCCACTTGAAATGATGAGTTTGTTGCAACTTGGTTTGTGACTGAAGGTACTGCAAGGGTTGATGATCTGTATGGATGATGGTCTCCTTGCCAATTAGGTAGTGTTTCCACTTTTTCACACTCTGCACCAAGGCATAAAGCTCCTTATCATAGGTGGGATAGTTTATCATAGCTTGAGAAAATTTCTCAGAATGGTAACAAATCGACTTCTTTTGTTGCATCAGTACAGCTCCCATGGTATAATTGTTGGCATCGGTTTTGATCTCAAATGGTTGTTGGAGATCGGGTAAGGCTAAGACTGCCGCAGTGCTAATCTTTTCCTTCAATGTTTCGAAGGACTTCTGTTGTCTTCCTCCCAATTGGAAGACCTGTTTCACACTTGTCAATGTGTGCAAAGGTGCTGCAATAACAGAGAAATTAGCAATAATTCTCCTCCAGTACTGGACTGCACCTAGAAAGATACAGACCTCAGTTACACTAGTAGGCTTAGGCCAATTTACAATTGCTTCAACTTTAGAGGGATCAATTTTTAACTGACCATGACCAACAATATGACCTAGGTAACCCAAAGAGTTTTTCCCGAACTCACACTTTGACAATTTTACACAGAGTTTTTCTTTCTTCAGCACATCAAGCACCTTCTTTACATGACTCACATGTTCAAACCAACTCTTGCTAAAAACTAGTATATCATGTAAATATACAAGAACAAGCTCATCAATGAGAGGATGAAATATATTATTCATAACCCGCATAAAGGTCGCTGGAGTGTTGCAAAGCCCAAATGGCATCACCATCCATTCGAACAACCCCTGCTTGGTTTTGAAAGCAGTTTTCCACACGTCCTACTCCGCAATTCAGACCTGATGATAGCCACTGCGCAAATCCAACTTTTTGAAATAAACAACATTTTTTAATTGATCCAATAAATCATCTATGTGTGGGAGGGGATAGCGATTTTTCACCGATATTTTGTTAAGCGCGTGGTAGTCCACGCACATCCTCCAGCTGTCGTCTTTCTTTGGCACTAGAACGATCGACGAACCACATGGAGAGGAGCTCGGCCTGATTATGCCTTGGTCCAGCAATTCCTGCACTTGCCGCTTGATCTCCTCCATTTCAACTACCGACATCTTATACATGCCAATGTTTGGCAGAGGGCTGTCATGCAATAGTTGGATTTTGTGTTGGATTTCCCTCTTCGGAGGTAGTCCTCGCGACTCCTGAAACAATTCATTATAATCAGAAATTAAGTCCATTAATTCATGTTTATACTTCCCATCGCAACCCTGGAACGTGTCAACAAATTCGGCCTCTTTCTCCCTTACGACCATAAGCATGCATGTTTTGCTGGAATTCACCAGCCATTTCATCTGCCTAGCACTTATGAGGCTGGCGTTAATCTTATTTTGATGAGCCTGCACTATGTATTCTACCCCATCCTTAGTGATGTGGAATTTATTCTGATGGCAGAAAAACAATGCTTTTCTGTCATACAGGTATGGCCTCCCTAATACCATGCCACAGATATCCAGCGGTATAACATCCATCTCTACTTCGTCTACCAGCTTAGATGCAATCACAAATTTTACCTTGCACTGCTAGGTTACATTCAATTTAGCTTTATCATGTATCCATCCCAGCAAGTAAGGATTTGGGTGCGGTTTTGTTTCTAAGCCAAGCTTCTTTACCAGGGATTCTGCAATTAAATTTGCTTGGGACCCGGTATCAAACAGAGTTTCTACTTTGGTGTGATTTACTATAGTTCTGATATGAAATAATTCAATTTTTTTTCTATCATTCGAAAGGGACTCATCTACAGAACTAGTGCTTCCATGTGATTTAGAATCAACAGGAGGTGTAAGGGTACCTTTTGTTCCCGCTGTTGTGACCAACGCTTCTTCTCCCGAATCTGATCCAAGGTCTTGTTGTGCCGTTGCCATTGTTTTCTGCTTCCTTTTTCCTCCATACTTCTTTGGACGCATTTCTGGGTGCTGCTTCCAACAGTGATCATCATCGTGGCCTTCTTTCTTGCAGTGATTGCAATAAGGCCGCTCTCCCTCTTTGGCTGTTGTTGTTTTCTTCTCCTTCCCTTTCCATTTCGTATTGGATTTGCCATTGGGAGGTTTGAACGGTCGCTTTCTGGACCGGTCCTCTCTTTCATTCTTGCCCCTATTCTCAATATGAATTGCTTTCACACTAGCTGCGTCAATAGTGGTTGGTTTAAACAACAATAATGAATGTCGAATATAACTATGCAATGAGCCAATATACTTAGTTACAACTTCAGGCGTATCAAGTGCAATACCCAAATTCAGTGCATGCTTCCTAAATTCTTCTGTAAAACTCTAAACATCCTGCCCTTTACCTTGCCTTAAATATTGCTAATTCATCAAAGCTTTTTGTTTGTATCTTAAGGGATAAAATTGTTCCTTTAACACAGAAGTAAAATCAAACCACGAGGAAAAGAGCTTACCCACATTTTTACTGCTCTACAATTTGCTCTCCCACCAAACGAGAGTTGTGCTGCCCAGCCGTAGAGAGGCCAATTGGATTTTCGCCTCATCCTCTACGATTTGCTGAATCCTGCAATAAACCTCAATCTGCCTGATCCAATTTTTAAGCTTTTATGCATTACTTTCACCATTAAACACAGGAAGATCAAATTTAACATCTAATTTAAAAAAAAGGTTTCTTAGATGCATCCTTTGGATTTCTCTGATTATGGTGGTGAGGGGAAGAAGAACCTTCACCACTAGAAGGAGAAGGAGGGGGGTCTTCTCCACCATTCCCATGTGCTGAACCTTGTCCTTTTGGGTTCCTCTCTTCTGCTTTTTCTAGTCTTATAACTAGCTGACTGATATTCTCTGCCATTGAATAGAAAGTCTTTCTGAAATTGCGCTCCTCTTCAATACGAGCTTCCTCTTCAGCCATGTTTCTTCTCCAAGGTGCACGCCCTACCTCTGGATCGAAAGGTTCTAAATTCCCTTCGCCTCTTTGAAGCCTGCCTCTTGTTAGCATACAAACATGCAATTCACATCTAAAAAGCCCTGCTCTGATACCACTTGATCCAGGATGTTTTCACTTATAGATGTATAGAAAAGAATCACATGCAAAATTGCAGCTTAACACAGAAATGTGCACATAAGAAAAGAATAAGTAAACACATAAAAAGCACAAAAGAAGACACCAAGTCTTGATAACAGGGTTCATCCAATTCAGACTACATCTCCGGGCCCAGCTCAACAATGGGGAGGCCTTTCTTATTAAATGGCATGAAAGAAATAGAATTACAATCATCAACTGTCCATAAGAGGCTTATACCTCCAATATGCAAGATAGCCTGTGAAATGGATGCCTACGATGGAGAGGTAAACACCACCAAAGCGTCCCACAGCAAAGGAATGTGTTGGAGTATGTAAACTGTCCAAAACAGACCAACATGTGCTCTCGGCCTCCTGCGAAACAGCGTGTTGCCACCAAAATTGCCTCCCCGTGCTCTTCCATTGATAATGTTTTATAATGGATTCTTTGGACATAATCCTATCCGAATCGAAGCTTGTCCGGCTCATAACAGAGGCTGGTAGAGTGGAATGATCGACGGGTGCAATCACCTCTCAAAATGGTCTTTTTATCATTGAAACGATAAAGCTTCAAAAATCCCAAAAAACTCTGCAAATCCGCCCAAAAACCATATACCGGGACCTCAAAAATCTTCAAATTGGGCTTATTTTCCATATCAGGTCCACACTGAGGTCGTAAATTGGCATATCGGGGGTGTCCCTGTCCTGGTTATTGGGAATGGCCAACCGCCGATCACCGATCGCCGATATCGGCGTCGACCGATCGCATCGGCATCCCACACATATATCACCCCAGGTGTCCGATAATGGTTCTGCTGATCCGATTAATAGCCAATCGCAGCCTACCACCGCCGACAGACATATATGTAAGACCTCCGATCGGTTACCTTCAATCCGTCGATCCGATCTGATCGGAGATCGGCGATCGGGGGTTCCACTGCTCCTTGCTTAAGTCCGCCCTTATGCAACCTTCGATTACGATTTGGCCTTAAAGGCTTAAGACCCACTTTCAAAGGAAAATCTTCATTTTCTTAAGGATTAAATCATCCTTCTTTGTGCGATAACTTCATCATCCGGACTCAGGTTGAAGTACTATTTGCACCATTGAAATCAGGAAGACGAGATCTCTGCTCTGGTCAAGGGTTGACTTCATTCTGCCCACTTTGATTTTTGAGTTCTTCCATGCCATTGTATCTGAAGATCCACCTGGATCACACTAATTCTATATCTCTTAGAAAACCCTGCTCTAGAGAATAGAATGACTGATCACTCTAGTGTGTTCTCTAAGTAACCCTCAAGCCTCCTTTTATACTTTTCTCCTTGACATATCAACAGTCCAGATTAAGTCCCTAATCAATGGCTAATATTAGATTTGGCTTGATCCATGTCTTTTGGACCATTCTAACACAGTTTCATATTAATTCACATTAATATTTTAATTTCCCCGAGTTTAGACTTAGGGACTCCATTAAAAATATTAATTATTTTAATATCTCATGAATTGTTTAGAATCTTCCCAAACCCTTTCTGGGTATTGGAGATCTCATGTGCCCCAAACTCTCCACCAAATTTCATGGTTAGAGCACATCCGATGCTACCCCAAATCAACACTCCCTCTTAGCGAGGACTGTGCTCTAGCAATACTCCTCACTGAGTATTACTCTGATCATCTGGCATCGATCCTTGTGTTGATGCTAGGCCTGATGCCCACCATCCTCTGCACTGTTGTATCCTGTACTTCTACCCATGGTTCTGCCACTGCCACTGCTGCATCTGTACAACAGCTCCCTTTACATCTGTGTCGCTACTAGTCCTTTCTCCCAGCACTGCATCTGCACTGCACCTCCTCTCATCATGTTGCATCGTGTTGCCCACTGCTGCACTACAACTCAGTTACTGATAAGTAAGTAACTGATCTCCCAACTATGACCTATCTGTTGGGCTAGAGACCCTCCTGATGTTGAAGCTCCCTCTGCCGCTGACAAGTGTTCCCTCTTTGACCTCTACACTGTTGCAACAACTCCCTGCATCTCACACCGTTGCACACTTCTTTGTGCCATCCCGCACTGGTGCAACACTCATGTGCCTCTCTCACTGCTGCATCCTGCTAGCCTCACGCTACATCGTAGCTCTCTCTGCCATTCTATCTGCATCCATCTCTACCCACATCAGCCAGTCCTGCTACTCCTCTTCGGGGTTCCCGTAGCAAGGTCTAATCCAAGAGGTTGGGTACCTCGAGGATCCTACCCCTCATCGTCTGTAGTCTGCCTAACTATAGCTCGATGTCTCCCCACTTCCGCTCAAGTGGTGCATGTGCACTCATGGCACAATCATCGTCTGTCAACACTTCCTTCTCTGCCCTTTCTGGCACTGCCTTAGCCTCGGAAGACTCTCCCTTACTCTTCTTCCTTAGACACTGGGTCGCATAATGATCCAGCTCCCCACAGTGGAAGCACTTGATCTTAGAGAGATCCTTCTTCTTCTACTTCTCTTGCTTTCCCTCAGATGTCAGGGCAACATCTTCCTCCTCCTACTTGACTTTGATCCCCTTGTTGTTGCTACCCGTCTTTAACTACTGTCTGATCTCTTCTTGGCGAAGAGCAGCCCACATCTCATCCCAAGGTGGAAGTGACCCTCTGCCCAGTATACTCTGGAAAAATACCTCCCAGTCTTCTGAGACTGCATTCAGGGTCATCCTCACCATCAATTCCTGATCCGATGTGGCTTCTATAGCAGTCAACTGATCTCGGATCTCATTCAGTCCTCCGAGGAAGGTGTCAATCGGTTCTCCCTTCTTCATCTGATACGACCTCAACTGATTCTCTAGTAACATTGTTATCTACACAGAAGTATGTTGGTACAATTTCTTGAGGACCTCCCACATCTCATACGCCGTTTCCTTCTCGGCAATGTGTGGTACTACATGGTTCTTGACCCCGTCAAGGATGACGCTGTTGGCCCTCGCCATTGCCTCCTCGTACTTGTCATTGTCATTGGGGTCGACTCAGATAGTTATAACCTTTAAGGCAAAGTTCTTTACACGATTTCTATCAAGTACAGATAAGATTCTGGCCTTCTAGACTGCAAAGTTCAACGCTCCGTCCAGCCTATCCTGGTCTCTTAGCCCGTGTAGTGCCATGATGCTCTTCTACTTCCCTCCTGAAAGTTCTCGATCTGACTCCCTCTGAGTGTAGAAATTCTGTGTAGGTTAACCTGATAATGCAATGTAAATCAAAGCAGAATACTATAACCTACTTCTACTATTAATTTGCGTAAGCTTAAAGATCGAGCTGAACAATATAACCAAAAGAAGAAGAATCAATGGCACAATACACATGAAAATAATTTGGGGAAAGCCTCGGCTAAAAACCCCACACTATTGTATTATCATACATGGTGGAAATACATAGGAATTATACAAAGCCTTAGTTCTCACAGCTAGCCAACTCTCAGTACAATCCTCACAAACGCTCACAAGCAATCTTAGCTTCTCTCCAGCCTTCCTCTCTGCCCTCCAAGCTCCTATTTCCTTGTGTTGTTCCTTGTGGATGATTCTCCTATTAGCAAGTGGATGATCTCTCTCCAAAACTGTGCAATCCTCAAGGATTAAATCCTTGACTGCATGCATGAATTTTCTCCATGAGAAAACACATGCAACTGATAGTACATTGTCCTTGACTTTAATCTCAACTGGGTCTTTCTCAGAATAGACATGCATGAGTTTCTGATGAGGGAATCTTCAATTAACTGGAGTAGCACTAGTTGAGTGCATTAATGCATCAACTGACTATTAGTTCTTTAAACAGTTTGGAACTAATTTAACTGGGCTTAACTCAGTAAACTGAGTTAACTAATTACAACTCAAATATAACTCAATCTTATCTCCTTAATTTAAGGGATAACTCTTGCATGACTTCAGAAAGACTTCTAACTTGAATTTCTCCAACTAATTAATTTAAAATAAATAAATTAATTGTTTCCAAGTAGTTGTTAAGACTAAATTCGATTTTAATTCACAATTTAATTCAAGGACGAATTAAATTGGAATATTCTTGTTGCCATATTTCAACACTCCCTCTCAACAAGAAAGGGATTATCTGCCACCCCGATCCTGTCTCTATGGAACTCGAATTTACACTTTGACAATGCCTTTGTCAAAATGTCAACATCTTTCTCCTCTGTCGAAATACACTGCAACAGCATGATCCTCCTCACTACACAGTCTCTGAGATGATGATACCGGATGTCAATGTGCTTGGACCTATCATGAAATACTGGATTCTCAAAGAGTTTGATACAACTCTGATTATCATAATAGATCACAGTTGGATCCATCCTCTGATTAAACAAACCAACTAGGATTTTCCACATCTAGATGGCCTCACATGCTGCCTGACTTGCAGCCATGTATTCTGCCTCTGCCGAGCTGAGTGAAACTGACCTCTATTTCCTGTTGTACCAAGAAACTGTCGCTGACCCAAGGTTGAAAATCCCTCCTGATGTGCTCTTCTGATCTGATGGACTCCCTACCCAATCTGCATCAGTGAAGCCTTGTAGCTTCACTCCCTCTGTCCGTCTGTACCATAATCCATATTGAGATGTGCCTCTGAGGTATCTCAATACATGCTTTGTCACCTTCCAAAACATCTTGGTAGGTTGAACCATCACTTGACTCAGCTGGTTCACCGCATAGCACAAATCTGGTTGTGTGTTCACTGAGTACATCAGTGAACCCACAAGTTGCCTGTACACAGTAGCCTCTATCACTTCTCTTGAAGTAGCAGCCTCCGTCCTATGGTTACATGCTAGAGGAGTCTGCATGGGCTTGCACTTCTCCATGTGGAATCTCCTGATTATCTCATTGGCATACTTGCCCTGAGACACAAACAACTCCCCATCCTTTTGCCACACTTCCATGCCAAGGAAGTAATGCATGAGACCCATGTCTTTCATCTCAAATTCTCTTGCAAGGTCCTCCTTGCAAGACACGATCTACTGATCATCACCAATCAATATGAGATCATCAACATGAAGTACAATGATCAACAACTTACCTTTCACCATGATGTGGTACAGGTTCGCATCCGCTTCACTCTTAATGAAGCCCAACCTAGTGAAGTAGTTGTCTATCCTGGTGTACCGAGCACGAGGTGCTTGTTTTAGCCCGTACAACGCTCTCTTGAGTCAGCACACATGCGACTCATGATCGAAGGTCTCAAAACCTTTCGGCTGCTCTATGTACACCTCTTCCTCAATCTGGCCATTGAGGAATGCAGTCTTCACATCCATCTAATGGATCTTCCAACCCATCTGTGCTGATAGTGCCAACATAGATCTGATAGATGAGTACCTTGCGATAGGAGCAAAAGTTTCATCATATTTAATCCCCTTGACCTGTGAAAAGCCATGGGCAACAAATCTTGCCTTATGCTTCTCCACACTACCATCAGTAGCTTGCTTTACCTTGTAAAGCTAACAAGAACTCACAACTGACTTGTTCTCCGGTCTCGGAACCACATCCCAAACACTGTTATGAACTATGGAGTCATACTCCTCCACCATAGCATCAACCCAAATCAGTTGCTGCATTGCTTCCTCAAAGGAAGATGGCTCGGTCTCAACACATTCCCCAATAAGGGCCATGTATCCAGTGTACCTCTCAGGTGACCTCCTCTGTCTGCACTTAGAAGATGGTGCTCCCACATTCTCTATCGCATCCTCCAACAATATATCACCTTCTCTTATGCGCTTCCGTCCATCTCTGGAAGACTCTGCTTGAGTGGATGTCTCCACTCCTGGAACCTCTGCATGCGGTTGCTCCGCATCAGTCTGAGGCTCCTCCTCCTTAGGAACCAACAGTTCCTCCACAGCCTATAGTTGGAGCTCCCTCTCAAGGGAAACTCACATGGCCTTCTTCTCATCAAACTTGAGATCTCTGCAAACCACTGTCCT
Source organism: Pinus tabuliformis (assembly GCA_031772625.1). NCBI lineage: Eukaryota > Viridiplantae > Streptophyta > Pinopsida > Pinales > Pinaceae > Pinus > Pinus tabuliformis. The sequence goes on from CM062815.1 coordinate 742,005,871, forward strand.
CCGCCTAGTAGGCAAGTACACCCAATAGTTTTGAGGTGTATCAGTGTACCCCACAAATATCCCCAACTCTACTATTGGCTCAAGCTTCCTCCATGCATCCTTTGTCACATGGAAATATATCAATGAGCCAAAGTTCCTAAAGTGACCCACATCTGGTCTCTTACCGAAGAAAGCTTCGTCTGGTGTCTTCATCCCAAGTATGCGACGTGGGCTTCTATTCTGCAAATAGACCGTTGTGTTGCATGCCTCAGCCCACAAGTGAAGTGGTAGGCCTTGGTCATGCAGCATTTCCCATGCTGCCCCTACAATAGTTCTGTTCTTTCTCTCAGCCACCCCATTCCGTTGTGGGTTATGAGGTGTCGTCAACTCTCGTTTAATTCCTTCCGCTGCACAGAAGTCCTTAAACTCTTGAGAGACATATTCTCCACCATTGTCACTTCTCAAGGCCTTGATCTTCTTCCCTGACTCTTTCTCGACCAAAACTTTGTGAAAGTTTGGTCCTTCTTCTGTATGAAATAAATCCAGCATTTACGAGAATAGTCATCAATGAAAATCACATAATACATTTGCTTCGCTGTGGATGCTGTCGAGAATGGTCCACAGAAATCAATATGAACTCGCTCTAAGATAGCCTTAGCTCAACTGTCTCGATCATGAAATGAAGACTTGGTGTACTTTCCCAAGGTACGACCTTTGCATGTGTCAATTTGCAAAATTTTACCTTTGGGAAGTCCTATAGATATCTATTGCATTATCTTCAAAGCCCCATGATGTAAATGACCCAGCTACCTGTGCCACAACTCGCCAATGTCTTGGGTTTCCACCAATTCTGCTTTCGTACTCAATGCTGCACAATCATCTACCTTTAGTTTATAGAGATTCTTCACCCGAATCCCTATCCTCTTGGTCTGACCCGTGGCTATGTGTCTTAGGAATGCCTTTCCTTTACTAAAGACAACATCGTAGCCTTTGTCCTCCAACATAGCGACCGATACCAAGTTCTTCTTCAGTCCAGGCACATACATCACATCTGTCAAGGTGAGAGGAGCTCCATACTCCCTCTAAAAAGCAACCATTTCCACTCCTGAAGCACTATACCTTCCGTCGTCACCCATCTCTATGCGCATCTTGAGGTCTTTCTCCTCCAAGGCACTGAATAAATTTTTATCACCGGTCATGTGGAATGAGGCTCCACTGTCAAGATACCAGAAACAACCCGTCATCGATGACACCATGCATGCGATGGGGGTAAAGTCCATTTCAAACTGAGAGACAAATGCGTCACCTTCCGATCCTTCCGAGGATCCCTTCTTGTACTTCTTCGATGGGCAATTAGCCACATAATGTCCCATCTTGTGACAATTAAAGCATCTTACTTTAGACATGTCACCCTTCTTCCCTCCATGAGAAGAATGCGATTTGAAATTTGAAGCCTTCCCCTTCCCTTTCCTTGCCTTACTTGCTAAGGCCAGATTTTCTTCATCATCATCCTTGGATGAAGAACCATCTCGTGTGCTCCTCCCGATCTCTTCCTGCATAAGATCCGACCACAGTCGTTCCCAATCCAACAGTTTATCCCTTCCATTCACTGAGTCGTGGTAGCTATTCCAACTCTTTGGAAGGCCAAGGAGAGCGAGGTTCACCATATCATCATCGGCAGTAGTTATTCCCACACTGCCAAGCTCATCTCTGCAGGTGGTGAGCTTGTTTAGATATGTGGAAATAGTAACGCCCTTCTCCATCTTGATTCTTCGAAGCATATCCTTGAGTGCCAATTTCCTTTGGTCGCTATTGTTCTGGTAGAGGTCCTTCAATGTCTTCCACATTGAAAATGGAGTATCCTTCCCATGGAGACTCGAGACAATATGGTCTCGAACTCCCTCAAGGATGATTCGTCTCACCTTCGCCACACACTTCTTCCACTCAGCCAACTCTTGTGCATTAGTTGAAGTTGGTTTTGGGATTTCTTGATCAATGAATTCCTTCAAGCCATTGTCTTCTAATACAGCCTCCATTCTATCTTTCCATGCCATGTAATTCGAGCTACCTTCCAAGGCATACTCGAGTCTCAAGCCATAGAATGCCATTGACCAACCTTGAAGTATGATATGAATTCGATTTGCACCTGCAACCCCGAACTTCAAACTTCAAATTCTCTTCTCAGTATATTGTTCACAGTTCCGATACCATGTAGAATAATTTCTACAAATCTAGCTCTGATACCATGTAGAGAATCTGTGTAGGTTAACCCGATAATGCAATATAAATCAAAGCATAATACTATAACCTACTTCTACTATCAATTTGCGGAAGCTTAAAGATCGAGTTGAACAATATAACTAGAAGAAGAAGAATCAATGGCACAAAACACATGAAAATACTTTGGGGAAAGCCTCAACTAAAAACCCCACGCTATTGTATTATCATACATGGTGGAAATACATAGGAATTATACAAAGCCTTAGCTCTCACAGCTAGCGAGCTCTCAGTACAATCCTCACAGATGCTCACAGGCAATATTGGCTTCTCTCCATCCTTCCTCTCTACCCTCCTATTTCCTTGCATTGTTCCTTGTGGATGATTCTCCTATTAGCAAGTGGATGATCTCTCTCCAAAACTGTGCAATCCTCAAGGATTAAATCCTTGACTGCATGCATGAGTTTTCTCCATGAGAAAACACATGCAACTGATAGTACATTGTCCTTGACTTTAATCTCAACTGGGTCTTTCTCAGAATAGAAATGCATGAGTTTCTAATGAGGGAATCTTCAATTAACTGGAGTAGCACTGGTTGAGTGCATTAATGCATCAACTGACTATTAACTCACTATTAGTTCCTCAAACAATTTGGAACTAATTTAACTGGACTTAACTCAGTAAACTGAGTTAACTAATTACAACTCAAATATAACTCAATCTTATCTCCTTAATTTAAGGGATAACTCTTGCATGACTTTAGAAAGACTTCTAACTTGAATTTCTCCAACTAATTAATTTAAAATAAACTAATTAATTGTTTCCAAGTAGCTGTTAAGACTAAATTCGATTTTAATTCACAATTTAATTCAAGGACAAATTAAATTGGAATATTCTTATTGCCATCTTTCAACACTGAGTCTTAATTTCCCTCCTAGAAATCCTCCTGCCGATGTTGAGATGACCCCTACTCTGATCGTCTAGGCAACCGCACCACTGATCCGGGTTTCTCGACTAGAAACCCTCAGTAGCAACTCCCTCCTCTTGGCCTTGCTCTGTCAGGTACTATTCTGACTACAATACCTCACTAGCTCCACTCTGCAATATTCCCACAACCTTCTAAACCCCAACAACCTGAAGGTGAGAGCTCCTAGGATCTACGCAATCCTGGCACCAGCAACCTGGCCTCCTCAGTCAACTGCGTCAGCCCTCCTAGCTTCTGTGTGGCTCTGCGTGAGGCTCCCCTTGCCTTCCTTAGCCTCTGCATTGCCTCTTCTTGGCTCACCCTTAATGATGCAGGCACTGTGTCACCCTTCCCTTATCACTGCTTTGCTATAAACAACGCTTGTCACCTCGGGACAGTTGTTTTTTGTTGCTATTGTTCCGCTCAGCTGATGTCCTCAGTCCTCCTGTGATCTGTAATCATCCTCTGGTACCATGTTGAAGTTTGTAAGTTTACTTAGTTAGAAACCCTCCATGCACTTTATCTGATTTATTCCTACCTACTTGTTATGTTACTAAACAAGTTATTTACAATGTAAATACTGACAATAAACACTAGTGCATGCTCAACATATTACATATCAACAACTGAAGGAAACAGAAACAATCACACCAAATGACATTGTTATTTTTGGACCAATTTCCCTCGAAAAACCCAAAGTGGGAAAACCGATGCAGCTATCTGAGGGTTTTCTTATTAAGCAATATCATAGTACAATCTGGGTGCCGAAACTGGCCTACCCAACAGAGAATTTCCTTGGCAGTAATACCTCTCAGTTTGAGAGAAATATCCTGGCTGAAACCTTGGATAATCCTTTCGGCAGCTCCTCTACTCCAATCTGCCCCAGAAACCCTAGCATCTGCCTTTTTGGACTGCGTCAGCCCCTTTCTTTCCAACGTTGGCCCTGTGTCACCCCGGATGGGTCTGCGTCAGTCTTAGGAGGCCTTGGATCAGCCTTTTGGCCCTCTACATCAGCAACGCTGGCCTCTCTGAAGCTCTGCAGCTCCCGGCTACCTCTGTGTGAGCTCTAGCTGCTATTGTGTCACTCTCCCCGGCTACTGCGTTGCTCTCCCAGCACTATCTCTGCCTCTCTATCTCTCTATACTCAATGCCCCTCAGGTGCAACTCCGACCACTGATTCTATCTCTCTTAGCATACCCTGCTCTAGACAATAGAATGACTGATCACTCTAGTGTGTTCTCCAAGTGACCCTCAAGCCTCCTCTTATACTTTTCTCGTTGACATATCAACGGCCGAGATTAAGTCCCTAATCAATGACTAAGATTAGATCTGGGTTGATCCATGTCTTTTGGACCATTCTAACACAGTTTCATATTAATTCACATTAATATTTTAATTTCCCTAAGTTTAGACTTAGGGACTCCTGAATTGTTTAGAATCTGCCCAAACCCTTTCTAGGTATTGGATATCTCATGTGCCCCAACCTCTCCACCAAATTTCATGGCTAGAGCACATTCGATGCTACCCCAAATCAACACCCACACCAAAAAGCATTTGTTAACCAATATTGGAACCCTGCCTACCTTCAAAACTCAATAAACCCCCTAGCATGCTTTGTGAGTGGTTGTGTTAAGCTCGGGAGCATAGGGGCAATCCCTCTAATTTAACCTTGAACCTTCTTCATAATAAGTAGCATATCTACATATTAAATAAATAATAATTATTGTTAAACTAAAATATTTTTATATTAATTTTTTATTTCTTTTCTTTCAATTTATATATATATATTAATAATGCTATTGGAGATATTCTAAATATATCTCATATACATATTAAATGTGAAGACGAGATGATTTATTACCACACTAAAGAAGTTCTCTTTACAGTGCACCTTCCTAAGGTGGTAAAATAACATTCTTAGTACTATTCTCGAGCTTCAAAGTTATAATCTAATTTTATTTTTCTTGAATAGGTTAGCGCCATTATAGCAAGGACAGAAATTGTTTGAATTCAAGGGAAAAATCTTTCAAAAATTAGGTTCATTTTTTTCATAATATAATGGTAAGGCTATGAATAACTTCACATTTTATGTTTCCTATTAATGTGCAATTAACTATATGTAGTGGGGTGATCTTTCGTTTTATGTTCCAAGGGTTTTTTTCACATTTATTTATTTATTTACAATTTTATTTGTGGGAGGGCGATTTCAAATCGGAGCTCCCGCGCGGCCGCCCCCTGACTGGTTTTTCCGCCTCCTCCAGGCCCCACCTGGCAGCTCTGCTGCTGGGTCTGCCTCTGCCCCTGCAAGCCCCCCTGGGCTCCTTTTCACTGCCTCGCGGTCTCTCTCGGGCCTCCTGCCCGGCCCCAGCTCTGGGGCCTCCTTCCTTCTTCGCCTCCGCCTTTTTCCTCTGCCGGCTTCGTGTTGGCCCTCCTCCGCCGTCATGACAGGGACTGACCCCTCGTCCCCAGACTTTGAAGACAACGAAAAACTTTTTGCATCTCTTATCCCTGAGAACGCCTCCTCAAGAATCCGCCCATCTGCATCCAAGTTTGTCAAGAAACTAGATGAAATCCCTAAAGTATCTCTTCCTCCCAGTCTCCCGAGGAAGGCTGCAACCGCTTTAGCTGAGAGGGGTCTCGTTGGCCAGTTTACTGGGCGAATCTGGCCTTCGCCCAAAGAAGTCCAAAATTGGGTGGAACGTAACTGGAATGCAATAATACAAGGGAAAATAGCTATCAGGTTCTGTGGAAGGGGCTTCTATACTTTTCTTTTCGAAACAAAAGAGGACCGGAACCTCATTTTTAGAAATGGCCCCTACTTCATGGATTCAAGAGGCCTCTATCTGAACAGATGGTCTCCCGATTTTGATCCGGAAATGGACATCCCAAATGCAGTCCCGGTTTGGGTCCGTCTGCCTCACCTCCCCCTCCACTGCTGGGGAGACGAATCAGTAAAGGCCATTGGGAACGCGGTTGGAAAATACATTGATAGATCCGAACCAAAGGAGAATATGCACACCTGTGCGAGGATCTGCGTTGAAGTTGACCTAGGGAAAGGCCTGCCGGAAGCCATCAAGATCAAAGTAGATCAATGGACACACATCCAACAGCTAGACTACGAGCAACTACCTTTCAAATGCAAGGTATGTCACGAATATGGACATTTTGCAAATAGATGTAGTAAGTTAAAAATAAATGAGTCTAATGAAAATGCTGAAACCTCTGAAGGCTCATGGGAGCAAGTAAAAAAGAAGAAATCAAACCCCCTGCAAGGTCCAAGCTTCAAGCCTCCTCCGAAACCCCAAGCTGGCCCTCCTCCCCCTTCTAGCTCAACCCAGCCCTTCCCCTCATCCTCCAACCCTTTTGAATCCCTGTCAGTCAAAGAACCCCTTTCACCCCCTCCCTCTCCCCGGCCACTGCCCTCGCAGTCATCCCCTCTCCCTCGCTGCTCCCGTCCTCTCCCCGGGCCACTGCACTCGCAGTCATCCCCTCTCCCTCGCTACCCCCGTCCTCTCCCCCTCCAACTATAGAACACATCCTCACTAGAAACAAAATGAAAGAAGCAAGTCTCACTTCTGATCCTCCGAGAAAAGCAGGCAGGAAGTCAAACAAAGAAATTAGAGATGAAACAACAGCAAAAGAAATGGCCACTGGAACTCAGCAGCCGATGGACTCATTCCTGGAAAAACAAAAAGGAAGTGGGGAAAAGACAAAGGAGAGGAGCGGGGCTCATCCAAAAATCAGTAAATAATGATATTGGTCTCTTGGAATTGCAGGGGGTTGGGCTCCTCCCTAAAATCAAATGCAGTCCGGGATTTAATCAACCAAGAGCAGCCAGATCTCTTTCTCATCCAGGAGACCAAAATATCTGAGCAAGACTTTCAGAACCTCACAAAAAGATACAAAAATTTCACAGGTACAGCTATAGATGCAGTAGGTGCCTCAGGAGGAATAGGAACTCTTTGGAACAAGAGAAAATGGGACCTCACCAACCAAAAATCTTGCAACTGGTGGGTAAGAACAGATCTTAAAAATAGAGTCTCAAAAGAAGAATACACCATCTATAACATCTATGCCCCGAATCACTACAGGGATAAAGCTCTCTGCTGGGAATCTATAAACTCAGAATTGCAGGCCTCTCAAGATAGGAACATTTTTATGGGTGGAGATCTGAACCTAATAAGGAACATTGAGGAAAAAATAGGTGGGAATTTCCTCGCTGACCCCTCAAGAGACTCACTGGAAGCAATAATACAAACCCATAACCTCATTGATATTCCCCCTTATAACGGAAAATTCACGTGGAGCAACAAGAGAGTTGGTATTCACAATATCAAAGAGAGATTGGATAGAATTTTAATTCATGAAAGAATTGTTTCAGGCTTCTCCTCAGTCAAAAGCAAAATTGTCCACGCCTCAGCCTCAGACCATAAGCCTGTGGTCTTGATCCTCGACAAGGGAAGAAATCTTGGGCCCCTTCCCTTCAAATATAATAAATCTTGGGACTCTAAGGATGACTTTCGAAAACTCATCAAAGACCATTGGGCGAAGGAAGTCACTGGGTCGCCCCACTACATTTGGGAAACAAAATTAAAATCCATAAGAGCAGTAATAAAACAGTGGGCCAAAGCGAACACAGCAATGGAAAATAAAAAAAGAGCAGAACTACACAGGCAAATGGAACAGTGGAATCAGGAGAAAGAGGATAACCAACTCACAAAGGAAGAACAAGCCCAGGAAAACGAAATGTTCAGGGAACTCTACAGGCAAAATAGAGTGGAGGAAGAAGAACAAAGACAGAAATCGAGGTGTCTTTGGCTCAGAGCTGGAGACAAAAACACCTCCTTCTTTCACAACAACATAAAGATCAGACGAGCCGGAAATCAAATCGATAAAATCATGGCAGAGGGAAAAGAAATCAGCGAACAAGAGGAAATTAAAGAGGCAGCGCACAGCCACTTCAAATTCCTATTATCAGCAGTCCCTCAGACTTCGAACAGCACGGATTTTCTCAGACCAGTCGAGAGCAAAATTTCTGAACTGCAAAATAGAGAATTGGATCAGGATGTTTCAGAGGAGGAGATAAGGTTGGCGATCTTCAGCATGCAACCGGATAAGGCCCTGGGACCCGACGGTTTCACTGTTGCCTTCTACAAGAATCACTGGGACACAATAAAAAAAGATTATGTCAGGATGGTAAAAAATGTCTTTAAAAAATTCAAGATGGGGGAAAACACTAAATCCTCCCACCTTGCTCTCATCCCCAAGGACCTCAATCCCCTCTCCTTTGACCGTTTTAGACCTATTTCTCTTTGCAACGTTTCATACAAGATAGTTACTAAAATTCTGGCTAACAGGCTAAAAAAGCTTCTTCCCTACCTTATATCAGAGAATCAAGGCGGATTTGTCCCCCATAGACAAATAACGGACAACGTCATATTGATTCAAGAAGCAATTCACAGTAGCATCAACAGAAAAGAAAGAGGTATGATTATAAAATTGGACATGGCAAACGCCTTTGACAGGGTCGACCATCACTTCCTGGCAGATGTCCTCAGGAAATTCGGGATCTCCAGCAAATTCATAAGCATCACCATGGAGTGCATCTCAAACCCTTGGACTGCCCCCCTCATAAATGGTAGACCCAGCAGCTACTTTAGAAGCACTAGGGGACTGAGGCAAGGCTGCCCCCTCTCTCCCTTCTTATATATCATTATGGCTGAAACCTTGAGCATTCATCTGGAAAAACTCCGCAAGCAAAAGGAGATCACAGGGATCAGCATAGAGAGAGGGATAAAAGAAATTAATCATTCGCTCTTTGCGGATGACACCCTTTTAATAGGGGGAGCCTCAAGCTTAATGGCAAAAAGATTCAAGAAAACTCTGGACTCCTTCCTGGCAGCATCAGGGGGAATGCTAAACAACAAAAAATGTAAAATATACACTTGGAATGTCCCTCTTCAAATCATGCAAAGAATCTCCTTGATCATGGACATCCCAGTTCAAAGGAATTGGAGTCACTTCTCTTATTTGGGTCTGCCCTTAGCAAAAGAAATAGTTAAGTCTGAAATTTGGGTTAAGCATATAGAAAAAATGAGAGGACTACTCCAAAGCTGGGGGCTGTCCTGGCTAAATTTGGCTGGTAGAACTACTCTCATTAAGGCTCTCCTCTCTGCTCTCCCCATATATCAATATGCAGTAACTTTGGCCCCTGCTAGTGCCCATAAGCACATGGAGTTAATTATGAGAAGTTTCCTCTGGTAGGGAGGGAAGCAAGACTCGAAAAAATTCAGCCTAGTCAGATGGGATCAAGTTACCCTCCCCTTCGAAAAAGGGGGCTTATCCATCAAAATTCCAAGTCTCTCTAACAAAGCAATGGGATTTAAACTGATCTGGCGAATGCTCATAGGAAAAGGCTCCTGGTGGGTGGAGGCTATGAAGAGGAAATACCTCAATGGGCTGAACTCTAATGTCCTCTCTGAAGTAATCGTAGATAGACCTTGCACTCCAGTCTGGAAACTCATCAAAAAAGTCCTCCCTCAATTCAGAAATCACATCTCAAAAGCGCCGGGCAATGGAAAAGAAATAAATATTTGGACGGACAGAATTATGGGAGCAAAGCCAAGAAATCTTCTTCCGCAGTTCAGCACCTTGAAAACTTGGATGGAAGAAAAAAACTTGAACTCTCTTTATGACATCTCCCTATGGGATCAAAATAGTTGGCTTGCATGGAAGGATCTACCTCTCCCAAATAACCTCAGGGATCAATGGGCAGACTTCAAGATCTCCCTTTCGGGATCAGCTCCCATAAACAAAGAGGCTTGCGACAGGTTCATATGGGATCCTAGCGGAGGAAACTTCACTATAAAAGATGGGTACAAACTTCTTCAGGCAAGCTCTGCTCTAGGTAACTGGAATCTTTGTACAGCGGTGTGGAAATCAGAATGCCTTCCAAAGGTCAAATTCTTCAACTGGACTCTTCTCAAAGGCAAGATCCTTACGGCCGAGAATCTCAAAAAAAGAGGTATTCATGGTCCCTCAATCTGCTGTCTCTGCCGTGCTGAGGAGGAAAGTAGCCAACACCTCTTTTTAGATTGTCCTTATGCCCAAAGCTGTTGGAACCAAATTATCAGTCCATTGAAAATAAGAGAGACCTTCGACCAACTACCTACTCTACACAAAAACTGGGAGAAATGTTACCCTCATTCTAGGAAAAGCAAGGCCATCATCACCCGCTTGTGGAAATGTATACCCTCAACGCTCAGCTGGAAAATTTGGCTCACCAGGAATAACTGCATCTTCAACAACCAGAAGCCAAACCCAGCTCGCACCTTGGCAAAAACTATGGGCCTTGTCTCCGAGATAATAAGCGCCAACTCTGTCTCTCAACCGGACCGATCCAGCTGGAAGAAAGATGAGGAAGACTGGTTCAATAAATTCTGCCTAAGTTATGACAAAAATAAGCAACCCCCTTCCACAGCTGGCAAGAGGGGGAACAATTGGAAACTTAGGGGCACCAAGGAAGACATAAACCAATGGATACATGAGCAAAAGAGAACCACTCTCCAGTTTGATGGAGCTTCAAAAAACAATCCGGGAAAGAAGGGGCAGGGGGAATTATAAAAGATCAATATGGCAAAATTCTCATAACCTGTGAATGGGGCCTGGGCCAAATGTCAAATAGCATGGCAGAGGCTTACAGCCTCCTTTTAGGCACAAGGATTATGAAGCAGATGCAAGTTCAGAACCCAATCATTCTGGGTGACTCGGCAATTGTGATCGCTGCATTGGCTACAGGGGGAGAATTAAAAAAAAAGGCTCTCAGCAACATCAAACTAAGGATCATGAATAATATAAGCCATCTGGGAGATACCAATTTCAAACATGTATTAAGGAATAATAACACAGAAGCGGACTCTCTTGCCAACAGGGCAGTCAATAGAACCACAGGTCAGGTCCAAGAGAATGATCATATTTATGACAAGCCAATCCCGTAACTCGACCCATCCTTCAGCAACTTCTCTGAACTTCGGTCATATCAGCCATCTCATTATCCCGTCCGCCCTTTCTCCCAAAATCGACAAGCAGTCCGCAGACTCCACCCCTTCTGACATTGGCATCCTCCTCATCCTGATCGCTGCAAAGGAAATCTCCACTGACAAAACAAACAGGTACGGGATCAAGCTCAGTCAGAGTTCTCGTGACAATTCCAAGCAGAGGTTAGGCGCTAGTCTCATCAAAATCTATACCGACTGCATAAAAAATCCAAGACATGATCACATGATCAGCAAAATCCCTGCGCCACATGCACCAGATTTGGATGCCCAGTCTCTCGACCTTCTTTATATTCATCAGGGAACCTCACTCTCCCTTCAGCTCAGAGCATCAGTTCTTCAAGACCAAAAGAGTAAAGGCCCGATTCTCTTCAGAAAGCCCCAGGTGTTCCTCAGTTCTAGATTGGGCTCTGCGACCAGCTTCGGAAGAAAGCTGTCTCCCTCCGACCTCAGTGGTAATCGTTGTGTCATTTGTGTTTCTTTTTGCTTTCTCGCTAACAGTCTCTCTGGTTGTTTGAAACAGCGCCCTCCCTCCTCTGCGCTCTCTTCCTCCCTGGTCTCTTCCTCCCCCCTGTTCTACCCCCTCCATATCATTTTTCTCTCTGTCAACGGCGGCCTCCCCTCAGTGTCTCTTTTTCAGGCCCGCGCTATCTGCCAGATCTCCCCTTCTTCCCTCCTCCATCTCTCCACTCCCTTCTGCTTCCCCCAGCATATCCCTCTGCTCCAACTTCCTCAAGCTCTCTCCAAGAGAGGAATCGAAATGGCAGAGAATCCAGTGGAGCGTGAACCGGCAGAGAACCCCTTGGAGCGAGTAATCACCAACAGCAGTTGCACACTGTGCAAAGCCCACTATTTCATGATCGCTCGATTCGTAAAACACTTTAACGACCTCAAGGAAGAATTTCAAGCTGATAGTAGATCAAAAAGGAAAAAGTTGGAGAAACAGAGAGCGGAGATTGAAGGTCTTAAAGAAAAATGCAACCTCTTGGAAGAAGCAATTGCTCACATAAAAGCAATGATTCAAAGCATGCACGTAGAGGCCTCGACAAATATCAGAAAGAAAAAGGAGTCCCAGCCCGATGATTCTGTAAACCAACAACTATAACTTGTTCTATGTCTTGTAAATTTTGCTTTCTAGTAGGCCTGTTTGTATGGCAATATAGTCGTTATCTTTTTCAAATCTCTATCTACAAGTCCTCTGACAAGGATCAAGGGTTTGCGTACCCATTTTGGATTCTCCCCTCATTGCTCTTCTCATCTCATGTAACAGGACTCGCTCCTTGAAGTTTTATAATATATCAGTAAACGACCTTGTTAAAAAAAAAAATTATTTGTAGGAGAAATATCCTAAAAGATTATGTTCAACACTCCCCCCTTAAGTCAAAGGGGTGTTTGTGAGTCTAAGTATTATTCTAACTTTTTCAAACTTTTCTGTAGTAAGTGCTTTCGCGAAGATGACTAACAATTTGCTCATTTGTGGAATAATGTATTAAATGAATAATTTTAGGCTCTACATGATATCAAATCAAATGGCACTTTGTGTTGATGTGTTTGGTTCGATCATGGAATCTAGAATTCTTGGCCAACTTTATTCCAGAAGTCAGCCAAAGAGGAGTATCATTCACTTTTTCTCCTACGAATATTCAAATATTTTCCTATGCCGCACAATTTCTTTTGTTTCTTTTGCAACTAACTCATATGTTGCCTTTATCGTGGAATCTATTGAAACTCAATGTTTTCATGACCTCCACAAGACAACTATTGATCCAAGACTCATGCAATAGCCTTAGGTTGAAACTCTATTTTATATGTCTCCATCAAAGTTTGAATCAAAATATCCACTCAAAGTAAAGACATTGACCTATAAATATTTGAGTCTAAAGTCTTGAGTTCCTTTCAAGTACTTCATAATTCTTTTTTTCAACAAACCAATGTCCTTCACAAGGATTTTGCATAAATTTGGAAAGAATTCCAACAATAAATGAAATATTTGGTAGTATTGAGGTAGATAAGACTTCCCACAAGCTATATGTATTGGTTTAATCCTCAAATTCATTCCCTTCTTTTGATGTGAGCTTCAAATTATCTTCCATCAGAGTAGATAGAGGTTTGCATTTAGTCATTTCAAACATGTTCAAAAATTCTTCAATGTACATGTTTTGGGAGATTAATATATTACCTCGAATGTTGAGTCACTTCAATGCCCTAATAGCAGTGAATATGTCCCAACTATGTCATCTCAAAGCCCTTCATCAATTGCTTCTTTATGGATGCAATATAATTTTTTATTTTCCCCATTATTAACAGATCATGTACTTATACCACAAGATATACAACCCTTTTCCCAACTTTCTTCACAAACATACTTGCATCATCAATATTAAAGGGTTTGAAGTTCAATTTCAAAAGACACTTAGTTACTTTTCATATTAGGCTCGTGGTGCTTGTTTTAGGCCATATAAGGATTTGAAGAGTTTACATACTTTATGTTCTTGTCCCTTCACAACAAAACATTTTGGCTAAGACATGAAGACGTTCTCTTCCAAGTCACCACTCAAGAAAGTAGTCTTCACATCCATTTTATGAAATCTCCATCCATTTTGAGATGCCAAGGAAAAGAGGGTCCAAATCATGGCCTATTTTTCTATGGGGGAAAGTCTCCTCATAATCAATGGCTTCTTTCAATGAAATCCTTTTTCGACGAACCTTACTTTTTACTTGTCAAGTGATCCATTTGATTTATACTTATTCTTGTAGACTCATACACACAAAATTTTAAAGTTTCAAAAGCTTAAGATTCACTTTTCAACAAGTACACCCAACACATTCCATGAAATCATCAATAAAAGTCATCACATGTTTATTTCCATTAGTAAAAGGAATAGGGATAGGGCCACATAAATCAAAATGTAATAATCCAAGTTTTCTACATGCTCTAGAAATGGAATCATGAAATAGTTGTTAGCTCTGCCTTCCAATGATACAAGCATCACATTGCTTCGATTTCCTAGGAATAGTAAGAAAACTAGAAACACCATTATTTTTCAATAAATGAAGGTTGCCATAATTAATAAGTCCAAATCTAGTAAGTCATATAAGACTAGATAGCAATGTACCTTCATCACAATGAGACAGGTATGAAGATTTTTTTGAATGAATAGTTGTTATTTTCAATTGTAGCAATCTTTCATACTCGACTCCAATCATGACAACCATGTTGTCACATGTCTTCCTTGTTTCTACTTTACCAACAAAGATATGAATATAATGACCTTGCTAGCGAATGTGGACGAGTGACAAGAGATACTTAGCAACTCTATAAGGTAGAGTACATCATGCATAACAAAATTAGGAAATGCAGGTAGTTTAAGCCTAATGATGTCAAGTCCTGAGGGCTTGAGACTTGATTTATCTACAAAATATATTGTTCCATGATCTATATGGTCATTGAAGTCTTCAAAGAAGTCTCTCTAGAAGGTCACATGGTATGTTGTACTTGTGTCAAGAATCCATGCATCTCTTTAAGAAGCAAATGAAGTTTGAAACAATCCTTCAGTTACTCCAATATTGCAATGGGAAAAAATATAATGAATAGACCCAAGTGCTTTAACTTTTCCTGGATCTGGAGTTTTACATTCGTCTTCTTTCTAAATTTGCTTGCCTTTGATATTCTCCTAGGGTCTCCTAGGGTATTTTGCATGTTGATGCATCATGTCCATCTCTATTGCGTTGAATGCGATGAAGATCAGATCTATCTCCTTGATGGTGTTTAGCCCACATACCTCTGAAATTCTTTCTTCCATGTCCTCTCTTATTACATCTTCATTTAGGAGAATCATGTGACTAAATTTTCCCTTTCTGAACAAGGCACATTGTTTCTTCAAGGGGATGAATTGTTGTTTTCCTCTTCTTTAAATCTTTCTTTTGCTCTATAATTTTCTCCACCAAATAGTCAAAAGTAATGAACTTGAGTTAGTCACTAGCTTGAGAGGATTCAAGATAATGAGAGCATGAAAGGTATAGAGCCCTGCCAAAGGTTGAGAGGAATGTCTATCTTCACTCTAGTAACATCAATATTATCATGCGTGATTGCATTGATTTAGAGCCAAGGGGTCATCATCTTTCAACTCCAAGTTGACGAGTTTGACCATTAGTTGAAAAAACTCCAATTATGAGTGTGAATAATATAAATCTTTTAATTTTTTTTAATGTACCATAAGAATTTGTCATGAAAATTATTTGACAACTCACCTAATCACTTACATATGCAAGAACCAGGGCATAAGCTTTCTTGTCCTTATTCTTCCAAATGGCTAACTCCTTATCTAATGTAGGATTCTAACATGTTTTTCCTCCTCTCCTTCACAAATTTATTTTCATAAGTCATTAAAATTAGGGCATGCTTGATTTTTCTGGATCATTCTCTGTAATTCTTTTTGCTAATCAACGCTACATTGACAATAAAGATGAGAAAATGCATTTTCAACAAAGTCATCAGTTGAGACCCATATAATGAAATGTCATGTCCCAATTTTTATTTTCTTCTATAGTATAGCCAGGATGGGTTTCCAAGGTATGTGATGGCCAGGCCACAGAGGCATGATTGCATCATCAGGGGTCTTAAGGGAGTTTTGAGGAGTTTTTATGGGATCTAATTGCATTCACTTGGCATATTTCATCATCCGCACAGCTTGCCTTTCATTTCGTTCCATTTTGATCATTTTCAAAAAATAATATTATTATGGGGCCTAACTTAAATATTATGCTCAAAGTAGCATTCTAAGAAGATTATTTGATGGAACACCTCAGTGTAATAGCTCACTGGAATCAGAACGAGAATATATGCATGATGGGATGCTAAGAAGTGACTTCCAGTTGTCGGAGAGAGTATGGTGGGTGATTTACCATTTTCCTTAACTAAAAATGACTTTAACTAGTCATTTAATTAAGGAAAAATAATTAAATTGAGGAAAAGGCCTAAAAGTTACTTAAGAGAAATTAAATTAAATTAAAAAGTCACTTAAGATAAAGTCAACGGAGGAGATTCTAGAATAATAATAAAATAATAAAATAAGATGCTTCTAAAGGCTTGGAGATCTATCCATCATATATATAAAAGAGGAGGAGGTGGCCATTTGGAGACATCTTGAATTTGTGAACCCGATTCTCTACTTTATCAGCAGCCCCAGGATCGAAACCCTCTGGTGATTCAGTGAGAGTGGGCGAGCGCCCATCTCTTCCCTTGGTGGATCCATTCAGGATTCACAGGTTGCAGCTTAATAATTTTCAGTTGTTTTGGTGCCATTTGCATCATTATTGTAGATCTATTTGGGGCCATCATCTCAGACATATTCTTGCTCTTGTACCAGCTTATTTAGGTATTAATAAAATAAGTTTGTGATATTTAGCATGTTTATATTATCTAGTATTCAATTGCATAATCTATTATTTAGTATCTCTGAAGGAGTGCCCTCTTGAGGATGGAACCTTGCATTTTTGTCTATATCTACCCACTCTTGTTTCTCTTCAATCTGATCCTTTCTTTCCTGTAGACCTAGCAACAAAGTAGGGCTAAACTTGAGCCCAATCCAGTTGCCCTTCAGTCTTTGGATTATCCTATTATATAAGGGTGTATTCTCCAAGGCATTCCTCAATCTCTCTGGAGAGTGGTACTTCCTATTTTACAAGCTATCGAGAAATGAATGCCATCTCCTCTAACAAGAATACAAGCCCTCAGTCCCTAGTAGCCTAAACACATCCTTAAAGTGTTGAATGGATTGCTCTTGTCTCTCTATGTAAAGTAGTGCCAATTTTGGATCCTCAAAGATGAGCCTGTGGTTGATGATGACAAGGTGGGGAGCCCTCAATTCTGCTCTAATCCAAAGGGGCTCATTAGTCTCCTTAGATATCATCCATTTTGCTTCTTCAACCCTTGCCTCCTCATGGGTCAACCAAGAGGCTAATACCATTAGTTGCACATTTCCCCGTCCTAGAATTTGGATCCCAAAAGTAAATGTTAGTCAATATGAGGTTTTGCATGTAATACTTTGCCATATTAACTTGGTCTTCCACACTATCCTTGTGACAAAATTCAATAATCTGCTTCTAGTGTTGGAAGGGGAGTGAACCATATTGTTCTAGAGTTTTGATTCGAAATTGAAGCCACTGCTCTTTGAGGAACAGGGCATATGTTTTTCAGGTATGTCGACATTGGATTAATTCCATGGCAAAGCTTGCCATGGTGGCAAGTTGTCCTTACTTCTCCTGCAACTGCACTTTTAATTTCTTGTTTTCCATTTGTAATTGTTCCCTCATCGTTGACTCTCTCGGAGTCAAATAAACCATTTATTCACCCATCTTCTTCATTTTTTCTTCCATCAGGCCCACATCCTATATGCCATTAGATTTTGCAAGCTGCATCCATTAGTGGGTTTGGATTCTTTCTTTAACAAGCTCAAGGAAGTTAGGGGTTGCAAATTTGGTTGGTATTATTTGTCCCTGCTCATAAAATTTGTAGTAGGATCCAAGATCTGGTTGAGGATCATCCTCTTGCAGCTCCTATGGTCCTTCTCCTCCCTCTTGAGGTTTGTTGTAATTTCCTTTAGCACTATTTTTCCATCCTGTAGCAACTTTTCTTCTTCCTGTAGCATTTCCTTACTTTCCTGTAGCATGGCAGTTTCTTCTTGTAGTTGTTTCATGTTAGCTCCCCTAGTGTTTTTCCTTCTTATTGAGCTTTGGGGTTGATTTCATTTAGCTATGAGGGAGTTCACCTCTTCAATTTTCCCTTTACCCTTCTCTAGCTCTACCTCTTTGTGACTAGTTGATCCTTCAATGGTGATTGGGGTAGTTGTGGGAGGATGAGGCTTCCCCTATTTCAGTCTATTACTCCTTCTCTTCTTGAAGTATAAGGGACCTTGCTTGGACTACCTCCCTTTGATATTAACAGGTGTGCAATGGGATACCAAGGTGGCATCCACCTTTTGTTCAGTGTTTCCTTTTGAAAGGGTTACTTCTTGTTCTTGTTTTCTCTTCTTTTTAGACCTAGAAGGTTCCCCAATATTTTCTTTCTTTCTCTTTAGTTTTTCATATCCTTTATTTTCCTCAACTTCTTCTCCATTTTCTTCCTCCTTCTCCCCTCCAACCTCTTCTTCAGCAGAGTTATGTTTTGTGGCCTCTTCACGTTCTAGCAGTGGTTGGGCTTGAGTTTCAATGAAGGCCTCCCTGTGCATGTCTGTAAATCCTATCCATTACATAGGGTTCTTGATATGACTCAAAGCATCCATGAAAATGATCCTTATGAGCCCATGATTAGCAATGAATTGTTGCTTCCCTTATTTCACTCTTTGGCTCATTTCCATTATGGACTGAAGAAGGAAATGGGAAATACTAAGTCTGCTTGGGATAGGCAATTTGGTCTAGAACCTAACCTCATAATGTAGCCTAAGCTGATAGGCATAAACAAAACTAAGCCTTCCCTCACAGGATATGTATTTTAATATTTTATAGGCTACTTCATCCCATGGGTAAGGTAGGTTCTCCCTTATAACTCCATTCTTATCTTTAATTGGTTTTTCCTCTAGGAGGAAGAAATTATTTTTAGTTGTGATGGCTTATGCTTTATCCTCCTTGCCCCACATAACTCCTAGAGCCAATGTGGTCACCATGCTAATGAGTTCAACATTCAAATGGATGACAAACCCTCTCACAATGGCGGTGACACTATCTTCCCCCCAAGGTTGGAGGTCCACTACAAATTCATGGGTAATTTCATCATCATATCCCTTAATTCTCTCAAAAAAATCCATACATTGGTGATTTGTGTAAATGTCCTTGACAGGAGGATGTTGGTGGATTCTTTTTGAGTCTATGGGTTCCCTCCGATTGAATCCTCCCCCCATGTTTTCTACTAGGGTTTCTTCAAGTTTTTTCAAAGGATTCTCTGTCAATTATCTTTTTCTGGGCAACCTAGGGTTTCAAAACATATATGAGAGGGATGGTTCTCTGTTTTTCTTATTGAGGAGGGAAATTATGTGCCAAATCCAAAACAAGTTCACCCTTCTGTTAGCATGTTTTCCACACAAGAAAAGAATAGGCTTTGAAAATTTTCAATTTTCAGGGGTTTGCTATAGGATGCCTCTATAGACAAAAATTGACCAAGTTTTCCAACTTTTTGTGCATGGAAGGAGAGGAAAATGCACTACTTACCCCTCCCTTGGAGGCTCCTTCATGGATTGGGGGGTTTGAAGGAAAATTTGCACACAATCAAGCCCTTTTCCACATCTGGGGCCAATCCTGTAGCAACTGGTTACAATCATGTAGCACATGTTCTGTATCTTGTAGCACTAAACCTAAATCATGTAGAAGCTAGTACTTGACCCTGTATCACCTTTGTAGTAGCCTATGGGACCCTTGGAAGTAGCTAGCTCGACTCTCGATTACATCGTGGGCCTCTCTTACTGTTATTGGAATGAATCTCTTGGTACAAGCAAGGCTCAATCTCAATTTTTGTCCCTTGTGGTTTGGTGGTGGGCTCAGGCTCACTATGTTAGTTGGTCCCCACCTACCACCTTCGTAATCTCCTCATAGACTCATTGGCCCATTCCTCGAAATCATCACCTTATTTTCTTTTTCTCCATGTTGGATGAGACGAGGAGTTAATCTTCACTCAACTATTCGAGGATGGATGACACTATTGGCCACCTTCAACCTACAAAATCATTGTTCCTCATGCACTCTAAATATTTTCGAACTATTATGCGCTTAAAGGAGGAGGTGAGGAGTTTCATACATGTGCATATCTAATGATCCTTGTCTTTGTATTTAATGCTTGGTGTTTGCGTGTTGCTTCATAAATATTGGTTAGTCTATTGGCTTCTTGAGGTGTCATTTTCCCATGCTTGTTGCTCCATGCATTGGCTATGTGTGGTGAAGTAAAATTCTAAGTGTGGACACAAACAGAAGGATTGGTTCCCTATCGGATTCGCCAATTTGTGGTGAAGTAAAATTCTAAGTGTGGACACAAACAATTCCTCTAGCCCGATAGCGGGTCTAACCACAAACAAGACATTCTATGGAAGATTTTCTTAGGCTAGAACCAATTAATAGGGCCTACCTCTTAGTACACTTATCCCGTTTGGTGATGACCTTGCTTGCTCGCTCTAGCTATTTCCTGTTTCCTTCTTTGAACACCTGAAACAATAGCAAACAACAACCGTGATAATAGACAAATTGTAATTCAACCTACTTAACAAGTCAAGAAGCATTAAGCCATAAACATGTGAGATGACACATTATGTAGGAAATCAATTGATAGTTGCATATATATTAAATCAAGAAGAGATTACAACCATTGTCTTGACGTTGTTGTTCTCCTCCGACAAAACCAGGTTCCCACACACTTCCGTTAGCATTCCATGATGGCCTCAACAATGATAGTTTTAAGGCTCTTCCCTTTAGTCTTCACACTAAACCAAATTCACACTTCTCCCTTACACACAACTAGAGAGCTACAACTATGGATAACTTTTTCATCACTCCAAACTTAATTAGCACTAGCACACCAATATTAACATTACCTTGTGCTTGGGAAAAAGGGAGGTTTATATAGCATGAATGGAGAGGGACACAATGGTAGTTTCTTCATGAAGGGAAAGCATGTAGGGTTCACTGTAGAGGTCCTCCAGGATCATGGAATGGGGAGTACAGGGACAGTGACAAAATGTTGTGTAACACTATGTTTTGAAAAAAAAATGTATATTTTATTTATATGTGCTTGACTAATCGAGGCTTGCTAACACAGGTTCTGCAGGTGATGGATCAAGTGTTATACAAGTATTTTGTTGCACTCCCAGTCTCATATTCTAAGTGTCACACTTGTGTCGTCAATGTCTCAAGTGTCGCAAAGTGATGAAAACTATAAAAACCAATGTATTCACCATGAAACATGTTCATAAGCATCCCTGAAGGAAGAAGAAGACTTGCCTTGAATAAATTATGAATAACTTGTCCAAAACATTATTTTGCAAACCCAATGCTACTTTTAGTAGACAAACCCGCGCTAGCAACCTTTTATATAACTAGTGACTAGTGTTGGCGGCATGCCTTTTGATAAGAAAATTTGCGTTGGCCCTCTTCCGGCAGTTTTTCCTAAAATGTAGGAGAAGATTCTCCTACTAGAAGTTTTGAGAATGACGAGCTGGTTGCAGTTGATTGAGGATTAGAGTGAGACCTCTCATTCCTAGTTCTTGATCCTACTTTCATGGATCTTCCCCTTGAAATGCGGAACCTCTCCCTCCTTTTATGGATTCTCATCCCCTCTCCTTCCCTATAAATCAAACCCATACCATCTACTTTTGGTTAGTTGTTGGTTGTCTCTTGCTTGGTTTCCCTCCTATGTTGAAACTATGCCTAAATGTTGCCCATTTTGCTAAGGAGAAAGGAATGCTTGAAGGTCTTGGATAGAACTTGGAAACTCACCTAAAGGAGGCTTCCAACATCAAGGCTTAAGTGGTTTTATGCTTCCCTTACTTTCTATTAATAATACATTATGTGTTTTCTTTCCATAAATGTGTAAATCATTACTCATTTAGTGTGATACTCCTTGATCTGTCACATAGTTTATGTTAGAATGAATTATTCTATGCATGTGTTTATTGTCTCCACATGATTTTCCTCACAGGTATTCATCCACAACGACCTAGAAAGGATTCAATGGGTGTTAGCATCAGAGTGAGGTAGGTCATATATCCTCCTTTGTATTTTCTGATATAAACTAGGAAAGTTTGCACATATTTGTCTAGTTTGTTGCTAGATCCTCCCATAGGACTAGAGGGATCATTTCTGTCCGTAGAAAGGATTGCCTACCCAACAAATGGTGAGTCCACTGGGGAGCCTATAGCCCTTCAAACCCCCTTTTTAAGTTTGGTCTTTTTGATTAGTTTGGCCAACCTCCTAGTGATCTGTAATTTAGAATCATTATGGGTCTGCATTCTGAGTAGTTTATTCTTTAGAGAGTCAAGTTTGGATCTCTCTTTGAAATTATTTTTATTTTTCCAAGTCTTTCTTACCTAGCTCATTTTATCCAGGAACAACCGCACTACCAACGCATTTTTTTCCTTTACAGTAGTACTGAAACTCCTGTCAGCATGGGTTTTGGCTGTTACAGTCTCGTCGATCATTGAAAATCGAGAATTTTTAGGGTTTCTCTCTGAAAAGTCCAGTCTGTCTTGATCTCTTAAGTGTCCTCATGCTCTGTGTGCTTTGGATTTGTTAGTATTTTGGTTGATTTCTTGTTGGTTTGCAAAAATCTATCCCATTGGTTGAAGTAGTGAAGGTGAATTCTGGTTGAGTCTTTAGGTCTTTAGGTTAATTGGATTTATTGTTTGTTGCTTATGTGTGTGGAACGATTACTTATTTGTTGTCGATTAAGGCATTATTAGTTCTTTGTAAATCATAAAAGAAACGACATTTTCATTTACTTAGCTTTCATCTCAAGGTTTACTTTTCGAATTGCATTAAATTACATTGCGTTGAAAAGTTGTTTCTGGGATTATAATTGAGCATAGATTACATTGCTTAGTTCTAAACGCTGCAAGTGAATTCTCATTCATCGAAAAGAAAAAGTGAAAATTCATGTAGGTGCATTTGAATTGAATTTCGTTTTACTTTTGGTGAGTGCGTTAAAGTGAAAATTTCATATAGTTACGTGTTATTGAATTGAAGTTCATTTTACTTTTGTTGGGTGCATTGGAATAGTGAAAGTGAAATATCTAGTTAGGAAGATTTGTTTGATGCATACTTGGTTGTTGTATCAATGTTTGAACCTCTTCCCTATGCTATATAACTTTCATTGAATTGAAAAGAATCCTTTTTTCTCATATTAGTTGCATCATATGTGTGTTCAGGTGACATTGACCTTTGAGCCTTAAAAATGAAACTTAATCCAAGATCAATGTTAAAATTTACCTCAATTAACCTAATGAGAATTGGAACATTAACGAAAACATTTAAAGGTCTAGGCTAGAGACGTGTCTCGACGTTGTTAAACATAGGAGTTGTCATTATCTGCTACTATTGTATCGGAGGTGCTCCACTCACGGTAAGTATATGGGAACGCTCTCATCGAACGGTTACGCATTAGACAACACTACTACAGACTGCACTCCCACGTATCATCACGTATATTTTGGGAGTCCCCAATAGGTTGTTATCCATCCATAAGTAACCAAGCCTACCACCTTGTATATCATGATACATCGAACACAAAATTTAGGGAGATTGGTTGTCATACATTAAGTCCTTGGTTCACCAAGGTGTATATTGTAGTTCACGGTTGCTTGGTAAACCTTTATGCCTAGTTACCCATTTTTTATTTATTTTTGTTAAGTTCTAAAATCAATTAATTGACCGTAGAAAAAACATCCTTCCTATGGAAATACTCCTTAGTAGATCTTAGGTTGAGACTAATGGCAACAGTTCCCGAGTTCACCAACCAGGGAAACCCCTCTGACAGGAATCCTAGTCCTTTTCCTTCTTTTGGAAATGTTGGTGCTCCCTATATGGAAACGTTGTCCCTTCCTGGGTTTACCATTGGTTTTCCAGTTTGGTTATTTTCAACCCCTATGGTTTCGAATGTCCAAACTGCTCCTCAACTGGGCTCTCCTCCACCTAAATAGTATCAACCTCTGGTTGAGCCTAAATTTGACTCTTTTCCCTCTTCACTTGTTCATTCTTCTTCTTCTTCATCATCTTCGTCTGGTGACGCCCTGCAAGCTAGTAAATAGGTGGATAAGAAGAAGAATAAAAGGAAGATTAAGAAGAAGAAAAATAAGCGAAGGGCCAATTAAGCGACCATTACTACAGATGCAACTAATGTTGAAAAATCTTCCAAGCAACCTCGTAAAGTGAAATTCCCTTACAACCTTTGTAAGGGTGACCCCCTTCTTCGAGAATGTCCTAGTATTCCCAAGATATTAGAAGTGTGGTCCAAAGGTTCACATCGACCTTTGTCATCAACCTCTGGAGATCATGTTGGTGATAAACCTTCGACTAGTGACAGTACAGCCCATGGGGAAAAGGGAAAAGTCAAATTTCCATGTAGGTTATGTGAAGGGTGTCATCCTATTCACCTTTTTCCTTATATGGATGAAGCCTCTAATGCGTTGGACAACCTTACCACTTCTCAACCTCGTCTTTCGATTGGTTATCGGAAGCTTTCCCTTGATCCTCCACTAGTTGATCAAGTGATTGACTAGAACTCATCTTTTGTCAATCCCACTCTCTAAAAGTGAATCCCATGAGTCTATTTCCTACTAACCATTGGTCAAAAAAATGGTTGACCCAATCCCGCTTTCAGTTGATCGTATCTATCCTGGAGAGAGATTAAGTTCATAACACTCAAGTTCTTCTGGTTTCTTCATATTCCAAAGAATTAGGGGGAAATCCTCTTATTCCCATGGTACAAGGGGGTGATCCCAATATTCCCACAGTATAGGGGGCGGGGGTCCTCCTGTTCCCATAAAATAAGAGAACATTCCTCCCATTCTGATGGCACCCTCTCCAAGCAGTTTAAACTTTAGTCACTTTCTTTGATTGGATTCAACTAGCAGGATATCGTCTTCCTTCCTATGTGCCCTTTTAGATCACAGTACAGGCTTATAATGTACCCGTCCATGGCATAATCATAGATGAAGGCGTATCTGTTAGTATTATGTCCTCAACTACTTGGCAAGCTTTAGGTTCTCCGCAACTTGTTCACGTTACCCATAATTTGTTAGCTTTTAATAGAGGAACCAATCAAACCTTAGGGATCCTTCCGAAGTTGCCTATTACTTTGGGAGGAAAAATCATCTGTCTCGACATGATGGTTGTCCAAGGCCCTTTGGATTTTAATTTACTCATTAGGCATGACTATGTTTATGTCATGGGAGCTCTTATCTCTTCTCTCTTTCGTGTCATGTGTTTCCCACATGAAGGAAGAATTGTGGCCATTGATAAGCTTTCATTCATTGGTCCTAATTTGACTCTCAATCAACCATCTTCCATAAATGGTCCTTGTATGCAAGTGGTATCACCCCGCCACAAGTTAATTATGTGGCCACCTGTTTCGAGCCCGCGCTTACTAATGATCTAGTCAGTGACATAGTGCGTCATGTACTGGGGGCATTAGAACCTAATCTTTCCATTAGATCACTTGACATGTATCCCTTTTAGAGCGTTGTTCTCCCATATGATGAGAACATCTTAGAAGCTATGTGATCCAAATGGATCCTAAAAAACCCTCTAAGTCTTCAAACATTCAAAACTATCGCAAAAGAAGAACCTGTTAAAAAGCCAGATTACACTATCGGGAGGCAAAAACATGGAGAAAGCAGTGAAAACAGGGTTATCGGAGTCTTAAAACAACTTTGTATCGGAGCCGTCGGATTTAGCCGATCATCTGTCCAAATCTGATTGGTAAATTGCAATCGGCGATGGGAGGTGGAGGATATCGAAGCACGCCATATGGAACTTGCGATAGTGATCAGTGGAGTCAACGAGGACCGTCGATTAAGCACGCAGATCTACGGCCCAAGTTGCATCACAGTATTGCTATTGGCAAATACAAAGGAGCGCTTACAATGGCCCAGGGTATGTGCGATATATGATTGCAATCAATCACATCGCAATATTGCGTCGGCACATTATAATGGAGCAGGGCCGATACACATATGGCTTGCGACAGCCGGACCCGCTGGAGTTATGGATGATATTCTATATATTTTGAAATTTGGAAAGCGGAAATTTCCATTGTATTTCACATTTCCGCCAAATGAATGGATTACAAAGGAAATGCGCCCGATGCGATATTATGGACCCGATGGAACTTATAGATGCGATATTATAACATTTCAAGTCCGAGATGAGTGAGATTTCATATTTTAATGTATTTTAAATATAAAAGGGAAATCACGATATAAGCGGGATTTTGGGCGGGCCAAAGGCGGTAAGTGGTTTCGGCCGGGCTCCGCCCGATCCCATACATTGGTTGCCACGTGTCCAGGTTAAGGAGAGAGAAAACCACCCTTATTGGATGGTTAACCCTCGTACGAAAGAGCCGCCCGAAATGAACCACAGTCGTTGGATCTAGATCTCCCAGATCAACGGTGGAGATGCGATGTCGATATACCGACGGACCCGATAGGAGTTATAAGGTGGAATTGATAACATTTCAAATCCGATAAATGGAAGTTTGGTGATTTTTCACAGTTTTTAATGTATTTCTCTGTGAACACAAAGAACGTTGTTTCCAGGGATTTCAAAGGCCCGATGACCCATTCCGTTACAGAACAGGTGGCCACCATCCTTGAAAGCGTTTAGCAATGGTTGCTAACGCTCAGAGGGGGATCTAAGTGGACAAAGGTCGGGAAGACAGACAGCCCGAGAAGGAGAAATAAACAGACAACGTCAATTGGATTTAAAGCCATAGACAGAGAGCAAACAGAGACAGGCAGTGCTGAGACAGAGCAAAGACAGAGACAGAGAGTGATAGAGAGAGTCTGTGTACTCAGAGAGGCTTGAGGGGTTCAAGCAAAACTCTTGTTGTTGTATCAGTTGTGTGTTGAGACTCAAATTGAGATCATACTTTTGTAAAAATCTATTTTTGAAGACATAATAGAGAGGCCACCACTGAAGGCTGGACCAGGAGACGTAGCCCAGGAGTGTTGGGTGAACTCCGTATTAAACTTGTTGTGTTTATGTGTGTTGTATATTATGTTCTTTAACTGCTTCATTGTCTATGTATTTCACAATCTTATCGATCCATTGCACAAAGTAACATAGGAAAATTCTTGCACATGAGTCTGTAATACCTTAATAATTGTCTAAGATCTCATTATCAGATCAAGTGGTATCAGAGCTTTAGGTTTGCTAAGGTTAGACAAGCTTGTGCTAGATTGTTGAATGCTAACTAGGTCAAAGCTCAAATTAGGAGAAGGAGAACTGGTTGAGACTAACCTAGAAATAGGAAGAATTTATCCTAGGAGGAAAATGGCAGAAGAAATTCCCTTGGAATCAGACTCTCAGTTCATGGATAGTTTCATGACCATGAGAGCCATGGTAGAAGAGATGTATCGAGAATTTAAGAAAGGTCGAGGTGAAGATACTTCAACCTCCAAACAAGACAAAGGAACAGAGGAACCTCTTCTAGATGGCCATTCAGAAGGCAAAGGGAAAGGGAAAGAGCCTCCTATATCAACACCTCCTTCTAGCCCTTTATTTAAATTAGATGTAAAATTTGATTTGCCAATATATGATGGAGAATTAAATGCAGAAAACCTAGATAATTGGATTAGACAGATTGATGTATATTGCAGGGTGTAGAACATCAATTCAGAAAGGAGAAAGATTCAGCTAGCTAGCCTTCGCCTTGGAGGAACTACCCTAGTGTGGTGGGAAGGCAGGGCACAAGCTAATTTGAAGAAGCATGGTAAAATTCTTTCTACCTGGAGTGAATTTGTTTTTGCCATTAAAAAACAATTCTATCCACTAGCTTATATGCAACAAGCAATGAAGAGTTGGCAAACTCTTCGCCAATTAAAGGGGAAAAGTGTACAAAGCTATACCCAGGAATTTAGAAAAAGAGATTTAATTCTAGGCATTTCTCTAGACTCACCTGAAACTTTGTTGAAGTATATAGGTGGTCGACATAGCTATTTGAGGCACACCATTCTCATGTTTAACCCTACTAGCATAGATGAGGTATCAGTTTAGGCTATACATCTGGAGGCTAGAGGCAAGAATGTGAACCCAGAGATTGGGGGATCATCAAAACCCACTGCAAGCAAGAACAAGGAAAAGAGGAAACATAAATGGAAGGAGAGGAAGGAAAACGTTGTATAGAAAGACAAACCTTCATGTACTCATTGCAAGAAGGATGGACATGATGATGAACATTGTTGGTCTTTGCATCCGAAGCTGAAACCCAAGAAGTTCGATGGCAAGAAGAAGAAGGCTGCTGCTGCTATTCAGAAAGATTTGGGGTCAAACTTAGGTGATGAAACAACAGTCACAGCCACAGGTATAAAAGGTAAAATTTTTGAAGCATCTACTAGTAATTCTGCACAATCTATTGATAATGAAGAAAATGAGAGGAAAAGACATGAGCTTTTTCATATTAGAGTTATTTCCAAGCATCAAAAGATTGATACTTTATTTGATAGTGGTTCACAAGTAAACTTGATTTCTGAAGCAATTGTAAAGAAGTTGGGACTACTAACCACACCTCACAAGAAGCCATATCCATTAGGTTGGGTATGTGATAAAGCAAAGCTACAAGTGACTAGACAATGTAAACTTAGGTTTGCTTTTGGGTCAACATTTGTAGATGAGGTTGAGTTAGATATAGTTCCCTTGGATATATGTGTTATTGTTTTAGGAAGTCCTTACTTGTATGATAGAAAAGCCATTTTCTATAGAACTGAAAATAAATATCAACTCACAAAAGATGGAATAGAATATATTGTAAGAGCTCATCGGCTAAAAAATAACCACACTCTCATTAACTCAGGGAAGATGAAAAGAATTGTAAATTCATGCAAGCAATTTTTACTAATGGTTGTAAAGGAAAAGACCACAGATAAAACCAATGCATTTGATGGCTGTGATGCTAAACATAAAGCCGATTTAGAAAAATCTCTTTCAGAATATGATATCCTATTTCAAGAACCTAAAGGTCTGCCACCCAAAAGGTAAATTGTACATGATATTCATTTGCAGCAAGATGCTCCATTGCCTAACATCAGAATGTATAGGTTATCCGCTTTAGAGAATGCAGAGATCAAGAAGCAGGTATAGGAGATGCTCGACAAAGGGTTCATAAGGCCAAACACATCACCATGTGGATCTCCAATTGTATTGGTGAGAAAGAAAGATGGTTCGTGGAGGATGTGCATTGATTACAAAGCACTGAATAAAATAACGATCAAGAATCATTATACTATTCCTCGCATAGATGATCTATTAGATCAGTTGAAAGAAGTTGTTTACTTTTCCAAGTTGGATTTGCATAGTGGCTACCATTAGGTTAGAGTTGCAGAACAAGATGCATGGAACACTGCTTTCAAAACAAAGCAAGGGTTGTATGGATGGCTAGTTATGCCTTTTGGCTTAACTAATGCTCCTGCCACTTTCATGAGAGTTATGAATGATGTACTCAGGCCTTTTATTGATGATTTTGTAATTGTATATTTAGATGACATTCTTGTTTTCAGTAAAACATGGGAAGAACATTTAAAGCATGTAAAGCAGGCTCTAGATGTTTTGAAAAAAGAAAATCTCTATGTGAAGTTATCAAAATGTGAATTTGGCAAAACATCTTAAAATTATTTGGGACATATTATAGGCGGTGGCGAATTGAAGATAGATTCCTCTAAGGTTGAAGTGATTGTGAACTGGCCTAAACCCAAATCTGCTACAGAAGTTAGGAGCTTCCTAGGAGCAGTACAATATTGGAGAAACTTTATTACTAACTTTTCCTTAATTGCATCTCCATTACATGCTTTGACAGGATTGAACAAGGTGTTTCAGTGGGGAGGCAAATAGCAGTAAGCCTTCGACACCTTGAAAGAAAAGATTAGTACAACACCAGTACTAGCATTTCCAGATCTTCAAAGACCATTTGAGATTGAAACAAATGCTAGTGACTATGCCATGGGAGCAGTTTTGATGCAACATGGTAAACCCATATGTTATCATTCTGAGACATTTAATTCTGCAGTAGTTAATTATCCCAAATATGATAAAGAATTGTATGCATTAGTACAGAGTGTGAAAAAGTGGAAACATTACCTAATGGGCAAAGAAACAGTTATACATACTGATCATCAATCACTTCAATATTTGCGCTCACAAACTAAATTGCAGCAATCAAGACACTATAGGTGGATGGGGTTTCTACAACAGTTTCATCTTGTCATCAGATATAAGAAAGGCATACACAATAAGGTTGTAGATATGTTATCCAGACCAATCATAAATGCATCTACTATACTTCAACATAATTTAGTATTGCGTGAAAGCTACATTGAACAATATGCTCAAGATGTAGATTTTAAAGATGTATATGCAACTTTAAGTCATGACAAACAAGTAGAAGAATTGGATTATCATGTTAAGGACCAACTCTTGTATCACTTGGGAAATTTATGCATTCCTCAAACTGAAAGAGTTAACATAATCCAAGAAGCACATACTTCTCTAATATCAGGTCATTTTGGTGTAAGTAAAACAGTTGCATAGCTGCAAAGGTTCTGTTATTGGCCAAGAATGCCTGAAACAGTTTCTAGATATATTAAAGGGTGTACCATGTGTGCTAAAAGCAAGCCCAGCAATAGAAAACTAGGCTTGTACACTCCACTTCCAGTTCCTTCTCATCCTTGGGAAAGTGTTTCCATGGACTTTTTTGGGATGAACATTTATGTTATGTGAAACATGCTTACAACCGTGCTAAGCACTCTTCTACACAAAGATCTCCTTTTGAGACATGTTTTGGTTTTATATCAAGGTCTCCCTTGGATTTTGTCTTTAGTAAAGACATAGCAGTTGATGGACACAATAATGTGGACAAAGCAACCAAGTTCATTGAACAGATCCAAGAAATTCACCGGGCAGTGCAGGAACAGCGGGAAAAGAGCCAAGCCAAGTACAAGGCAAGGCATGATAAGCATGGAATTGAGCACAACTTCCAAGTTGGTGATCAAGTCTGGTTGTACATCAGCAAAGACAAAATGCAAGGTGAAGGTAAGAAGTTGAAGCCAATAAGGTATGGGCCTTTCAAGATACTTGAGAAAATTTTCCAGCTTATATGCATATCTATTCAGTCATTAATGCAGAGAACTTGAGACTATATGAACCTTCATTGATTGAAGATCCCGAAGAGCAAAGTCAGTTGCCTTATATTGATGATCTGTTGCCTGAATATCTCAATGAGTTGCAGGAAGATACAGTTCTTGACAGGAAGGTGAGAACTACGCGTAGAGGAGATGTTGATTACCTCAGAATCGGACTCAAAGGTTCAAAACCAAGCAGTGCAAGATGGATAAAGATTGGACAAGTGAGGAAGCTATATCCTCACTTGATTGATGCTTAAAAACCAACTTTTGGTGGTCCAAAAGCCTTTTCAACGGGAAGGTGCGATCCAAATGGATCCTAGAAAACCCTCTAAGTCTTCAAACATTCAAAACTATCGCAAAAGAAGAACCTGTTAAAAAGTCGGATTACACTATCGGGAGGCAAAAACATGGAGAAAGCAGTGAAAACAGTCTTATCAGAGGCCTAAAACAACTTTATATTGGAGCCGTCGGATCTAGCCGATCAACAGTCCAGATCCAATCAGACTATCGCAATCGGCGGTGGCAGGCGAAGGATATCGAAGCACACCATATGGAACTTGCGATAGCGATCAGCAGAGTCAATGAGGACCGTCGATCAAGCGCGCAGATCGACGGCCCAAGTTGCATCGCAATATCGCTATCGGCAAATACAAAGGAGCGCTTACAACGGCCTGGGGTATGTGCGATATGCGATTGCGATCAATCACATCGCAATATCGTGTTGGCACATTACAATGGAGTAGGGCCGATATATATATAGATATATATATATATATATATATATATATATATATATATATATATATATATATATATATATATATATATATATATATATGGCTTGTGACAGCCAGACCCAATGGAGCTATAGACAATATTTTATATATTTTGAATCTGAAAAGCGACAATTTCCTTCGTATTTCGCATTTCTGCCAAATGAATGGATTACAAAGGAAATGCGATGCGATATTACGGACCCGATGGAACTTATAGATGCGATATTATAACATTTCAAGTCTGAGATGAGCGGGATTTCATATTTTAATGTATTTTAAATATAAAAGGGAAATCATGATACAAGTGGGATTTCGGGCGGGCCAAAAGTGGTAAGTGGTTTGGGCCAGGCTCTGTCCGATCCCATACATTGGCTGCCACGTGTCCAGGCTAAGGAGAGAGAAAACCACCCTTATCAGACGGTTAACCCTCGTATGAAAGAACCACCCGAAATGAATCACAGTCATTGGATCTGGATCTCCCAGATTGATGGTGGAGATGCGATGTCGATATACCGGCGAACCCGATAGGAGTTATAAGGCAGAATTTATAACATTTCAAATTTGATAAATGAAAGTTTGGCGATTTTTCACAGTTTTTAATGTATTTCTCTATGAACACAGAGAACTCTGTTTCCAGGGATTTCAATGTCCCAATGACCCATTTCGTTACAGAACAGGTGGCCACCATCCTTGAAAGCATTTAGCAATGATTGCTAATGCTCAGAGGGGGATTTGAGCGGGCAGAGGTCGGGAATCCAGAGAGCCCGAGAAGGAGAAATGAACAGACAATGCCAATTGACTTTAAAGCCATAGACAGAGAGCAAACAGAGATAGGCAATGCTGAGACAAAGCAGAGATAGAGACAAAGAGTGATAGAGAGAGTCTGTGTACTCAAAGAGGCTTGAGGGGTTCAAGAAAAACTCTTGTTGTTGTATCTGTTGTGTGTTGAGACTCAAATTGAGCTCATACTTTAGTAAAACTCTGTCTTTGAAGAAATAATAGAGAGGTCACCACTGAAGGCTGGACCAGGAGACGTAGCCCAGGAGTGTTGGGTGAACTCCTTATTAAACGTGTTGTGTTTATGTGTGTTTTCTATTATGTTCTTTAACTAGTTCATTGTCTATGTATTTCGCGATCTTATCGATCCATTGCACAAAGTAACATAGGAAAATCCATGCACATGAGTCTGTAATACCTTAATAATTTTCTAAGATCTCATTATCAGATCAGTATGACCTCTTATAGGCCGTAATCAAGGTACCATGAGGATAGCTCTTTTACTATGTCAACCTCGTTAAAAAATGAAATAGGTCCCTATGAGCATGGTTCTTTTCTTGTGTTAATCTCGTTAAAAAATGAAACAAAGTGTTTGAGCATGGTTCTTTTTTTGTGTCAAGATCGTTAAAAAATGAAACAAAGTGTTTGAGAATGGTTATTTCTTATGTCAAGCTCATTAAAAAATGAAACAAAGTGTCGGAGCAAAGTTCCTTTACTTGTGCCAAGATCATTAAAAAATGAAACAAGGTGTTAGAGCAGACTTCCTTTACTTTTGTCAGGCTCGTTAAAAAATGAAACAAGGTGTTGGATCATATTTCCTTTTCTTGTTTCAAGCTCCTTAAAAGATGAATCAAGGTTCCTGGAGCACATTTCCTTTTCTTGTGTCAAGCTCCTTAAAAAATGGAACAAAGTGTGAGAGCAGAGTTCCTTGTCTTGTGTCAAGCTCCTTAAAAAATGAAACAAAGTGTTCGGAGCAGAGTTCCTTGTCTTGTGTCAAACTCCTTAAAAAATTAAACAAGGTGGTGGAGCACAGTTCTTTTTATTTTGTCAAGCTCTTTAAAAAATGAATCAAGGTTCCTCGAGCAAAGTTCCTTTACTTGTGTCAAGCTCCTTAAAAAATGAAACAAGGTATCATGAGCATCGTTATTTTCCTGTGTCAAGCTCGTTAAAAATTGAAACAAATCCCCTTCCAATTCCAATCTTTAATTAGATCTCGTAAATTCCCGGTGGAGTCTTTCACTTGTTCTCGTAAGTGAACCTTCATTCCATCCACGTGTTAGTAACCAGTAGTCTAATTACGTGAATGAAATGAATCTTGGGGGGCATGTTCCTCGAATTGAGTCATTATGATGGGGGCATGCAAACTTATCTCAAGCATAGTTTATCTTTGTTTCAAGCTTGTGTAAAAATGAAACCAAACTCAAGCATAGTTTGTCTACGTTTCAAGATTGTGTAAAATTGAAAACAAATCCAAGCATCGTTTGTCTTCGTTTCAAGCTTGTGAAAAAATGAAACAATCTTCACGTATCCTCAAGCATAGTTTCCCATGTTTTAAGCTTCTGTAAAAATGAAATGATTCCCACTTTACCTCTCGTGATTCGTTTTTATCAGCTTGTTTTTGCTATATTAGCCTTCATTTTTTCATTCCATCGTCACCATATCTTTGGCCAATCATATGCTTTCACTTGGTTTTTTTACCCTTGTCTGAGGAATATCTGTGATGAGTGGTCTTATTAGCTAGCCTCTTGACCTCTACATGTTTTGAGAAGTTCCATCATTACCAGAACTAGTTCCTATCCTTTTATACCACTCGTTCCTCCAGCTGGAGTTATATTTTATCTCTTTTCAGACTCCGAAAATATGAAAAGATTGTTGAGCACTTGTCTTTTTGAACTCATAAAAGTAAATGAAAATACGCCTACTCAGTATAAGTTTAACCCTTGTCTATACTGAGATAGACTAATTTATGAAAACAAAGTACCTTAGTCAGACATGGCTAAAAGGTTCTCTTGAGTATTTTTTTCTACCTTTTTGGACTTAAGACACTATCTATGAAAGGGACATATGGACTTTTCTTTCGCCTCTTTTTCAAACTCTCTAAGCATTAAAAATATGTCAAGTTACCCCTCCATCGAACTGGTAAAACTCAAATGACGAAGGACTTGTAACCATGACGAGACGGAGTTACTCCTTCCTAGGGCTCGTTCAAAATACTGGGTTGGATTCATCCAAAAGATGAACTTATACGACAAGCATATGGTATCCCCTTCAAGCTTGAGATTAAAAATAAAGAGGTACTAGCTAGAAATAGTGGGGAAAAATGGAAGTTAAAATATATCCAGTATTTTGTATGAAAGGCAACATGTCACTCTTGAGCATGACACTTATCTATAGCTCGTGTCGGGTTTGGGTTATCCTCACTTCATCACTTGTCGTCCAAGGTTTTAGGAATCCATTTTCCTCTCATCTGATTATATCTTATTGTCATCATGACCTCTGATCCTATGTTGAGTCAAATGTTACCAAAGTCCGGAGTCGTGTCACCGATATGTTCAAGAGAAGTCCCATCTGCAGTTTGAACCATGTATACCTTGTTTGACTTTTCTACAATAATCCTGAATCACTCTTGCCAACTCTGCAAAATCCTATGTTTCATGTCTATGATGTGGGAAACATTATGACCCTCCTTTGACAGATCACTTCATGTCGAATCCAGCTCATTATCCAAGAAATGATCTAGAAACTCCCCTTCAATACCTTGGAGCTTGCATGTCTCAATGGAAGGTTCTTCGCATTCGAATATAGGTTCACATCATCGGCCTTCGACCAAATGATTATGCGAGTGTTCAACTTCATCTTAATTATTCACACTCATAGATTGTGATGTTGTACCTTTGACATCCATTGTCATCATTGGTCGTTTCTCTCGTGCCTGTTAACGGTTTACATCATTGACCAACAATCAGGTGGTTTCTACCATGTTCAACTTCAACCCATTTATTCACATGGTTATATTCGTACTTTGGTTGGATCGGGATGGATATGAAGACCCTAGGTTTCATTTGATAAATCCGGGCTGTATGGAGTTATTAAGTATTCATTATTGTACACATGATCGCTTCTATTCGAATGGTTGCACCCATGCTGTGGATTCATACACATGATCCCTTCTATTCGGATGGTTGTGTCCATGTCTTGGATCTATGCACATGATCATTTATAATTGGACGGTTGTGTCCATTCCATGGATCTATGTATTGTTAGATTCTTACACTTTGAGCATACTTACATCAGAGATGTCAAATATATTGTATTATGTTTGATTTGTAGGTCTCCTAATGGTGGTTCTCCAAAGTCCTTGCCTTGATTTGTAAATCATTTCAGCCATCACTTCCCATTCTGACTTAATGCTTTAGGGGGCATCTATTATACAAATATTTTGTCTCACTCCCAGTCTCATATTATAAGCGTCGCACTTTGTGTTGTCAATGTCGCAAGTGTCGCAAAGTGACGAAAACTGTAAAAAACAATGTATTCACCATTAAACATGTTCAAAAGCATCTCTGAAGGAAGAAGAAGAATTGCCTTGAATAAATTATGAAGAACTTGTCCAAAACCTTGTTTTGCAAGCCCAACACTAATTTTGGTAGAAAAACTCATGCTGGTAACCTTTTGTCTAACTAGTGACTAGCGCTCGCAGCGCGCCTTTTAATAGGAAAATTTGTGCTAGCCCTCTTCAGGCAATTTTTCCTAAAATGGAGGAGAAGCTTCTCCTACTAGAAGTCTAAAGAATGGTGAGTTGGTTACAATTGAATGACTATTAGAGCGAGACATCCCATTCCTGGTTCATGATCCTAATTTCATGGATCTTCCCCTTGAAATGTGGAAACTCTCCCTCCTTTTATGGATCCTCAACTCCCTCTCCTTCCCTATAAATCAAAACCCCCACCATCTACTTTTGGTTATCTATTGGTTGGTTATTGCTTGGTTTCCCTCCTATGTTGAATCTATGCCTAAATGTTGCCTATTTTGCTAAGGAGAAAGGAGTGCTTCAAGGTCTTGGCTAGGACTTGGAAACTCACCTAAAGGAGGCTTCCAACATCAAGGCTTAAGTGGTTGTAAGCTTCCCCTACTTTTTATTAATAATACATTATGTGTTTGCTTTCCATGAGTGTGTAAATCATTACTCATTGAGTGTGATACTCCTTGATTTGTCACATAATTTATGTTATAATGAATTATGCTACGTATGTGTTTGTTGTCTCCACATGATTTTCCTTACAGGTATTCATCCACAATGGCCTAGAAAGGATTGAACTTGGAAGTGAGAAGATCGAGGATGACATCAACGGGTGTTAGCATCACAGTGAGGTAGGTCATCTATCCTCCTTTGTATTTTCTAATGTAAACTAGGAAAGCCTGCACATATTTGTCTAGTTTGTTGCTAGATCCTCCCATAGGACTAGAGGGATTGTTTCTATCCGCAGAAAGGCTTGCTTGCACAACATCAAGTGTTGTTGTTGAAGGCAAACGGTGGTCCTGTAGTAGCTCTGTAAAGGTCTTGTAGCTACCCAAGATCAAGGAAATGAGTCTTGAATGCCTCCATGATGGTTGAGTCTTCATTCTAGCGCTTTCAATTGTGGTCATGTAGGGTTTGTGTAGAGTGTTATAGGATTATATTTCTTCCTGTAGCAGTCATAAAGACCCCTCTATGACCATAATATCCTTAAGATAATGCTTCCAAAAACACTAATAATTCATGATCATTCTATGGACAAGGATCAAAAGCCTTGGTTGTGGTGAAAGTATTAAAAGAAGGGGCGAAAATGGGAATTTTTCATGGACATAGTGGATATTTGGGTGGAAAAGAGGCCAAATGGTGTGGAGGATGGATGATGATGATGCGGTGGACCCCTCCTCTTGTTCCTCTATGAAAAACATAAGAAATGAACCTTTTTTCTATGTTGATCACAATAATATAGCAAATTCGGATTGTCCTAGGAGGTTTTCAACTTGCAGCACTGCCCCAGGTGCCTCAAAGGAGGTTTTCACCTGGGGATCTTTTCATTTTTATTATTTTTTTTACCCTTGGACTACCTCATATAGGGTTTTAGCCCTATATTTTTCCTTGGGTACCTCATGGAGGTTTTCATCTATGCTTCTTATTCCTTTTTCTCCTTTTTTTGCTTTTTTTTTGTTCTTTTTGTTCTTCTTTTTTTTCCTTTTCTTCTTCTATTGATCGGAAGTTGGATGAACTGAGAGCTATGAGATCTCCAATCACATTCAACTCCTTCAACCAGTAGCCATTGACTAAAAGAGGAATTCCTTCTTCATCAATTGTTCTAATCTTGAC
Organism: Pinus tabuliformis; assembly: GCA_031772625.1. NCBI lineage: Eukaryota > Viridiplantae > Streptophyta > Pinopsida > Pinales > Pinaceae > Pinus > Pinus tabuliformis. The sequence goes on from CM062815.1 coordinate 742,043,859, forward strand.
AGAGCCATTTTATTAACATCTTTCCACCAGATAAGGGCCTAAACATCTTGTCATCATATTTAACTTGAAGTCCCTACATCTTGAATCATATAGAAGGGCCCAATCAACCTCTTGGAATGTCCTTTCTCTGATGCTTTTATCATGCCAAATCTTTCTCTGCAATTGGACCACCTCAGTATGCATGAGGCATGCATTCTAAGTTCATCAAGATCATTGAGTTGTTGCAACCTCTCTTGTTGAGCATTGGTGATGTCCAAATCCAATTTTGTTTCCATTCTTAGAGTGTTGTATTCAAACTCAATGGACAACAATGCATTCTTTCCATAAAGCAACTCAAAAGGAGTGAACCTACTGGTGGGTTTCAGATGGTATTTTAGGCCCAAGTGGCCTCCATAAGTCAGTTTGCCCAATCCTTCTTGTTTTTGTTGAAAACTTTAGTCAAGATGTTCTCCAAATCTATGTTTGTGACCTACACCGACCCATTTTCTTGAGGATGATGGTAATTGTATTTTATGTGCCTTATATGGTGTTTCTCCATGATTCCCTCAATCAAATTTGAATTAAATTGAGTCCTTTGATCAATGACCAACTCCCTTAAGAATCCAAGCTTGTAAAATGTGTTTTCCCTTAGAGACTCTACAACCTTCTGCTTTGTTGTTGCTTTTACTGCCTTCACTTCAGCTCATTTTATCAAATAATTAGTGCACACAATGATATATCTCTTTTGTCTAGATGGGGGATCATTTGGTCCAATGAAATCCATGCCCCACTTCACAAATGGCTCAAGAGTCACATGAGGTTTTAGGGGAATTTAATCTTTTGGTGTGGGCTTACCCATCCTTTGGCACACATCACATTTGGAAGTGTATCTCCTAGCATCTTGTTGTAGAGTGGGCCAGTAGTAGCCAGCTTGGAGAATTTTGAAGGTTGTCCTCTTGGAAGCAAAATGGCCCCCACAGGGTCCATCATGGCATGTTGAGAGGATGTCAAAAACCTCATCCTCCCTTACACATCTCCTCAAGGCCTGATCTAATCCCAATTTGAAGAGATTTCACCCAATTCAGGTGAAAGGGACACTTTTTCTAACAACCTTGTTCTTCTCCTTGGAGGATAGATTAGGAGGGAATCTCCTAGAAACCAGGAATTTTATTATATCAAAAAACTAAGGAGATAATAGTGAAATAACAAAGAGGTTCTCATCTATAAGTTGGTCATCTATCATCCCCTCATTTTCTGTATGTTGGGTTGTGTTATATTCTTTCCACGACTGTACCCATGGTTTTTTGCATGGTTTTGTGCATGGTTTTCACACATGGTTTTGGGCGTGATGGTTTTTGGTTCATGGTATTGGATGCTTCAGCATGTATATATGTATTGTAACACTGAAAGGAACATAATGAAAATCAATCTAGTAGTCCCGGTTTTGGGATCCAGGGGAAAATCTCTGTGTATATTTGTTTTATGTGTTATGCTCTTGCTATTGTTTATCTTCTATTATTAGAAATCGTATCCAGGTAATTTCTGTATGGTGTTAAAACCTACATTTGGTATCAAATTTGTTTTGGCTTCAAGGGGACGCCTTTGTTGCTGAGGGGTTTCGCTCGGGCCTGTGGTAGACCCTGTTCAGTGGGAAATCTGCGGGATTGATTCTAGTGGTGAAAGAAGATGGTGAGCAGTGGAAAGATAAAGATCGAGAAATTTAATGGTCAGAGTTTTGAGTTGTGGAAACTAAAGATGGAGGATCAGTTGGTGGATAAAGATCAGTGGATCACGGTAGATCCAGGTACTAAACCAATGGGAGTGTCCGATGAAGAATGGAAGAAGTTGGATCAGAAGGTAAAGAGCACAATACAATTGTGTGTTTCAGATTTAGTATTGTTGAATGTATCAGGGGAAGCTACGGCAAAGGCTTTGTGGGAAAAGTTAGGGACTTTGTACCAATCTAAGTCTTTGGTGAATAAATTATTCCTATGGAAAAAGTTATATAACCTGAGAATGAAAGATAGAGACTCGGTGACAGAGCATTTGAACGCATTTAAACCTATGGTAAGTTAGTTATTATCTATTGATAGTAAAATTTCAGATGAAGATAAGTGCACCAGTTTGTTGTGTTCTCTACCAGATTCGTGGGATAGTCTAGTTATTACAATAGGTAGCAATGCAATTGCCTTGCAGTTTGATGAAATAGTCTCATCCTTTTTTACAGAGGAGATGAGACGAAAAAATATGGAGAGCCAGAATGGTGATGCCTTGTCTATACGAGGACGGTCCCAGAACATAAACAAAAATAAGTCAAAGAGTGGGAGATCTAAATCTCTAGGAAAACCTGTAAAGGTGTGCTAGAAATGCACAAAGGAAGGGCACTACAAAATGGACTATAAATCTAAAGCTCCTGACAAAGGAAAGGGATCTGACCCCTTCAGCTCCTTGATATACAGATTTGAGTCCGGGTAAAGAAGGGCACTTGTCTGTGGAGTGGTTTTCTTCACAGACCGAGCAAAGGTCAATACAGTTCAATGGACATTCATTCCTAGGATGCCTCTTGGTACATCTAGGACAAAAGATGGCCAAGGATCTCTCTGCTTCCTCCTGCTTCCTTTTAATATTCATCGTGTCCATTCACAACGTAAGTGTTTGTAGCATCTCACTTTTGAAATATTCCAGCATGTTTCCAATTTCACCCTTGATGGATGAGTTGGAAGACAACGTACTGGCCATAGGTTGACTACCCCTACCATTTTTCCTAGCCACCCTAGAATGGTTTCTAAAGACAGTCTTGATATCCTCATAGGGTAATTGGTAGATGTCTCCTCCTGCTAACAAATGTAAGGTATCTAAAAGATCTTCTCTTACTCCCTGAAGCACGACCAACTTTACTGATTCAGGGTCAAGTGTGCACCTGGCCCTTTGTAACTGAGTTGGAATATTTCTTCGTAGTCTTCTAAGGATTCACCATGGCCTATCGTCATCCTGAAAATTTCTTCTTTAGTATCCTTTGACCGACAGTAGTCTCGATATTTGTTGTTAAAGGCTTGCTGCTTCTGAGCCCAAGTTGTGATGCTATCTCCAGGTAAACCCATGAAGCAGTGCAATGCTGCATCGTTAAGGGTAGATGGAAATAGTTTTAATGTTTACTCATCATCTGTATAGTCATAGGTTCGGCATATAACAACAAACTCAAACAGGAAAGTGTCAGGGTCCTCTGTGGTCACGCCATGGAAATGAGGTAGGGTAGAGGGGCTTATATTTTTCATCTTAGTGTCCCCATTGGTTTCCCTGATGGGGAAGGCACCCTCAACTCTCTCTATATTCCCTCTGTCATTTCGGTTTTCAGCCATTGGTTCAATAGGAATGGGTTCCTCTTATTCTTCTTCCCCGGTAGGTTCTTCAAATATGTCAAGTTGCTCACCTAAGGATTCCTCCAGTTCACAGTTAGCAAAGAAGAGAGAAGGTTGGCTACTAGATGCAGTGGGGGTATTTTGCAAAAAAATCCCTAAGTTGACCCTATTCCTACGAGGCATGAAAGGAAATATTTTTGGGTTGGTTTTGTATTCTTTTTTAACACTTGAAAAGTACTTGTAGGATTGAAATTGCTAATTGAATGAAAATTACTAACAGAATGAAAAAGCTACTTGTTGAATTGAAATCCTACTTGCATAATGGAAAGGAAAGCAAATAATGCAAAATGAAAGAAAGGAAACAACTAGATTACTTTTACAGAAGTAAACAAATAGAAAAATATTGAAGACAAGAAATAGAAGAAAAGAAAGCAATAATCACATTCTACTTAGATACCTCCCCAGCAATGGCGCCAAAAAGTGATGAGCGCCAGTGTTGCAGCAAGGATGGTGCAACTCCTAGGCTACCAGCTTTACTTATCAACCCAGAGTTTGTACAAACTTGGAGGTGACAGTGCTGTATGCACAAGTAAAAGTGACGGTTCTGCCTGTTGTCACTGTTCAGCTGGCGAGAGACCACTGGGGTTCCAAGCCAGACTTCTATAGAGTCAGAAGAAGCTTGATTCTTTGATGGAAGAAGGGAAAATCTACTCTAAGAGAGTTACTCTACTGCAGTAATGGAAAAAAACCAACATGTAATGCTACACCACACCATACCCTAATTAACCATTTAAGAAGCTATGCTAAGCAGAATTACTAAATGAACACTAATAAATGATATTATCTAAATTGCAGAAGTAAAAAGCATCAAACAATACTAATGTACAATCAAAGAAACTAAACTAAATATGTTTTCACTTTTTGGGTTTTTTAGCCAAAATCAAGTATGCAAACTAATTGTTCTCGTGGATGTGACAGGTGGATGGAAAGTGTTTGAGGATGACTAGAATGTTTATGAAGTGGTTGGATGGTGTGGAGGGGTCCTTGGAGGCTTTCTGTGACTGCCTAGAGGTTTCCCATCAATTCGGCCTCAAAACAGGCCGTTTCAGGAAAACCTACACAATGTACGGAATTACAGGAAACCTACAGGATACAGCCGAGAGCTAATTGTGAGGTGTTGGTAAGCTTGGGAAAGGTGTGTGATGGGTGGAATGGAGTGTTAGAAGGTCTAGGAGCACTCAGGAGTCAATATCCAAGATAAGAGATGGCTAGATTCACTCAATGTATCTAGGGGAATTTCAATGAAAAATGATGAAAAACTAGTGAGGGTGATGGTGAAACAAGGGATGGCTAAGGTGGATGAAGTGGAAGGTGGCTGCTGGTGATGAAGTCTTGGTCTCCTCCTGAAGTACCTACTCTACTTAAAACATCCGTGTCTTCCAAGAACTATGCAACAAGATACATTTTCATAAACTAAAAAAACATGAATCAATTTCCTATCTTATGCATGAAGAAATGTGTTGAAGGGAATGAAAGAATGAGTGATATCTTATTGCAGAAATGGAGATGGAAAAAGATGACAATGAAATCTGCTTTGCAACATGAACCAAATACTAAATCAGAGACAACAAACTCCAAAGCTCATACAAGAACTAGAAATCTGTGTTTCTAGGGCTACTGAAGGGTCCCTTCCTCAAGTCATGGTCCAAGAGGCAGGAAGTGAGGTCAAGGCACCTGCTGACAACCTTGTGGTGATCCTTTTTCTCCTTGCTAACCTGCTACTTGAAAGAAGGCACAAATGGAAGCAAACTATCACACAACCAATCTAATCTACACTGCTGTAATGGAAATGCATCTACTAAGAAAATGAACAATTAAGCTATGAATCTACACTAGCATACATGTACAATAAGGACGAGCCTTGGCTGCTAGGGTTGGGCCCTAACCCAAGAGCTTCAGCCCTCTGAATTGACTCAGTGCTGGCTCAAAACAAAACTCATTCTTATTACCAAAACAACAATTTACATCAAAAAATTGTCACAAGTCTTGCAGATCAAAAATAAAGTAGGGTTTTACAGTAAAAATCTGAATCCTACTGAGCTCCTAGGCCTCTCTACTTATACATCTAAAGTCTCCAATGACTTCCTTAAAATTAGGGAGGCTCGGCTCCCAAACTCGAGACAAACTGGTGCTTTGTCTTTCACTTGCTCTGCTGCCTTCTAGTCCTCATGATTTGGTTGTTTGCACTCCGAGCTGATGGAGGAATATTCGAATGGACGGGTAGTAAGTGAGGAGGATTTACCTCCTATAATCCCTCTCCCTTGTCCCATTTGAGTTTTTACCTTGGTCTTTGCCAAAATTCCTTGCTTTTATCCTTTAATCTTGCATTAAATGCACCTTAGACCACAAAGCAAAATATCCAACTCTAACTCATCTCATAAACAAAATATAATCAAAAGTATGCAATAAGTTATGATAATAGTTGGTTTGACTAAGCTAGGAGGTGAATTAAGGCCCATATAATTACCCAATGATGAGGCTCATCATCACCCCCTACTAAAAGTGTTGCTCATCCTCTGAGTACTTAGTCAATATCCATATCCTTCATGGCTCTGGTAGCCTCTCTGACATCCCATGCCTCTGTTGTGGTCTCCTCTTCTTGTTCATAAAACAATGCATTATTTTCTACTTCTTCCAACTACCTCTTTTCTTCTTCTTCTTTTCTCCCTTCTAGCATCCCCAAGAGTAGTGCTCGACTGAGTTTTAGGCCTACCCAATTGACCTTCAACCCTTGCATAGATTGCTTATACATAGGTGTCTTGTCGAGTGCCTCTCTCAACCATTGAGGGGAGTGATATTCTCTTATCTTTAAACTGTATGGAAGCGTGTTCCATCTCCTTCGGCAAGCATGTATATTATCATCTCCTAGCAGCCTAAACATGTCCTCAAAATGTGAAATTTCTTGCTCTTGGGCAACAAGATATCTAGGTGCCAACTGAGGATCATTTGCAATCAAATTATGGGTACTGATGAGGGCCATGGGATTTGATTGTTCAGCTCTGATCAAAAGAGGTTTAGTTTTCTCTCTTGCCAATATCCTTTTCATCTCTGTAGCTCTTGACTCCTCATGGTTCATCCATGATGCCAAAGCCATTAATTGTAGATCTCCTAGCTTGGCATTGGGGTCCCAAACATTCATGTCTATGAGGGCCATGTTGTGCAAATAGAATCCAGACATTTTGGCCCTATCCTCTAGTGTACTTTGATCACAGAGATCAATAAACCGCCTGTAGTCCTGAAATGGCATGGTTCCCCTCTATGCTAGTGTCTTAATCTGAAACTGTATCCATTGTTATTTGAGGTAGAGAGCATAGGATTTTGCTGGTATCCTACACTATATTTCCTTCAAGGAGAGGTTGGCCATACATGCTAGTTTGTTCTCTCTTTCCTGCAGTTGTCCCCTCAGCCATGCATTTTCTGTCTCTAATTGATTTCTCATTAGAGCTTCTCTGTCCCTTAAGAAACTTAGCTCTCTGCCCATTTCTTTGAGTTTTTTCTTCATGTGCCCAATGTCTTCCACCCCCTTTGATTTGGCGATCTACATCCATTGGTGAGTTCTGGCCCTCTCCTTCTCAAGCTCGAAGAACAGTAGGATGGAAAAATTTTGAGGTATGACCCTGCCTCCTTCAATAAACTGGTAATAGGAGTCCAGGTTAGGTTTGGGGCTGGGTTCCTTTGTCTCTAGGTTCTCCTCTTTACCTTCTTGCTGCTCCCCTACTTTTCTTTCCAATTTTTGTGCCTCGTGTAGATTCAACAGAGTATCCTGTAGGACTGTTTTTGCCTCCTGTAGATTTTGTTGTGAATCATGTAGGATTGCCTTACCCTTTGAGGAAGTTGATCTAGTAGGAGGGCTCCTTACATAGGTGATAGGGGACTTAGGGGAAGGAATTTTGTCTTTTTGTGTAGGGGAATCTTTAATCTCAATAGGAGTTTTGGTTGATGTTTGTGGCTTCCCCTGTCTTATTCTTGTGCTCTTTCTTGTCCTAAAATATAGTGGGGTTTGCCTATGCCTTTTTCCTTTTTGCTTGATTGGGGTGCAGAGAGTAGTGAGGGCAGTTGTTGCATCTCCCTCAGTGGCCTTTGGAGACACCCTAGGTGACTCCTCCTTGTGTTCTGTCCCCTCTATTCTATTGCCTTCTTCCTCTCTGTCTTTCTTGTCTTCTTCTTCTTGTAGATCTTCATCATCTCTATCAGTTTCCTCCTTAATTTCCTCCTTTGTTTCTTCATCATCCTCCTTCTCTTCTCCCTCTTCTTCTTCATCTTCATCATGTTCCTCTGTGTCAGCTCCTTCTTCATCCATCTCATCCTTATCTTGCTCTGTATCTTCCTCTTCCTATTTTACTTCCTCTTCACTGACAGTAGGACTAACATCATAAGTGAGAGCTTTGATGTCATCCTCTGTTGGCATGTCTCTGAAAACTGACCATGTTATAGGGGTTCTGAGGTTTCAGAGGGCATCTTCAATGAGGATCCTAATCAACCCATGGTGTGCTAATTGTTAGGAATTCCCCTCCTTCACTTTGATGCTTGAGTCTATGAGTGATTGAAGCAAGAAATATGGTATGCTGAGCCTCTGGTGAGGGGGTGTTTCTACTCCAAATCTTAATTCTTCAAGGATCCTGAAATGATAGCCATAGAAAAAACTATATCTACCCTCACACGAGATGTATTTTATTAGTTGGTAGCCTACCTCACTCCATGGGTATGGCAGACTTTCCCTCCTCTTGTTGTCTGCTAATGGTTTCTCTATTTTTGCAGGTATATCTGGTTGAAGATCTAATGCTGCTGCTTTGGAGCTCCTGGATCATCTTGCTGGAGACTTTTTGCTGGTGTGATTGGCATTCTGTGGGATAGGCTGCTATAGGATTTCCTACAGGATGTCCTGTAGCTACTTCTCCCTCATAATTCTTTAATCATTTTTCTTGTTGGGGCTATGAGGATGGTGGCATGGATGGAAAGAAGGAGTGGGAGTGTGGAGAGCAAAGGAAACTCAGGTGATGTTCTTTACTACTCTCTATTTTCCCTTTTTTTCTTTGAAGACTGAAGAAAAAACTGTTGAAATTGATCCTTTTTTTTGAATGGTGAGTGTAGGGATGATGATGGTGGATGAGGTGAGGTGCTAGATCATGAATAGGGTGAATTTTAGGGACCTAACAAGTCCATCATATGCCTTTGGATTGCTTCCTGTATGATTTCTTGGTCACTGTAATTCCTACAGGATCATCCTATAGGTTTTCAGGGGATCCTGTAGGAATACAGGGGATCCTGTAGAAAACACAGTCTTTGCATAAATCGAAGAAATGGAGTGGGAAAATGACAAAAATGATGGAGGGATGCATGGTAAGGAGTGAAAAAAATGAATATGTGAGTGGTAGGGGTCTCCTTGGGATCCTCTTTTGCTCCTTAACTATCCTTCTCGCCCACCTGCAAATGGAAATTTTATGATAAAAAATAAAAATAATTTCTTTTTTGTTTTTGTTTTTTTGTTTAAAAACAACTAGGCTGCCTTAGAGAGGTTTTCACCCTAGATGTTTTCCTTGGGCGCCTCAAGAAAGGTTTTCACCCAGGGATCTTCTTATTCTCTTTTTCTTTTTGTTGTTTTTTTCTCTCTTTTTTTTTTTTAGTCATCACCGGGCCGCGTCGAGAGTTTTTCAACCCAAAGATGGGGCTCAGGCGCCTCATGGAGGTTTTCACCTGAGTCCTTATTCTTTTTCTTTTTTCCTTAGCGATTTGATGAGGGAGGAGCTAGAACTTGCTCCATTATCATCACTGTTTTATTGATATCATCAACGAACTCTTGTTTTGATAAAGGTCTCTTGTACATTTCCAATCGGTGTCCATTAACAAGCAAAGGAATGGTCTCTTCATCTATGGTTCTAATTTGCACTGAACCGTTATCATGGCATCTTTCCACAACATAAGGTCCGAGCCATATTGTCCTTAACTTTCCCTTGAAGTCTTTATACCTAGAATCATATAACAATGCCCAATTGCCTTCTTCAAACTACTTCTCCTTGATATTTTTATCATGCCAGATCTTCCTCTGAAGTTGAACTACCTTTTTATGTATCAGGACCTACATTCTGAATTCATCCAAGCCATTCAATTGGAACAATCTATTTTTGTGCACTGTTGAGATCCAAATCTAGTTGGGCTGCCATCCTTGAGGTGTTATATTCAAATTCAATGGACAACAAGGCCTTTTTCCCATAGACCAGCTCATAGGGTGTGAATCCAGTGGTGGTCTTCCATGTGGTATTATAGGCCCAGGTGGCCTCAACTAGCCTTTCTGCCCAATCCTTCCTGCTGTTGCTCATCACCTTGGTTAAGATGCCCACCAGTGCTCTATTGGTCACCTCCACTTGCCCATTAGCTTGTGGATGATAGGGAGTGGAAGTCTTATGCTTGATCTTGTGATGGCTGAGCAAGTCTTCGACCATGTTGTAGGTGAACTGGCTGCCTTGGTCTATGACCAGCTCTCTAGGGTACCCAAATTTGTAGAATACATTCTCCTTTAGAAACTCAGCCACCTTCTCTTATGTTGCTGCCTTAATTTCCTTAGTTTCAGCCCACTTAGTCAAATAATCAGTGCACACAACAATGTGTTGTTTTTGCTTTGAAGGAGGGTCAATAGGCCCAATGAAGTCCATGCCCCACTTGTCAAATGGCTCGAAAGTCACTTGAGGCTGCAGAGGCATTTTATCTTTTGGAGTAGGCCTTCCCATCCTCTGGCACTGATCACACTGCCTAGTGTATTTTTTCACATCTTGATGAAGAGTGGGCCAATAATAGCCTACTTGTAACACTTTGAATGTTGTTGTTTTGCTGCAAAGTGACCTCCACAAGGCCCATCATGATAGGTCAGAAGAATGTCAAAGACTTCCTCATCCCTGACACATTGATATGGGCCAAGTTTGAAAAGATTCCCCCCAATCCAAGTGAAGGGGGCGCTTTTCCTGACTATCTTGCTCTTTCCTTTGGAGGACAAGTTTGGTGGGAACTGAGTTGATACCAAATAGTTTGTTATATCAGCAAACCATGGAGAGAGAACTGAAATAACAAATAAGTGCTCGTCCAGTAACTGGTCATCCACCATTCCTTCTTCACCTGTAGGCAAATTTACCCTAGATAAAAAGTCTGCAACAACATTTTCCTTACCAGGCTTATCAACAATGGTTAGATCAAACTGTTGTAATAAAAGTAACCATCTTATAATTCGAGCATTCACATCTAGTTTGTTCATTAAATATTTGATTGCAGCATGGTCAGTATGCACAAATGTTTGATAGCCTGTAATGTAATGCCTGAATTTGTTTAATGAATGCACAACAACCAGGAGTTCCTTTTCGGTCACTGTATAATTTAGTTCAGCCTTTGATAAGTTCTTACTGATAAAATAGATAGCATAAGGCAGTTTTTCATCTATCTGACCTAGGGATGCTCCTATGGCTTTGTGTGAGGCATCAACATGAATATGAAAGGGGAGGGCTTAGTTTGGGCCTCAAAGAATTGGTGTAGTGGTTAACTTATCCTTTAGGATGTCTGAGGCCTCTTGACAGCTTTTTGACCATATAAACTCATAATTTTTGGCCAACAAACCAAATAAAGGAGAGGCCAACTTGTTGAAGTCCTTTATGAATCTTCGGTAGTATCCAGCTAACCTTAGGAAACTTCTAACATCTCTCTGCTTTTGAGGAGGTGGGACCCTTTGGATGATGGCTATTTTGTTTGGGTCCACCTGCAGTCCTTGTTGAGATATTGAATGACCTAGCACGGTCCCTGCAGTCATTAAGAATTCACATTTTTCAGGACTGAGATACAGGTTCATTTCAATGCACTTATGCAATACTTTTCCTAGGTTAGATAGGGATTCTTGAAAATCACAGCCATACGGTGTAAAATAATCCATATAAATCTCCACTGCATCATGGACTAATTCGGTGAAAATACTCAAGACTGCTCTCTGGAAAGTGGCAGGAGCATTGCATAGGCCAAAAGGAAGGACCCTATAGGAAAAATTACCCCAAGGACAGGTGAATGTGGTCTTATCCTGGTCTTCTGGGTAGATCTGGATTTGGTTGTACCCACTGAATCCATTTAGGAAAGAGAAAAACCTTTTCCCTGCCAGGCCATCTAACACTTGTTCAATGAAGGGTAGAGGAAAATGATCATTCTTTGTGACTTTGTTCAACTCCCTATAATCGACACAAATCCTCCACTTACCATTTTTCTTGGGAACTAACACCAAAGGGGAGACCCACTCACTATCGAATATAAGGTAAATGAATACTGCATCTAACAATTTTTGCAGTTCTTATTTGAATATATCTTTAAGAGATGGATTCATCCTCCTTTGTGGTTGCCGAACCGTCTTGCAACCTTCTTTGACGTATATGTGGTGAGTACGCAATGAGGGGTGTACTCCCTTCATTTCCTTGTAACTCCAAGCGAAGGCTTCGAGATTTTCCTTTAACATGTTGCATAGCTTCTCCTCTTCGAGAGTAGAAAGAGATGGATTGATTTTCAAGGTTCTCTCTGGGCTGAATTGTATGGTTTTGACACGGAGTGGGTTGGAATCGGCCAAGCATAAGTCAGTTGGATGAATGTTCTAGGTTTCCTTTCCTGCTTCTTCTAAAGGTAATGAACCGAAAGTTGGACTTTGGAGAAGGTGATCAATCAAGTCATCCTCATCTTGATGTCCTCCTCCCATGGTTGCTTCCAAAGCATAAAGTTGGGTGGAATAAACTTCATATTCTTCCTCCTCCTCCAACCATAAAGGTAAATCATGCTCTAGAGAAGGTTGAGCATGAGGGTATAGGACTAACTGCTTGGACATATGCCCATTCTTGATGATCATATTCCCAGCTCTGCAGCTAATGTAAGCATCGATTGTGGCCAACCACGGCCTCCCAAGGATGAGAGGATAACTAGTAAGCTTAGCCTTAGGCTAGAAAACTAGGAAATATGCAGGGTACTCTCAGGAGTCAATGGAGACCATCACGTCCTCCACAATTTCCTCAGGGGTTGCTGTGGAATGGTCTGCAAGTTGCAGGACTGTTGTGGTCTTCCTCAGTTACCCTTGGATGTTGAGCTTGAGCATGGTGTCCTTGGCCATCACATTAATGGCAACCCCAAGATTGATGAGAGTGTGTGGGACAATGGTGCCATTGATGTGCACATCTACTACAGGGCTTCCAGGGTCCAAATATTTTGGACATATTACCTGCCCCAGCATTAAGTCAGACAGCTGCCCAATGACATTAATGGTAGGGGCATCCCTTTTTCACCTCCCTGGATGCTTGAAGCATTTCTCCTTAATCAACTTATTGTAAATGGGAACATCTTTTATTGCCTGGAGAAGGGGGATCTTTACACATAGATTTTTCAATTCTCCCAGAAGTTCAGTCTCTTCTGGGGTAGGCTGGAGTGGTTGGGCTAATCTCTCAGGAAAGGGTGGATTTACTTTAAGGTTGCTTTCCTCTCTTTCTTCCTCAACCTCCCTAGGTGGAGGGGGAGGTTGGTTATCTAGGAGAACTCTCCCAGATCTCAGGTTAATCTCCTGGATTTCCACAGCATAAGCTGGATATGATGTCTCTCCACTGTATACTTGTTGAGCCTACCTATTGTTTAGGTTCGGATTTGGCTAGGTAGGCATCTGGTTTTGCTTGGGTGGAGCAGAGTGTAGGAGTTGTGGTTGGGCAGGTGGTGGAGGCAATAGAGCTAGAGAATTGTTGTATTGGGGCCTCCACCCTTGGAGTGGTGTATTCCACTGAGGTTGTGGCAGAGCATAAGGTTGAAATGACTGGCTGGCTGGCTGGGAATGATACTGAGATGCATAGGACCAAGGAGGGGGTGTAGACCAGGAAGGATGAGCAGGGGGTCCCCAATAAGGTATAGTTGTAGTTTGGCTGGGGTTGTAATATGCATGGGATGACCCTTGCATGCCCTGCTGGTATGGTCTAGGCCTACGAGGTCTTCTTTGGTTAATGTAGCAAAGTTGCTCAGTGACCCCTTCACTAGCTGATATACAGCTTTGAGTCCGGGTAAAAAAGGGCACTCGTTTGTGGAGTGGTTTTCTTCACAGACTGAGCAAATTTCAATACAGTTCAATGGACATTCATTCCTAGGATGCCTCTTGGTGCATCTAGGACAAAATATGGCCAAGGCTCTCTCTGCTTCCTCCTGCTTCCTTTTAATGTTCATGGTGTCCATTTGCAAGGCAAGGGTTTGTAACATCTCACTTTTGAAATCTTCCAACATGTTCCAATTTCACCCTTGATGGATGAGTTGGAAGATGACGTACTGGCCATAGGTTGACTACCCCTACCCTTTTTCCAGGCCGCCCTAGAATCGTTTCTAAAGACAGTCTTGATATCCTCATAGGGTAATTGGTAGATGTCTCCTCCTGCTAACAAATGTAAGGTATCCAGAAGATCTTCTCTTACTCCCCGAAGCACGACCAACTTTAGTGATTCAGGGTCAAGTGTGCACCTGGCCCTTTTGTAACTGAGTTTGAATCTTTCTTCATAGTCTTCTAAGGATTCATCATGGCCTATGGTCATCTTGAAAATTTCTTCTTTAGTATCCTTTGACCGACAGTAGTCCCGATATTTGTTGTTAAAGGACTGTTGCATCTAAGCCCAAGTTGTGATTCTATCTCCAGGTAAACCCATGAACCAACACAATGCTACATCCTTGAGGGTAGATGGAAATAGTTTTAACGTTTTCTCATCATCTGTATAGTCATAGGTTCGGCATATAACAACAAACTCAAACGGGAAAGTGTCGGGGTACTCTGTGGTCACGCCATGGAAATGAGGTAGGGTAGAGGGGCTTATATTTTTCATCTTAGTGTCCCCATTGGTTTCTCTAATGGGGAAGGCACCCTCAACTCTCTCTCTATTCCCTCTATCATTTCGGATTTTCAGCCATTGGTTCAGTAGGAATGGGTTCCTCTTCTTCTTCTTCCCCGGTAGGTTCTTCAAATATGTCAAGTTTCTCACCTAAGGGTTCCTCCAGTTCACAGCTAGCAAATAAGAGAGAAGGTTTGGCTACAGGATGCAATGGGGGTATTTGGCAAAAAATTCCCTAAGTTGTCCCTATTCCTACGAGGCATGAAAGGAAATATTTTTGGGTTGGTTTTCTATTCTTTTTTAAAACTTGGAAAGTACTTGTAGGATTGATGTTAGGTCCCTATGATACTAGTGATTCCCCCATTAATATTGTAATTGTATCCCTTAATAATATTGTTGTGTCCCTATTGTCCCCATATTGTTATTATTGTGCCCCATAGAATCCCTCTATTGTTATTTTTGTGCCTTTATATTATTATTGTTAGGTCGGCTTGGTTATATTGTGACCCCTTAGACTCCTATATATAGAAAGGAGGTTTCGTCATTTTAATCATCCAAGAATTGTTCATTTATGTAATGTAAAGGAGGTTGCCCCCTCAAAGAGGCTGAATTCTAAGACGTTGATCTATCTTTTCTATCTTTTTGTGAGCTGGTTTCATACCAATTGGTATCAGAGCTTTGGATTCTAGGGTTTCACTGCTCCAAATAGGTCATCGTGGAATTTTTTCTATAAATTCTTTTCTGCGACGTTTCAAAAGTGAAAAAAAAACCCATTTGATACGAAATCGCACTGAACCTCGAGTCCGATTTTCAGAGCTTTTCGCGCTATATTTTCGGAGATATGATCTGAGGAATTTGGTCTTTTCGCAGACTCTTGAATTACACTCCAAACAGGTGACCTGGGGAAAATTGTCATAACTTTCTCTCTGGGCATCGGATTGAAATTTTGTAAGAAGGTACAAAAAGAGGACGGACTGTAGTTTCTTGTATATATTTTTCAGAGCCAAAGGTCGAAACAATGACACATGGCACTTAATACAAGTTCGCTCTTCTGGAAAGGTTTATAATTAGGTCATCTTGGGAGATTGTACATAAATTTTGCTTGGAGAATCCAATTTGGATCAGACTGGTGCCATTGGAAAGAGGACGTAGAGGGCTACTACAGGGCGCAATTTCATAACTCTATGGTCTAAAATTACAAAGATACATCAGATTCAATATCAAGCTCCTATAAAATGAAAAAAGGTGTGTAGTTTTTTTAAATTTTTGCATAAGCTTGGTTTGAAAAATTAGTTTGAAGGAATTCAAAGGGCATAGTAAAGCATTATTATCGGTAATTGATGCCTCGAGGAAAGAAAATGCAAACACCTAGTAAGCAACCTGAAAGCTCTAGCATGACTCATGAAGAAGAGGAAGAAATGCAACATGATATATCAAAATTACGAGACCAAGTGCAACAAGTGTCACTTGCACAAAAAGTAATAGAATCTAAGATGGATGGTTTAAAGAAAGATGTAGAAGCTAAGATGGATGGATTAAAGAAAGGTGTAGAAGCTAATATGGATTGTTTAAAGAAAGGTGTGTAAGCTAAGATGAATGGCATGGACGCTAAGATGAATGGCATGGACACTAAAATGGATGGCATGGATGATAATATGAAAGAATTGAAGATAAATTTGAATAAGTTGCTACAAGAAATGGTCACTAATGGTGAAAGGGTAGTAAAGGAAACTCATGATGAGAACAAAGTAAATGTTAATCATGATTCCATAGACTCTAATGTTGGATCGAAGACCCACCATATTCCAAAAATCGATATGAGGAAGTTTGATGGCAAGGATCCCGCAACATGGATATTACAGATGGAGCAATTTTTCGATCTCAATAATGTGCAAAACACACAAAAGGTACGTATTCCAACTTTATATTTGGAACCAAATCAGTTTGTACGGTATCAATGGCTTTGCTCTCGTAAACAAATTATCACTTGGACAATTTTTACGGAAGAATTGGCAGCACATTATGAGGATACAAAAAGCAACACTTTTTTTAGCCAATTGATAAGTCTTAAACAAAAGGGTTCAATAATGGAGCACATTGAGGAGTTCCAAAAATTGAACATAAGGGTAAAAAATATTCCAGAGGAGCATAGGATTGATGTGTTCATAGGGACTTTAAAGGATAATATCCAACATGATGTTCGCCTTTGGGAACCTAATTCATTAGAGAAGGCATTCAGATTAGCAAGAAAAATGGAAAGAAAAATTATGGCAACCAGGAAGCATACCACTCACAACTATAAAGATGGAAGTGTTGTTGCCCCTAGCCTTCCACAACCTATAAGTTTGACACCACTACAATTGGAAGAAAAAAGAGCAAAAGGGCTTTGTTACAGTTGTGATAGCAAATACACTAAAGGTCATAAGTGTGCTAAGAAGAGATTATTCTACATGGATTGTGAAGAGGAAGAAGAAAAGGAGAAAGAAAGGTTAAAAGAAGAGGATATACTCCAGGAACAAAGCCTAGATAAAGAAGAAATGAATCTGACCATATCTTGTAATGCATTGGTTGGAATTACCACTCCTCAAACCATCAATATAGAAGGACAAATCAAGAAGAAAAAGGTAATAGTGTTGATTGATTTAGGAAGTACCCACAATTTTATTCATTGAATTGCTTCCTATATCCCGCACCAGAGTGTCAAGTGATGGTTGCAAATGGAGGAACGATAAATTGCTTTGGAAAGTGCCATAATATCAAGCTAACCATGGGAGAACATGTATTGAAAAACCCAATGCTTTCTATTCCAATGGGAGGTGCTGATGTTGTACTAGGAGTCCAATGGCTACAATCCTTGGGTACAATAGATTTTAACTTTCAAGAACATTTTATGAAATTTTATGCGGAAGAAAAGGAAGTTGAATTAAGGGTTATTGCAGGGAAACCAGGAAAGATAATAAGCTCTAACGGTATGACAAAGCTTCTAAAAAAGGAACAACGAGGTGTAATTGCGCAATTATGTTCGCTAGATGTTTCCACATCGAAAACATCTATTTCTCCAGATCTCCAAAAAATCTTGGAAAATCATTTTAAGGTATTTGAGACTCCCAAAGGTCTCCCACCTATTCGTGATCATGATCATGCTATTCATTTGATTCCAGGAAGTGTTCCTCCAAACATCAGGCCGTACAGATATCCCTATGCCCAAAAGAGTGAAATTGAACATATGGTTGCAGAAATACTTGAGGCTGGTATAATTCAACCTAGGCAATGTTCTTTCTCTACTCCAATAATGTTCTTTCTCTACTCCAATAGTATTGGTGCACAAGAAGGATGGATCATGGTGCATGTGTCTGAATTATAGGGAGCTCAACAAGCTCACTAGTAAAGATAAGTTTCCCATTTTTGTCATTGATGAATTATTGGATGAATTGCATGGATCAATTTACTTCACCAAGTTAGATCTTCGTTCAGGATATCATCAAATCAGAATGAAGACTCAAGACATTCCGAAAACAACATTTAGAACTATGAGGGTCCTTAGAAAATTTGTGTTAGTATTTTTTAATGATATACTAATCTACAGCAAGTCTTGGAAGGATCATGTTGAACACGTTGATAGGGTGCTACAACTATTGGAGGAGAAACAATTATATGCAAAAAGATCCAAATGTTTCTTTGGAGTACAAGAGGTGGAATATCTGGGTCATATTGTATCTCATGAAGGAGTTAAGGTAGACCCTAGCAAAATTAAAGCCATTAAGGAATGGGAAATCCCCACATCCATGAAGCATTTGCGAGCATTTATCGGGTTGATAGGGTATTATCGCAGGTTTGTTAAGAATTATGGGAAAATAGCAGCACCTCTAACAACATTGTTGAAGAAAGATGCATTTTCATGGACTCCAGAAGCAACAAAGGCCTTCGAATATCTTAAAGAGGCAATGTGCCAAGCACCGGTCTTAGCTACACCAGACTTCACAAAAACCTTTATTGTTGAATGTGATGCGTCCCGAAATGGAATTGGTGCTGTTTTAATGCAAGATGAAAGACCCATTGCTTTCGAAAGTCGTCCAATCAAGGGAAAGTATTTACACAAAGCTATTTATGACAAGGAAATGTTGGCAATACTACATGCACTTAAGAAATGGTGACCCTGCCTAATGGGAAGACACTTCAAGGTAAAAACGGATCATGATAGCCTTAAATACTTTTTAGAACAAAGATTATCCTCTGAAGAACAACAAAATGGGTCACAAAGATGTTGGGCTATGACTTTGAAATAATATACAAAAAAGGGAAGCAAAATGTTGTGGCAGATGCACTCTCAAGAAAGGATGAGGATGTGGAAGCATTGTTGTGCGCCATTTCTATTATCCAACCAGATTGGATAAACGAAGCAAGGGAGGAATGGAAGAATGACAAAGAAGTGTGGGAACTTATTCGAAAGTTACAACAAGATTCTAGTACATCTGATACATTTAGCTGGAAAAATGATTCGTTATGGTACAAAGATCGCTTATACCTCTGTAAGAATTCCCAACTCAAACAAAATATTCTTCTGGAATTGCACGCTTCTCCCTTAGGAGGGCACTCAAGATTTTTAAAAACTTACCACAGGGTTAAGAAGGAATTTTTTTGGGATGGCCTTAAATCAGATATTCAAAAGTTTGTGGCGGAATGTTTGGTATGCCAACAAAATAAAGCTGAAACAATTAAGACACCAGGTCTATTACAACCTTTATCCATTCCAAGCCAACATTGGGAGGAGGTTTCAATGGATTTTATCACAAGTTTACCCAAGTCTAGGGGAAAAAGTGTCATCATGGTGGTAGTTGATAGACTTACCAAGTTTGCACACTTTTGTGCATTATCACATCCATTTAAAGCCAGTACAGTTTCTACGACATTTATGGAAACTATTCAAAAGCTACATGGAAACCCAAATATTATTGTAAGTGACAGAGATCCCATTTTTACAGGAAATTTTTGGACAGAATTACTTTCTTGTCTTGGTACTCAGTTAGCTCATAGCTCATCTTATCATCCGCAATCTGATAGGAAAACAAAGATAGTAAACAAATGTTTGGAAGGATATCTTCGTTGCTTTGTATCTGATAAACAGGCACAATGGGTCAAATGGTTGCCTCTGGCTGAATGGTGGTATAACACTTCCTTCCATACTGCAACAAAAATGACCCCATTTATGGCACTTTATGGATATCATCCACCATCCATCACATCATATTTAAGAGAAAATTCTAAGGTTCAAGCAGTGGAACATCACATCGAGCATCAATGACAAGTTCTCCAACTCTTAAAGGATAACCTCGTGTTGGCGCAGAATAGAATGAAACAACAGGAATATCAACATCGCAGTGAAAGAAGTTTTGATGTAGGTGATTGGGTATTCTTACGGCTACAACCATATAAAAAAATGTCCCTCAAGCAAGCTAAGAAGGATAACAAATTGTCACCAAAGTCTTATGGTCCGTACAAGGTGTTGCAAAAGATTGGTACTATGGCATACCAATTGGAGCTTCCTGCAGCTTCTCGAGTGCACCCAATTTTCCATGTTTCATGTTTAAAGAAGGTTATAGGCGACAAGCTCCCAGTTCAAACAATATTGCCAGAACTTGACGAGGAAGGAAAAATTATATTGGAACCGGAAGCAGTCATAGAAACAAGAACTCGACAACTACGAAATCGATCCATTTCAGAGTATCTCATCATGTGGAAGAACTTATCCACTAAAGATTCCACATGGGAGGATGAGAATTTTATACAGAAGCATCCATAACTACTCAAGCGTTGAGGACAACACTTTTTTGAAGGAGAGGGGCATGTTAGGTCCCTATAATACTAGTGATGCCCCCATTAATATTGTAGTTGTATCCCTTATTAATATTGTTGTGCCCCTATTGTCTCCATATTGTTATTACTGTGCCCCATAGAATCCCTCTATTATTATCTTTGTGCCTTTATATTATTATTATTAGGTTGGCTTGGTTATATTTGTAGGTTTTAACCCTGTACAGAAATTACCTGCATACGAATTCTGAAACACAGAAAATAAACAATGCGAGATCATAACACATAAAACACATATACACAGAGATTTTCCCTTGGATCCCAAAACCGGGACTACCAGCTTGATTTTTCATTATGTTCCTTTCAACGTTATAATACATATTTATACATGCTGAAGCATCCAATACCATGGACCGAAAACCATCGCATCCAATACCATGGATCAAAAACCATCGTGTCCAATACCATGGGCCGAAAACCATCGCGTCCAAAAAAACATGTGCAAAAATCATGCACAAAACCATAGGTGGGTCTGCCCAACCTAACATAAGGTCCAAAATCAAAATTTTCCAGGGCGTTGCCCCAGACCCCATAAAGTGGGGTTACAGGTGCCCTTCAAATCCCCTGTTAACTACGTGGAAAGAATATAACACAACCCAACAATATTGTGACCCCTTATACTCCTATATATAGAAAGGAGGTTTTGTCATTTGAATCATCCAAGAATTGTTCATTTATGTAATGTAAAGGAGGTTTCCCCTCGAAGAGGCTAAATTCTAAGGCATTGATCTATCTTTTCTATCTTTTTGTGAGCTGGTTTCATAACAATTGAAATTGTTGATTGAATGAAATTTACTGGCAGAATGAAAAAGCTACTTGCTGAATTGAAATCCTACTTGCAGAATGGAAAGGATAGCAGATAATGCAAAATGAAAGAAAGGAAACAACTAGATTACTTTGCAGAAGTAAACAAATGGCAGAATATTGAAGACAAGAAATAGAAGAAAAGAAAGCAGGAATCACATTCTACTCAGACACCTCCCTGAAAACGGCACCAAAAAGTGATGAGCGCCAGTATTGCAGCAAGGATGTTGCACCTCTTGGGCTACCAGCTTTACTTATCAACCCATGGTTCGTACAAACTTGGAGGCGACAGTGCTGTATGCACAACTAAAAGCAATGGTTTTGCCTGTTGTCATTGTTCAACTGGCGAGAGACCACTGGGGTCCAAGCCAGACTTCTATAAAGTCAGAAGAAGCTTCATTCTTTGATGGAAGAAAAATCAACATGGAATGCTAAACGACACCATACCCTAATTAACCATTTAAGAAGTTATGCTAAGCAGAATTTCTAAATAAACACTAAACAAATGCTACTATCTAAGTTGCAGAAGTAAAAAGCATCAAACAATACTAATGTGCAAGTAAAGAAACTAAACTAAATCTGTTTTCACTTTTTTGGTTTTGTAGGCAAAATCAAGTATGCAAGCTAATTTTTCTTGGGGATGTGACAGGTGGATGGAAGGTGTTTGAGGATGGCTAGAAGGTTTATGAAGTGGTTGGATGGTGTGGAGGGGTCCTAGGAGGCTTTTTGTGACTACCTAGAGGTTTCCCATCAATTTGGCCTCAAAACAGAGCGTTTCAGGAAAACCTACAGGATGTACTAGAAACCTACAAGGTGATCCTGTAGGAATTACAGGAAACCTATAGGATATAGCTGAGAGCTAATTGTGAGGTGTTGGAGGTGTTGGTAAGCTTGGGAAAGGTGTGTGATGGGTGGAATGGAGTGTTAGAAGGTCTAGGAGCACTCAGGAGTCAATATCCAAGATAAGAGATGGCTAGATTCACTCAACGTATCTAGGGGAATTTCAATGAAAAATGATGAAAAACTAGTGAGGGTGATGGTGAAACAAGGGATGGGTAAGGTGGATGAAGTGGAAGGTGGCTTCTAGTGATGAAGTCTTGGTCTCCTTCTGAAGTACCTACTCTGCTTAAAACATGTGTGTCTTCCAAGAACTATGCAACAAGGTACATTTTCATAAACTAGAAAAACATGAATCGATTGCCAATGAAATCTGCCTTGCATTATGAACCAAATACTGAATCAAAGACAACAAACTCCAAAGCTCATACAAGAACTAGAAATATGTGTTTTTGGGGCTGTTGAAGGGTCCCTTCCTCAAGTCATGGTCACAGAGGGAGGAAGTGAGACCGAGGCACCTGCTGACAACCTTGTGGTGATCCTTTTTCTCCTTGCTAACCTGCTACTTGAAATAAGGCACAAATGGAAGCAAACTATCACACAACAAATCTAATCTACATTGTTGTAATGGAAATGGATCTACTAAGCAAATAAACAATTAAACTATGAATCTACACTATCATATATGTACAATAAAGAGGAGCCTTGGCTGCTAGGGTTGGGCCCTAACCCAAGAGCTTCAGCGCTTTGAGTTAACTTAGTGCTAGCTCAAAACAAAACTCATTCTTCTTACCAAAACAACAGATTACATCAAAAGACTGTCACAAGTCTTGCAGCTCGAAAATAGAGTATAGTTTTACAATAAAAATCTGAATCCTGCTGAGGTCATAGGCCTCTCTACTTATACATATTAAGTCTCCAACGACTTCCTTAAAATTAGGGAGGCTCAGCTCCCAAACTTGAGATAAACTGGTGCTTTGTCTTTCACTTGCTCGGTTGCCTTCTAGTCCTCATGATTTGGTTGTTTGCACTCCGAGCTGATGGAGGAATATTTGATGGAGGGCTAGTAAATGAGGAGGATTTGCCTCCTATAATCCCTCTCCCTTGTCCCATTTGAGTTTTGACCTTGGTCTTTGCCAAAATTCCTTGCTTTTATCCTTTAATCCTGCATTAAATGCACATTAGACCACAAAGAAAACTATCCAACTCTAGCTCATCTCATAAACAAAATATAATCAAAAGTATGTAATAAGTTATGAGAGTAGTTGGTTTGACTAAGCTAGGATGTGAATTAAGGCCCATATAATTACCCAATGATGAGGCTCATCATCACCCCCTACTGAAAGTGTTGCTCGTCCTTTAGCAACTTAGTCAATATCCATATCCTTCATGGCTCTGGTAGCCTCTTTGACATCCCATGCCTCTGCTGTGGTCTCCTCTTCTTATTCATAGAAGGCTACTTTCTTTTCTACCTCTTCCCACTACCTCTTTTCTTCTTCTTATTTTCTCCATTCTAGCATCCCCAAGAGTAGTGGTGGGCTGAGTTTTAGGCCTATCCAATTGACCTTCAACCTTTGCATAGATTTCTTATACATAGGTGTCCTACTAAGTGCCTCTCTCAACCTTTGAGGGGAGTGATATTCTCTTATATTTAAGCTGTATGGCAGTGTGTTCCATCTCCTTCAGCAAGAATGCATATTATCATCTCCTAGCAGCCTAAGCATGTCCTCAAAATGTGAAATTGCTTGCTCTTGGGCAACAAGATATCTATGTGCCAACTGAGGATCATTTGCAATCAAATCATGGGTACTGATGAGGGCCATGGGATTTGATTATTTAGCTCTGATTAAAAGAGGTTTAGTTTGCTCTCTTGCCAATATCCTTTTCATCTCTACAGATCTTGACTCCTCATGGTTTATCCATGATGCCAAAGCCATTAATTTTAGATCTCCTAGCTTCTCGTTGGGGTCCCAAACATTCATGTCTATGAGGTCCATGTTGTGCAAATAAAATTCAGACATTTTGGCCCTATCCTCTAGTGTACTTTGATCACAAATATTAATAAATTGCCTATAGTCCTGAAATGGCATGGTTCCCCTCTATGCTAATGTCTTAATCTGAAACTGTAGCCATTGTTCTTTGAGGTAGAGAGCATAGGATTTGGCTGGCATCCTACACTAGATTGCCTCCAAGGAGAGGTTGGCCATACATGCTAGTTGGTTTTCTCTTTTTTGCAGTTGTCCCCTCAGCCATGCATTTTCTGTCTCTAGTTGATTTCTCATTATAGCTTCTCTATCCCTTAATCCACTTAGCTCTCTGCCCATTTCTTTGATTTTTTCCTCCATGTGCCCAATGTCTTCCACCCCCTTTGATTTATCGATCTGCATCCATCGATGAGTTCTGGCCCTCTCCTTATCAAGCTCGAAGAACAGTGGGATGGCAAATTTTTGAGGTATGACCATGCCTCCTTCAATAAACCGGTAATAGGAGTCCAGGTTAGGTTGGGGGCTGGGTTACTTTGTCTCTGGGTCCTCCTCTTTACCTTCTTGCTGCTCCCCTACATTTCTTTCCAATTTTTGTGCCTCCTGTAGATTCAGCAAAGTATCCTGTAGGACTGTTTTTTCCTCCTTTAGATTTTGCTGTGGATCCTGTAGGATTACCTTACCCTTTGAGGAAGTTGATCTAGTAGCAGGTTTCCTTACATAGGTGATAGGGGACTTAGGGGAAGGCATTTTTCCTTTTTGTGTAGGGGAATCTTCAATCTCAATAGGAATTTTTGTTGATGTTTGTGGCTTCCCCTGTATTATTCTTATGCTCTTTCTTGTCCTAAAATATAGTGGGGTCTGCCTCTGTCTTTTTCCTTTTTGCTTGATTGGGGTGCTGAGAGCAGTGAAGGCAATGCTACCTCTCTCTCAGTGGCCTCTGGAGACACCCTAGGTGACTCCTCCTTGTGTTCTATTCCCTATGTTCTATTGCATTCTTCCTCTCTGTCTTTCCTGTCTTCTTCTTCTTGTAGATCTTCATCATCTCTATTAGTTTCCTCCTTAATTTCCTCCTCTGTTTCTTCATCATCATCCTTCTCTTCTCCCTCTTCTTCTTCATCTTCATCATGTTCCTCTGTGTCAGCTCCTTCTTCATCCATCTCATCCTTATCTTGCTCTGTATCTTCCTCTTCCTGTTTTACTTCCTCTTCACTGACAGTAGGACTAACATCATAATTGAGAGCTTTGATGTCATCCTCTGTTTTCATGTCTCTGAAAACTGACCATGTTATAGGGGTTTTGAGGTTTCGGAGGGCATCTTCAATGAGGATCCTAATCAACCCATGGTGTGCTAATTTTTGTGAATTCCCCTCCTTCACTTTGATGCTTGAGTCTATGAGTGATTGAAACAATAAATATGGTATGTTGAGCCTCTGGTGAGGGGGTGTTTCTACTCCAAATCTTAATTCTTCAAGGATCCTGAAATGATAGCCATAGAAAACACTATGTCTACCCTCTCATGAGATGTATTTTATTAGTTGGTAGCCTACCTCACTCCATGGGTATGGTAGACTTTCCCTCCTTACTCCATTTTTGTCCTTAGTGGGTTCTTCACCTTCTAAAAAGAATTTTCTTTTTGCCACCTGATTGTCTCCTTTGTCTTGTTTTCTCCATGGGATTCCTAGGGGAAGTTTGGTGACCCTGCTAATGAGCTTTGGGGTGAGATCTACAGTGAGGCCCCTTACTACAATAGTGGCATGGATTATGTTGCGAGTGAGGGAGAGAGCAATTCTTGAGCCACCTCATCATCATACCCTCTGAATTTTTCGAAAAACCCCATCCAGTTATGTCTTGCAAAGATTTCAAGCACTTGGGGGTGTTGTTGGATCCTCACAGTGTTTGTGGGCTCTCTCCTATTAACCCTCATGTCATCTTGCTAGTGAGGCTTGAGGGAAAAATGAGAAGGTTGAAACAATTTTTCAAATGCAGGAGCAAAATAGAGTTCACTGTGTATTTAATTCCCTTCACATGGTTGATAAATTCACCCAAATTCAGGGTATCCTTGGTTCATTTATTTGCAAAGGGGAATGTAATTTTAGAGCCTACCTCTTTAGACTGGTTGTAATGGCCAATTCTCATGATCTCCCTTCTGAACTCTTCTCTGCCAATCCTATAGATAGTGTCTGTGTATCTTGTAGACTGTATCCTGTAGGAATTCCTGTGCGTGCTACTGTAGGAATTCTTGTGCAATGAACGATGGATCATTGCTTCCGGTGGGTGGCCTGGGTTATGAGAGCGACTTGAGTGAGGGAGTTTTGAGGAGGTGAAATGCATGAATGCATGGGAATGATGTTTTATTTCCTCTTATGGTGATTCGGGGTGAGGTGGTGTGCTGGTAGCAAGGGTACGTTGCCATTTTTGGACCGTTGGTCCCCACTACCACCTCATCATTTCCCACTCCTCGTAATTAGCTACCACCTCATAGATTCGTAGTTTAATTGCTTTTTGTCCTACTCCTTCTTTGTCTTTGAGTTGACTGCAACGACGTGTGAGAGGACACCCGGTCGTGCATCTGTTGATTGAACGAAGGTGGCCAAGTTAACTGGCCACCTTTTCATTTATAAACCAACTATCTTGTAACCCTTACAATTTTTTACTACATGATGCATATGAGAGAGCGAGCAGGATACTTACATGTGGTTTCAAAGCATGTTGTAGTTGTCGAATACCATAGGTGTTGTTGTGTAATTTTGCTGCATGCCATTCTTCTTCCTCCTCTTGTTGTCTTCTAATGGTTTCTCTATTTTTGTAGGTATCTATGGTTGAAGATTCAATGCTGCTACTTTGGAGCTCTTGGATGATCCTGCTGAAGAGTTTTTGCTAGTGTGATTTGAATTCTGTGGGATAGGTTGCTACCGGATTTCCTACAGGATGTCCTGTAGCTACTTCTCCCTTAGAATTCTTTAATAATTTTGCTTGCTGGGGCTGTAAGAATGGTGGCATGGATGGAAAGAAGGAGTGGGAGTGTGGAGAGCAAAGGAAACTCAGGTGATGTTATTTACTACTCTCTGTTTTCCCTTTTTTTTCTTTTAACACTGAAGAAAAAACTGTTGAAAATGATCCTTTTTTTTGAATGGTGAGTGCAAGGATGATGATGGTGGACGACGTGAGGTGCTAGATCATGAATAGGGTGAATTTTAGGGACCTAACAAGTCCATCATATGCCTTTGGATTGCTTCCTGTAGGATTTCTGGGTCACTGTAATTCCTACAGGATCATCCTGTAGGTTTTCAGGGGATCCTGTAGAAAATACAATCTTTGCAAAATTTAAGCAATGGAGTGGGAAAATGACAAAAATGATGGAGGGATGCATGGTAAGGAGTGAAAAAAATGAACATGTTAGTGGCAGGGGTCTCCTTGGGATCCTCTTTTGATCCTTAGTTGTCCTTTTCGCCCACCTGCAAATGGAAATTTTATGATAAAAAAATAAAAATAAAATTGTTTTTTTTTGTTTTTTTTTTTTAAACAACTAGGCTGCCTCAGAGAGGTTTTCACCCTAGATGTTTACCCTGGGTGCCTCAAGAAAGGTTTTCACTCAGGGATCTTCTTATTCTCTTTTTCTTTTTGTTGTTTTTCTCTCTCTCTCTTTTTTTTAGTCATCACTGGGCCTCAAGAGGTTTTCAACCCAAAGATGGGACTCAGGCGCCTCATGGAGGTTTTCACCTGAGTCCTTATTCTTTTTGTTTTTTCCTTAGTGATTTGATGAGGGGGGATCTAGAACTTGCTCCATTATAATCATTGTTTTATTGATATCATCAATGAACTCTTGTTTTGATAAAGGTCTCTTGTACATTTTCAATCGGTGTCCATTAACAAGCAAAGGAATGGCTTCTTCATCTATGGTTCTGATTTGCACTGAACCGTTATCATGGCATCTTTCCACAACATAAGGTCTAAGCCATCTTGTCCTTAACTTTCCCTTGAAGTCTTTATACCTAGAATCATATAACAATGCCCAATCGCCTTCCTGAAATTGCTTCTCCTTGATATTTTTATCATGCCAGATCTTCCTCTGAAGTTGAACTACCTCTATATGTAGGAGGGCTTGCATTCTGAATTCATCCAAACCATTCAATTGGAACAATCTCTCTTTCTATGCACTGCTAAGATCCAAATCTAGTTGGGCTGTGATCCTTAAGGTGTTATATTCAAATTCAATGGACAACAAGGCCTTTTTCCCATAGACCAACTCATAGGGTGTGAATCTAGTGGTGGTCTTCCATGTGGTATTATAGGCCTAGGTGGCCTCAACTAGCCTTTCTGCCCAATCCTTCCTGCTGCTGCTCACCACCTTGGTTAAGATGCCCTCCAGTGCTCTGTTGGTCACCTCCACTTGCCCATTAACTTGTGGATGATAGGGAGTGGAGGTCCTATGCTTGATCTTGTGATAGCTGAGCAAGTCTTCGATCATGTTGGAGGTGAACTCGCTACCTTGGTATGTGACCAACTCTCTAGGGTACCCAAATTTGTAGAATACATTCTCCCTTAGGAACTCAACCACCTTCTCTTCTATTGCTGCCTTAATTACCTTGGTTTCAGCCCACTTAGTCAAATAATCAGTGCACACAATAATGTAGTTTTTTGCTTTGAAGGAGGGTCAATAGGCGCAATTAATTCCATGCCCCACTTGTCAAATTGCTTGAAAGTCACTTGAGGCTGCAGAGGCATTTCATCTCTTGGAGTAGGCCTTCCCATCCTCTGGCACCGATCACACTGACTAGTGTATTTTTTAACATCTTGATGAAGAGTGGGCGAATAATAGCATGCTTGTAACACTTTGAATGTTGTCCTCTTTGCTGCACACTGACCTCCACAAGGCCCATCATGACAGGTCAGAAGGATTTCAAAGACTTCCTCTTCCCTAACACACCTTCTCAAGATTTGATTTGGGCCAAGTTTGAAAAGATTGCCCCCAATCCAAGTGAAGGGGGCGCTTTTCCTGACTATCTTGCCGTTTTCTTTGGAGGACAAGTTTGGTGGGAACTGAGTTGATACCAAATAGTTTGCTATATCACCAAACCATGGAGGGAGAACTGAAATAGCAAATAAGTGCTCATCCAGTAACTAGTCATCCATCATTCCTTCTTCACCTGCATGCAAATTTACCCTAGATAAAAATTCTGCAACAACATTTTCCTTACCAGGCTTATCAACAATGGTTATATCAAACTACTATAATAAAAGTAACCATCTTATAATTCGAGCATTCATATCTGGTTTGTTCATGAAATATTTGATTGCGGCATGGTCAGTATGCACAAATGTTTGATAACCTGTAATGTAATGCCTGAATTTGTTTAATGAGAGCACAACAACCAGGAGTTCCTTTTCGGTCAATGTATAATTTAGTTCAACCTTTGAAAAGTTCTTACTGATAAAATAGATAGCATAAGGCAGTTTTTCATCTATCTGACCTAGGGCTGCTCCTATGGCTTTGTGTGAGGCATCAGCATGAATATGAAAGGGGAGGGCCCAGTTTGGGCCTCGGAGAATTGGTGCAATGGTTAACTTATCCTTTAGGATGTCTAAGGCCTCTTGATAGCTTTTTGACCATATAAACTCAGAATCTTTGGCCAACAAACCAAATAAAGGAGAGGCCAACTTGTTGAAATCCTTTATGAACCTTCGATAGTATCTAGCTAACCCTAGGAAACTTCTGACATCTCTCTGCTTTTGAGGAGGTGGGACCCTTTGGATGATGGCTATTTTGTTTGGGTCCACCTGCAATCCTTGTTGAGATATTGAATGACCTAGCACGGTCCTTGCAGTCATTAAGAATTCACATTTTTCAGGACTGAGATACAAGTTCATTTCAATGCACTTGTGCAGTACTTTGCCTACATTAGATAGGGCTTCTTGAAAATCATAGCCATACGGTGTAAAATCATCCATATAAATATCCATTGCATCATGGACTAATTCAGTGAAAATACTCCAGACTGCTCTCTGGAAAGTGGCAGGAGCATTGCATAGGCCAAAAGGAAGGACCCTATAGGCAAAAGTACCCCAAGGATAGGTGAATGTGGTCTCATCTTGGTCTTTTGGGCAGATCTGGATTTGGTTGTACCCATTGAATCCATCTAGGAAAGGGAAAAACCTTTTCGCTCCTAGGCCATCTAACACTTGGTCAATGAAGGGTAGGGGAAAATTATCCTTCTTTGTGGCTTTGTTCAACTCCCTATAATCGACACAAATACTCCACTTACCATCTTTCATGGGAACTAACACCAAAGGGGAGACCCACTCACTGTCGAAGATAGGGTAAAAGAATCCTGCATCTAGCATTTTTTGTAGTTATTATTTGACCATATCTTTAAGAGCTGGATTCATCCTCCTTTGTGGTTGTCGGACCGGCTTGCAACCTTCTTTGACTTATATGTGGTGAGTACACACTGAGGGGTGTGTAGAGTCGTTAATATGTCATTATTATTATCACTTTTGAACACTTATTCCACCCATTTCTACCATTCTTCATCATGCCATTTATTATAATTTATCATTTAAATCCATTTTATTAATTATTTATGCTCTCATGAATAAATATTATTTATTCTCCTTTATTTCTAATAAATTGATGATTATGCATTATTTTACCAATGATAGTTCTAATAAGTTGGTTATAACATTATTCACCATTTTTAGCCTCCAAGGTAACTTCCAGATTGAAGATTTGATTTTTAAATCTGCCAACTCAGAAATTCGCTGGTTTAAGGAGTGACAGTTTTGCGGTTGATATTCTGAGCAAATGAAGACGAATTTGGAAAATCCGGAACATGGGTTTTGTCCAGAACGGGCCCAATTATCTTCATAAAAAACAGTTTGCCCAAATTCGGCTTGTACAGGGAGAAACGCAGGGTTCTTTGAGCACGATTTTCTCAGATTTGCAGTTGCGGCCGCCCTCCAAATCTCAGCTGTAAACCCAAATTCGTCTTGCTTTTGTTGAAGAGATGAGAGGGAATATATTTTCTTGTTGATCATCTGGTTAGAATCAACCCAAATTTATCATGTTGTAATTATCTATGCTCTGATCTTTCTCTATTTAAATGAAACCAAAGATCAGAGGAGGGGGATTTGCTTTTGTAATTTTACACTCTCGGAATAAACTTTGATCGCTGAGTCTCATTGAGACCTGACTTTGTTATACTTCTGTGGATGCAATTAATATAAAATACTTGGTGTTCATTCCGTCTCTGCGTCTGGAGTAATCTAAGGCGGTGTACCATCGGCAGCTAAGGGCCCGGCTCCGGAGGACACTTGCCTTTGTATCATACGGTGATTTGTGTGGTTTGCTTATTTCTCTTGTTTCAGTAATCCGATATATCTTTTATATGATAGACTATGCTTTTTAATTAATATCTGAATCTGAATAAGTTCTTTAATTCACGTCTCTGTATTACACAAGCTGAATCTATTCGAATTGCATCCATTTCTACAGCAAGATATTGGTATGAATGTTATCATTATTGGATTCATATAAAATAAGTATTTGTGAGGCTTGAAGATAATATCACTTTGTTCAGAAACATAGTCACATCATACATTACTCTCGGATCGCTGCAGTAGTATAGAACGCGTACATACATCGGAGTTTGTTGTTCCATTTGAGTTTGCGGTTCCATTTGATTGCTGTTGTTCCATTTGATTATTGTTGTTCCATTTTACTGCTGCATCATTTATTGTTGTCCCATTTCCATTTCGCCATTCCGTTTTACTTTCTGCTGATTTGTTTACTTGCCTTTATTGCTTTGGTGTGAGAGAATGTCTAAAGCTGTAGTGAGTCAGCAAGTCGTTGCTTAGCTCCCAGATCTTTGGTCCATGCTCTAATTTCCATTCCATTTACTTGCATTTACTGTTTTAGTGTGGGAGGAGGATCAAGGCTGTCGTGAGACACAGCAGACGCTATTATGCTCCCAGATCCATGATCCATACTCTAATTCCTTTTGCATCAATTTCTAGAGGAATGAGTTATTGCTACTATATCCTCGATTGATGGTCGTTTGAATGAATGATTTTAGTTTAGAACATTTCGGTTTCTTGCTGTTTCAATTAGATTTATTTTTCAAGCATTCATTTACTTTTGGGTTTTAAACACTATACTGCAAAACATTACTCTTAAGAAAATAGCCGCCTCAGACAGAGTACACTCTTGAAATAAAAAGTCGTCCCTGGGTTGATAATTAATGTGAGGTAATTAGGAGTTCACAAGACACCTTTTTATCGCTCCACAGGGTGCACTCCCTTCATTTCCTTGTAACTCCAAGCGAAGGCTTCGATATTTCCTTTAACATGTTGCATAGCTTCTCCTCTTCGAGAGGAGAAAGATATGGATTGATTTTCAAGGTTCTCTCTGGGCCGAATTGTATGGTTTTGACATAGAGTGGGTTGGAATCGGCCAAGCATAAGTGAGTTGGATGATTGTTCTAGGTTTCGTTTCCTGCTTCTTCTAAAGGTAATGAACCGAGAGTTGGACTTTGGAGCAGGTGATCAATCAAGTCATCCTCATCTTGTTGTCCCCCTCCCATGGTTGCTTCCAAAGCATAAAGTTGGGTGGAATAAACTTCATCTTCTTCCTCCTCCTCCAACCATAAAGGTAAATCATGCTCTAGAGAAGGTTGATTAGGAGGATATAGGACTAACTGCTTGGACATATGCCCATTCTTGATGGTCATATTCCCAGCTCTGCAGCTAATGTAAGCATCGGTTGTGGCCAACCATAACCTCCCAAGGATGAGAGGATAACCAATAATCTTAGCCTTAGGCTGGAGAACTAGGAAATCTACAGGCCCAGGAGTCAATGGAGACCATCACATCCTCCACAATTCCCTCAGGGGTTATTGTGGAACAGTCTGCAAGTTGCAAGACTGTTGTGGTCTTCCTCAATGACCCTTAGAGGTTGAGCTTGAGCATGGTGTCCTTAGGCATCACACTAATGGTAGCCCCAAGATCGATCAGAGTGTGTGGGACTATGGTGCCATTGATGTGCACATCTACTACAGGGCTTCCAGGGTCCAAATATTTTGGACATATTACTTGCCCCAACATTAAGTCAGACAGCCGCCCAATGACATTAATTGTAGGGGCATCCATTTTTTACCTCCCTGGATGCTTGAAGCATTTCTCTTTAATCAACTTATTGTAAATGGTAACATCTTTTATTGCCTGGAGAAGGGGGATATTTACACATAGATTTTTCAATTCTCCCAGAATTTCAGTCTCTTCTGGGGTAGGCTGGAGTGGTTGGGCTAATTTCTCTGGAAAGAGTGGATTTACTTTAAGGTTGCTTTCCTCTCTTTCTTACTCAACCTCCCTAGGTGGAGGGGGAGGTTGTTTATCCAGGAGAACTCTCCCAGATCTCAGGTTAATCTCTTGGATTTGCACACCATAAGCTAGATATGATGTGTCTCCACTGTATAACTATTGAGCCTGCCTATTGTTCAGGTTCGGATTTGGCTGGGCAGGCATCTAGCATTGCTTGGGTGAAGTAGAGTGTAGGAGCTATGGTTGGGCAGGTGGTGGAGGCAATAGAGCTAGGGAATTGTTGTATTGGGGCCTTCACCCCTGGAGTGGTGTATTCCACTGAGGTTGTGGCGGAGAATAAGGTTGAAATGACTAGTTGGCTGGCTGGGAATGATATTGAGATGCATAGGACCAAGGAGGGGGTGTAGACCAGGAAGGATGAGCAGGGGGTCCCCAAGAAGGTATAGCTATAGTTTGGTTGGGGTTGTAATATGCATGGGATGACCCTTGCATGCACTGCTGGTATGGTCTAGGCCTAGGAGGTCTCCTTTGGTTAATGTAGCAAAGTTGCTCAGTGGCCCCTTCAGCTTCTGATATACAACTTTGAGTGCGGGTAAAGAAGGGCACTTGTCTGTGGAGTGATTTTCTTCACAGATCGAGCAAATTTCAATATAATTCAGTGGACATTCATTCCTAGGATGCCTCCTAGTGCATGTAGGACAAAAGATGGCCAAGGCTCTCTCTACTTCCTCCTGCTTCCTTTTAATGTTCATGGTGTCCATTTCCAAGGCAAGGGTTTGTAGTATCTCACTTTTGAAATCTTCAAGCATGTTTCCAATTTCACCCTTGATGGATGAGTTGGAAGATGACATACTGGCCATAGGTTGACTACCGCTACCCTTTTTCCTGGCCGCCCTAGAATCGTTTCTAAAGACAGTCTTGATATCCTCGTAGGGTAATTGGTAGATTTCTCCTCCTACTAACAAATGTAAGGTATCCAAAATATCTTCTCTTACTCACCGAAGCAGGACTAGCTTTAGTGATTCAGGGTCAAGTGTGCACCTGGCCCTTTTGTAACTGAGTTGGAATCTTTGTTCGTAGTCTTCTAAGGATTCATCATGGCCTATGGTAATCCTGAAAATTTCTTCTTTAGTATCCTTTGACCGACAATAGTCTTGATATTTGTTGTTAAAGGCCTGTTGCATCTAATCCCAAGTTGTGATACTATCTCTAGGTAAACCCATGAACCAACGCAATGCTGCATCCTTGAGGATAGATGGAAATAGTTTTAACTTTTGCTCATCCTCGGTATAGTCATAGGTTCAGCATATAACAACAAACTCAAATAGGAAAGTGTCGGGGTCCTCTGTGGTCAGGCCATGGAAATGAGGTAGGGCAGAGGGGCTTACATTTTTCATCTTAGTGTCCCTATTGGTTTCCCTGATGGGGAAGGCACCCTCAACTCTCTCTCTATTCCCTCTGTCATTTCAGTGTTCAACCATTGGTTCAGTAGGAATGGGTTCCTCTTCTTCTTCTTCCCCAGTAGGTTCTTCAAATATGTCAGGTTGCTCAACTAAGGGCTCCTCCAGTTCACAGCCACCAAAGAAGAGAGAAGGTTGGCTGTCGGATGCAGTGGGGGTATTTGGCAAAAAATTCCCTAAGTTGTCCCTATTCCTACGAGGCATGAAATGAAATATTTTTGGGTTGGTCTTGTATTCTAACTTGGTAAGTACTTGCAGAATTGAAATTGTTGATTGAATGAAAATTGCTGATAGAATGAAAAAGCTACTTTTTGAATTGAAATCCTACTTGCAGAATGGAAAGGAAAGCAAATAATGCAAAATGAAAGAAAGGAAACAACTAGATTACTTCTACAAAAGTAAACTAATGGCATAATATTGAAGACAAGAAATAGAAGAAATGAAAGCGGTAACCACATTCTACTCAGGCACCTCCCCGCGAAGGCGCAAAAAAGTGATGAGCACCAGTATTGAAGAAGGATGCTGCAACTCTTGGGCTACCAGCTTTACTTATCAACCCGGGGTTCATACAAACTTGGAGGTAACAGTGTTGTATACACAAGTAAAAGTGATGGTTCTACCTGTTGTCACTGTTCAGCTAGCGAGAGACCACTGGGGTTCCAAGCCATGCTTCTATAGAGTCAGAAAAAGCTTGATTCTTTGATGGAAGAAGGGCAAATATACTCTAAGAGAGTTACTCTACTGTGGTAATGGAAAAAAACCAACATGTAATGTTAAGCCAAACCATATCCTAATTAACCATTTAAGAAGCTATGCTAAGCAGAATTGTTAAATCAACACTAAACAAATGCTACTATCTAAGTTGCAGAAGTAAAAAGCATCAAACAATACTAATGTGCAAGCAAAGAAACTAAACTAAATATGTTTTCACTTTTTAGGTTTTTTAGGCAAAATCAAGTATGCAAACTAATTGTTCTTGTGGATGTGACAGGTGGATGGAAAGTGTTTGAGGATGGCTAGAAGGTTTATGAAGTGGTTGGATGGTGTGGAGGGGTCCTAGGAGGCTTGTTGTGACTGCCTAGAGGTTTCCCATCAATTCGGCCTCAAAACAGGCTGTTTCAGGAAAACCTATAGGATGTACTAGAAACCTATAGGATGATCCTGTAGGAATTACAGGAAACCTATAGGACACAGTCGAGAGCTACTCGTGAGGTGTTGGGAAGCTTGGGAAAGGTGTGTGATGGGTGGAATGGAGTGTTAGAAGGTCTAGGAGAACTGAGGAGTCAATATCCAAGATAAGAGATGGCTATATTCACTCAATGTATCTAGGGGAATTTCAATGAAAAATGATGAAAAACTAGTGAGGGTGATGGTGAAACAAGGGATGGCTAAGGTGGATGAAGTTGAAGGTGGCTGCTAGTGATGAAGTCTTGGTTTCCTCCTGAAGTACATGCTCTTCTTAAAACATGTGTGTCTTCCAAGAACTATGCAACAAGATACATTTTCATAAACTAGAAAAGCATGAATCAACTGCCTATCTTATGCATGAAGAAAGTTGTTGAAGGGAATGAAATCATGAGTGATATCTTATTGCAGAAATGGAGATGGAAAAAGATGACAATGAAGTCTGCCTTGCAACATGAACCAAATACTGAATCAAAGACAACAAACTCCAAAGCTCAAACAAGAACTAGAAATCTGTGTTTTTGGGGCTACTGAAGGGTCCCTTCCTCAATTCATGGTCCCAGAGGGAGGAAGTGAGGCTGAAGAACCTGCTAACAACCTTGTGGTGATCCTGTTTCTCCTTGCTAACCTGCTACTTGAAAGTGTTGAAAAATGTGCAACAAGAAATGTTAAATTTAGAATGTGCTAAAAATAGACCTACTAAAAATAGCATGTCTAAAAATAGCAGTTTGGCCAGTGAGGTCATTGGCCACCTTGGGTGAGAGGTGAAACTGCTAAAAATAGAATCTTCTAAAAATAGCATTTCTGGGTCCCTTCCTATTTTTAGCAGTCCCTGGTCTAACTATAGGAAGTAAAAACGAATTTGGTCTTAACAACAGTTTAAAATATTAATTAATTAATCTCCATGAGTTAATTAGTTAAGGAAAAACAAACTTGAAGTCTATGTGAGGACATGCAACAATTTATCTATTAATTAATGAATTTATCCATCAGTTAAAGAGATAAGGATGAGTTGTAATTAGTTGGCTCAGTTAACTGAGTCAAGTCCAGTTAGATTAATTTAACAAGTTGTAAAATTAATGAGATTCAGTTTGTTAATGCTTGCATGCATGTAACAACTCGTATTTTCAGATAACTGAATATTATAGCTTAAATAACTCATGCATGTCAGTTCAGACAAAGACCCAGTTGAGATCAGAGAAGGGACAATGTACTATCAATTGGATCAATATTTTTCCTATAAAGGAATCTCATCCATGATGAGGATTTATCTCCTTCAGGTTTGTGCAGTTATTTAAGAGGTCAATGTTGTGTGTGAGGTGAGAATCACACAGGTTGCAGTTGGAGGACCTAGGAAAAACTGTGCATATAAATAGGAGGCTTGGAGGGCAGAGGAGAAGGTTTGTGAGAAGTCTTTGACTGTATATGAGCAGCAGAGGGGTTGTACTGAGAGCTGGATAGCTTCCGAGCTAAGGCTTTGTGTAATTCAGACTATATTTCCACTTGTATGATAATACAGAGATGGGGTTTTAGGCAAGTGCTTTCCCCGGGTAAATTCTTCTGTGTTATGTGTGATTGATTCCTTCTTATCAGTTATATGTGTTCTTATTGATGTTGCTCATGGTTGATTAAGCTTCCGCTAAATTGTTTGTGGAAGTAGATCAAGTGTTGCTTTAGTACATTGCATTACCAGGTGATCTACAGGTGAGAAATTTCTACATGGTATCAGAGCTAGCTGATTTGTAGAAAAAGTTCTAAATGGTATTAGAGCTAGTTGATTTGTAGGAAAAATTCTACAAAATTCTACATGGTATCGGAGCACAGGTGATCAAGGAAGAACAATATACTGAGAGGAGATTTCAAATTTTTGAGTTTTGGGCCGAGAGTTTGCAGAGCAGATCTAAAAATTTGTATACAAAATTTTCAGAAACAAATAGCAAATTTGGATTCCTTGCGGAAAAAGACCCAAAAAAATAAAAAATAAAAAATAAAAATCAGCTGAATTGGAGTTCGAATGAGGGAGATATCACTGATTTAAAATCAACTCTTTTTCTAGAAAATTTTGTGACAGCGGGAAAGTGGAAATAGATTGGTGTGCTAGCCAAGAACTTGTGTGCACTTGAGGTACAAGATGCATGCAAAGCCTTGAGGAGTAAGGCAAAGGTTAGATACTTGGTGGTTGAGAGGGAGAGTAAATTACCTCTCAACATGCAGAGCCAGAAGAAGTCTTAGACAATTGTGGAGCAGCCACGATTGGTGCAGTAGCTTTAGGGGTTGTGGATCAACCACAACAGGGGAAGCTGAGAGGAGATCGAGTAGAGACATCTACTCATGCAGAGACCTCTAGTATGGGGAAACTTTGAGCCAGGTGGGCTGAGGGATCACATGCAGCCATACCTCCAGGTAGGAGGTGGGGCGATATAGAGTGATCGTCCCAAGGAGGAGGGGCAGGATCCTTGAGGTACCCAACCTCTTGGATGAGACCTTGCTACAGGAGCCCCGATGTGGAGTAGCAGGAATTGACTGATTGGGTAGAGACAGATGCGGATGGAGCGGCAGAGAGAGCGACAGTGCAGGGAATCCCAGGACAACGCATAGCTAGCAGGCTGCAGCAATGCGAGAGGCACAAGTGTTTTGCACAGTGCTAGGTGGCACATAGAGGTGTGCAATGGTGCAAGATGCATGGAGATGTTGCAGTAGTGCAGATGTCAGAGACGGAGCACTTGTCAGCAGCAGGTAGAGCTTCAGCATCAGAGTATGTTCCTAGCCCAACAGAGTGGTCAGTTGGGAGTGTTTTTGTTCCAAGTGTTGTTGGAGCAAGTGGACCGGATAGATGTGTTGCATGCAGAACATTCCAGAGTTACAGGATCAGGCTCGAGAGAAAGCCTTTCTTGTTGAGAGGGAGTATTGAAAAATGTGCAACAAGAAATGTTAAATTTAGAATGTGCTAAAAATAGACATGCTAAAAATAGCATGTCTAAAAATAGCAGTTTGGCCAGTGAGGTCATTGGCCACCTTGGGTGAGAGGTGAAACTGCTAAAAATAGAATCTTCTGAAAATAGCATTTCTAGGTCCCTTCCTATTTTTAGCAGTCTCTGGTCTAACTATAGGAAGTAAAAACGGATTTGGTCTTTACAACAGTTTAAAATATTAATTAATTAATCTCCATGAGTTAATTAGTTAAGGAAAAACAAACTTGAAGTCTATGTGAGGACATACAATAGTTTATCTATTAATTGATGAATTTATCCATCAGTTAAAGAGATAAGGATGAGTTGTAATTAGTTGGCTCAGTTAACTGAGTCAAGTCCAGTTAGATTAATTTAACAAGTTGTTAAATTAATAAGATTCAGTTTGTTAATGCTTGCATGCAAGTAACAACTGGTATTTTCAGATAACTGAATATTATAGCTTAAATAACTCATGCATGTCAGTTCAGACAGACCTAGTTGAGATCAGAGAAGGGACAATGTACTATCAGTTGGATGAATATTTTTCCTATAAAGGAAGCTCATTCATGATGAGGATTTAT
Source organism: Pinus tabuliformis (assembly GCA_031772625.1). Classification (NCBI taxonomy): domain Eukaryota; kingdom Viridiplantae; phylum Streptophyta; class Pinopsida; order Pinales; family Pinaceae; genus Pinus; species Pinus tabuliformis. The sequence continues at coordinate 742,083,099 of CM062815.1, forward strand.
CTCCTTCAGGTTTGTGTAGTTATTTCAGAGGTCAGTGTTGTGTGTGAGGTGAGAATTACACAGGTTGCAGCTGGAGGACCCAGGAAAAACTATGCATAGAAATAGGAGGCTTGAAGGGCAGAGGAGAAGGTTTGTGAGAAGTCTTTGACTGTCTATGAGCAGCAGAGGGATTGCAGTGAGAGCTAGATAGCTTCCGAGCTAAGGCTTTGTGTAATCCGGGCTATATTTCCACTTGTATGATAATACAGAGATGGGGTTTTAGGCAGGTGCTTTCAGGTAAATTCTTATGTGTTATGTGTGATTGATTCCTTCTTATCAGTTATATGTGTTCTTAGTGATGTTGCTCATGGTTGATTAAGCTTCCGCTAAATTGTTTGTGGAAGTAGATCAAGTGTTTTTCTTTAGTACATTGCATTACCAGGTGATCTACAGGTGAGAAATTTCTACATGGTATCAGAGCTAGCTGATTTGTAGAAAAAGTTCTACATGGTATTAGAGCTAGCTAGTTTGTAGGAAAAATTCTACAAAATTCTACATAAAGAAGGCACAAATGGAAGCAAACTATCACACAACGAATCTAATCTACACTGCTGTAATGGAAATGCATCTACTAAGCAAATGAACAATTAAGCTATGAATATACACTAGCATATATGTACAATAAAGAGGATCCTTGGATGCTAGGGTTGGGCCCTAACCCAAGAGCTTCAACCCTCTGAGTTAACTCAGTGCTGGCTCAAAACAAAACTCATTCTTATTACCAAAACAACAGATTACATCAAAAAACTGTCACAAGTCTTGTAGCTCGAAAATAGAGTAGAGTTTTACAATAAAAATCTGAATCCTATTGAGGTCCTAGGCCTCTTTACTTATACATCTGAAATCTCCAATGAATTCCTTAAAATTAGGGAGGCTTGGCGCCCAAACTTGAGATAAAATGCTGCTTTGTCTTTCACTTGCTTGGCTGCCTTCTAGTCCTCATGATTTGGTTGTTTGCACTCCGAGCTAATGGAGGAATATTCGAATGGAGGGGTAAATGAGGAGGATTTACCCCCTATAATCCCTCTCCCTTGTCCCATTTGAGTTTTGACCTTGTTCTTTGCCAAAATTCCTTGCGTTTATTCTTTAATCCTGCATTAAATGCACATTAGACCATAAAGCAAAATATCCAACTCTAACTCATCTCATAAACAAAATAGAATCAAAAGTATGCAATAAGTTATGAGAATAGTTGGTTTTACTAAGCTAGGAGGTGAATTAAGGTCCATATAATTACCCAATGATGAGGCTCATCATGGAGTAGAAAATATAGTGGTCTCTGGAGAAAAGACCATGCTATGGCATCAAAGGCTTGAACATATTGGAGAGAATGGCCTTCGAATACTTCATTGTAAAGGTATGGTAGAAGGTATGACTAATAGCTCTCTGGATTTTGATTTCTGTGAAAAATGTGTATATGGGAAGTAGAATCGAGTGAGTTTCCTCTCTGGTGGTAATAGGGCGAAATATATATTAGAGCTTGTGCACAGTGATGTGTTTCGGCCTGTGAAGGTTCCATCATTGGGTAAGTCTGTGTACTATGTATCATTTATAGATGACTTCTCAAGGAATACATGGATATATTTCCTCAAGAAGAAATCTAAAGTCTTTGACAGGTTTAAATAATTTAAGGCTCTGCTGGAAAACCAGATAGAGAAGAAGATAAAGGCGCTGAGGACAGATAACGGTGGAGAATTTTGCAAGGAGGAATTTGAAGAGTTCTGCAAGAAGTGCGGTATAGCATGACAGAAGACTACACCTCAGCAAAATGGAGTTGCAGAAAGAATGAATAAGAAGTTGATGGAAAGGGCAAGAAGCATGGTCAGTGGTGTCGGGTTAGGATAGGAATTCTGGGCAGAGACGGTGTTGACTGCATGTTACCTGGTCAACAGATCACCTTCATCAGGGTTGGAGGATAAGACTCCACAAGAGCTATGGACTGGTAAGAAACCCTTTGTTTCATATCTGAGGGTATTTGGATGTGATGCATATGTACATGTTCCAAAGGATAAAAGAACAAAGTTGGATAGTAAATATGAAAAGTGCATCTTTATTGGGTATAAGGATGGTTTAAAGGGTTATAAGATTTGGAACCTAGTAACAAGGAAGGTTGTGTATAGCTGAGATGTGGTGTTCAGAGAGGTGAAAGATGTTATTAAACATGAAGTCCAACCAAAAAAACCTGAGAAGATAGAGTTTGAGCTTAAGGAGGAAGAATCAGACTCTACAACAGAAGAGCAATCAAAAGATGAAGAGCCACAAACTCTGGTTGTGAGAAGATCAGTTCGAGAAAGAAGGCAACCAGAAAGGTATACTACATCTCATTTCTGTTCAAATTTTGCTTTATCTGTTACTAACGATGATCCCAGAACTGTGAAGGAAGCAGTAGACTGAGAGGATGGCAAACTCTGGAAAGAGGCCATGGTTGATGAAATGGCATCTTTGCACAAAAATGAGACTTTGGATCTGGTGGAGTTGCCGGTTGGAAGGAAACCCATTGGCAGCAAATGGGTGTTCAAGAAGAAGACAAATGCAGAAGGAAAGGTGGAGAAATACAAAGCTCGGTTGGTAGCAAAAGGTTATTCCCAGGTGCCGAGAATTGATTTCGGTGATATTTTTTCTCCTGTTGCTAAGGTAGCTTCTATTAGATTACTTTTATTTGTTGTTGCTGCTTTTGAATTTGAGGTAGAATAGATGGATGTGATAACAACATTTCTTCATGGGGATCTGGAAGAAGAGATCTACATGAAGCAACCTGAAGGCTTTGCATTGAAGGGTAAGAAAGAACTGGTATGCAAGTTAAAAAATCCTTTGTATGGGTTAAAACAGTCACCAAGGATGTGGTATTAGAAATTTGATAGATTTATACGCGGACTTGGCTTCACTAAAAGCAAAGAAGATCATTGTGTGTATTTTAAATTAATAAGTGACCTTGTTATTTATCTGGTCTTGTATGTTGATGATACGTTGCTGGTTGGAAATGACAAAGAAATTATCCAGGATTTGAAAACCCAATTGTCCTCCAAATTCAACATGAGAGATCTTGGTGCTGCAAACTATATTTTGGGCATGGAAATTAAAAGAGATCGGGCGAAGAGCAAGCTCTGGTTAAACCAGAGGAAGTACGTCGAGACAATACTGCAAAGGTTTAATATGCAGGATGGTAAACCGGTGAAGGTTCCTATTCCTGTAGGTGTAAAGTTATTTGTTGAACAGTGTCCCAAGACACAAGAAGAGGAAGAGGACATGTCCCGTGTTCCATATGCAAGTGTAGTCGGTAGCCTGATGTATGTGATAGTCTGTACTAGACCAGACATTGCACATGTAGTGGGAGTATTGAGCAGGTTTATGTCAAAACAGGGAAGGAGCATTGGACAACAGTGAAGCAGGTTTTCAGGGATTTGCATGGCACTAGTGATTATGGTTTCTGTTACTAAGAATGACCAAGATTGGACAGAGTTTTGGATATCCTTGGATTTGTTGAATTGAGGCTTCTGTGATCCATATCAAGTTTATGAGAGATTTTTCGACGTAAATCACAAGCAATTTCATTTGTTGACGTGTTTCGAACCAACCAGTGTGGTTCATCATCAGGACAAGTTGAAGAATCAGATCTAGCTTAGCATCTTAAATAGTTAGATTAGAACATTCAACGGCTATAAATCTTGACCAGATAACGGCTATATTGTCTAACGGCTAAATTTGACCAGAAAACGGTTAGAAGGATGGGATTAGGGGCAAAAACCTATATTTAAATAAATAAAATAATTAAAATAAAAGTAAAGGGACCATTTAATAAACTTATAGTTATAAATATATATTAAACTAAATTAATTATAAAATAAATTAATATTTAATTATAAAAGTTATTACATATATAAATATTAGAGTAATTAAGTAAGTTGTAAAAGTTGTTAAATATATAAATATTAGGGTAATATGGTTAGTTAAATTCTTATTAAAATACGAGTTAAATGGACTATGTTATAAACTTAAAAAAAAATAAAAAAATAATAATAATAACTAAATAAATAAATAATAATTAATTTAATAGTTATTTATAGAAGTTATAAAAATGAAAGTCTTAGAGTAACCTAAGGGTCAATATATATATATATATATATATAGATATATATATATATATATATATATATGATAATAATTAATTTAATAGTTATTTGTAAAAGTTATAAATATGAAAGTATTAGAGTAACCTAAGGGTCAAAAAAAATAAATATAAATAAATAAATAATTCTTTTAATATTTAAAATTAGTTAATAGTTTATTTAAGGGTTAAAATTAGCATCTTATCATAGATTAATTTCAAGATAATTTTTATTGTTAATTAAAATTATTAGAATGTTCTAATCTAACTAGTCGTTGAATGTTCTAATCTAACTATTTAAGATGCTAAGCCAGATCTGATTCTTCAACTTGTCCTGACGATGAACCACACTGGTTGGTTCGAAACGCGTCAACAAATGAAATTGCTTGTGATTTACGCCGAAAAATCTCTCATATCCTTGGATTTGTTGATGCAGACAGGGTTGGAGATCTTATTGAAAATGGCAACAAGAAATGCTAAAAATAGAAGTGCTAAAAATAGGACTGCTAAAAATAGCAGTTTGGGTACAAGTGCTCGATTGGGCAACAAGGAATGAAAAAAGGAAGTGCTAAAAATAGCATTCTATTTTCAGCAGTTCGGGATGGATTCCTATTTTTAGTCAGTCCCTGGACTAAAATAGGAAGTAAAATTCGAATTTGAACTTAACAGCTGTTTGAAAATAAATTAATTAATTCACCATGAGTTAATTAGTTGTGAAAAATCAAACATGAAGTCTATGTGAGGACATGCAACAGTTTATCCGTTAATTGAGGATGAGTTCTAATTTGATAAGGATGAGTTCTAATTTGAGTTGTAATTAGTTGGCTCAGTTAACTGAGTCAAGTCCAGTTAGATTGATTTTAAAAATTTGTTTAAATTAATGTAAGTTCAGTTAGTTAATGTTTGCATGCATGTAACTGTTGCACTTCAGATAACTGAATATTCTCTCATGAATAACTCATGCATGTCAGTTCAGACAGAGACCCAGTTGAGATCAAAGAAGGGACAATGTACTATCAGTTGGATGAATATTTTTCCTATAAAGGAAGCTATTCCATGATGAGGATTCATCTCCTTCAGGATTGCGCAATTGGATCAGAGGTTAGTGAGTGTGTGAAGAGGCCAATTCACACAAGTGGCTGCACTGGACCCCAATCAAAATTGCGCAAAGAAACAAGAGGTTTGGAGGGAAAACCAGAGGTTAGATAAAGGCCTTTGATTGTCTATGAGCAGCAAAGGTATTGCAGAGAGAGCATGATAGCTTTTGAGCTGATTCTTTTTGAATAATGGTTATATTTCCACTCGTGTGATAATACAGAGATGGGGTTTTAGGCTGGTGCTTTCCCCTAGATATTTCTTCTGTGTTATGTGTGATTGATTTCTCCATATTAGTGATATGTGTTCTTATTGATGTTGGTCAAATTGATTAAGCTTCAACTGAATTGATTGTAGAAGTAGATCAAGTATTTTGCTTTAGTATATTGCATTATCAGGTGATCTACAGGTGGGAAATTTCTACAGATTTGGATCAGAGAAGATCTACAAGTGGGTATGTGTTTAACCTATTTGGAGGTGCAGTCAATTGGATGAGTAAGAAATAATTTGTAGTGGCATTATCAACTACAGGGGCAAAACACATGGTAGCCACTCATGCAAGCAAGGAAGCCGTTTGGTTTCAGAGATTGTGTTCAAGTATGGGGTTAGTACAGGGAGCTATAAGGATAGACTGTGATAGCCAAAGTGAAATTTTCTTGGCAAAGAACCCTGCTTATCATTCAAATACAAAGCACATTGATGTTCAATATCACTTTGTGAGGGATATGATAGAAGACAAAAAGTGTTGTTGGTAAAGGTGGACACTTTGAAGAATATTGCAAATGCATTGACAAAATCTGTGAACTTTGAGAAGTTCTCTTGGTGTAGAGAAATGATGGTCATTGCAGGGCTCGATAAATGACTAAGCTCTGCTGTGGAAATAAAACAACAAGTGAGAGAATGTTGGGTTGTGTTATATTCTTTCCACGACTAGACCCCTAACTAAACCGGGGGATTAGAGGGGGGGCGGAGCCCCCAATTTGTTGCGTCGATGCGCGGGTGGGGGCGGTTAGCCCCCCTCTATGGGGTTCGGGGTAGCGCTCTAGGGATTTTTATTTTTTTTGGACCCATGGTTTTGTCCATGGTTTTCGCACATGGTTTTGGGCGCGATGATTTTTGGTCCATGGTATTGGATGCTTCAGCATGTATATATATGTATTGTAACATTGAAAGGAACATAATGAAAAATCAATCTGGTAGCCCCAGTTTTGGGATGCAGGGGAAAATATTTGTGTATATTTGTTTCATGTGTTATGCTCTCGCTATTTTTTATTTCTTGTTATTAGAATTCATATGCAGGTAATTTCTGTACGGGGTTAAAACCTACACTGTAGGCAATGTTAGTATAAAAAAAAAATTGTAACCACATTTTCCTTCCCTGGCTTGTCAACAATGGTTACATCAAATTGTTGCAAAAATAATAACCATCTAATGATCCTAGCATTGACATCAATTTTATTCACTAAATATTTTAACATCTTCAGTATGAACAAACATTAGGTACCTAGTGATATAATGCCTAAACTTGTTCAAGGAGTGCCCAATAGATAAGAGTTCTTTTTCAATAACTATGTAATTAAGTTCAACTTTGGATAGGTTCTTACTGATGAAATATATGGCATAGGGAAATTTTCCTTCTACTTGTCCCAAAGTTGCTCCCACAGCTTTGTCTAATGCATCTATGTGGATTTGGAAAGGAAATGCCCAATTGGGACCTCTTTGAATTGGTGTTGTGGTTAATTTTTCCTTTAGCTCTTCAAATGCCTCTTAAAATTTATCTATGCAACAAAAATTTGAATATTTAGTTAATAGTCAAAACAAAGGTGAAGCTAACTTACTAAGATCCTTAATTAATCTCTCGTAATATCTAGCTAGCCCAAGAAAACATATAACATCCCTTTGTTTTTGAGGGACATGGACCCTTTTGATAATGGCAATCTTGTTAAGGTCAACTTGGATCCCTTCCTTAGAAAGGAAGTGACCTAGGACAATCCCTACATTCATAAAAAATGCACACTTTTCTGGAAAGTGAGAGATTCATTTCAATGCATTTCTTTATAAATTTACACGAATTGGAAAGAGCTTCCTAGAAATAATTTCCATAAGGGGGGAAGTCAGCCATATATATTTCAACTGTGTCATGAACAAGATCAACAAAAATACTCAAGACTTCTCTCTAGAAGGTAGCAGGAGCATTACACAAGCCAAATGGGAGGACTCTATAGGCAGAGGTCCCCGATGGACATGTGAAGGTGGTTTATCTTGATCTTTAAGGCTAATCAGGATCTGCTTATACGCACTAAACCCATCCATGAATGACAAGAACTTCTTCCCTGCAAGTCCATCCAAGACTTGATCAATGAAAGGCAAGGGGAAAATATCTTTCTTTGCAGCCTTGTAAAGTTCCCTATAGTCAAAACAAATCCTCCACTTGCCATTTTTCTTAGTAACTATGACAAGAGGGAACACCCACTCATTATCTAAAATGGGGTAAATGAATCTTGCATCCAATAGCTTTTGTAATTCTTCTTTCACAATGTCTTTAATGGAAGGGTTCATTCTCCTCTGAGGTTGGCGCATAGGTTTGATCTGATGGGTACAGATTGAGGGATGCACCCCTTTCATTTCCTTATAGTCCCAAGAAAAAGCATCAAGATGTTGCTTTAACACTGTGCACAATAACTCTTATTGCTCTGTTGAGAGGGGAAGATTGATTTTCAGAGTTTTGGATGGGCTAATTTCCGTGATCTTGATCAGAATTGGCACTAAATAGTTCATCCCATGGATTTTTCTCATGTTCCCCTAAGGATTCTTCTACTAGTTCATCAATTGGCATGGCAACAAGATGTTGGTTCTGCAAAAAGTTATCAATAAGGTCATGCTTATCTAGTTGCCTTATTCCTACAGTATTGTCTAATGTATAAACTAGGTAGAGGGATGACTGATGAAAAACTTCCTCCTCCTCTTCCTCTACCCACTAAGGTAAATCATGCTCAAGGGATTGAAGCTCTTTCAATCAAAGAAAGCTACCGCAGGAAGTCTAGATGACCCAAAGAAAAGAAAAGAAAATGAGGTATGTATGATTACATTTGATATTGTGGAAGTCATGTCATATGGTTGCAGGTAACATGGATCAATGATCTATCTTGAAGAGCATGATCAAAAGAAAGGATCTTCAGCCTCAAAAGAATGCGGGAATGTATGTGTCATATATTCACTAGATGAAATCAACATAAAATGTCCTCATATGAAGTATGAGGTGGTTGACTACAATTAAGGAACTTTGATTGGAAGCTCTTGGGAATGTAATGTGCAAAGAAAGGAAGGAAGAGATCATGCAATATGCAACCATGGTAAAGGAAATCAACATCTAAAGGCCAAGAATATTTGACTAGGATATCTCCATGGAAGATATGAAGACTCTGATGAAGGCTGAAAGGAAAAAAGACCCTTGACAATATATATCTTTGGGAGATATGTCGATATGTATGCAAGATGTTGATTCAAACTAAAAGATGTCATGATGAAAGACCATCACAAAGGTAATGTTGATTTTAATGTTCATTACTTTATTTTTATATCTGAATGGGTTTATGCAGGGATGCAAAGAGAAGATTTAGGGATGTCTTCCACCACTGATGCACATGTAATAGGATGAAAGATACTTAAGTAAGCATGGAATGAAGAAGGCAACATGGCATGAAGGAAGGAAAAATATGGACTAATGGATCATTTTTTGATGATGACATGGTTGACTCATGGATGAAAGTAATTGATGGTCGATGCCCTATGTAGAAGTCCCAAACATGAAGACTCCTAGATAATGAAAAGAAGTCCATGACATCGTGAGGAGGAGTTCGTCAGGCAGCTACATGTCCCATCATCTCCACTTGAGGAGCTGTTATAGGCCCCTAATTAAGAGGGAGTCTGGAAAAAAGTTTCTTACTTGGAAGAAACTTGGAAATTCGTAAGCCAAGAGGGAGCTTAGGTACATTCCTTCTGTATGAATGAGTGCATTCCTTTATTGGAATAGATATGTCCTCCCTAATGAAGAGGGAGAGATAGACACATCATTCTTGTCTTCACTTGGGAAGACAAAATGGAGGATTGGGTGAACATTTGGCATCCGATGCTCTTTGAGTATGTATTAGGGCATCCAAGATAAGGGTATTCGTGGAGGACCAATATTCTTTGAGGACTGGGAATCCAAGATAAGAATAGTCTCGGTGGAACACACCCTGAGAAGCAGAGTGGGGTATGTTCCGAGAGAGACAATGATGAGGGTGTCTATACATCATTGGTCTCGCCAACATTGTGCTCAGATCTCGTGGAGAGATAGAACTGTTAATCAAGGCCTTGCTGTGTGACAATGCTGGTTGAAATACTGTTATACAGATGGGTTACCAATCCAATTCTTCTTATGAGAAATTAATCAGATTGAGAATGACCAAGTACCATTATGAATACCTCCCTAATTAAGAGGGAGTGTTGAAAAGTAACTAGGTTCGGTGTTCATAATGACATTTGTGATTGTGATTTTATGTAACTGATGAAATGAAAGAAAAATAAAATTATTATTATGCTTGTCTCATGGCTTTTATGAGCAAGGAATTGTATTTTAGTAATTGGCTCCCATTGTGAGCCTTTAGTATTAAGTCATCTAGTCATAAAATTCAAATTGATTCTACGTCATGTATGAAGGACCCTTCTTGAGCATATTACACTTATGTATGAGTCATTAGAAATGTCTAGTAGCCCTCCAAGACTGAGCACACTCATTAACCTCAAGTCGGCTACAAAATAAAATTAATTGTCTCCCCAACAATCATGTATGCTCACTTGCACTCATGTTGGCTCATAAGCAGTGGAAAAAAACTATAAATAGCTAGCTCGGATTCCATTTTCAACGCAAATTTTCAGAAGAGTATCTTTGGTAGTGGTTTGCAGTTAAAAAGTGTGAGGTACAGTAGGTCATTTCAGCGAAGGTCTACAATAGAAAAAGGTCATTTCAGTGAAGCAAAAAGAGCATCAATTGAGCTCCTTTTCAAGGTTGTTTTGAGTTGTTCTTTCTCTACACGTGTGAGGAAGTAAGAGTTTTGTTGTAGCAAAAGGAACGTAAACGAATTATAGTCCTATTGAGAAGCCAAGTTGGAAGTAGGGCAAGGTTAAGAGGAAGCTATGGTAAACTAGAAGGAATCACCAAGCAAGGAAGATCTAATTCAAGGAGGTCGAAACTAGTGATGGACTAAAGCAGTCGAAGTTGAGGAGAAACCGAGAAGAAGGAAGAAGTAGAAGGTTGACTCAACAAAGAAGGACTTCATCAAGAAATATTTGTGTCTTCATATTGGAGTGGAAAATAGGTCAAGGATATTTGTCTTGGTATTCGTCAATTGGAATCTCTATAAGAAGAATGTATTTGGGTTTTCCTCTCAAAGAGTGAGAGGCTTTGGCCCTGGCTGATAGCCTATATTTTATGTCTCTTGTCTCTTTATGGTTTATGCATTGGTATTTGTTTGATGAAGAAGAAAACTAATAACCTAATTAAAAGAAGATCCTAATCTAAAGAAGTAAAAAGAACTCACAAGCAGCTACTAATAGAAGAGAAATCACTTAATCTCTATGCCCTAGATTTCTCAACAAGGTGGATCTAGCTCCCTGAGATCCTTGCAATCCTTGAATGCGTCAAAAGTTAGTGGATCTTCGAACTATGGGTGAGTAAATACAAGGAGAAAGTTTAGTTGTTAGCGAGTAAATGTAGTGGACAAGCCTCCTACATCTACTTCAGTTGCTTCCAATGTATCTTTGCATAGTAAATTCACTTCAAATGCACTCTTTTCCTGCACATTAATCACATTAGGCCACGAGATATGACAAGCATTCTTTAGTCTTCCTATTAAACACATTATAATTAAAATTATGTTATTAAATGCGAGGAAAGAGGTAAATATAAGTTGAAGGATGGCCAAATGGGCCTTATGATATACCTATTAATGAGGCCCATCAAGGTTCCACAAGATTTCCAATCCTCCTACTTACCTTCGTGCATCTATTGCTACTAATAAACAACCACTTCAACATTTAGGGGTTATTGATGAGAAACTTTCACTAGAACGTTTAGTTTCATGTATTATCATGGATTCTTGTTGATCCTTTATAATTTATTTCTAAGGAGCCTCTACATGCCCTGACAATTTAAACCCTTAATGTTCATTTAGATTATCTTCATCGATGATTTGAATGTCTAGAGGAGAATGTCTCGATCATAAGCATTATACAAACCAAGTTGAATAACATCACTCGTATATCTTGAATAAGCTACTTCTTACTCTTACAAGCCCTTTTTTCTCTCTATAGGATTTGGGACGACTTTAAATGAACGTGTGCGAACTCCAAGATTTGAGTTGTTGAAGTCATACCCAAGGATTCTCCTAAAACCTGAAGTCTAAATTTGAGTAATGCTTTATGAAGGATTTGTACTTAGGCTTTTGGTAAAAAATAGGTGTCCTTTCATTTCTAATCCTTAGCCAATTTAGGCAACTCCAATACATCGAAGTCAATCTCCTCATTTGTTTCTATTTCATGCATGCCCTCTTATTCCATCATTGTTATTTCTTGGATAAAAGGCCCTTCTAAAGTGTACTTTCTGGTTGGATCTACTTTCAGATTCTAAAGGAGTTTGTCAGTTGGCTAAGTTTCTTTCATCTTTGAAGGGTGATCCCGATGATCTAGCAGTGTCAAATGTTATGATTCTTAACCAAGTGGATCTTCCATGCTTGCTATAGATTCGAAGTTATTACTTTTCTAAGGGCCTTCACTTGTTGGATAAGGGGGTTGGGTTCAATGATTGCATTATTGAAAAGGGGGTTTTTCAAAACCCTCTAAATCATTATTTGACTATGGAGCACTTGTGGATAAAGTGGCAATGAAGGTGAAATCTCAATACATGTGGTTGTATTCATTACATCTTTTACACCAAAAAGGGATATGCTTATAATCCAATGATTGTTTCCAAACTGTAAAATGATAATATATATTGATTGATTATGGCAAAAGTTCTAAAATATTCATATATACACATATGATAGCATATGAGATATATCGACCATGTTTAGTGGCTTTCGATATTTTTACAAAGTATCATAGCACATTTTTTATCACTTGCAATGTTTCTCCTCCTAGAATTCCCTTGGAAGAGAAAAAGTTTGATCCATACTAGGGCGGTCTTGAAATTTTTTTCTAAACTAAAATTCTTTATCAATAATTAGAGCTACATACCTACTGAGGTAAATAAGTACAACCCATTATCAAAAACCCCTGATCTATCGTTTAGGTTAGTAAAGATCACTTTGAAGATCCCTTTTTCTCCTAGTTCTAGTTTTAATTAACAATCTAGCTTCCATTTGTGTTGTATCCACCATATTAGAGCTTTCTCACTAGGCCAAAACCCCATTAATTTCCATATCAAAGCATTATCATGCATGTATTGGTTGTATTCTTCAATTTTTTTAGACTTGAGTTCATATTTTGGATCCATAAATGTCGTTGGTAAGCAATAGCCTGGTTTTGATGTTGTAGTAAAATCCCATCTTTTGTTTTGATCTAATCCACTACTTTGCATATCCTTTGATTTCACTTAGATTATTTTGGGATTATATTTACCATCCCCATAGACAATCTTAGTATAGGAGGGGGTGTCGCTCCCCCCACGCATCCAGGCATACTTAGACGACATAAGAACCATAGGTCTTGCAACTGGTAACTATGGTTTTTCAAAACCATTTCAGAAGGACATTCATGTAACAAACCACTGTTAGTCACTATTGTGAGGATTAAAAAAACCATGTTTTTGTTTTTTGTAAATTATAAAAACGAAAACCAAAAGAAGAAGAAGAAGAGGAAGAGGAAGAGGAAGAGGAAGAAGAGGAAGAAGAAGAAGAAGAAGAGGAAGAAGAAGAAGAAGAAGAGGAAGAAGAAGAAGAAGAAGAGGAAGAAGAAGAGGAAGAGGAGGAAGAAGAGGAAGAGGAAGAAGAAGAGGAGGAAGAAGAAGAGGAAGATGATTTTAAACGTTGTAGGTCGAAACCATAAAAAAAAAAAAAAAAAAAAAAAAAAAATAGAGAAGAAGAAAAGGGAAAATCTTAAAGAAATAAAAAAATCCACAACCAGAGGAGGGAAACATCAACCCATTCCTCATCTTTGACTCTACTTACAAGACCCAAAAAGTAGGTACGATGATATGGGAGGAAATTTTCGATTTCTTTGAATAAAGAGGATGGCTAAAAAATGCAAGGTCTTCTGAAACAAATAACAATCAATTTGAATGAATAAGAAGGACAAAGTTACACAAACTAGCAGCTAGGGCTAGGATTTTTCCTTATTATGATATGGTTTCATGGATTTTTATTCATGCTAATACCTTAACTCGTACAGTGTCAAACCATAACAAAATTTTCATAGCTTCATGGAAACCAGAAACTCTATCAGCCATTTATAAGATCAGTCCCCCATAAATCCAACTCAATGTTGATTCTCTCAAAAATTTCCGAAACATTGTCTTCAAGAAATGCGGAGAAAATTATGACAGGGTAGTTGAAGAATGTCTAAGGGAAGATAATGAAGGGTTTAAACTTAAAGCCAATAAATAATATCCTATAGCTATTTTCAAGAAACTCAACAGTTTTCTCATCAAGATGTTGACCAAGTGTTATGGAGAGTAGGACCCTCAACATTGCAAAATCAAATGGATTCTAATAATCCATAACATCCTAAAAGAAGGGAAATGTCTCAGTTAGGCCGGTGTATTGTCTCAAAACATCATAGATGCATTAAAATTGTCATTAGCATCTCCCCTCGGCTACAAACACATTTTTTATATTGTTATAGCTCCAAATCTCACTCTTATGGTTTGTGATGCTGCACTCATGGCCTAGGGCAACCCCTCCTTCCAGACCTGGTCCTAAAATTTAAAAAACAGTGTTTTATCCCTTATACGCGACATTTCCCTGAGTTAAACGCGTGTATACGCGGGTCTGTGTATACCCAACCCGCATATATGTATTAAAACACTTAAAAAAATATAAAACTCCTTATTTTCGGGCGGAGATCGCGGGTTTTACCTGCTGATCACCTGTTAGTGCCCGTGGCCCAACTGTTCCCAACCAACTCCCAACTAAAAAACTACTTTGGGAGAGGTATAAAAAGACCTCAATGGGAAGGCCTAAAGGAGGAGAGAAGAGAGAGAAAGGTTATTATGCTGAGATTTTTTCCTGACCAGGTTTGAAGTCCCTTGTGCCTTCTGCACTTCCCCCATTTGTATAGGAAACCCTTGTTTCCTTGTGTGTTGATGTTCATCCACTACTTATGACATCATGGAGTAAGGCATGGAAGGAGTTTGTTAGAGGCTTGAGGCTGGAACGGATCCAGAAGGAAGCTTTGCTTGGAGCCTGCTGAAGGTGACTCAGGTGAAATTATTCCTTTTATGTACTTTATTTGTCTATAATAAAAGAAACACATGTCTTGGTTCCCGATATAAATCTTCTTTATGTTTATGATATTCATGTTGGAATATATATGTAAATGGTTGTTTATATTTCATAACTAACTACCTTTCTTTATAACATGAAGATGGTTTCTTTATAATTTTTGTCCATATACTACTGTGTTCTTTGGAATTGGTTGTTTTGCAGGACAAAGGAGCAAGAGGAACTTGAAGAAGGGTTTGGACCCTTGAGGACCTTCTCAAACGTAGGACCTAATATACGTTCCCTTATCATAGAATTTGTTTAAAATAGCATAATGGCTGTGTGAATGTGTGTTTCTCTGTATAGACAACTTTCAATCTGTTAGGGTTTCAACCCAAAAGCCCTAGGGGAACACTTCCCTCCAACAGAATTGGCGACTCCGCTAGGGACAACACTCTTGTTGTTCCTAGTTTGGGTGTTTTCAAGCCAATCAGGGCTCAGCTACCTGTCTGCTTGCTGTTGCTGTCTGGTCTGTTTTTGAACTTTAAGATTTGCCAGTTTCTTCAGTTTGTTTTTTATTTTTCTTGAAACCTTTTATATACGTTGTTTTTCTTAGTTACAGAGGCGTATATACGCATGTTTCTTTAAGTGAACCCGTGTATACGTAGGTTTCCTTAGTTACAGTAGCGTATACATGCAATATTTACATCAGTACAGTCGCGTATATCTTGCAATTTCAAGATTTTTAAATTTTGATTGTCTCTGAAGGTCTGTCAGATAGTTTGAGTCAGTCTTAAATAGTCACTTTCCAGTACCAGTTGTTGTTTTTACAACGAGTATCTTGTTCCGAATTCTCTCTGATTATAAGGAGTATTGGTCTTTGTTTTTTGTTATTGCAAGCGTCATTGTTTCTTGTTCAAGCAAACAAGATTTCTTGTTTGGAATCTTGGCTGCTCTGATTCATCAGGGTAAGGAGATTGATCTCAATCTTCGTATCAAATCTTGTTTTTGGTGACTTTTTGTTTGCTTGACAAAACCACTTTTGTGACCATCCGCTTCTTTGTTTCATGAAAGTTGTTGATTGATACTTTCTTGAAGCTTGTCTTTTTTATCTTTTTGGTTAATTTGTTGCCAAAGCTCTCATTGTTGCTTTTGATTATTAAGAGCATCCTTAAACACATCTCTTTTTGTTGAGTTTTCATCCATTGTGTGGTGTCAATTTGCAAAAGTGTTTGTTGCCTATTCTTCAATCACAAGTTTCAGTTTTGTTGAGAGAATTTTTGAAAAGACTTTTTTGTTGTTGCTTTGAAGAAAACTTTTTGAAAAACTTCATTTTGCTTTCTTGAACTTTGTTTTCATTTGGTTTCCTTTTAGTGAATGAAAGTGCTTTATGTTTGTCTTGAAACTTGTTTTTAGTGTTTAGACGAAATGAATGGTAGCATCTCATATTCCATCTAGACATTTTAAGTGGCAAAATAAAAAGTGATAAGCAAGCAACTTTCATTTCTTGTTTTTAGAGTAGTTTTGAATCTTGCATCAGCATATATTTGTGCATTAGGATAGATTTGCATGTCTTTGTAGGCATACATAGCTTTGTTAACTTTTGTGAGTGTGAAGCGTGAATTAACTAAAAGAAAAGAAAATTTTGTTTTATTAGAATTTCCTTTGAACCCTATAGAAATTGCTTTTCATCGAAAAACGAAAACAAGTGCATGTGCATGTAGTTGGGTTTTTATTAATTTATTTTGCGTCAAAAAACACCACTAGTTTCACTTCCGTTATCCCGTGACTTAAAGAACAACCTATTTTAAAATCAAGCGCTAACTAAAATTCACTAAATTTTTTTGTTTAAGTCAGTTACACCAATAAGTTTAGGATTTTAGGGCCTTGGATTAGGCAAGTGGAGAGTTAACTCTCCAAGGCCATATAAACATCAAACATAGGAGTCTGAATAGCGAGTGAAAATCCAATAGTGTTAGGAAGACCAGGAAAGCTCCGGATCTGGGAGTTAAGCACGAGGGTCTGTGAAGACAGGGAAAAGAGATACACCCTCTCCTACTTGTCCGAACTTACCTCACGACTGTTCCGCCTGGCTTTTGCGACGAGTTGGTATCCATAGTTGCTACTCCTAGGGATCTACATAGGTGGCTGCAGAGGGGAATCCCGTGGCACCTGAGGTCGACATTGCATCACTCTCGACAGTACTACTAGAGGGCACCCTTGCGAAGCTTAGGGGCTTGCACTGGCACAGGTTGTTGTTAGGAGGTCAGCATAACTTCCTCTGATACCTTCGCTGATAGGACTGGGCCCTCATCATCCCAGATTATCTTCGGAAGGCCCCTTAATTCACTTTCTTGTATTTTGGTGTCCGGTCCTAATCACCCAGTGCGGAAATACTTGGAATTTATTTGACTTGCTGTTATCTTTAGGGACTTTATAGTGTGTGCTCTGTGCTCTTAGATGGCCTAGCTTTCAATTTTTTGAGTCTTTAGTTAGATCATAACAAAAAAATCAAAGTGGCTGACCGATCTCCTAGACGGTCTCGAAGACTTCGTGGTCTTTCACCACCAAGTTTAGAGCCTTCTCCTAGAAGGCGTAGAGGTAATACTGCTGGTGGGTTTCGTCCCACGGTAGTTGACGCATCGAGGATTGATCCTCCACCCGAGGGCATTAGTGTTCAAGCAAGGCCTGACACTTCCGAACAAGAGAGGGACACTACAGTCCTTTCTCGAGTTCTCTTTCAAGCGAAGAATAACATAGAGGTAGAAGAACTCTCAGAGTCGTTAACGGCTCCGAATTCTCCACTACCATCTAGTCATCCAGACGCATTGCAATACGTTGGGACTTCGACGCATAGACCGTCAAGTCCAGGTTACGCTACGCGCTTACCATCGATGACCACTACTAGAAGCATGGCTTCTACTATGAGTGCTACAACTATGCACATTCCAACATCGGTACAGGGGGGAGGAATGATTTCCATCTCCTCTGCTTCTTTGTTTGGATCTTTTGCTAGCACATCTTTAGTTGGATCTACCTCCATTCTGTCCACGAGTGGAAATGCCCAAACCAATGCTTTTGGTTCTGGATTCTTCCCGTTTGGCACCCATTCACAGGGTATTCCATCAGTTCCGTTTAGTGCCACTACGTCCATGATGGGTGGATCGACTTCATTCCAGGGTTTTCCTTTCGGAAGTGGTCATATACCACATTCCAACCCGACAATAGGATCCATGCCTTTTTCTTCTATAGGACAAAGCAACAATCCTTTCCAAGGTTGGACTAACCCTAGGGTTAGTGGCACGGGAGCTGAGAATCCCTCTTTCGGCCAACAAGGGAATAGGCCGTACTCCACAGTTAGTTCGTTTCAAATTATTCCTCCCTTAGCTTCGGCTTGGAATCCGTATCAGGGGTTATCAACTCCTTATAATCCTTTAGGAGGAAACTTTGCTGGTTATGGGGTTTTGCAGCCGAAGTTGGTAAAACTCCGAATTTTGCTGGATCACAAGGCTTGCCTTTTGGTTCAGCCGGTTCTGCTGGTTACTTTGGGCAGCCTGGTGCCTTCCAAAATCTAGGCCAATCTTTTCAGAACTTTGGGAGTTCTGCCCAATCTGGGTGGAATCCCCAAGGTCCTCCTAGGCTTCCGTTTCTGGCAACGTTGAACTTGCCAGATCTCACTAAGTTAACAAACGATCCAATCAAGTACAATCCGGCCTGGCCTTCAGTCCCAACCAAACTCCCTTCGGACATTCCAAAATTCGAAGGGAAGAGCGGTGAGGACCCAGGCGACCATGTAACCACATTCCATTTGTGGTGCTCATCTAACTCCCTGATCGATGACTCGATTAGGTTGAGACTTTTTCAATGCACCTTGACTGGTAATGCGGCCAAATGGTATATAGAGTTGCTAGGGGGCAGCTTTACATCTTTCGCTGACTTAGCCAATATTTTCTTAAATCATTTCCAGTTGCCTGTCCATTATGATGCTGGATCTGAACTTCTGGCCACTTTTCATCAAGATAAGGCAACTCACGTTTCTGAGCATGTTCAGGAATGGAGACGGAGAAAGAGGCTCATTAAATCCGAAATCCCTCTGGAGTACCGTCTCGAATGGTTTTTGAAATCGTTACAACCCGAGATCTCCAAGGATGTCTCCATGTCTAGAGTCTATTCTAAGGAGAAAGCCATTTTTAGGGCCCAGCAATTAGAATTGATCTACTCTCAGTCTGGGATCCTTCAAAAATACTTACCAGATGCTCCTGGGTCTAAGGTTGACATAGCTAAGTTGAAGCCAGGTCCCCATGCAGATGGTATCGTTGGGTCGGTAAACACAACTACCGTGAACTTGTTGAATCAATTACAGCAGTTGTCCTTACAAACTGCTTCTAACAACCAAGTCACATCATCTAATCCCCCGGCTTCTAAAACTTCTTCGATTAATGCCGTCCAATCTGATAACCCCAAAGGAAATCAAAATTCCAATGGGAAAAAGAAAGGACGAGGTAAGAAAAAGAACCAGGATGGGAAGCCTGATGCAAATAAATCTGGCAACAACGCTGGTGGTGGTGGAAATGAGTCTAGAAAGAAAGTCAAGTTTCCATGCAAGTTATGTAGTGGAGACCATTTAACTCATCTCTGCCCCAAGATTCAAGACACTCAGCGCTTGTTAGGGCAGCAAGGGACTTCTAGTTCTCAGGCTGTGTTAACCAACCCTTTCCCCCAAGGGCAGCAACTTCTTGCTGGCACGAGTTCAAATCCTGGTACCTCCGCAGGGGGCAACCAGGAAGGGGACAAGTCATCAAATGTTTTCATGATGGGTTCTCACGCTAATGTGGCCACACGGTCACGCGATTATGGTGAAGGTGAAACTTCCAAGGGTAAATTAGTTCCCGAAACTAACAACCCAATTCATATTGAGCAACCGTCTGTCGAGACTATACCACGGGTACCGGAAGGTTCCGCTAAACATGCGACTATCAACCCTAATATTAGGGTAGCCCAAAGTTACTCCATTGTTGAGGATCTGGCTCAGAGTCCATGTGCCATGTTCGCTTTAGAGGTTCTCCAGTCATGTCCTGCTCAAAGAAGTGCCTTGCTATCGGCAATGGGGGCAGTGGATCCAAGTAATTCCTTAGCTCTCACCTTTGATATGAATAATGTCAAAAAGAGACTTCCTCATCACATGGCTTTCCAAATAAAGTCTACCTACCAGAAAACGAATATTTTTCGGACGGTTATAGATGAGGGAGCTTCCACATGTGTCATGTCTATGTCATGCTGGAAGGCCATTGGATCACCGTCGGTTGTTCCTTCACCTACCCTCTTGACAGCGTTTGATGGTCATTCTCATAGGCCATACGGGATTATCCCGGCCTTTCCTATATGTGTTGGAGGGAAGGTCGTTAATATTGAAGTAGAAGTCATAGATGCTAACCTAGACTACAATCTCCTCTTAGGAAGGAACTGGGTATACGAAATGGATGTCGTTGTTTCAACTCTGTTTCGTGTCATTTGCTTTCCTCATGAGGGGAAAATCGTTAAGGTTGATCAATTGGATTATTGTCCGGTCGATCCTCAAGCAAGCTCTGACTCTACTGTTCCTTTAGTGGGTAACCCCCATCCACCCACTGAGAATCTAGGAGTCGGGATGTATTCTTCATTGATGAGCACGTTTAATCTTCCCCCTCCTATAGCTGGAATTGATACAATTTCATCCTCCAAGGATCCTTTACGGAGAGAGTTTGTTCAAACTCCTTATTCTTCGGATCCTGGAACCTTAGCTTCATCTGTGACCACATCAGATGACGATAAGGCGGGTGGAATAGAATCTCTTATGTCTGTAGTAGAACCTAGATGTGAATCTATCGATAACTCTGTAGATAACCATTCTACTCCTTCCTCTGGGAAAGAGATAGATGGTGATGTGGCTCATTTTCGAACCCTTGATTCCACCTCTGCATCGGATTGCTCGGATATTGTTTTTCCATTGGATGAAGCGATATTCGAAGCAATGACGGCTGTAGATCGACCTTTGGAAGATTTATATCGTCGGTCACACTTTCATGAAGTCGAATCTAGGTCCTCCAGTCTGACTATCGATGTTTTTACGGCTCCTTTGGCTCCAACACAGTTATTCGCCGAAGGAAGTATATTGATTGGTTCGATCATAGTACCTATAAACATCCCTAGGAGCAAGTTGGCGGAGCCCCCTGACGGGCTCTACCTAAAGAAGTACTTTGCTTAGTTTTGGCCAGGCAATGGCTTCTTTGTACTTTATGTATATTTGTACATATATCATCGAGAGTTTTTTGATATCAACACTTTTTGGTCTGCTGTGGCAGGTGTTGATGGATGATTTGGTCTATTTTGGGTTTGCCGATGGTGCTAGTTGGCACACTCGGAATCTTGCTTCCGCAGCTTGGGTACTCTATTATCCAACTGGTCAATTGATGGTATCAAGAGGCGTATGCATTGGTCCTACTTCAAACAATATGGCTGAGTATACTGCCGTTATTAATTTATTATCCGAGGAAATCTCTCATGGGATCGACTCGTTGGTAGTGTATCATGATTCTCAATTGATAGTGTCACAATTAAACAACATTTATCGGGTAAGGGATCCATGTTTATATCGCTAGTATTTAAGGGTGAGGTTGTTGCAAAGGTCATTTTTGCACATTCCAAGATCTCATAATTGGTTAGCTGATTCTATCGCTAATCAACCATTAGACTGGCACATCAATCATTCATCACAATAAAATCAAGCATCAAAAAGTCGAACTGTATATATATCATAAAGCGTCTCGAGTGTACATATGTTTGTCCCAAAATATACAAAATTGGGACTCAAATGCCCATAATCATGTCCGGCATATCTAATGCCCCGGCTCAGGATGAGCGGCCAAGTAGGTAACTATTGCATTGGCCACACCCCGAAAAGTGCGAACCCACTCACCTGGCATGCCAACCACATGACGCTGCATATCCTCAGGAAAGTCCTCTATGGCAGCCATCGGTACTCGGCAGCTTAGTCTCACCAAGTATCGTTGGACGTTATTTAGAGTCCGTTCTGTATCAGCAGCCGCCTCTTCGGCTCCTCGGCCGCGTCGTCCATGCCGCGGGAATCCATCTAGTCGTACCGGCCCAATTTCTGGAACATGATCATCATATCAGTCATTTGAATCTCATCAAAAATATTTTTCAAAATTCATCATTATATTTGAAAAATCCAAAAAAAATCATAAAATCAAAAATTCTTACCAATCTCGCCCCATGCTGCGTTCGGTGGTAATGCTAGATCAGGATCTCCTCGGAAATCTAGCCCAGCATAGGGGTAGTCATCTACGACGATGATCTGCTGATCCCACCAGGTGAAGAAGTCATCATCAAAGGCAGTCCTTGGGACCTCCCCACCCCCCAGACGTTTCATCAGATCAGCCCACCGGCCCATGCATGGATCGCGTGGGGTGCTGATGGAAACTGCTACCCTGGGACGGAGTGCGGGAACCTTCTCGAAAAAGAAAGTACACAGGATAGTCCCATATCCAAAGTTTTTGGTCTGTCCCCTCTTGATAGAAGTGAGCTGGCTCTTCATGTTGGCCAGAAGAGGAGTACACCAGTCGAACACAGTAGTGAGATAGTCAACTGCCACACTCATGGTTAGTCGTGACGCCTGATGCAGAGAGGACGATCCGTTCACTCGAGATATGGTGAACAGGATTATCCTCAGTGATAAACTCGCCACACGTGTGATGGAAATCTGGCTCCCAACCTTTTTGGGATGTCCCGGGCAATATATCTGTACATAGTCCTCTATCGTGAGACTGCTCCGTGTCCTGCCCCAGGAATGTACTACCTCTCCCCTTCGGGAAAGGCCCGTGATGAAATAGATATCCTCCACTTCTACCCCGAGTGGCATCTGATCAATCATAAAGGCTTCCTCCTCGACATCCTAATAATCAATGAGCATCTCAAGTAGACGTGTGTTTGCCTTCATATTCGGCAATTTGAAGAATTTAAGCAAACCGCATCCCCGTAGGGCATCTAAAGCTTCAGGACTGTTCATAACTTCATTATCTACCACCGCATGTTCTCTTTCATGCCACGTGACTGGCATTCTGAGAAAAAAATGATTTGCAACCGTTAGTTTTTGTTTAAAAATTGTTCGCGGCGTATACGCGGGTCCCTGTGCACACAGTCACATATAGGGCCCGCGTGTACGCAGGTTTCATATTACCAACCCGCGTATACGTCGTGGAGAAATTTTGGGCAAAAAATTCAACGGTGAAACATTAATTAAAAATCTTAAAACCAGTCATAATCAATTGCAATCTAAGTATAAGAGTTACCTGGAGGTTTTTGAAGAATTTGAACGGTTGAATCTGGCTATGGGAAGTTTGCTCCTTTTGCTCCAAATCCTTTGCTCTCAAAATCAAATGGTAAAAATGGTGAGTCCAAAATCTCTTTTATAGGTTTTGAAAATGTAAAATTTTTTCAAAATTTTATTTTGTTTGGCCTCATGTGACTTTTAACTTGGGAGCTTGGAATGTCGAGAATGGTTTATTTTTCAGGACATTTTGGACTTTTTTCGACAGTTTCAAGACGGTTCCATGACTGCTGACCCATCATGGCAGATATCGTTTTCTCACTGGCATATAGGTTAGGGACACCATTTTTCCATTGCATTATGCATACTAGCCTCCATTTGCCGATACATCTGCCATAGGGTCGACGCCATCATGTTATGGTTCGTAAGCCATCTTCACTCACTGATTCTTTAAATCATGACATGATGGTAGAGCCATCCTTTACATGGGCATCGTAGTTAGCACCTCACTGACATTTTTTGCCCATGCTGCTCCGATTTTAGTAGGCTCGGGAGTCCTCTGTAGTCCCGCCATGACTTATGCGTTGAAGACTCATTCCTCTTAGCTTCTTCGCTTTGTTTTGGCCTTATACCCTAGAGGCTCTTTTGCGTTGAGTTGTACTACTGCATTGCATGTTGACCACTTGCACCTTTTGGCCTATAGTCGGCTTCACTTGGACTCGTGTTTAAGCCAACTTTTGACCATGACGTCTGCAAAATCAACCTTGCATACCTTTGACTTCTGCAACTTGACACACCTTGACCCGTGGAAGGAACACACCTTTGAGTGTCACTGACCAGTTTTCACCTCCCTGCATTGAGCATAGGAATGTTCCATTCCCAGGAACTACATCATCTGTTCCACCGACACTCGTTCTTTCCACTGTACCATAGCATTATTTTATTCTTTTTCAAGCTTAACAGAAAAAGACAAAAAAATTAAATATTCCAAAAAAGAGCGGGAAGGGGACAATATTTCCATTTATTGTTGGCAACTAGAGTCAGTCATGTCACCCTTGAACAAAGCACTCAAAGCAAAGTCTCCTCTGTTTGGGCGGGATTTAGTTTGACTTAGGTATGCCTTAACCTTGTTATTGAGTTAGTTCTCCCCCGATTGGTTATCTCTTCCAATCATATGGAGGGTTCGTTCGTGCCTCCTGCATGGCGAACTTATACATAGTCATCATATGCTGCCACATAGTCACATTGAGTCGCGCTTTTGTTCAAGGGAAGTTAGCTTGAGTCGGCCTCTATGCGGTGTCTCTTGACTCATTTTTCAGTCGGCCGTCCCTGGTTTTCAGTATCATGTCTATCATCACATTAGTTATAATAGTCCTTTACTCGTGCTAGTTTGAGAAGGTCCCCTTTGACTTCTTGTTGGCGGGTCTTGTCCTTATCGACGACGACACCTTGCTCTGTGGACAAGCCTAGAGCTGCACCCTAGCCCTATTTTCATTATTGATAGGTCACCTTGTGCTCAACATCGATCAGTATCATGGGTCTTTGACTGAGTGGTTTCCCTTGTGTTCGACATCAGCTTACATTATCACACATTGGGATTTGTGCAATACCTTGGTTTCCATTTGACCCTATTGGTGGATACCTCGCCTCTGTGTCAGCTTTCATTATTGGTTGGTTCAGAGGGTTTCTTTCGTGCGCTAGCCACATCTTGTGTACGCTGGAAACGTACTTCAGTTGGGTTACTACATCTCTTTCGTCTGATTCCTTCCACATTATTGGCCTACGGGTTACACTCACGCTAGATTGATGAAGGATGCCTTATTGCCTTCCTTCTAGAGGATCTTTCCCTATCGACTCCGACTCATTGCTCTGGGGCAAAGATCTAGAGTCCATTTGGCAGTACATTGGGGTTTGCAGTCATTAGTGGCAGATCCTTCGCTATCGACAGTGGGAAACCATCATTGTCTCCTGATCGATAGATTCTTACAGGTGTTTGACTCTAGCTCATCTATTCACACTTGTTAGATTATACTTGGTACCTTGACGCTCATTATCATTATCGGTGAGTAGTCTCGCGTTTGTTAACGGTATACATCAATGACCGGTAATCAAACGATTTCTCACATGGTCGACTTCAGATCATTTATTCCCATGGTGTAGAAATGTACCACGGTGGTCGGTGAAGAGCTCAGGTTGTATCAGCATTCATTGGTTCACTGGACAGTTGCTCTTGTTGCTGCTAGTTGATACCACTCCACCTTATATGTTGCAGTCAGTCATGGCGACATCCTATATGCTGGCACCTGAGTTTGCAGTGTAGTACCATCCTATTCCATCATATTCAGTTGGTACCTTTTGGGATCAGCCTTGGATATCAGTGATCTGTTGCATCTTTCAGCATCATTGATAGTCTTATATGTGATATTCAGACATGTACTTGTTCATCATGATCAGATGATCCATTATGTATTTTCCAGTCATTTATACTTGTATACTTAGTGGATCCGCTTGTACTTGATATGTGGACATGCTTTACTTTTTCTGAGCATGGGTATGCTCGCTTCAGACAGTGTTTCTTTCTGATCTCCTTTTGTGGCTTGGCAGGCTGAATTTTGGTGAAGTCCTCCTCGGTTTTTGACAGATTTCCTTTCCATGTACTTGCTTAATATATTTCGGCCATCATGTACCCCTTCTGAACTCATATATTAGGGGGCATCTGTTATAGCTCCAAATCTCACTCTTATGGTTTGTGATGCTGCACTCATGGCCTAGGGCAACCCCTCCTTCCAGACCTGGTCCTAAAATTTAAAAAACAGTGTTTTATCCCCTATACGTGACATTGCCCTGAGTTAAACGCGTGTATACGCGGGTCTGTGTATACCCAACCCACGTATATGTATTAAAACACTTAAAAAAAATATAAAACTTCTTATTTTCGGGCGGAGATCATGGGTTTTACCTGCTGATCACCTGTTAGTGCCCGTGGCCCAACTGTTCCCCACCAACTCCCAACTAAAAAACTACTTTGGGAGAGGTATAAAAAGACCTCAATGGGAAGGCCTAAAGGAGGAGAGAAGAGAGAGAAAGTTTATTATGCTGAGATTTTTCCCCTGACCAGGTCTGAAGTCCCTTGTGCCTTCTGCACTTCCCCCATTTGTATAGGAAACCCTTGTTTCCTTGTGTGTTGATGTTCATCACTACTTATGACATCATGGAGTAAGGCATGGAAGGAGTTTGTTAGAGGCTTGAGGCTGGAACGGATCCGGAAGGAAGCTTTGCTTGGACCTTGCTGAAGGTGACTCAAGTGAAATTATTCCTTTTATGTACTTTATTTGTCTATAATAAAAGAAACACATGCCTTGGTTCCCGATATAAATCTTCTTTATGTTTATGATATTCATGTTGGAATATATATGTAAATGGTTGTTTATATTTCATAACTAACTACCTTTCTTTATAACATGAAGATGGTTTCTTTATAAGTTTTTGTCCATATACTGTTGTGTTCTTTGGAATTGGTTGTTTTGCAGGACAAAGGAGCAAGAGGAACTTGAAGAAGGGTTTGGACCCTTGAGGACCTTCTCAAACGTAGGATCTAAGGTACGTTCCCTTATCATAGAATTTGTTTATAATAGCATAATGGCTGTGTGAATGTGTGTTTCTCTGTATAGACAACTTTTAGTCTGCTAGGGTTTCAACCCAAAAGCCCTAGGGGAACATTTCCCTCCAACATATATGTCTGCATATATGATAGATATTGTCATTCCCTTAGTTCCATTTCCTTTCATTAAATAGAACTACTCATATGACTAGCAGCTCCCTATCAAAAACTACGCCCCAATCCTGTGGGAGACAAATTTTAAATTTCATTTTGAAGATATTTTCCATTGTGTCTTGATTCCTTTTTATGAAATCCTATTTGGAAAAACCCCCCCAAGAATTAGTCAAAATCTGAAAGAAGGCCTAGATTTCATTGGCTATTGATTTGTGGAGGATTTGTTTTCTAACATCATAGTTTATGGGAATGAGGTTAGCCCTCACCTTTTTGATCCAAAATGGATCCTAAAAACCCTCTAATTCTTTAATACTTAAGAACTATAGCCAAGGATAAACCTTCAAGAATGGCAAAAAACACTATCGAACGAGAAAAACACGTAGACATGGTGAAAACAGAGCCTATCGGACGATTAAGCAACATTGCACAGGAGTCGTCGGATCTGGCCAATCAATGGTCTAGATATAATCGGCATATCGCAATCGGAGGTGGCAAGAGGAGTTAATCAGAAGTGGTGTTATGAAACTAGCTCAAGAAAAGATAGAAAAGATAAATCCACGCCTTAGAATTCAGCCTCTTCGAGGGGGCAACCTCCTTTACATTACATAAATGAACAATTCTTGGATGATACAAATGACAAAACCTCCTTTCTATATATAGGAGTCTAAGGAGTCACAATATAATCCAGCCGACCTAACAATAATAATATAAAGCCACAAAAATAACAATAGAGGGATTCTATGGGGCACAGAAATAACAATATGGGGGTAATAGGGGCACAACAATATAAATAGGGGGTATAACTACAATAGTAATGGGGTAATCACTAGTATTATAGGGACCCAACATGCCCCTCTCCTTCAAAAAAGTGTTGTCTCAACGCTTGAGCAGTTCTGGATACTTCTGCATAAAATTCTCATCCTCCCATGTGGAATCTTCAGCGGATAAGTTCTTCCACTTGATAAGATACTCTGAAATTGATCGATTTCGTAGCTGTCAAGTTCTTGTTTCTGTGATTGCTTCCGGTTCCAATATAATTTTTCCTTCCTCGTCAAGTTCTGGCAATATTGTTTGAATTGGGAGCTTGTCACCTATAACCTTCTTTAAACATGAAACATGGAAAACTGGGTGCAATCGAGAAGCTGCAGGAAGCTCCAATTTGTATGCCATAGTACCAATCTTTTCCAACACCTTGTACGGACCATAATACTTTGGTGATAATTTATTATCCTTCTTAGCTTGCTTTAGGGACATTTGCTTATATGGTTGTAGCCGTAGGAATACCCAATCACCTACATCAAAACTTCTTTCACTGCGATGTTGATCTGCCTGTTGTTTCATTCTATTTTGTGCCAACACGAGGTTATCCTTTAAGAGTTGGAGGACTTGTTGTTGATGTTCGATGTGATGTTCCACTGCCTGAACCTTAGAATTTTCTCTTAAATATGATGTGATGGATGGTGGTTGATACCCATAAAGTGCCATAAATGGGGTCATTTTTGTTGCTGTATGGAAGGAAGTGTTATACCACCATTCAGCTAGAGGCAACCATTTGACCCATTGTGTCTGTTTATCAGATACAAAGCAACGAAGATATCCTTCCAAACATTTGTTTACTATCTCAGTTTGCCCATCAGATTGAGGATGATAAGATGAGCTATGAGCTAACTGAGTACCAAGACAAGAAAATAATTCTGTCCAAAAATTTCCAGTGAAAATGGGATCTCTGTCACTTACAATAATCTTTGGGTTTCCATGTAGCTTTTGAACTGTTTCCATAAATGCAGTAGAAACTGTACTGGCTTTAAATGGATGTGATAATGCACAAAAGTGTGCATACTTGGTAAGTCTGTCAACTACCACCATGATGACACTCTTTCCCTCAGACTTGGGTAAACCTGTGATAAAATCCATTGAAACCTCCTCCCAACGTTGGCTTGGAATGGATAAAGGTTGTAATAGACCTGGTGTCTTAATTGTTTCAACTTTATTTTGCTGGCAAACCAAACATTCCGCCACAAACTTTTGAATATCTGATTTAAGGCCATCCCAAAAAAATTCCTTCTTAACCCTGTGGTAAGTTTTTAAAAATCCTGAGTGCCCTCCTAAGGGAGAAGTGTGCAATTCCATAAGAATCTTTTGTTTTAGCTGGGAATTCTTACAGAGGTATAAGCGATCTTTGTACCATAACGAATCATTTTGCCAGCTAAATGTATCAGATGTACTGGAATCTTGTTGTAGCTTTTGAATAAGTGCCCACACTTCTTCGTCATTCTTCCATTCCCCCCTTGCTTCGTTTATCCAATCTGGTTGGATAATAGAAATGGCACACAACAATGCTTCCACATCCTCATCCTTTCTTGAGAGTGCATCTGCCACCACATTTTGCTTCCCTTTTTTGTAGATGATTTCAAAGTCATAACCCAACATCTTTGTGACCCACTTTTGTTGCTCTTCAGAGGATAATCTTTGTTCTAAAAAGTATTTAAGGCTATCATGATCCGTTTTTACCTTGAAGTGTCTTCCCATTAGGTAGGGTCGCCATTTCTTAAGTGCATGGAGTATTGCCAACATTTCCTTCTCATAAATAGCTTTGTTTAAAAACTTTCCCTTGATTGGACGACTTTCAAAAGCAATGGGTCTTTCATCTTGCATTAGAACAGCACCAATTCCATTTCCTGAAGCATCACATTCCACAATAAAGGTTTTTGTGAAGTCCAGTGTAGCTAAGACCGGTGCTTGGCACATTGCCTCTTTAAGATGTTCAAAGGCCTTTGTTGCTTCCGAAGTCCATGAAAATGAATCTTTCTTCAATAATGTTGTTAGAGGTGCTGCTATTCTCCCATAATTCTTAACAAACTTGCGATAATACCCTGTCAACCCAAGAAATCCTCGCAGATGCTTTATGGATGTGGGGATTTTCCATTCCTTAATGGCTTTAATTTTGCTAGGGTCTACCTTAACTCCTTCATGAGATACAATATGACCCAAATATTCCACCTCCTGGACTCCAAAGAAACATTTGGATCTTTTTGCATATAATTGTTTCTCCTCCAATAGTTGTAGCACCCTGTCAACATGTTCAACATGATCCTTCCAAGACTTGCTGTAGATTAGTATATCATCAAAAAATACTAACACAAATTTTCTAAGGAATGGTTTGAAAATTGAATTCATCAAACCTTGAAATGTTGAAGGTGCATTGGTAAGGCCAAAAGGCATGACCAAAAATTCATAATGACCCTCATGAGTTCTAAATGTTGTTTTCGGAATGTCTTCAATCTTCATTCTGATTTGATGATATCCCGAACGAAGATCCAACTTGGTGAAGTAAATTGATCCATGCAATTCATCCAGTAATTCATCAATAACAGGAATGGGGAACTTATCTTTAATAGTGAGCTTGTTGAGCTCCCTATAATCTGGACACATGCGCCATGATCCATCCTTCTTGTGCACCAATACTACTGGAGCTGAGAAAGAACTTTGACTCGGTTGAATTATACCAGCCTCTAGCATTTCTGCAACCATACGTTCAATTTCACTTTTTTGGACATATGGATATCTGTACGGCCTGATGTTTGGAGGAACACTTCCTGGAATCAGATGAATAGCATGATCATGATCACGCATAGGTGGGAGACCTTTGGGAGTCTCAAATACCTTGGAATGATTGTCCAGGACTTTTTGGAGATCTGGAGAAATAGATGATTCCAATGTGGAAACATCTAGCGAACATAATTGTGCAATTACACCTCTTTGCTCCTTTTTTAGAAGCTTTGTCATGCCATTAGAGCTGATTATCTTTCCTGGTTTCCCTGCAATACCCCTTAATTCAACTTCCTTTCCTTCCACAGAAAATTTCATGAAAAGTTCTTGAAAATTAAAAGCTATTGTACCCAAGGATTGTAGCCATTGGACTCCTAGTACAACATCAGCACCTCCCATTGGAATGGAAAGCATTGGGCTAGTCAATACATATTCTCCCATGGATAGCTTGATATTATGGCACTTTCCAGAACAATTTATTGTTCCTCCATTTGCAATCATCACTTGACACTCTGGTGCTGGATATAGGAAGCAATTCAATTCTTTTGCTACCCTACAATGAATAAAATTGTGGGTGCTTCCTGAATCAATCAACACTATTACCTTTTTCTTCTTGATTTGTCCTTCTATCTTGATGGTTTGAGGAGTGGTAATTCCCGCCAATGCATTACAAGATATGGTCGGATTTATTTGTTCTTCATCTAGGCTTTGTTCCTGGAATATATCCTCTTCTTTTGACCTTTCTTGCTCCTTTTCTTCTTCCTCTTCACAATCTATGTAGAATAATTTCTTCTCAGCACACTTATGACCTTTTGTGTATTTGCTATCACAATTGTAACAAAGCCCTTTTGCTCTTTTTTCTTCCAATTGTTGTGGTGTCAACCTTGTAGGTTGTGGAAGACTATGGGCAACAACACTTCCGTCTTTATAGTTGTGAATGGTATGCTTCCTAGTTGCCATAATTTTGCTTTCCATTTTTCTTGCTAACCTGAATGCCTTCTCTAATGAATCAGGTTCCCAAAGGCGCACATCATGTTGGATATTATCCTTTAAAGACCCTATGAACACATCAATCCTATGCTCCTCTGGAATATCTTTTACCCTTATGTTCAATTTTTGGAACTCCTCAATGTGCTCCATTATTGAACCCTTTTGTTTGAGACTTATCAATTGGCTAAAAAAAGTGTTGCTTTTTGTATCCTCATAATGTGCTATCAATTCTTCCGTAAAAATTGCCCAAGTGATAAATTGTTTACGAGAACAAAGCCATTGATACCATACAAACTGATTTGGTTCCAAATATAAAGTTGCCATACGTACCTTTTGTGTGTTTTGCACATTATTGAGATCGAAGAATTGCTCCATCTGTAATATCCATGTGGCGGGATCCTTGCCATCAAACTTCCTCATATCGATTTTTGGAACATGGTGAGTCTTCGATCCAACATTAGAGTCTATGGAATCATGATTAACATTTCTTTTGTTCTCATCATGAGTTTCCTTTACTACCTTTTCACCATTAGTGACCCTTTCTTGTAGCAACTTCTTCAATTCATCCATCTTATCATCCATGCCATCAATTTTAGCGTCCATGCCATTCACCTTAGCTTCCATGCCATCCATCTTAGCTTCCATGCCCTTTATCTTAGATTCCACGCCATTTACCTTATATTCCATGCCATTTATCTTAGATTCCATGCCACTTATCTTAGCTTCTGTTAGCTTTTGTGAGCGTGACATTTGTTGCACTTGTTCTTGTAATTTTGATATATCATGTAGCATTTCTTCCTCTTCTTCATGAGTCATGCTAGAGCTTTCAGGTTCCTTACTAGGTGTTTGCATTTTCTTTCCTCGGGGCATCAGTTACCGATAATAATGTTTTACTATGCCCTTTGAATTCTGTTAAACCAAGCTTACACAAAAATTAAAAAAAAAACTACACACCTTTTTTCACTTTATAGAAGCCTGATATTGAATCTGATGTATCTCTGTAATTTCGGATCATCCAATTCTGAAATTTCTACCTGTAGTAGCCTTCTGCGTCCTCTTTCCAATGCCACAAGTCTGAGCCAAATTGGATTCTCCAAGGAAGAGTTATGTGAAATCTCCCACAGTGACTTGCTTTTAGACTGGTTCAGTAGAGCGAACTTGTACGACGTGCCACGAGTCACTGTTTCAACCTTTGAATCTGAAACACACATACAAGAAACTATAGTCCGTCCTCTTTCTGTACCTTTTTATGAAATTTCAATCTGATCCTCAGAGAGAGAGTTATGACGATTTTCCCCAGGTCACCTGTTTTGAATGTAATTCAGGAGTCTGCAAAAAGGCCAACTTCCTCAGATCATATCTCTGAAAATATCACGCAAAAAGCTCTTAAATTCGGACCCAAGGTTCAGCGCCAATTCTTCTCAAATGGGTTTTTTTTGCGACTTCTGAAACGTCACAGAAAAAAAGTTATAGCGAAAATGCCACGATGACCTGTTTGGAGCAGCGAAACCCTAGAATCCAAAGCTCTGATACCAAATGTTATGAAACCAGCTCAAGAAAAGATAGAAAAGATAAATCCACGCCTTAGAATTCAGCCTCTTCGAGGGGGCAACCTCCTTTACATTACATAAATGAACAATTCTTGGATGATACAAATGACAAAACCTCCTTTCTATATATAGGAGTCTAAGGAGTCACAATATAATCCAGCCGACCTAACAATAATAATATAAAGCCACAAAAATAACAATAGAGGGATTCTATGGGGCACATAAATAACAATATGGGGGTAATAGGGGCACAACAATATAAATAGGGGGTATAACTACAATAGTAATGGGGTAATCACTAGTATTATAGGGACCCAACAAGTGGCCTTATGGAAATCACGATAGCGATCAACACGATTAAACGAGGTGTTATCACAAAAGTTGACCCTGATAGGCTGTTGATCAAGTAGACTTTGAGTAACTCTTTCAAACCAATCTTTTGGTTGAGGCTTAGCCTCCTCAACCTGAGAGGGCTCTCTCAATAGGTTTATGATTTTTTTATTAATGATTAGATGGCTAACTCTACGAATAAAAATGTATAACTGGTTGACTGGTTGAATCAAAGATTAGCAAACATCTATTGGGCTATGGAGTCAAGATAGTCTTGAACAAAACGTCATGATCAGCAAAACATGGAAGTCAAGGCACTTGGAGTTTAGGCTTATAAGTAAAACAATAACACAGTGAATTAACACAGTTTACAAGCATGTGAAGGAAGTTAGAGCATTTTCCAATGAATTCTAAGTATCACAAGCTCATACCATTGCAAATAAGTAATTGAAAAAGGCCATAAGAACATCAAACACATAAACCCCCTATGAATCTTGAGTAGTAAAACTGATCTCTGTATTAAGTTTGAAAAACCACAGTTTCTTACAATAAAACAACTTTCTTTTGCTAATGAAATTACAAACCCTGAGGAATTCGATTCTCATGCTTTATATAGATTTTTTACAACCTTGGATTCTATAATCCATCCTTAGGATAATTCGAATTCCTAACATTGACACCTATCAATTCATAAAACAAACTTCTTAATTAGAACTTGACAGCTAACTGTCTTTAAGAGTCCTAATACAAATAGGAGTGAAACTCCTAAAACATGCTTCAACAACCTTATCTATGACTTAAATACATTCTTTAATCAGCTACTAATCCATGTCTTTGAGCTTTATGATGTCTCCAGTATTGTTGCAAACCCTGCTGATTCATGACCTAACTGTCTTGAAAACAAGGAGACAGAGTTCCTCCCTTTAAAGCCCTTAATCCTTTATGCTTATCTTCGAGCAGTTTCATATATGTGGCATGTGTTAGTAATCCATTAAAACTTCATTTGTCCACCTGTGCAAAAAAGGGAATCTCGAACAGATGAAAAAGAGGATGAAACATGACTATGCTACGAAAATACTCTGTTTTCGTAGCACAACTTTTATATCACTTATGGAATACTTCTTTGAACCATTCTTTCTGCATCACTGCCATCTGAAACTTCATCTATGATCCTCATATGTCTACCAGCAATCATCAAAACTTGGAATTTATCAGACCTTACCTTCGAAATACATCTATAAGGTGCTAAAAGGTCACCTTCAGCAGTTTCGTAGCGCGCTACGAAACTGCTGTGTTTGCTCTTTTTTCAACACGATTTTCAAAAATATGCAATTTGGGAATTTCCAAAATTTCATAAAGACTTATATGATCACCAAAAATCAAAACAAATTAACCTTATAAGATGTTCTTCTTCACAGATGACCTTCTTTTTAATACCAAAACTGTTTTAAGATATATCCTTTACTACCCTTTTTCATCACCCTGTTTCATTATTGTTGTAGCCATTCTTCATATTTTTTTAACTGCATTTCTAGGTCTTCAATCTATCTCTCCAATCTCCTATTAGTAGCTCTCAACTGAGCATTCATCCTCCTTATAAATCTAGCTTCTTTGATTGCAGGAACAGTCCAAGTAAAGTATTCAGTTTCACTACTGACTATTTCTGGTTTGGAAACTTTTTCAACTTCCTAGAGGGCCTTTATCCTTTTGAAATTTGTCTTCTCAGTAGCGTGCCTTCTTGCTCTCATCCTTAGTCTAGCAATTTCATTATTAGCTGCTCTTAACCTTTCTTCCATTTCTTCGTAACTAGTTTTTCTGTTTGAGTGGGAAAAACTCTGTTTTCATCACCTTCACGTATTGGTGATGAAAGGTCTATCTACTCTTCGTGAACAGTGGAAGCTTCTTCTGTTTTCCCTAATTCAATATTGGACTCTTGTATCTTTTTAGATTGCCTGGTTAAGGGCTTTCTGGGCTTGAACACAAATGTTGTAACATCATCCTCAAATTCCAGTTTCTTAGAGGATTTCACCTTCTTTGACTTTCCTTTATCAGATTTTATGACATTTGCCTGCACTAAAGGGGATTCTGCAATATCAATGGCTTTTAAAATATCATTTGAATTACCCTTCAAGCTTGGACTTTCTCCTGAGATCACTGATTTACCCTTCTCCTTTGCAATTTGACTTCTAGTTAATCTCCTTTGAACTGGTTTGTTAGCTGACTGTTCTTGTGTCCTTTCTTTAACTTCAGCTATCTTTTCCTTTGTGGATTTAGGAGTCTCAAGAATAACCACTGATGTTTTTCTCACTTGCTCTTTCACCTGCTTTCTAGGTTTCAACTTAACAAATCTTTTTGACCTAGACATTACAGACTTGCTGGTTTCTGCTGATGGAGTTTCTTTAACCTTAGGACTAATGCATGTATCTTGATTTTCCCCTCCAAATCCACATAAAAACAAAAATCAAGACCATTCTCTATTGATCCTTTTAAGTTCATGTAAAACTATCAGTTTAATTAGACCATGATGAAAGAGGGAAGTTTCGTATCCTTGATATTTCATTTGCACTTTAACTCCCATCTTAGCTATACTTCAATACAGGAAGTAAGGCAAATCTAAAGAAATCATACCAGTAAAATGCAACAGGAGTTTAAAATGATATGAATAAACCTTATGATATCTGCCCTCACAGGTAAAATAACATTGAATGTTGAAGAGCAAGTTGGCATAGATGTCTTTGACGTAGTTCCTTGGAATTGCCTTAGTTAAGTCTATTTCTGCAAACTCTGGCTTTAGGAACACTTTACATGGTTCCATGTCAAATCTGAAGTTTTTGAACCATATATCTTGCCCCCTAGGAATCTTTGTCACCAAAGCTATGATCTCTGGAGAAATTTGCAAGTTTAGGATTCCAACCTTTGTGTTTGAGCCAGTGAAATGTAGTGCAAACTCCTTTGTCACCTGGGTATGTCCTCCCTGCAATTTTTTACAAAACTTCCAACATCCTGCTTTCTTGAAGGCTTCCACAACTGAGTTATCTCTGGCTAAGACCTTGGTGCTTTCAGGCTCTGTTCTTAAACAATGACCAGACCTGTGACTTTTCTTTTCTTTTGTCATCTTTGCTTCTGAATTCCTGTAACAAACCAGCCTCACTTGAAATTCTGTTTATCAGCCTCGCTTGCTTATGGTGGTCAGCCTCGCTTGAATTATAGATGAGAGAAACTTTGGTAAGAAATTACCATAAGCTTACCATTCAAAAGAAAAAAAAAACGATCTGTTTGAGCGTTTGCATGCAAACTGTAAAAAGAAACTAGCTAGCCCTTTCGAATTTGAAATTTCCTATCATGATGACCCCTAAATTCGAAATGATGAATTTTGGATGGCTACATGCTTAAGAACTGACTCCTAGCTGACACCTAATAATGAAAATTTAACGGAATCTTAACGAATTGATGTTTTGACAAGACTGCCTACGAATCTGCGCTTTCGTAGCGCACAGGGAAAAGTGCTACGAAAAGAGCAGCGTTTTCGTAGCGCAAAACAGACATTTTACACTGTCTGCGCTACGAAAACGTGGTTTCGGGGCTAATTCCAAAAAAAATTCAAAATGGTTTAAGATATGAGTTTCTAAACAGAATGTGAGACTTCTGAGACATGGAATAAGGTTGTTAAACTTTATTTGGATCTGAAAATGAGACCTTTGAGACACTTAACCTATCACCTACCCATTAAAACATAGGATGACTTGACACTTATCTAAGACCATGATTAGGAACAATGTAAACTCTTATTTTGGTGATAACACGAGGGCCGTTGATCAAGCGCGCAAATCAACGGTCCAGATCTACTCACGCAATATCGCATCTCTAATATAACACAGGGAAGGACTTAACCCGCGGCCCGAAGGTTCGGCGATATGCAATTGCGATGTATCACATCGCAACTATATAAGGGGTGATGCCAAGGGGCCAGCGATCATGTGATAGCGATGCGCCAATAAGGCCGATCGGCACAGTCGATGATCGGAGACCTGGAAGGAGATGCGACATGCGATATAACTGGACCCGATGGGATTTATAGATGAAAATACATAATATTTGAAGTCTGATATGGAGCATTTTTACTGGTTTTCCTATGTATTTGGGGTTTTTCATTATAAACCCAAATACAAAGGAACCCGCAACTAGCGACTTGCGATAGCGATACAAAGGTGGACCCAATGGAGTCTAGGGTGGAATTGATAATATTTGAAGTCCGATAAACGACAGTTTGGCGGATTTTACAGCGTTTCTGTGTATTTCTCTGTGTAAACAGAGAAACGATATTTTTGGGGATTTCAACGTGCCAGTGGTCCTTTCTGTTTCATAACAGGTGGCCACCATACCTGAAGACGTTACACCATGATTGGTTAATGCTCAGAGGGGATTTGAGCGGATAGTTTCCGGGAGCCAGAGAGCTCGAAAGGGAAAATGAACAAACCAGCGCTAATAGGCTTAAAAGTCACTCAGTGTTAGAAATAGGGACAAGCAGTGCTGAGACAGAGAGAAA
Source organism: Pinus tabuliformis (assembly GCA_031772625.1). Lineage (NCBI taxonomy): Eukaryota > Viridiplantae > Streptophyta > Pinopsida > Pinales > Pinaceae > Pinus > Pinus tabuliformis. The sequence goes on from CM062815.1 coordinate 742,120,862, forward strand.
ACAGAGACAGAAAGTGAGAGGGAGAGTCTGTGTACTCATAAATATTTGAGGGATTCAAGCAAAACCCTGTTGTTTGTTCCTGTTGTGTTGAGACTCAATTTGAGCTCACATTTGTAAAAACTCTGCTCTTGAAGACATAATAGAGAGGTCACCACTGAAAGATGGACCAGGAGACGTAGCCCAAGAGTTTTGGTCAAACTCCTTGATTATTTGTTGTGTTATGTGTGTGTGTCTGTTATGTTTCTCTAATTGCTCATTATCTATATTATTCACAATCTTTTCGATCCGTTGCACTAAGTAATATAGGAAAATCCTACACATGAGTCTGTAATACCTTAATATTAATCTAAGATCTCATTTTCAGATCAAGTGGTATCAGAGCTTTTGGTTTTTGGTTTGTTAAGGTTAGACAAGCTTGTGCTGGATCTTTTTTTGAATGCTAACTAGGTCAAAGCTCAAACTGGGAAAAGGAGAACTTGTTGAGGCCAATCCAAAAATTGGAAGAGTCTATCCTCGGAGGAAAATGGTAGAAGAAACTCCCTTGGGAGCAGAATCTCAATTTATGGAAGGTTTTAAGGCACTTCAAGCCATGGTGGAAGAGATGTATCGGGAATTTAAGAAAGGCCGAGGTGAAAGCACTTCAGCGTCTCAACCAGATAAAGGAGCAGAGGAACCTCTTCTAGTTTCCCATCCAGAAGGCAAAGGAAAAGAAGATAGGCCTTCTCCACCATCTACTCCATCATCACCTTCATCATCCTCATCACCTTCTTCACATAAAACTAGCCCTGATAAGAAAAAGAATAAACCTTCTTTGATTAAATTAGATGTAAAGTTTGATTTTCCAATTTATGATGGATAATTAAATGTAGAAAAGCTAGATAACTGGATTAGACAGATTGATGTATATTGCAGGGTGCAGAACATTGATTCAAAAAGGAGAAAGATTCAGCTGTCTAGCCTTCGCCTTGGAGGAACTTCACTAGTGTGGTGGGAAGGCAAGACACACGCTGATCTGAAGAGACATGGTAAAATTCTTTCTACCTGGAATGAATTTGTTTTTGCCATCAAAAAACAATTATATCCTCTAGCTTATATGCAGAAAGCAATGATGAGTTGGCAAACTCTTCGCTAATTAAAGGGCCAAAGTGTACAAAGTTATACCCAGGAATTTAGAAAAAGAGATTTAACTCTAGGCATATCTCTAGACTCACCTGAAACTTTGTTGAAGTATATAGGTGGTTTGCATATCTATTTGAAGCACATCATTCTCATGTTTAATCCCACTAGCCTAGATGATGTATCAGTTCAGCTACACATCTAGAAGCTAGAGGCAAGAATGTGAACCCAGAGATTGGGGGATCATCAAAACCCTCTGCAAGCAAGAACAAGGAAAAGAAGAAGCTGAGATGGAAGGAGAGGAAGACAAATGTTGTACAGAAAGACAAACCTTCATGCACTCATTGCAAGAAGGGTGGACACAATGATGCACACTATTGGGAGCTGAAACCTAAGAAGTTCGGTGGTAAGAAGAAGAAGGTTGTTGCTGCTATTCAGAAAGACTTGGGGTCTGACTCAGGTGATGAAACAACAGCCACAAGCATAGAAATAAAAGGTAAAAATTATGAAGCATCTACAAGTAATTCTGCACAATCTATTGATAATGAAGATAATGAGAGGAAAAGGCATGAGCTTTTTCATATTAGAGTTATTTCCAAGCACCAAAAGATTGATACTTTATTTGATAGTGGATCACAAGTAAACTTGATTTCTAAAACAATTGGAAAGAAGTTGGGATTACTAACAACACCTCACAAGAAGCCATATCCATTAGGTTGGGTATGTGATAAAGCAAAGCTACAAGTGACTAGACAATGTAAACTTAGGTTTGCTATTGGGTCAACATTTGTAGATGAGGTTGAGTTAGATATAGTTCCCTTGGATCTATGTGGTATTGTTTTAGGAAGTCCTTACTTGTATAATAGAAAAACCATTTTCTATAGAGTTGAAAATAAGTATCAACTCACTAAAGATGGAATAGAATATATTGTAAGAGCTCATTAATTCAAAATAACTATTCTCTCATAAACTCAGGGAAAATGAAAAGAATTGTAAGTTCATGCAAGCAATTTTTACTAATGGTTGTAAAGGAAAAGAACCTTGATAAAATCAATGTATTTGAAGGCTGTGATGCTAAACAGAAAGTTGACTTAGTTAAAGTTGTTTCAGAATATGATATCCTATTTCAAGAACCTAAAGGTCTGCCACCCAAAAGGGAAATAGTACATGATATTCATTTGCAGCAAGATGCTCCATTACCTAACATCGGAATGTACATGTTATCTGCTTTAGAGAATGCAGAGATCAAGAAGCAGGTACAGGAGCTGCTCGATAAAGGGTTCATAAGACCAAGCACATCGCCATGTGGATCTCCAATCGTACTAGAGAGAAAGAAAGATGGTTCGTGGAGGATGTGCATTGATTATAGAGCACTGAATAAAATAACGATCAAGAATCATTATCCTCTTCCTCGCATTGATGATCTATTAGATCAGCTGAAAGGATCAGTTTACTTCTCCAAGTTGGACTTGCGTAGTGGCTATCATCAGGTTAGATTAGCAGATAAAGATGCATGGAAGACTGCTTTCAAAACATAGCAACGGCTGTATGAATGGCTGGTTATGCCTTTTGGCTTAACTAATGCTCTTGCCACTTTCATGAGAGTTATGAATGATGTACTCAGACCTTTTATTGATGATTTTGTAATTGTATATTTAGATGACATTCTTGTTTTCAGTAAAACATGGGAAGAAAATTTGAAGCATGTAAAGCAGACTTTAGATGTTTTGAAGAGAGAAAATATCTATGTGAAGTTATCAAAATGTGAATTTGGAAAAACATCTTTAAATTATTTGGGTCATATTGTAGTGGGTGGTGAATTGAAGATATATCCCTCCAAGTTTGACGTCATTGTGAACTGGCCTAAACCCAAATATGCTATAGAAGTTAGGAGTTTCCTAGGAGCAGTACAATATTGGAGAAAGTTTATTGCTAACTTTCCTTGATTGCAACTCCCTTACACACTTTAACAGGATTGAACAAGGTGTTTCAGTGGGGAGGCAAATAGCAGAAAGCCTTCGACACCTTAAAAGAAAAAATTAGTATAGCACCAGTACTAGCACTGCCAGATCTTCAACATCCATTTGAGATTGAAACAGATGCTAGTGACTATGCCATGGGAGCAGTGTTGATGCAACACGGTAAACCCATATGCTATCATTTTGAGACATTTAATTCTGCAGTAGTTAATTATCCCACATATGATAAATAATTGTATGCATTAGTGCAGAGTGTGAAAAAGTGGAAACATTACCTAATGGGCAAAGAAACAATTATACATACAGAACATCAACCACTTCAACATTTGCACTCACAAACTAAATTGCAGTAATCAAGACATTATAGGTGGATGGGTTTCCCACAGCAATTTCATCTTGTCATCAGATATAAGAAAGGCATACACAATAAGGTTGCAGATATGCTATCAAGACCAATCATAAATGCATCTACTATACTTAAGCATAACTTAGTAATGCATGAAAGCTACATTGAACAATATGCTCAAGATGTAGATTTTAAAGGTGTATATGAAACTTTAAGTCTTGGGAAACAAGTAGAAGAATTGGATTATTATGTTAAGGACCAGCTCTTGTATCATTTTGGAAAGTTATGCATTCCACAAACTGAAAGAGTTAACATAATCTGAGAAGCACGTACTTCTCTTATATCAGGTCATTTTGGTGTAAGTAAAACAATTGCACAGCTATAAAGGTTATGTTATTGGCCAAGAATGCATGAAACAATTTCTAGATATATTAAAGGGTGTACCATGTGTGCTAAAAGCAAGCCCAGCAATAGAAAAATAGGCTTGTACACTCCACTTCCAGTTCCTTCTCGTCCTTGGGAAAGTGTTTCCATGGACTTTGTTGGGGGATTGCCAAAATATAGAAAAAGTCATGATTATTTATATGTTATAGTGGATAGGTTCAGCAAAATCTGTATTTTGATACCTTGTAACAAGCAGGTTACAGCTGAACAAACAGTGAAGTTGTTCTTTCAGTAGGTATGGGTTCATTTTGGGTTACCCACTTCTATTGTATCTGATCGAGATTCTGATTTGTTGGGGAGTTTTGCTCAAGTCTGTGGGAATTGATGGACACCATATTGAAGAAGAGCACAACGTTTCATCCACAAACAGGTGGTCAACAGGACAATGATCCAGTTGCTCAGAGGCTATTGCAGCAAGCATCCCAAGCTTTGGGATGAACATTTGTGTTATGTGCAACATGCTTACAACTGTGCCAAGCACTCTTCTACTTAGAGATCTCCTTTTGAGACTTGTTTTGGTTTTATACCAAAGTCTCCCTTGGATTTTGACTTTAGTAAAGACATAGTAGTTGATGGACACAGTGATGTAGACAAAGCAACCAAGTTCATTGAACAGATCCAAGAAATTCATTAGGCAATACAGGAACAGCTGGAAAGAAGCCAGGCCAAGTACAAGGCAAGGCATGACAAGCATCGAATTGAGCATAGCTTCCAAGTTGGTGATCAAGTCCGGCTGTACATCAGCAAAGACAGAATGCAAGGTGAGGGTAAGAAGCTGAAACCAATAAGGTATGGGCCTTTCAAGATACTTGAGAAAATTGGTGAAAACACTTTTCGCCTTGATTTGCCAGCTTATATGCATATCTATTCAGTCGTTAATGTAGAGAACTTGAGACTGTATGAACCTTCATTGATTGAAGATCCCGAAGAGCAAAGTCAGTTGCCTTCTATTGATGATCTGTTGCCTGAATATCTCAATGAGTTGTAGGAAGACATAGTTCTGGACAGAAAGGTGAGAACTACGCACAGAGGGGATGTTGAGTACCTGAGAATCGGACTCAAAGGTTCAAAGCCAAGTAGTGCACGATGGATAGAAATTGGGCCAGTAAGGAAGCTATATCCTCACTTGATCAATGCTTAAAAACCAACTTTTGGTGGTCCAAAAGCTTTTCAGTGGGAAGGCATGATCCAAAATGGATCCTAAAAACCCTCTAAGTCTTCAATACTTAAGAACTATCGCCAAGGATAAACCTTCAAGAACGGCGGAAAACACTATCGGACGAGAAAAACACGCAGAAATGGTGAAAATAGAGCCTATCGGAGGCTTAAGCAACATCGCACAGGAGCCGTCGGATCTGGCCGATCAACGGTCCATATCTAGTCATCATATCGCAATTAGAGGTGGCAAGCGGAGTTAATCGGAAGAAGCCTTATGGAAATCGCGATAGCGATCAGCGCAATTAAACGAGGGTTGTTGATCAAGCGCACAAATCAATGATCCAGATCTACTCGCGCAATATCGCGTCGCTAATATAACACAGGGAAGGACATAACCCACGGCCCGAAGGTTCAGCAATATGCGATTGTGATGTATCGCATCGCAACTGTATAAGGGGTGATGCCAAGAGGCCAACGATCATGCGATAGCGATGCACCAATAACCAATAAGGTCGATCGGCCCAATCAATGATCAGAGACCCGGAAGGAGATGCGACATGCGATATAACCAGACCCGATGGGATTTATAGATGCAAATACATAATATTTGAAGTCCGATATGGAGCAATTTTACGGGTTTTCCTATGTATTTGGGGTTTTTCATTATAAACCCAAATACAAAGGAACCTGCGACTAGCGATTTGCGATAGCGATACAAAGATGGACCCGATGGAGTCTATGGCAGAATTGATAATATTTGAAGTCCGATAAACAGTAGTTTGGCGGATTTTATAGCGTTTCTATGTATTTCTCTATGTAAACAGAGAAACGATATATTTGGGGATTTCGATGCGCCAATGGTACTTTCTGTTTCATAACAGGTGGCCACCATACCTGAAGACGTTACACCATGATTGGTTAACGCTCAGAGGGGATTTGAGCGGACAGAGGCCGGGAGCCAGAGAGCTCGAAAGGGAAAATGAACAGACAAATGCTGATAGGCTTAAAAGCCACTCAGTGTCAGAAACAGGGACAGGTAGTGCTGAGACAGAGAGAAAACAGAGACAGAGAGCGAGAGGGAGAGTCTGTGTACTCAGAAAGACTTGAGGGATTCAAGCAAAACCCTGTTGTTTGTTCCTGTTGTGTTGAGACTCAATTTGAGCTCACATTTGTAAAAACTCTGCTCTTGAAGACATAATAGAGAGGTCACCACTGAAATCTAGACCAGGAGACGTAGCCCAAGAGTTTTGGGTGAACTCCTTGATTATTTGTTGTGTTATGTGTGTGTGTCTATTATGTTTCTCTAACTGCTCATTGTCTATATTATTCGCAATCTTTTCGATCCGTTGCACTAAGTAATATAGGAAAATCCTGCACATGAGTCTATAATACCTTAATATTAATCTAAGATCTCATTTTCAGATCACTTTTACCCCGTTATATCCCTGAAAGGCTTACTTTCAGAGAAGTTGCAAATAAAGCTTTTTTGAATGGCCAGGCTAGAAAATTAAGTAAGTTACAAAAGAAAATTTGGCATGGGTCTTCAATTAAGTTTAGTAACATAAATATCAAGGGCGTAGGTCATGGATTCAAGGAAGCCAAAGAGCTTAAAGAAGTTTGGTTACATTATCTACCTCTACATGACTATGATCCTAATGGGATTATTAGCAGTCATTATATAACAATTAGCTTTATGAAAATATTTATTCATCAGGAGCCTCCCTTTGCTGAGATTTTAATAGATATTGATGACTTTCAACAAGCTATTAAAAGAGGAAAACTATTAGATATTGAAATAAGAGACCAATTACAAAAGTCTATGGAAAATCCATTTGAAAATTAATTAAGAGAAAAAGGTCTCCATCTCAATATTTATTTTGAAGAATTAAAGGCTTCTAAATTTTTTCAATTTAATTTCAACCAAATCACTTCATATCCTTAGGTTATCTCTCAAAAGGAACAAGAAGTTGGAATTGAAAAAAATGTAAGATGTTGTTATTACAAGTAAAGAAGTAGGAAGCCATGAAAGCATGAAAAAGGATTAGGATGTTACAACAGGGGTTGCAGCTATGAAAGTTCCTAAAGAAAAGAAAGAAAGTCTAGTGACAGCGAAAGAAACATAGAAGAAAATAGAGACTGAAAAGGAGATTATTCTAATCAATTCTCCTGAGGAGATAGAACAGAAGAAACTATAAAATATAACAAGTTCGAAAATGGAAATTGACAAGGAAAAGGAGAAGGATAAACAAATATCCAATGAAAATGTCACTAAGAAAATGAAGAAGCAATGGAATCACAAAGAAAGATGGATATTGTTTCTACTACATCTCCTAAAACCTCAATGACACCCATTTCTACCAAGATCCCTTGGGAGTCTTTTTGTTCAAATCAGTTTCTGAGTTAGAGGCAGTTCCAGATACAGTTCCTTCTTTGACATATTACTATTTCAATTCTCAAACAAAATTAGTAGTGAGGAGGACAAAGAAAAGGAAGCATGATTCATTAGAGACTATGTATGAATTCAGTTGGCAAGCTCAAGGGATGTGGAGACTATGTCTGAATTCAGTTGGCAAGCTCAAGGGATGTGGAGACTGTCTGAATTCAGTTGGCAAGCTCAAGGGATGTGAAAGAAAAAGCCCAAAAATCCTCCCATGCTTTAGCAACTTTTTTTAATTATAGCCAATATCATATAAATGAGATTGCAACCTCATATGATAACAGTCTACAAAAAAATAAAGCGTTAGAGAAACATTTCGAGAAAAATGAATTGTTTAATGAAGAAAATTGGCAAAACACTCTGCAACTTTGATTCAAGGTTTCACTGTAGAAAGGGAAAATCTACATAAACACTTTTAGGAGGAATTGAAAGAGTTAAATTCAAAACATGAGCAACATATTCAAGAACTAAGGCAAATGCATGAGCATTAAACTTGCATTATGAAGGAAGAAGATGCAAGCAATTCTGATATCATGACTAAGGCTTTGAAAGAGAAAATTGATTCTCTTCAAAGCCAACAGAATCAAAATCAAGAAGCCACATAGAGCTTGGAAATTTTTAGGGAACAAGCTTTACAGATTTGTCTAATTTTAAGAAGAAATCAATCAAAGTTCTACAAAAATATGGATAAAATCTCAAGATTTTATCAAGAGACTGCAGATTTAAATGAAAGGATTGATTCTTTTTTTTTAACACAGTTGGTTACTTTTTATATATTGCAAAAAAGAAAAAAAAAAGGAAAGGAAGCTAGTTCCTTGTACAATCAAAGTAGGGCAGGTTCAAAAGTAGTGCACAAATGGGAGCGCAATCCCCACAACTACTTTTGCCGCCCTGAATCCATAAACATCAAAACTAAAGTGATGGTGTCATGGTTCTGAGCTATGGTACGACTTTCCAAAAAAAAAGACTTGAACTCCTTAAGCCTCGCGCGGAGACCAAACCCGCACTTAACTTTGGAAAAGGCGGAAATAACCAAAAACCATTATCCTCGAAAAGTTGAAATATACACAAACACATGGGAAATAATGATTTCCGCTTTTCCCAAAGCCTTGGACTGAATTTCAATGCTTACCTTTATTAGGCTCGATCTCCACCGTAGAAAATCCTCCCTCAGATCTGACTGGTCAAACAACTTGCACGTCACTCCACCACCATCGATCCACTCGCGATAGATCCAACGGCTGGCATGGATTTCGGGTGGGAAAATCGCACAGACAATATCCGCCTGATAAAGTGGTATTCTCACTCCACCTTCTTGCTACATCTCCATCAGTGAGTGGAATCAGGTGGTTCCCTCCTGAAACCGCTTACCGCTTAAGCTCTGCCCGAAATACCATTCTTGCTTAAAATCCCGCCTTTTCTCTTTGACTAACTCTCGAGCAAGATAGCGCCCGATGGCCGTAGATCTGCCACCATCGACGGCTATGACGGCATTTCCAAGATCCTCTTCCGCTGCAACTGAAGTCAATCCTCGACCGTTGATCTCCGAGATCCAATGGTACCTGTGCGATGATTCTTCATCTGTCTCCTCACTCTTACTTTGCGGCATTTCTTCATTGTTTTGTGGTTTCTAGTCCTGATTTATTGGTCTCTGTTGAGGAGAGACCTGCTGTTGTTGATTTCCAAACTGTCTTGGGTCGCCTGGGAGCCTACGCAGGTGCATGTGGATCATGGTATACTTTCTCGATCCTCATACTGGGTGAGGGGGTCAAGGGATACTTTCTTCATAAACTTCATTATTCTCTTTGACAATCCCAACTGGTCTGTCAATTGCTTTGTTGGCATGGCTATCAGCGTCCTTATTTTGGTTTCTCAGGACGTGCTTTAAGGTTATATTTCCCAGACTTTCAAAACTTGTTTTGATCCTTTGATAGATTTTGTTGATGGCTATGCTTTTGAAGTCCCTTTTGGCATCCAAAGCGGCTATTATGATAGTTGAGTCCCCTATTATTATAGGGTCCTTGATTGCATTTTTGTTTAAAAGCCTTGTGCCTAGGAGAAGGTTGTATGCTTCAGCCCTGTTGTTTGTCATTTCTCCCAGGCTCCATTCATAGGTTATTATTTTGTTTCCATTTGGATCTAGTATAACTCCACCTGCCCCTACTTTACCTGGGTTATTTTTTACAACTCCTTAAAAAAAAGAATGTGTCTCTTCTGTTCTTTTATCCATTCTGCAAATTCTTTATCCTCCAACCTTAATTTCCATTTCTTGTTTGTGTGAAATTCTTTATTTTTTGCTATAGCTTCTATTTTTGCTTTGTTTTCTAACGTTGCTTTGCTGTACCAGTCTTTCTCTTCTTGCTGTAAATTGTTCTGGTCCATTTTTGAGATTACGTTTGTACTTATTATCTCTGCAACTTGACTCCAAGTTTTTGCTAGGATCTTGCCTGATTTGGCTTTTGTTCTTTGAAAATGCATTTGTTTCGAGCTAACCAAATTTTCCAACATAGGGTTGAAAGGAGACATTTCCATATCCTATTTATTGGTACCTTTTTTCTCTTTGTATATGGGTAGCTTTTATCCCAATTTTTATGAAGAGTTGTCAACTGAATTAATGGATTTATGTTTATTTCCAAAGGACTTGTTGCCTAATTCCAACACTCTCTCGCCACCATATAGTTTATGAAGAGATGTTGGATTGTTTCTTCCTCCTTTTGACACATGACACATTTTGAGGGCCCTTGTATTCCTTTTTTTTTTTTTTTTTTTAGAGGTAAGAATTTTTCCGTTTAGAAGGGTCCAGGTGAAGACTTTAATTTTGGGCAGACTCTCTGTTTTCCAAGCTGCCTTCCATAGACTCCAATCATTTTGATTATGAATTTTTTGGAGTAAGTTGTACCCAAATTTCACTGTGTAATCCCCTCCATTTGGGTCCCAAACAAAGTCATCCTGCTCTTCTTTGTTGATGGGTGCGGCCCCTGCCAGATGAACTTTTAAAATTTCCCACTTACTTTTTAGTCTAGGTGGAGTAGCCAGCTTTTTCCATCTTACCCAGTTATTCTGATCCCAACCCAAAATAGAATAAAGATTGTAAAAACTTTACTCTTCCATCCATCTCTAGAGTCCTCTTAAATTTTGTTGCTGATTTAAGGGGTTTTTCCCCATTATTCTATCCTCCCACATAGAAATCGTTTTGTCATTCCCTGGATTTTTCGATATTTGATCTCTAATAAAAAGGAATTATCCTTTTAACCAATTTCCAGATTTGGGTGCATGGCCTGTTTGGAATAGTATCAGTGATCATCTTTGTTCTATGACAATTTAAGTATTTCATTGTTAGAACTTTTTCCCACTAGTGACTGTTCCCATTTATCATTCTCTAGATAATTTTTGTCCCTAGGGAAATGTTCATTAGTCCTGGCAGGCGTATTGATATACCTCCTTTTTCATAGGGAAGCGTAACTTGCTCCCATCTAACAAGGCTGAATTTTTTATTATCTTGTTTTCCTCCTTGCCAGAGGAAGCTTCTTATTATCAGTTCCATTTGCTTGTGGGCACTTGCCGAAGCCATAATGATTGCATACTGATATAAAGGCAAGGCTGAGACAAGTTCTTTAATCAATGTCACTCTTCCTGCCAAGTTGAGCCACATCACTCCCCAGTTCTGAATTTTTGCCCTCATTCTCTCCACTTGCTTGTTCAAGATTTCTGATTTTACCACTTCCTTTGCTAAGGGCAGCCCAAGATAAGTGAAATGGCTCCAATTTATTTGTAAAGGTATTTCCATTATTTGTGAGATACACTACATTGTTTTTGTTGAGGTATTCCAACAATAAATTTTGCATTAGGAGTTGTTTAAAATTCCTCCTGAAGCTAGGAGAAATTTGTCCAAGACTCGTCTTGCTATAATGCAGGATGCCCCACCTATAAGAACGGTATCATCTGCAAAGAGAGAGTGGTTTATATCTTTGACTCCTCTCAAAATTTGGATCCCTGTTATTTTTTTCTCTTTTCTCTGACTTTCCAGCATAGTGCTCAGCGATTCAGCCATGATGATGTACAAGAATGGAGAAAGTGGAAAACCTTTCCTCAGCCCTCGTGTGCTTTGGAAAAATTTATTGGGTCATCCATTGATTAACAGAGTGATCCATGGATTTGATATACATTCTTGGATAATCTCTATGAAATTTATTGAAAAGCCAAACTTTTTTAGAGCTACTACAAGAAAGTTATGGTTAACTCTATCAAAGGCATTAGCCATATCTAACTTAACAATCATTCCTCTCTCCTTTCTTTGGATACTGCTGTGAATAGCCTCTTGAACAATTATCACATTATTAGTGATTTGCCTCTTGGGGACAAATCCTCCTTGATTTTCTTAAATTATTTATGGAAGTAACTTTTTCATTCTGTTTGCTAAAATTTTGGTGAGAATCTTATAAGACAAATTGCAAAGGGAGATTGGCCTATATATGTGAAAAGTTGTAGGATTGGGTTCTTTGGGAATGAGGGCTAAGAAGGAGGATTTTGTATTTCCTCTAAAAAAAAATTTGGAAAGCATTTTTGAGCATTCTCATTAGATCTTTTTTGATAAGTTCCCAATGTTGTCTGTAAAAGGCCATTGTAAACCCATTTGGACCTGGTGCCTTATCAGGGTGGAGATTCCACACAGCTTCTCTGACTTCTTCCTCAGTAATTTCTTTGTCTAATTCCCTGTTTTGTTGGTCGCTTATTTTTTTTATATGCTGCAAAATTTCTTCATTAGCTGCCTACTGGTCACTTGTTGAGAGGAGTTATTTAAAGTGTTTACGGGCTGCATTTTTCATTGCTTCAACTCCTTTTATTTCTTGACCATTTACTTGAATCTGTTCAATCTAGTTTTTTGACCTCCTTATTTTCATTGTGTTGTGAAAGAAGGTTGTACTTTTGTCACCAGATTTTAGCCAGAGGCATCTTGATTTCAGTCTGATTTCCTCTTCTTCTTGCCTATTTTGCTTATATATTTCCAGATATATTTCCTTTTCTTTAATATGATCTTTCTTACTTTCTTCCTTATTCTCTTTTTCCTTGCAAAGATTATCCATTTTTTTTTGCAATTCGATTTTCCTAGCTTTGTCCTGGAAATCATTTTCTCTTGCCCACTTTTTTAAGTGCATCCTTAGGTTCTTTAGCTTAGTTTCGCAAACATATTGGGGAGATTCTATGACATTTTTTTCCAGTTGTCCTTTATTTGTTTGTCAAAATCTTTCTTGCTGTCCCAAATTGAATTATATCTGAAGGGAAGGGGTCCTTGATTTTCTAGCTTTCCCAAGGTTAGCACCATTGACCTATGATCTGAAGATGAGTTGTGAACAATTTTACTTTTCACAAGAGTATAAGCAGCTGCTATGCTTTCATGAATAAGAATTCTGTCCAACCTTTCTTTTATGTTGTTTTTCGCTATTCTTTCATTGTTCCAAGTGTATTTTCCATTACTTGGCGGAATGTCTATTAATTTGTGCTCTTCTATTATTCCTTCAAGAGCTTCTCTTGACGGATCATTTTGGAAGATTCCGCCAAATTTTTCTTCTATATTCCTTATCAGATTTGAGTCTCCTCCTAGGATTAAGTTCCCACTTTGTCTCTCTGCAATTTCTTCTTTAACTGATTTCCAGCATTGTTCTTTCTCTCTATAGTGATTTGGGGAGTACACATTTATGATGCTATACTGTTCTTTTGTATTGAGATTTCTCAGCTCTGTTTGAATCCAGTGTCTGCTGATTTTTTGGGTCATTAATTCGAATTTTCTTTTATCACAAATGGTGTTGATTCCTCCTTATGCTCCTGTGGCTTCTAACGTTACTCCTTCATAATTTTTTAGTTTTTGAATCATTTTTTTATTTTCTTGCTTGTTTAGTTTGGTCCCTTGGATCATATATATGTCTGGTTGTTCCTTGGCTAAAATGTCTCGAGCTACATTGACTTTAAATGAGGTACCAAGGTCGCGACAATTCCAAGAGACCACTATCATTATTTACTGTTGTGTTGGTGTGGTCCTCCCTTTCCTCTTTGCTAGGGTTTTTCATGACTTCTTGTTTGTTTCCCAAGGAATGAGTTCATTGGTTGTTGCGTTCCTAGGGCCATTTCTTTAGCTACTGCCTCATCTCTGATTTCTTTATTGGATTTCGTTCCCACTTTTTTTCGCTGGTCCCAGGTTTGGGGGATTTCTTTGGCTTTGTTTCTAGTTAAAATGCGGTCCACTGAGGGAGGAGGTGGAGAGGATATAGGGTTGGGGGAGGATATGAGAGCTAAAGAGAAGGGGTTTGAAGGTGGGCATCTGGGAGAGGGTAGATCAAAGGAGTCTTCTAATGGCTCAAAAGGATTCGGAGTTGTGTGATCAGGAGGAGTAACCTTCGCTGAAGGCTAAGAGGTTGCTTCGTTTGCTTCTTGGGACTAATAGATATTCGATGTGGTCTGCTTATTGACAGGTTTTTTCCTTTTCACTTGTTCCCATGTAGGTTCTTGCTCTTCTACATTTTCATGCTCTATTTTTTTAAGACACCTATTTGCAAAATGACCATACTTATGACATACCTTGCATTTAAATGGTATTTGCTTGTAGTCCAGCTGCTAAATGTGAGTCCACTGATCGACCTTGATCTTTATTGCCTATGGGAGGCCTTTTCCGAGATCTACTTCCACACATATTCTTGCGCACGCGTGCATGTTGTATTTTGGCTCACATCTGTCAATATATTTTCCCACTGCGTTTCCTATAGGCTTTACAGATTCGTCTCCCCAGCAGTGAAGAGGAAGATGTGGGAGTCTGACCCACACAGGCATTGCATTTGGGACATCCATCTCCAGATCAAAATCTGGCATCCACCTGTTCAGGTATAAACCTCTGGAGTCCATGAAGTAAGGTCCGTTTCTAAATATCAGGTCTATGTCCTCCTTTGTTTCAAAGAGAAAGGTGTAGTAACCCCTTCCACAGAATCGTATTGATATCTTCCCCTGGGTGGTTGCATTCTAGTTTCTTTCCACCCATTTTTGCATTGATTTGCGTGAAGGCCATAGCCCAGTGAACTGTCCAACAAGTCTGCGTTTTGCCAGAGAGATGGTTGCCCTTCTTGGAAGTGCTGGAGGGAGAGAGGTCTCTGGGATGCTTTCAAGTTTCTTTACAAATTTATTGATTGATGGCCTGTTCCTTGGAGCTCCATTCTCTGTGATCAGAGATGCGAAGGCTTCTGCGTTTTTTTCATTCCCTAACCGCGAGGAAGGGTGATGATCTCCCTCCTCAGAGGGTTGCATGGTCTGGTTAGCCTTAGCAACCGGAGGCTTTCGAGAGAGGGATCTGCAGGGACAGCGGCGGCTAGGTCGGCGCAGGCTCAGGCTGGGCTGTTGCGCGCACGATTCTTCCATTGAAAGGATTTATTCTTTAATAGAAGAAGACAAATGCATTAAAAACAAATTTATGTCTATTCTTGAATGGGAGAAGGAATTTCAATATGATGAAATTCCAAAAGTTTCAAAAATAGATAAAAGATTGATGCTTGCATCTTTGAGCTGCAGGGAAGTGAAAGCCATAGAAATTAGAGAATGGATCAAAATTGCACAAGGACAATGCTTGACAATCTGAGAAAGAAGGACTAGTTTTATAGAACAATTCAACTTGCCACATTCCAAGCCACTAAAAGAAATTATTTCAGGGGAATTAAAACAACCAAAAAAGGACCTTGTCAGCCAGGATCAGGTAGAAATCAAAAGGATTAAGGTCTGGAAGCAAAAAACTTTCCAAAAATTTCTACAACTTCATTTTGAAAAAATCAAGCTTATTGCTAAATTTGAAATCAAATATTAGAAAGGAAAGAAGAAGGTCCAAGTTTTGATTGTCAGTTGCCAAATCAACATAAATCAGTTTCCTTCTATTCATTTCTCGAATGCTTCCTAGGTGTATTCACAATGGGTGAAGTATATCAAAGTTCATGCATCTCATATATTGCTCAATCTTAAATATGAAGATTATGAGGACGACGAGAAGTTACCTACTCTAAGGGGAATATCAGTTGAACATAGATAGAATTTGTATTTTTCGAAATAGACATTTACTTCTCAGAAGTTTTTTTGATTTTATTACTTTTTAGACTTATCTTATTTAAAAAACAAAAAACAAAAAAGACATATCCTATTTTTCAATTATTTATAGAACCTTTTACATTGGTGCAAAGGGTCGAAAAATTGTGAAGACTACAGACTTGTATTTTTGAATCAATTTTGAAGTATCAAATTTTTTGAAGACTAGTTTTAGCTTCAATGTGTGATGAGTTATGGATGTTTGAAATAGATCGCGCTTCAACTGAGGAGCCCTCCTACTGATCTGCGAGTGCTTGGTCTCCTGCATCGCGGCTGCCTGGGCCTCGACCTCCTGCCATGGCCCCTCCGGATCCTCCATCGGAGGGGGATGATCCACAAAGAGCTTTTTCAGAACTTGTGAAATCTCTTCCACCACAGCGCCCTCGTCCAACTCTATCTAAATTTGTCAAGAAGCTGGATGTGCTTCAAGAAGTTCAGTTACCTCCAGCCCTTCCCCGCATGGCCACACTGTCTCTTGCAGAAAAAGGTCTCATTAGTCAATTTACAGGTCTCTGGCCATCCCCAAAAACTGTGCAAAGATGGGTTGAAAGGAATTGGGCCGACAAAATTCAAGGAAAAATCTCCATTAGGTTTTGTGGGAAAGGGTATTTTACCTTTCACTTTGAATCCAAAGAGGATAAGGACTTAATATTCAGAAACGGGCCCTATTTCATGGATTCCAGGGGCCTGTATCTCAACAAATGGACCCCAGATTTTGACCCTGAACTGGATGTCCCCAGTGCTGTCCCGGTTTGGGTCCGGCTCCCTCACCTCCCACTCCACTGCTGGGGAGATGAATCAGTGCGTGCCATTGGGAATGCAGTTGGCAAATATATTGATCGCAGCGAACCGAAAGAAAACATGCAAGCCTGTGTGCGGATTTGTGTTGAAGTGGACCTTGGCAAAGGACTCCCTGAAGCCATTAAACTTAAAGTGGACGAGTGGAGCCATATCCAGCAGCTGGATTACGAGCAGATACCATTCAAATGTAAGGTATGTCATGAATATGGCCACTTTTCCAATCGTTGTACTAAACTTGTTGATGCAGAGAACGACGTACAAGAAGAACAATGGGAAACTGTTAAAAAAAAGAAGTCGGCCTCTTCGTCCAAAGCCCCTCCTGAACCTGGCCCTCCTGCACCCAATGCATCTCGTCCCTCTCCATCCTCCCCTATCTTGTCTGCCCATTCCCCTCTTGATCATCCACCCCTCCCCCCTTCATCTAACCCCTTTCTGGTCTTATCTCCCCCTGATCTTCCTCCCCAGGACCCCTCTCCCCCTCCCTTAATTCAATCCGAAGCTTCTGAGCCTTCTCCCCCCTTGGTCATCTCATCTCAGGCTTCTCTTGATCCTCCACTCATCAGACTTACCAGGAGTTCCTCCAGAGACCATGGAGCTACTAGTGAATCTTACAAGAAACCTGGACCAGGTAGGAAATCAGCCAAGTAACATAGAGATGAGAATGCTCAGAAAGACATAGCAATGGGCACCCAAACTCCTATAGAATCTTACATCCTGGGGCAACATGACAAAGAGATAATTCATAAGGATCAAGGGGGGCAAGCACCTCTCCATACCCCAAATACCCAATGATGAAATTTTGTCTTGGAATAGTAGGGGATGAGGGCACCCCTCCGAGATTTCAGCCCTCAGAGATCTCATACATAGTGAGAAACCAGAATTTTTTTTTATTCAGGAAACAAACCAAGGTCAGCAAGAAATGAGAGGAATTGTAGAATAGCAGAAGTGGTACAAAGGAAGTATTAGTGAATCAAGAGGGGCATCTGTAGGAATTTCCACCCTCTGGAATTACAACAAGTGGAACTACAGATCAAAAATTTTACATCAGCATTGGATCAAAACTGTTTTGGAAAACAGATTAGACAATCAGATTGCAATTATATACAATGTTTATGTTCCCAATCACTTCAGAGAAAAGGAATGTTGCTGGGATGATCTCCAGGCTAGTATCGATGGTGAAGAAAATTCTAATATTATTGTGGGAGGTGATTTTAATCTTATTCTACATGCCAACGGAAAATGAGGAGGTTGTTTCTCACCTGATCCCTTCAGAACTTGTCTAGAAAATATCATGCAAGATCACGATCTTGTGGATGTGGCTCCAAAAAATCGAAGGTACACCTAGAGAAATCGCAGGATAGGCATAGGTAACATAATGGAAAGGCTGGACAGGATTCTAATTAATGTTTCGTTTCTTTCTTCTTTTTCTGTGGGGTATGCTAGCATTCTCCCCTTTTCAGCCTCTGATCACTACCCTATAACCCTCACTCTGGAAACCCACTGCCCCCTTGGACCCATTCCGTTTAAATACAACCCCCTCTGGAACTGTATACCAGCAGTCAAAGAGATTGTACAGCATACTTGGAATCAGCACGTTGAAGGCTCTCCTGGTTTCATATGGGAAACCAAACAAAGAAGAACCAAGCAGGCTATCAAAGAATGGGCAAAAACTAGCTACAAGGAGCCCGAGGAGATTAAAAAGAAAATCAAGAATAATTTAGACTGTATCCAAAGAACAATAGAAGAGCATGGCCTCTCTCAGGAGAATAAGGAACAAGAAAGAAATCTCTACTCACAGCTGTGTCATGCAAATAGAGAAGAGGAATTAAAATGGAGAATAAAGTCAAGGCAACTCTGGTTGCAAGGGGGTGACAAGAACACAACCTTCTTTCACAAACAGACCACTGCATGAAAAATTAGGAACAATGTAAGCTCTATCTTAGATGCTGAGGGCAACCAACAAACCACCCAAGAGGCCATCCGAAAGGCTGCCACAGAGCATTACAGAGATCTCCTTACCGAACCAAAAGGAGAAGAGGACTACGCCGATCTACTCCAATATTTGCCTAATGGAATCAGCAAGGAAATGAATGACAGCCTAAACAAGGAAATTGATGAGGAGGAAATCAGAAGAACGATTTGGACTCTCCAGCCTGATAAGGCTCCAGGCCCTGATGGCTTTCCCATTTGTTTCTATCGAGCGTTCTGGGGATTGATTAAAAAAGACCTGACAAAAATGATCAGATGGATCCAGCGAAAGGGTAAAATAGGAGGATATACCAATGCCACTCATCTTGCTCTCATTCCTAAAGAAAATTGTCCCACTTCTTTTTCTTGTTTCCGACCCATTTCCCTCTGCAATTCTTCCTACAAGATTTTGACCAAAATCCTAGCTACCCACCTCAAACCCCTCCTCCCCTCTCTTATCTCTGAAAACCAAGGAGGGTTCGTAGCCAATAGACAAATAACTGACTCCATACTCCTCGTTCAAGAAGCCATTCACTCGAGTCAATCTAGAAAGGAGAAAGGGTTGATCATCAAACTTGATCTGGCCAACGCCTTTGACAGAGTAAGGCACTCCTATCTCATAGTTGTCTTAAAGAAGATGGGATTTGATTCGACCTTTCTAAACCTCATCACAGCTTGCATCTCTGGACCCTGGATTTCCCCTCTGGTTAATAGTAGACCGGGTGAAGCTTTCCAATCCTCTTGTGGTCTTAGACAGGGTTGCCCTCTTTCTCCTTATCTTTTTATTCTAATGGCTGAATCCTTCAGTAAAGCATTGGATTTCAACCATAGGGTGGGCCTCATCACAGGAATTAAGTTTGGGAATGGAGTCAAGAATATAAACCACTCGCAATTTTTAGATGATACCTTTCTAATTGGAGGAGCTTCCATCACAATAGCATGGAGATTCAAGACTCTTTTAGACAAATATATGAGGTATTTTGGTGGTCTCGTCAACCAGATGAAAAGTTGCATTTATCGATGGAATACATCAGCTCAGGTCATTCACAAAATTGCAAATAACCTTGGAGTCCCTTGCAAATATGACTGGACTCACTTCTCCTACTTGGGCATGCCGGTGAGTCTGGGACCTTTGAAGGCAGAAATTTGGGATATCATCATTGACAAGGTGAAGAGGAAAGTGCAGCAATGGGGTTCCATCTGGCTCAATCCAGCAGGTCACCTCATCCTTCTTAAATCAGGTATTTCTTCTCTACCTTTATATCAATTCTCACTTTTCCAAGCTCCAGCTTCCTTTCATTACAAAATGGAAGTCATCCTCCGCCAATTTCTCTGGCAAGGAGGGAAAAATGACAAAAAGAAATTCAATTTGGTCAATTGGAAGCAGGTCATTCAATCCCAAGACCGAGGAGGTCTTGGTATCAGATCCCCCAAATTCCTAAACCTTGCTTTTGGAGGTAAAATTGCTTGGAGACTTATAACTGGTCTTTCTGCCTGGTGGAAAAGGGTGCTGGAAATTAAATACCTAAACTTCCCCAGACAGCAGCTTTTAGACCTCGATATTCCTAACAGAGACTCTTCTAAAATATGGCATTTATGCAAAAGAGAAATATCGTTCATGGCTCAGAGTATTTCCAAAGTTCCCAAGGGAGGAGCCAATATTAATATTGGAGCTGATAAAATAATGGGACAGCAGCCAATAAACAGTCACGAGGGAACCAATCCTATTCTCACCTTTTTTGACAGCATAGGTATCCATCATTTGGATCAAATCTCTCGTTGGGATCCACTCTCCCATCTATGGCTAGGGTGGTCCTTCCCAATCATCCCCAATAACCTCAGAGCAAGCCTATCCATGCTTCAGTCTCATCTTCACAGTAAAGCTCCCATAAAAAGGAATGAGCCAGATGGATTTCGATGGGACCCAACCGGATCAAATTACATTGTTCAAGCTGCCCACCAGCACATCTGCAACAGCAATTATCCTACGCCCATATGGAATCACTGGAAAATGGTTTGGAAATCAGAGGCCCTTCCAAAAATTAAATTCTTCATTTGGACCCTTCTAAAAGGGAAAATTCTCACAGCAGATAATTTGCAAAAGAGGGGTATCAGTGGCCCTTCTCGCTGCCCCAACTTTCAAGCTGCCGAAGAATCCACACAACACCTCTTTATCTCCTGTCCGTTTGCCATCACCTATTGGAAAAAATTATCCCATATTGACAATATCCCTTGGAATAACCAGAATTCCATAGGAGAAGTGATCCATCATTGGAAAAAGAATTTTCCTTGGCAACATAAGAAGGGAAATATTGTGAAAAGGGTCTGGGATACCCTCCCCTACACTATGCTATGGAACATCTGGCTGGCTAGAAATCCTAAAGTCTTCAAGGACAAGGACTCGATTATAAGAAATATCTGCAATAAGGCAAGGAGCCTCACCCTGGAAACCATTTCCACCAAAACTCAAAGCAATATAGTTGTAACCATGCTCAGTATGGAAGAAAGGAATTTTATCAGCTACATACTGGATAAAAATAATAGCAGTCAGAATGGCAATGTAGCTAAAGGCCAGCATAGCAAGGAACTCCACAGATGGAAAATCAGATTAAAAGATGATGAGTTTGCCAAATGGTTACAAAACTACAACAGTCACTATCTATTCTTCGACGGAGCATCAAAGTCAAACCCTGGAGTTGCAGGAGCAGGGGGAGTCATCTTCAATGCCAACGGGGATTGCATCCTTTTTTATGAATGGGGACTTGGGCAAATTTCTAACAACAGGGCAGAAGCGTTGGCCCTCTATCAAGGGCTCATCCAACTCAATAGACTTGGTATAGGAACAACAAAAATCTTTGGAGATTCGGCGGTGGTTATCAGTCTAATGGCTCAAAATAAAGAATCCCCTAATGTTCTCCTACAAGAGGTCATTCAATGTTGTCAATTTTTACAACAGACAATGACAAATTTGAGCTTTCATCATATCCTTCGCTCGCTCAATAAGCAAGCTGACACACATGCCAACAAGGCTTGCGACAGGTCAATGGGCAGCCTACTATGTAACGCCGAGGAGACTCAACATTCTTTACCATGATTCGTATCAGTCCGATCTGCAGCAAATCTCCAAACTCTGACAGGTGGAATTGGACACAGGTCCTTCAAATCAGCAACAAGATCTTGATCAGCCTTAGGATCCGGCATAGTATCGAATTTTTCATTCTCTGCACTTCAATCAGTAATCTAGCCAATTTCTTTCTTTTCAACCGTGCTTTTCAGACTCCGCTGGACAGGCATTTGGAATTCCCGCGCCCCTCCTCTGTTCCTCCCTCCTTTCATGTGACTGCCCCTCGTCGCCCCCGCCCATCTATATATTTCATCCTTCCCTTTCGTTGTTCATCGCCCTACCTATTCTCTGTCCTTCTGCGCTTTCGGATCGAGCCTTCTTCCTTGAGGCCCCCCTTTTTCCCTCTCGGCTTGGACTCTTGTATGAGTTCTGAACCTCTGATTTCTTTATCTTCCCTTGCGTTAGTTGCTTCTGCTATTGTCCGCCCTCAAGCGCAGCATTTTTCATTCGTGATTCGGAGATCCCTCTTCTTTCTGTCTCATCCGGTTTTTGCAATAATGGCCCGCAGCGAGGATTGCCTTCATTGTGTTGATCTTCAAGCTGAGCTGGAAGAAATAAGAGCTCAACAAAAGATCTTAGATGCAAAAATCGACAGCCAAAACCGCATCATCAAGGATAAGTATCAAGCTGAAATCAATTTGTTTCTTCACAGGGTTTCCTCTTTACAAGAGTAGTTCAATCACTTGTCTAACAGGTGCAGCCATGTGGAAGAGTCCATAGAAATACTGAAATATATGCTGGACAAGTGCAACGCAGCTGCCCCAAGCTCCTCAAGCGCCAAGCAAATCGGTGTAGATGACAATCCGGAGGAATCCACACCGCGGCACATCAGTCACATTAATATAGATTAGTTATGTTTTGCAAATGTTGTTTTTTGCTGCTTCAGTATGTAAGAATCTACTTCTGTTTAGACTTCCTCAAAGCCAAAAAAGGCAGGACTAAGGAGAATATTTCACTTTGTAACTCTTTTTCTCCTTGCACTCCATGGCATTTTTTGTACTTCAGGAGTCCAAGCTCCCTCTTTTATCTTTTTAGATCTTAATACAGCAACCGATTTTGTGAAAAAAAATGTGTGATAAGCTATGAGATTTATGTCTGGACATCATTTTAATTACTTAATGGATGCTTATGGTATTGCTCTTCAACTTGTGTTATTAATTCTGAATGAATATTTGATTTTTTTGTTAGACATTTCTTATGATGTGTTACAGTCTACACCCTTTTATCAACAGAAGTTTATAAGTTATTAATTTTCATTATTGTTTTATCATTGGAATCTGATATTCACAAGATAGGTTTCTACTGCTCTCATTTTCAAGATAAGTGTTTTATCTTATTTCTTTTGGTCAATTCATGCATGTATATACCAGAAAAATAACAAAAAAAATATTTGGATTGGATGAAAACCTGAAAATATGTCTTTTGAGTTTTATGTATAAAAACTCTTTCAAAACTTATATGTGTGGTTTTATGGACCCAAAATCCAGCCAGGATTTTAAATCAAATGATATTTCACATGGTATTATGTTCATTTGAATCCTTTAGTTCACTGTTGTTTAAATTGATCCCATCTTACGAGCAGTTTGTTTATATTTTTGTAAATACTTGTAATTACTAGAATATGTTATATATTTTCCCTAGATTAGTCATTAGTTATTATTATAAATTAGTTTAAGTTACCAAAGGAAATCGGGCCTTTTTTCCGAAGAATATATGACCATCTAAATGAAAAAGGGTTTAATTGGGACCTTGATCGGGCAAATACTCACTCACTGTAGGAGGAATTTTTCCACCTATCAACAGTCACCAAAAAATGTTAAGACCTACATAGGTCTAAATATTTGTATGTCTTAGTGTTATAACATGCTAAGCCACCCCTTACCTATTTGCTACCTTATCTTGATCAATAAGGATAAGGAATCTAAGGCAAAGGAATACACATTTGAATAGAAAAAGGGGAAGAGAAGGACCTTAGAGGTGGGGACTAGGGACTACTCCATCTCATAGGACATTTTAATTTATTTCCAACATTTTCCCTACCACACCTCACAATGTCTTCCCAAGCTCCTTATCTCAACTTTGTTCCTTATATATGATAATCTTACAAGTAATTTTCTCATGAGGTAAGAATACCCATACTCAATTGAAATATATCTCTATTAAGACGACTCTTATGTGAACCTATCAAATTGTAATTTTATGGTCCAAAAACGTAATACAATAATATATTTTATTATTCTTTGTGCAACATAGCTTTTCAAGTTGCCTTTGTGATTGTGTAGATACTTAGAGAACTAAGATATTATATGAGTAGTAGAGTAGGCCATGGTGTTGATGTGATAGTGCCATTATTAGATGGGAAGGTGATACTAAAGTATTTTTTGCCCTCTAACGATAATAGAGTCATATATGACAAAAAAAAATTACATTTCATAAAGTATGTCTCATCACCATGAGAGTGAATAGGTCATGTCAAGTGTGGGAGAGATCAATTAATCCAAAATCAATACTGAGCATAACTATTGACTACAAGAACACTTAACAATAAGGATAATGAGTATCAATATGCGTATAATATTCTCCTACATGTGGAGTCGATGAGGGAGACTCTCCTTTAGAGCTTTCCTCAAAGCTGGTAAAGGTCCTAAGGTTAAGACTGACACTATTGATAGACGTTATGGGGTTCACCTCCCCTTCATCCAAGGGACGACGAACAATATTGCGAGAGTCCTAAAGAAACATAATGTTTCCTCAACCTTTAGACCCCTCAACACCATTAGAAGCTCCCTAAAGTCGGTTAAAGACCAAGTGAACCCTATGGATTTGAAAGGTGTTTGTGTCATCCCGTGTTCGTGTGGGACCTCATACATTGGTGAAACGGGTAGGTCTATTAACCAGAGGATTAAGGAACATGTTGTTGATATTAGACATGGGAGGACCAAATCTTCTACTTTAGCGGAACATGTTGTGAAGACCAAGCATCATATATGCATCGAGGAGGCTAAGGTCGTCGCAAAAATCTCTCATTTTCATCACCACAAATTTAGGGAAGCCTTTGAAATAGAGCGGTCCTCTAATAATATTAATAGGGATGATCGCTGGAAAATTAGTAGTTGTTGGATTCCCACCCTCTCTTCTTAGTCTTTCTCCTCTCTTTCTAGGCTTTTTTGTTTGTTTCATACTCTATTTCCCTTTTTTTGCCTCCTTTTATTGATTTCTATTAGAGAGGACCCCTTCTTTTTTTCTTTTTTTTCTCCGAGTTAAACACCCTCTCCTTTTATTCTTAAAAGATTTCTAGTGTATTTTTATTTTTGCTTTTTACATAGTTTATATTTTATATTTATATCTATATATATATATATATATATATATATATATATATATATATATATATATATATATATATATATATATATTATTTTATTTTATTTTATTTATTTATTTTAACACCCTCTTTTATGTTTTGATTTTAATTAATTTTTATTGGTTCTTGATTTATCCCTTTATTATCTATTTATTTTCATTTAGTTTATTTATTTATTTTTATATAGTTTTATTTAATTTTCATAATAATAAAACAAAAATATTGGGATTCATGCCCTTTTTTAAAATTTTATTTAATTTCTATATTAGTAAAACAAAAATATTGAGAATCATGCATGGCTTGTTCTCTTTTATGTTTTTATTTTGATTAAAAAAATTAGTGTATTGTTTTATCTTGATTCATCCCTTTTATTATTTATTTATTTTTATTTTCATTTAGTTTATTTACTTAATTTATGTGGTTTTATTTTTAGGTAGGATAATTCGTTTAAATAAATTGAATAATATTAATTAGTAAATAATAAGGAATGAATAAGTTAATAAATTAAATAATTAATTAAACAAACTAAATTATTATTTATTAATTATTTAAACAAGTCAAATTAATTCCCCCGTGTCATAGATAGTCGTTTAGTTAATTTATTATATATTTAAAGTATTATACTATATAAATTTCCCTCCCTAGTCAAATTTAGTCATTCCTCTAGGCGTTAGGTTGACTTTTCGCCTTATTTAACCGTCCTCTGAGATCTGCATCTTCATCTTGTCCTGAAGATGAACCACACTGGCTGGTTCGAAACATGTCGACCAAATATTCTCAATGTGATTTTTTCCGAAATTTTTTCATTAACAAGTTATGGATCACAGAAGCTTGAATTCGAATAACTTGCAACATGTGAAGGAAGGTCAAAGGGTATTGATAAGTATCTAATTATGACTCTCAAAGTATAATGTGTCATGGTCAATAGCAATGGATCCATTAAAGAAAAGTGATTGGGATTCATTCAAGCTAATGTGTGGGAGATAACATCATAGTGTTCATGGAACATGAAAATTCACTTTAGACTTGTCTTAAGGAATAGTCAGATAATGGGTAATAAAAATTCCCCTTAACATGGCACATAGATTATGTTGACATGGGCAATGGTGAAAACATTGGGATCATGAAAAATTAGCCCAAAAGAGTATAAACTCAAATTGTGATAATGACATGATGATAATATATACCAATAAAAAAGAGTTTTTACATTGGAAGTACCAATGGAGAAATTTGACGATTATGATGGCTCAATTCACGATGATAACATGAAATGAAAAAGCTTCAATATATACTTTCCCCGCCTCCCCACCATTTTTTGTATTTTCTAATGTTGGATTTTGTAAAGAATCATAAAATGAAATAATAAATGACTAATGGTACATATAGGATATGGGTGCATGTATGCAATTAATTGGTTCTAAAGGGAAAAAAACCAATGGCATGATGTGAATCATAGTAACGATATAACTAGGTGGGAGTCCCAATGAGTTATTAGGTTTGAAACAAAACAAGTTGAGGTTTGAGGATCATAACTTAATTTGAGAAGTAGGACTCCTAGTCAAAGTTTGGAAGAGGAGCCAAAAAGTAAAGGGCACTTGACTAGAGTGGCATGTTATGGGAAAGCTCTACCATTGCATCAATATTCAATTATAGATGGTAATGGACAGCGTGGACACTAAAAGCTTACAAAAACAGTAAGGAGGTGAGGTGTAGTGTGAAACAAGGTAGGTCTAAGTATATATGCTAGATTGAAAAATGAACACTTGTTTATCGAGTCTAATGGGTTCAAATGTTAACACCTGATAATCAAAATGACATCACCACCATGTGAAAGAGCATGAAAAAAAATCAACAACAGAAAAAATATGATTTTCAAAAATCATTTGCACAACACAAAGTGGAGATTGGAAACTTTCCCTAAACTTTTGTTTCTGAATTGGAGATATTCAACTAGTTAGTTAGGGAGCTATCAAATATAGGTAGGTATAAGCATCCATAACATTAATTTTTCAGTTTAATCAATTTTTTATTTAATGCATCTTCTAGATTTTAAATTAGGAAAATCAATTTATCATTCAACTTAGGCTCAACGCCAGTCTCAAAGACATAGTAGAGAAGCATAACAATTGCATAGAGGAAATTCATATTGGAAAAGCATCCATGTACACTAAGAAAAACTAATGTGGGATTGGGTTTTTTATAGGATTTGGATTTGTACTTCTTTGCAAGGTTGGCTATTAGGTGCGAAGAGATCAACCTACTTACAACCCAATGAATGTGACACTTTCATTCCATAACATCAAAATAGATGATGTGTCTAAGCAAGGGGCCATGTTGCTATTTATTATATTGCAAGTTTTTGACATACATGCTAATGAACTTAGCAGTGAGGATGGCAAGTGTTATGCACACCTAGTAAAATCCAAGAGTGCGCAAGACATTAGAATAGTGTTGTCATGAGGGATATTGGATTAATTAGTTTAGAATAGTAATGAAAATGGTCTGAAAATAATTAAATTAGATTCATATTGGACATAATATTGTTTTTTGATTTGTGAGCATTGTGAGACTATTTTTCTTTAAGGTTGTACCATCAATTCAACCAAGGGTATCGATGAGAGATTTGGCACTCTGTGAGCCATAGATCATGCACTAAGGAGTGCTCATGGCTTGATTGGTAGGTGAAGAGGTGGGATAGGTATTCACCCCTCATTTATTTTCTATTTCGCAGTAGGAGTTGATGGTGTTAGATCACTACCCTTAGGAGGGTATAGATTTCAATGAATATTGATCCATCCCCCTATCAAGGATGAGGTTTGGGCAGTTGTAGGTGAGTAATAACTTGTGGAATTGTGTGTTTAAGTGTGATTTATACAAATTTGAAAAAAAATTAAGTGTGTTTTATGTTTTTCAATGATATCTTATATTACTAATGAGTGCATGTTATGTGAATGTAGTTGTGGGGTTAATGAAGCAAAGGAGTCACTAGTGTTGAGTGAAAAACGAACCTTCCCTAGAGGAGCTATCCAGACAAAGTCCTATGGTACATCTAGGCAATATGATGTTAAACCAACTAACAAGGATCCTAGAGATCATTTCTTGTAACATCTCACCAATACACGTGCTACAAGCGGATGATGAGGTTGTGGTGTCTTTTATGGTAGTACCTCGATAGGTAAGGGTGTTGGTGAACCATTCGAGTCATTTTTTAATGGCGCACCTAAAGTAGGTGTGCCAATATTACTTGGTACCAGTAGCATATGGTTGCATTCTAGGAAAAAATTACCATCCATACAAGTCAATCATGGATTCACACCCCCCCCCCCCCCACGGCCCCACAACGAGGAGAAGAGCTAATCATGGATTCCTCCCCTTAACTAGGATATTCTATGTTATGTATATGATGGTGTAACACCCTCATTTTTATAACAAAGTGTAATTTTTAGAAACATTTACACAAAATTTACATCACCTACATGGAATTTTATGCATACAATATGGGTATAATTCACTCAATTTGTAGTAACCTTCACTCGCATGCATTTCTTAGAAACATT
Source organism: Pinus tabuliformis (assembly GCA_031772625.1). Taxonomy (NCBI): domain Eukaryota; kingdom Viridiplantae; phylum Streptophyta; class Pinopsida; order Pinales; family Pinaceae; genus Pinus; species Pinus tabuliformis. The sequence continues at coordinate 742,149,268 of CM062815.1, forward strand.
TGTACAAATTTATATTATTTATATTTCATTTATGGATTTTTAGTGATATGTGTGTTTGATTGTTGATATGATGTGCTTGTATATATGTGATTGATTGTATATGTGTGCATTATCTTTCATGTGTGTTCTCATGTTTATTGCATAGCGAGATCAATGTCAATCTAATATCTATTTTTTGAAATCATGCATGCTAGAATCATGATCACCAAGTATGTGAATGAATGTAATATAATCAAATGTTCTCATGAGAAGTCTTATAAGTAGTAATCATCAAATAAGCCAAGGAGAGAAGACTCGGTACATGTTAATCAAAAATGTGAAAAGGAGCTATGAATATAGGTAGATTCCAAGTGTTATATGTCATGAGTGATGTTGTTAGACAACAAACTAATAATGTTGCCATGTTTAGCTTTGTTATTAGTGTCTACTTCAACGTAAATACCATCAAAGTCTAACAACTCATGGATAGGGGAATAAACAATCCAAGCTATGGAGGCCTAAGTTTTGTGTATGATGGTTTACTCCACCTTCAAATCTAAGATAAGAATGAGCTTCTATGACCATATAGTACAAAGGAAGGAAGCATACATAAAATGATATTGAAAAACTAGAAAATGAAATTAAATGGTATCCAAAAATGAGATCCATGATACAATGTTTAAGGTGATGATAAATACCACCTAGGAATAATACTTCTTTAGGTAAAGCATGTTAACATGCTTCCCTACGAAGGATCCATCATATTGTATGAGCTTGTATCCCCCTTTCTATAATAGATGGTGGATGATAAATGGGTCATACTACTAGAGCTTGAATTTTTCGAGTCCTAATTTCTCTTTAGCAATGTCATACACAAGGATGAGTTCACCCTTAAACAAAACATAGGGTCATACATGTTTATTATTTTATGCTTTGTAGCATTTTTTGTTTACCCTAACATTTGTTTGAACATTATGGCTTTCTATTCTAAGATTTACGACAGTAATATCACTTACTTTATGGTGATGGTGTGGGGGATAATTTCAATAATAATTTCTAAGGATGGGAGCTTGCATTTTATTGGTAAGAATACTTTGATGCCATAGGCAAGTTGAAATGGAATAAAGTTAGTTGTAATGTTAATAGAGGTCTAATTTGCCCATAACGTGGGAAAGTTGTAAATTTCAATTAGTATTATGGTTATCTACTTTCTATTGTAGAAATTATTTTTAATACTTTGTTGACAACTTCTACTTGGCTATTTTCCTAGGGATGGTAGGATGCAAACATGCTTGGGTGAGACCAAACCTAGATGATAAGGTTTTGAAAAAAGTGACTTTCAAAATGAGCGTTGTGTCCTTAAAAAAAATGCTTAGATGACTGAAGCGATAAATAACATGGTTAAAAGAGAATGAGGTTATTTTCTTAGCATCATCCTTGAAGGTGGGAATTACTTCAACCCATTAAAAGACGACAATGATGACATACTTATGGTCATTGACGGAAGAATTGAGATATATTTATGAAGTCAATGCCCTATTTGTAGAAGGGAAAAATGGACACAACATGGTGCAAATGTGTAGGAAGAAGTTGTATTCTGCAAGAGAATAATTGCAATTGTTCATAATGTTTCATAGTGATAATATAATCATTGAATAACATGGGCCAATAGTAACCTATGACAAGAATTCTAGAAACATGGCCACCACATACCCCACTATTCAAGCCATTCAAGAGTAAAGAGATGTTATTCACATTGCCAAATGATGGAACTAACAATGTTGTGATATAAGATATCTTAGAGAAACTTATACCAAAGGGTCTGATGTTTAATGTGATATTTTCATCTTTAGTAGTTGAGGTAAAACTTTTGGGTCCAGAGGTATACTATGAGATATCCAAACCATGAGTCATCAAAGGAAATGAGGGAGTTATGGTAACAAAGAAATGAATAGTTGAATGTGGGATCATAGGACAAGGATAACTCTGCTAGGAGATCTGCATCAATGGCCTTAAAGGATTCTTTTGGCTTTGGGATTCATGAAATCTAAATAAAAGTCTTGTGAGAGTAGGATCCATTTATTGTATTCATTTTTTACATTATGTCTATTAACCATGTGTGCCAAGGAGTTATGATTTACCATCACTTTGGTGTGTGCAAGAAGGATATAGTGTTGAAGGTGTTATGTAGGAAAGACAACTCCAAAGGGAACTTATTATAACATGTGCAACAAAGGTCAAGTGCCACTAAACTTCCACTTGGGCAGTAGACTGTATGTTCCCATCATGCCTCGAAATTCAAACTTACCTTGTATGTCAAATGAAATTTTGATGACACACATTTGTTTTTCATGTTCATTATTTTACATTTTATGCAGATTCACGACTATCAAATTCTTTTATGTTATTATCTATAATTTTTACTACCATAAATTGTCATTTTTTTGTATTTTGAGTATACCTTTTCTATAATAGGAAAGTAACCCAATAAATAATCAAGGAAAACATTCATAGCTAATCAATGTTTCCTCTAACTTGTATTACTGAAGCAAAGTATTGCTAAATATTACACAATAGATATGGAACTAAATGGTAGTCCAAAATCTAGTTCAAGAAAAATATTCATAATCTAATCAACATTTCTTGTAACTTGTAAGCAAAAACAAAGTATTGTTGAGTATTACTTGATACAACATGAAGTTAATTTTGCTCAAAATTGGTTTTAAAGAGTTATTACTCAACTAAGAGCGGCAAATGAAAATTTGTAATAACAACAATGAACAATAATTAGATTTTTTTGTTTGAAAAATCAAAAGATAAACCCATAAACCATAAAAGCAACAATTTAAATTTTATTAGTGAAACTATCCTTGTATTTTCCTATTCAAAGCATTGAAATGTTTACTATATAAAGAACAAAACACTTACCCATCCATTTTTCGAAAAATGGCCACAATTATTGCAACTTCCATGACCATTAACAAAAAGATTCCACTCGAGGCTCCAAATTTTTTGAACTTTCCCTTCTAATTCCACATGAAGCTTCAAATTTTCAAAACTCTATCTTCCACCAAAAAAAATATTTTAAACTAGAAATAGTTTATGACAAACCAATGCATTGTTAACTACAATTTACAAGTATTTATATGCCATATATCTAATGTGACAACATATAGTACAGCTATAAATATGTACATTCCAATACTAAATATTATAGTGGAAAAAGATAATGAAAGCATTAATCAATTAAACATATATGAAGAACCATTATTTCTTTTTATTCACTCTAGTTATAACCAAACTTCTTCAATTATATACGATGAATATACTTTATTGGAAATAAAACCTACTAGAGTACAATAAATATTTACAAAAACTCATTTCAAAGGATAAAAAAGACTAGCTTCCCAACTATCAAACCTAAAGAACTCTTCTTGATTTTGTATCTCTTTATACCCATATACTACATTCCAATCCACATTAGATAATTTTGGTTCATTCAAATATATTCTCATTAACGCATCTAGTGTATCCAAACCTAATCTTGATTTTCTAATATCCTTGATAATGTTTTGTTTAGAAAATCCCCTTTCACAATCCAATGTACCAACAGGAATAGTGAGTATAGCTTGCCAAAATTTCATCATATGAGTATAATTTTTGTTTCATTGTTTTATATTACAAAATACCTTCCATTCTTCTTTCATTAAGAAAACCTCATAAGCAATAAGGACCCATTTGAAGAAGAACTAACATGGCATGGAGAGCAGCTGAGGAGGATCGCGCGTAGCCCTAGTTGCTACTGCAGCTCCCAACGCGAAGCAACAACCGCTGCGCCTCAGTGGCTCCTGCTGCTGAGGATATTTCGACAAGCACTGGAAGGCGAGATCGCAGCTTCAACATTCGGCAGGCAGATACTGTCCCCAAATCGTATTGGCCCTTAGCGGCCTTCTGTTGCTGAGGCTTGAGCATGATGGATCCATCAGAGGATGAAGAACATCATTCAGATCACCAGCAAGAAACAGAAGTAACAAAAAAAGCTTTTGCCTCCCTTATCTCTGCAATGGGTTCGGCAAAGAATAGACCATCAATTTCAAACTTTGTTAAAAGAATGGAAGAAATACCAGAAATATCTCTTCCTCCAGCACTCCCAAGAAAAGTAGCACTCTCCCTGGTAGAACGAGGATTAGTAGGGCAGTTTACTGGGTTATGGCCATCACCCAAGACTGTTCAAAAGTGGGTAGAAAGAAACTGGGTTGCATCAATAAATGGGAAGATCTCAATCAAGTTCTGTGGTAGAGGTTATTACACCTTCCATTTTGAAACCAAAGAGGACCGCGATCTGATATTCAGGAATGGTCCGTATTTTATGGATACAAGGGGATTGTATCTGAACAGATGGACACCGGACTTTGATCCAGAAATGGATGTTCCAAATGTTGTACCAGTATGGGTAAGATTGCCGCATCTTCCCCTCCACTGCTAGGGAGATGATTCAGTTAAAGCCATAGGAAACACAGTCGGGAAATACATAGACAGATGCGAGCCTAAAGAAAACATGCATGCATGCGCCCGAATCTACGTGGAAGTGGATCTAGGGAAAGGTCTCCCATAAGCTATCAAAATCAAAGTGGATTAGTGGATGCACATACAACAGCTGGGCTATGAGAAAATCCCCTTCAAATGCAAGATATGTCATGAATACGGTCATTTTGAAAATAGATGTACAAAAAATAAGCAAAATGAAAGTGAAAAGGTCGAGGATCTAGAAAATAATTGGGAACAGGTCAAACGAAAGAAGACAGCTAACAAACAACCAGTCCAGCCCTCCTCTCAGCCCTCATCATCTGCTGAAGCTCACCCTTCGCCAAAAGCAGTCTTAACCAGCCACAACCCCTTTGATCCACTGCTCCCTTCAGCCCCCCATCCCCTGGACCCAAATCTAGATCTAGATCTAGAACCCCTCACTCCCCTAACCCCCCGCAGTCCCCTCTTTCCCCCAGAGGTTCAACTCACCTCTCTCCTCCTCCTTCAGTAGATAGGATATTAACCAGAAAACAAGCAAAAGAAGCCTTCCCAAATGCAGAAAACCAAAAAAAAGTTGGAAGAAAGACAAATAAAGAAATAAGGGATGAAGCAGCAACAAAAGAAATGGCTCTAGGAACACAACAACCTATGGATACTTACCTAGGGAAAAGCACAGGAAATATAGAGAAAAACCAACATAAGGGGAAAGGATCCATGCACCACCCAACAAGTAAATAATGATAATAGCCTCCTGGAATTACAGAGGAATGGGGACAGCGTTTAAGGAAAATGTAACAAGAGGAATTCTAACAAAAGAAAACCCAGATATCCTCATGATCCAGGAGACAAAAGTAAACAATCAAGAATCGGAAAATCTTAAAAAAAAGTTCAGGCAATACGAAGGGGAAGCAATTCATGCAACAGGAGCTTTAGGAGGTATATGCACAATTTAGAAAAAAGGAATATGGGAATTGATGGGAAAAAAATAGGGCAGCACTGGATTTTAACGGATCTAAGGAGGATCAGCACAGAAGAGAAATACAGGGTGATAAATATATATGCCCCCAATCATTATAAGGAGAAAGAACAGTGTTGGGCAAGAATGAAGGAAGTATTACAAGAAACACAAACTGGTAAAATAATTCTAGGAGGAGATTTAAATCTGGTTAGAAGTATAGAGGAAAATTTTGGAGGAAACTATCAAGCGGATCCATCCAAGGATTCTTTAGAAGAAATAATGGAACAGCACAACCTTCTGGATATTCCTCCAAATAATGGAAAATATACCTGGAATAACAAGAGAGTGGGTAAAAGTAACATAAAAGAAAGATTGGATAGAATTCTGATCCAAGAAAACATAGCAGCAATGTACAACTCTATCAAATCAAAAATCATTCACACCACAGCTTCTGATCATAAACCGGTTGTAATAGCATTGGGAAAAATGGAAAACCAAGGCCCACTCTCGTTCAGGTACAACTCAATCTGGGACAACAGCACAGAAATTAGCGAATTAGTTAAAGTAGCATGGGAACCAAGAATATCAGGCTCACCACAGTACATATGGGAGACAAAATTAAAAAATGTAAGATCTAAGCTAAAGGAATGGGCAAGATTTAAAAAAAAAAAAAAAAAAAAGAGGAGCTACAACAGAAAATGAACAGCATCCAGGCTGCAAAAGAATGTAAAGAAGAAAGCAAGCAAGACTACCTAAAAGAGAAAGAAATATTTTGGGAGATGTATAGGGAAAACAAGAAAGAAGAGGAAGAGGCCAGAATGAAATCCAGAAACCTATGGCTCAAGGTAGGGGACAAGAATACATCATTTTTTCACAACAATATGAAAATGAGAAGAGCTAGAAACCAGATAGAAAAAAATATAAGTGGAAAATCAAGAAGTCAAAGGAGCGGAAGAAATAAAAAAAGAAGCATACAAGCACTTCAAAAACTTTCTGTCAGCAACAGAAGAAACGGCTAAATATGAAGAAATCTTGCAGCATACAAAAAGGAAAATAAAAAAAGAACAAAACAAAGATATGTGCAAGGATCTCATAGAAGAAGAAATTGTGAAGGCCATTTGGAGTCTGCATCCGGTTAAAGCGCCCGAGCCAGATGGATTTACAATAGCTTTCTATAGAAATCATTGGCATACAATCAGAAATGATTTTTTAAGAATGGCAAAGAATTTTTAAAAAAGAAAACATGGGAGGCCACACAAGATCTTCCTATCTTGCTTTGTTCCCAAAGGAAGCAAACCCCTCCACCTTCAATAGGTTCTGACCCATTTCTCTGTGCAACTCCTCCTACAAGATAATAACAAAAATATTGGAAAATAGAATCAAGAAAGTGCCACATCTAATTATCTCAGAAAATCAAGGAGGGTTTGTCCCAAACAAACAAATCATTGACAATGTCATAATAGTTCAGGAAGTTGTCCACTCCAGTATTCTAAAGCAAGAAAAAGGTATGATAATCAAACTAGATATGGCAAATGCTTTTGATAGAGTCAGCCACCCATATCTAATGTCTGTACTCCAGAAACTGGGCTTCTCAAAAGAAATAATAGACGTGATACAAGAATGCATCTCCACTCCCTAGATCGCCCCCCTCATCAATGGAAGACCCAGTGAATTTTTTCAAAGCACAAGAGGCCTCAGGAAAGGCTGCCCTCTATCCCCATTTCTCTACATAATAATGGCAGAAACTCTAAGTAGAGCATTGGAAACTCAGAGGAAAGAAAGAACTATCACAGGACTGAGAATAGCAAAAGGAATAAAAACCATAAACCATTCCTTATTTGCAGATGATACATTGTTGTTGGGAGGAGCATCAACAATAATAGCAAGAAGATTCAAAAAAACACTGGATGCATTTCTACAGGTGTCAGGTGGGCTATTGAATAATACAAAATGCAAGATCTATGGATGGAATATTCCGCCTAGAACCATGCAAAGAATTTCACAAATCATGGAAATCCTAGCACAGGAAAATTGGAATCACTTCCTTTATCTGGGACTACCAATATCAAAAGAGAGCATGAAGGCAGAAATATGGACAAAACAAATTGGAAAAATGCAAGACAGAATAAAGAATTGGGGAATGATGTGGCTAAATATGGCCGGAAGGGTGATATTAATTAAGGCTCTCCTTGCTGCATTACCAATCTATCAATATGCACTAATCATGGCACCAGCAAGTGCCCACAAACAGATGGAATTAATTCTAAGAAGCTTTTTATGGCAGGGTGGGAAGTAGGAAAACAAAAAGTTCAGTTTGGTTTGGTGGGAACAAGTAGTGCTTCCATATGAACAAGGAGGCCTGTCCATTCGGTTACCTAGGCTCATGAATGCAACCCTGGGAATGAAAATAGTTTGGAGACTTATAACAGGTAAATAGAGCTGGTGGAAAAAATCCCTCATAAAAAAATACCTAAATGGTTCCAAGGATAAACTGTTGAATGGAAACATCCCAATAAGACAAAGCACCCAAGTATGGAAGCTAGTTAAAAGAGTCATTCCTATAATGAGCAGTCACATTTCCAAAACTCCAGGGAATGGACAAAAAACATCAATTTGGGAGGACAGAATCATGGGAAAAGACCCATTACAAGATCAACTGGAAATGGCTGGCATACAAGAGTGGATGAGAGGGAAAGGCTTTAATACATTACACTCAATCTCCCTGTGGAATCAGAAGGAATGGCAGGAATGGAAAAGGCCAACAATACCAGCAAATCTGGAAGGACAATGGAGCAAAATAAAGCAGCATTTAAAGGGGGCAGCACCAATTCATCTTGATGAGGAAGATAATTACCTTTGGGACCCAAGTAATGGGAAATATACAGTCAAAACTGGATATAAAATTCTCCAAGATCAAACCAATCAACAAGATTGGGAATCATGGAAAATAGCATGGAAATCTGAAAGTTTGCCTAAGATAAAAAATTTCATTTGGACTCTATTAAAAGGAAAGATCCTGACTAGTGAAAATCTTAAAAAAAGAGGCTTCCAAGGGCCATCAAGATGCCCATTATGCCAGCAGGCTGAAGAAAGCATTCAACATTTATTTCAAGATTGTAAATTCTCAAGAGAATGTTGGGAGCAGCTATTGAGCCCACTGGAAGTGAATATAGACTATGGGAAACCATTGCCGGAATTCCTCAAAACTCTAGAGAAAGCCTACCCATATGCAACAAAGAAGAAAGTCACTATTATAAGAATATGGAAATGCATCCCAACAGTCCTATGTTGGCAAATTTGGCTGACTCGGAATAAGTGCATCTTCAAAAACCAAAATCCTAGAATTGGGAAAACTTTATCAAAAACATGGGGACTAACTTCAGAAATCCTCAATGAAAAAGGAACTGCTCCAACGGATTATAGTATTCTCTAACAAGAAGAAAGAGACTGGCTCAGCAAAGCCATAATAAACAACAATGGTAAAAAAGGACAGAGAAAAGAAAGCTCAGGAAAAAATTGGAAACTAAGAATCACTGAAGAGGAAATCGAAAGTTGGAAAAGACTTCAAAAAATATATTGTATGCAATTTGACGGAGCCTCCAAGAATAATCCTGGAAAGGCAGGAGCAGGGGGAATAATTTTTGACCCAAGTGGGAAAAAAATTGTTACATATAAATGGGGATTGGGACAATCTCAAATAATGAGGTCAAAGCTTATAGCCTGCTAATGGGGACAAAAATAATTAAAAAAGAGGAATCCAAAATCCAATAATCTTGGGAGATTCAGCCATCATAATTGAGGAAATGGTCCGAACCAAAATTCCAAGCAACAAGTTCATGAGCAGAATCATCAAAAGAATCAGAAGGAATTTAGAAGACTCTGGCAATGTAACCTTCAAACATATACTGAGACTTCACAATCAGCAGGCGGATCACTATGCAAATCAAGCAGTGGAGAAAAATGAAGGAAGAGTTCGGGAGAACAAAGAAGAATATTACCACTGTGTGCCATAAGATCAAAATGAATATGATAAGATTAAAGTTCTAGAAAATAGAGGGACAAAGCATGTTAAATCAGGGAGAAAATAAAAAAACAAAAAACGCAGCAAATCAAAAAACACACAGCCCAAAGGAATCTTAGAAAAGCATGGGTAGGCAGAGGAAAAAGCATGGCAACAAGGATATGCAAATGATCACTGTCAGAGAAAGCAATCTAAGTCACAAGGTTCATGAGCAAACAAATCACAGCTCAGGAGAATATCGAGACAATGAGGACAAGCGCACTCAAGTGGCAGCTCCCAAATTCATTGCATGGGCTGATCGACCCAACTATAAGAACAGAGGTAAGACAGCAGAGGATATGCAATTTATTATTAGAGAGCTGATCGGTGAGCGAATTGTGATTTGTAGTCCCTGCATTGAAGCTTTAAATTGCCTGAGCCCTGTGACTAGCCCCCGACTCTTCACTGTAATCCTCCCAGCCCAGCACTCTCTCAGCGCAACCACTCTCTAGACAACATGTGCAACTGCTCTCTACGCATTATCTATCTTCTCCTCTTCACAGACTACCCCACGGACCATTAGGAGTGCTCAGCTCTCAGTTCTTCTAACACTCTGCCTATCAGGCTCTCCGCCCTCTGTTCCTCGCCGACCTGTCTCTGATCATCAGCTCTCTGCCTATCTAGCTCTATGCTCTTTGGCTCTCTGTCTTACATCATCCCCTCATTACTCCCAGATCTGTTATCTAGCTTTCTGCTCTCTGTCATTCCTCAAGCGCCTTACAGTCTCCCCTGCAGCACGCTATACCCTCCATTCTCTCCAAATCCGCAGGCTCTTTTTAGTTCCAGCCCTCCGTTCACTACCAAACTTCAAACCACCACGCAGCAACTACAGCAGCTCGCCTCATTCTCTGTTGATTATCACCAGCCCCTTCAAATCCGCAGCCTCCCTCTCAGCTACATAAGCTTGGTGGGAACAGCTCTACACAAAAATCTAGACAACAATCAGCAAAGAAGTGCATCACAGGACCAAAGAAGTGCGAGCAGCAGCAACAAAGTAAGAGAAGGAAAAAATCAAATGGAGTTCAATCCCATTGAAAAGGCAACTAGGAACGACTCATGCCCAGCATGCAAAGGAAACAAGGTCATGATACATTGGCTACAACAATCTCTTAAAGATATAAGAAATGAAATGAGGATGGAATATAGATTTCAGAAGAGAAATATGTCAATGCACAACGAGGAGATCATGGCACTGAAAGCTAAGTGCAAGCATCTGGAAGAAGCAGTGGACTACTACAAAAGCAAAACTACAAGCAGCGAAGGAGAGAATTCAGCCAACAACAACAACAATCAAGAAGCCTCGGAATATTCAGTATATAAGCCATAAATTCCAGAGAATTTATGTTATGTAAATATGTTTTCTTAGCAGGTCAATTTGTCAAGCAGTATTCTAGAATAGTTAGTAGAAAATATGAAGTTTTGAAGCCAAGCACAGGAGATGGGACTGCGTTCTCATCTCACTGCTCAGGATATTATCTCAATATATCGGAATGTAATAGGAGCTTGCTCCATGCCCTTTTTTGGTAATATATCAACTACCCGATCATGTTAGCAAAAAAAAAAAAACCTCACAAGCCATATTTAGTGAATCAACAAACTGTGCAAATCTATTTTACAAGCTTTAACATCAATAAATGGACAAATTCAACATCCTTTGATATAGTATGTTGCAAAGAAAAAGTTTAAAAAGTCAAGACTCTAAATTTCTCTCACAATCATGGCGGTTTTCTAGACAATAACAAGGACTAAAAAATTTTGCTATATTAAAAAGATGAAGATTTGCAAATCTTTCATTTAGAGATTCTATGATAGACAATAACTTTTTGTGAGTTGTCGGAAACTCTCTTGTGTCCCTTCAATGATGGGTTTCATAGTTTTATTTATTACATCACTATAATCAATCTCCGTAGTTGGGATAGAGATATTTTGTAATTCATGTCTATCTATAACTATCCTTTCATCTTAGCTTCAATATATCCATATTGAGAATCACATAAAAGAAATGAAAGATAGATTGTGCCTTCTACGATTGTTTCTTTTGTGAAAAACCATCTAGACAATACACTTATAGTTACTTCATTAGCCAATCCAGTAGTTGTAATGTCCACATATTGTTCTTGAAATGTGTTGTTCAACTTGTTTAATTCACCCAACACATAAACTAGCATATGAAAACATAATTGCATGTTGTAAATTTGTGTCTTATCATACCATGATGAAGTCTTCCTTTCATTTTTCCACAAAGTTAAAATTGTTGGCATAAGAATCACAAGTATTATAATAATTTATCCCCAAGATAACCATCTCTTTGAGTGTATCTGTAAACCATTAAGAACATCAATTTGCATGGCTTTAAGAAAATCATTAAGTTCATTACTTCTCTTTGAAGAGTTTTGAACCCATAAAAATGCTTTGTTTGTCATTTTTTCAACATATAATAACTCAAGGACTTTCTTAGAACTTTCTTATAATAATTCAAAAATAAAACTAAACCATTTTCATGTCTAATCATTGCTAAAGCTTCATCTGCATAAACATCTATCAATTCTTTTTATCTTGAAGGCCCCTAACATTTATTAATTCATTATCACTATCATATATTATTTTTCCTTTACCATCCACTACATTATTGAGTTTCATAAACCATGAGATAGGTGGCCCAAGACCATTTGAATCTAAATAAGTTGCATAAACAACAAGGTGTTGCTCTGATCTACGATCAGTGCTTCTATCAACCATTAATGAAAAAAAAATCAATTTACAAAATATGTCTTCATATGCAATATATAAAATCATTGCAGACTTACAACTTGTATACGAAGAGTACTCTTGAGACTTTGATAGGTATGATGTTTTGCATCATGAGAAATTTGAAAAAAATTTCATACCTTGACAAACATAAATCCTCTTGGCAGACAAAATATGATAGTTTCTTTGTTATAATTGTTGAGATTTGTAGCTTGGGAGGAACTCCAGGCCCTAGGCTAGAGGGTTTTGGGGGAATGGGCTTCACAAATGCGGTTTGTGGGCTTAGAACCCAAGGTTTGGGTTTTGTACCCAAAGGTGTGGGGAAAAACCATGAGGAGATTTGTGGACTTGGATTATGGAGATGAAAGAGGACCCTAAAAGGAACCAGGGGCTGCAAAAAGCGTAGAAAAAGGAGGTCTATAATGCAAGATAATAATTTTTATATGTTATGTGTGATTATCCTAATAAAGATGACAAGTCGGCCTAGTTGGAGGAGTTCTCAAAGGATTAGAGTCACACTACACAAGAAAATATAAATAGAAAGAGTGTACACTTCATTTGGACATCCAACATGAGCAAGTATACTCTCAAGGAACTTCACATACCTCAGATAGAAGTGCAAAGCAGGAGCCTAGAAAAGGACGAGTTTTTTTGTTATTGGTTGGGTTGGTTTAGCACAAGAATTAGAAGAGAGCAATGAAGTTGAAGACCCTTATAGCCAGCGTAAGGAGATGAGTTTTTGGAAGATAATTTGGGCATGTTTTGGGCAAATTACTCTCTAAATTTGAGGGCCACGGAGGTTTGTTCTTGTGTAGGTAGTCGAGCTCTATGACACCATCTTGAAGAGGGGTTGAGATCCTTGTTTTTGGAGGTCATGGATTTAGGTTGCTAGTTCAAGGAGGGATGCATATATTAAAGGACTATCACAGATATTTGGAGAGGTTTTAGCCCTATTTTAAGGAGTATTATCAATCCTAGTTAGGGTAGTCTAGAAGCCCTAATCAAATAAGTTTTGCTCAGATCCAAGGTAGAGAAGAGGGTTGCAAGCGTGTGAAGTTTGAGGAGGGAGTTTGCTGGGTTGGGGGGTTGTTCTAGAGGACCTAGAACAACAGTTATAGTGGAAAATAATTATACATCCTAAGAGAAAATTCATCATCAACAGTTGCACATATGTAAAAGTCAATGTCGAAAATGCAGCAATAAATTCCTAATTTTATTTTCCCTTTATTAAATAAGGATAAATTCGAAATTCCACATCAATAGACAACTTGAATGAGTTAACTAAGGTGATATAGTTGTTATCATTCAGTTATCTTAGTTAATTCGAGTTGGGGGTGTTAGTGTCAGTCTTGAAAGCCCTCCATCAGTGATCAAAGCTCTTTGCATTTGCATTAGTAGGTGTCTCATCAGTGTCAAAGTTTGCATCCCGTTAGGCATGCCATAACCCTGATGGAGGAGCTGGTCTATTTATACCCCTCTTGGCTTTGCTAGATCAGGGCATATCAGTCATTGAGTTTTTCAAGCTTGTCTTGTTTTGTCTTAAGGTCAAAGGTCCTAGGTCTAGGGTTTTGGTCATTTGTCTCAGCAAGGTCATGTCTTTGAAAGTCCTTGAGTGCCCAGCAAGCCAGAGGGAGGATTGTGAACATGTTTCTTTGATATTTTCATCATGTACAGTTCATTTTTAACCTTGGATTTAAAAACTCTGTTTTTAAAGCCAAGGTCATGTTAAATTTTTGTAAAAAGAATAAATTTCCAAAAAGTCTTCAAAAAGGCAGCAATAACCCTGGTCCCCTTGCCACAGTCCCTCAGATGATCTACCTGCACAAAGAATCAAGGCAAAGCACTCAATAAGTCAAATTCAGAATAAAGGAAACCAAAAAGTCAGTGTTTTAAAAGTGTCAAAAATAAACTTTATAAAGTGGGTTTATGGATGAAATTTTTTCAAATGAAGTTTATAAAGGTTCAACTTCCCACCTTTTTACTCTTATTATGCATCTCAACGATTGAAAGAGTGGTTTGAGAGAGTGATTGGCGAAAGGAGCAAAATCGCAGTGATTTCGGGTAGCAGAGTGGTGCGCGACCCGTTGAAGGGGGTGCGCGACCTGTTGGGCGGTGCGCGACCCGTCCAGGACCCCTCCGCAGTGCAAAATTACTACGGGCGCGACCCGTTGGGAGGCCTGCGCGACCCGTTGAGCTGTTTGCCTCCAAACTTCAAACGAATTCCTCAATCTCCCTTCAACTCATCTCAATCGGTCGAGGTAGGCTCTTTACACATTGATTTGGAGAATGGTGATGAATATAAGGTTGTATGCTATGATTCTAACCTCAAATCATGCAAATGAAAAGACTTATATGGCTGCAAAATTCATGTGCAAATTGTGCTAGGGTTTATGGTGTTTCAAGCTGTTTTTCCCTTTGATTGATTTCCTTCCCTTCCCTTCCCACACTCATATGTACATTTCCTTTCCCCATGATTATTTTATAAATGAAATACAAATCCCCTTCCCATCCCTAAATCACTAAAACTGATAACCCTACCTCTCTCCCAAAGCATCAAAAACAAAACAAAGTGAAACCCTAATTCCCCTCTACCATATGCATATGCAAGATAACAAAAACTGTTGATAAAATGTCAACATGTGTGGTGTATGGTTCCCTTTTGTTTTTCCCTATTAAACATGTATGCATATGTTCCCATGTTCACTTGTATGCATGTTTTTCCCATATGTAATACTCTTTGCAAATGATTTCCTTATTACAAAAATGTGTTCCTATATGAATATGATTTGCAAAATTTCCCTTAAAAACTCCCTGTTATTTTTATATATTCCCATTCCTGGTTAAGAAGTTCCCTCCCCTAACATTTCCCTCATGTTTGCTTCCCCTTGAAACAGCATAGATTTCAGCACTTTTTGCAGGCAGAGACAGCAGTTTAGTTTGTCCACTTTGCTCCAAAACCATGTCAGAAACTGAAACTTATGAGCAAAGTGATGACCATTCATCATCTACAGAGGTTGAGGAACAGAGGAGGCCTTGTAGAGGGGGTAAGGGAGGACATCATAAGCGGGAGGAGCCTACTTCTTTGGCAGAATTACAGGCCTGTCCTTTGGCAGTGAATTGCTTCCAGTACATGTCTTGCTATCAGTTTTGTGAGAGGATCTCTCAGATTCAGCATCATAGAGAGTTGGCCCGCTTGTTTGTCTTACACCTCCATGATGGACATGTCACTCTGGCAGGGGTGAACTTCCCATTGACACCTGAGGTGATCTCACAGGCTACAGGGATACCAAATGTGGGTGAGGTGTGGCCTAAGCGCAGGTTGCTTGATTTTGTTCACTTTGAGCCCTATGTTCGGCCATCCTTTGTGAGACTTTTGACGGGTGTTTTCCCATTCAGATTTCTCCGGAGCGAGTATGCTCCCCTCATGAGGCTTATTATGCATTATTTTACCTGTGAGGGCAGATTTTCACAGGTGTATTCATATCACATTCGCCTTTTGATGCATTTCACCCGAGTGAGGATGATGAACATCCCGGTCTTCTTGTTTCATAACATTCAGAGGATGGTGCCCATGTTGCAGAGGAAGACCCCGGCCCAGCAGTACAGGAGCCTTTGCCATTATGGTTTGATTCAGCTAGTAGTATTGCATCAGTTGACACAGCAGGGCATCTCATGGGAGGAGTTCATCTCTCGTGAGTTTTTCACAGTGCCACCTCAGCCACATCAGGAGGTCATTCATGAGGAGGGAGGACCATCTCAGCAGCCTGATGCTTCTGTCACCTGACATGTCAGCTTCACTCCTTTGGTCACTTATCAGAAAGGCCCAAGGGCCTTATTTGCAGCAGCTAGGCGAGTACTATCTCCACAGCAGGTGGAAGGGGTCTCGCCTTCATCTTCAGCTCAGCGAGTGTTATCTCCACATCAGGTGGAAGGGGCCTCGCTTTCTTCATCAGCACAGGTATTGCAGAGGGGCAAAGAGCCCATGATTCATGAGGATCCGGTGATTGATCTCGAGGCCAGTTCTCCTAGCCAAGAGGCGAAGGAGATCATTCAGCATCTTAGGGCTGAAAATGATGTTTTACAGAGGAGACTTGAGGGTGCCCAATGGACCATCACCTACCTGGAGCAGCGGAACACACAGCTAGAGGAGGAGAAGGCACTTGATGAGCTATGGAGGATTCGTAGCGACCGAGTCTTAAACCGTAGGAGGCCCGGTGATCCATTGCCTGCTGACCGAGAGTCATTGCTCATTCAGGAGAATGCCCACTTGGAGAGGCTGTTGGCTAAGGCCAACCAAGAGAAAAGGCTGCTGAGAAACATGAAGAATCATTATTGGGCAAGGATGCATGTTTGCAAAGCCAAAATGAAAATGTTCCAAAGGAGGTTGTCCGAGGCTCTTAAGCGGAGGAAGAAGACCAATCCACTCCGTATCTTGGCTGAGGCATCCCTTAGAGATCATGGCACTCACTAGCATCAGCTATAGCACAAATCCCAAAAAATTTTGAGAATTTTGGGTAATTTTGGAATTTTTGGAAATTTACAGGTTTTGGCTTCTCAACGGGTCTCACCCCCGGTGAGACCCTTTGTCATCGTAGCTCCGTTTTGAAAAAACTCAACATTTCTAGATTTTTCATGCAAAGTTACACATGCCTACGGATGGACTTGAGTTTTTATGGAGTTTTGGGCCTCCAAAAGGTCAAAATACAGGCAAAATTTGACTTTCTGCCCCTTTTTTGAGTTGCAGAAGTAGTCTTGGGAGAATTGACTTTTGACTAGGCAAATAACCTCCAAATACAAAAATTCCAGTTGGGTTGGCAAGTAGACTCAGATACCTTTCCAACGAGCTATCCTGCACCTCATTCTGACACCGGGAAGGCCTCCAAACAGAGCTCCAAAGTGCGTGACCCGTTGAGGAAATGTGCGCGACCCGTTGAGGAAATTGTGCCAGATTTGACCAGTTCAACCCAGAAAACGCAGTTTGGCTCCAGTTTGACTTTTTGAGGTGGATGGTGGTCCTCTTGGATGTAATTATGACACTTTTTGGATACTTTTACTCTTGTTTAACTCTTCTAGAAGTTTCTTTCATGTAAAGGGTAAAAATTGAATGTATGAACTGGTTTCCAAGTTTATAGAGGCAAGTTGTTTTGACTGCCTATTTTCTAGTGCTTAGTTTAGAAGTGGTTCAAACAGCTCCTAGGATAGTGAGCTCGACCCATGGAGGCAGGGAAAGAGGTTAGATCATCTATATTATGTACTTTCTTGCTCATTTTCATGGTTGGACTCTTGAGGGAGAAGCTATCATTGTATTATCACTTGTATCTCTGCAATTTTTGGCTAAGGAAGACCAGGGTTTTGCAGTCATCTTTGGGATTCTTGTGGACTCATGTGTTGATGGTGTGTTTCTTCATGTTCTTGTAAGCTTTTTTATGTGATTCATTTCCTTTCTTTACTGCTGCACATTAAACAAATGAAGTGATAAAGTATGAATTCATGCTAGCCATGCTCTGCTTTTAAATTTGTTTAATTTCAATGTTTTCTTCTGTCTAAAGAGAATTCAAAGTGATTGTTTGCTCTCTTTAGCTCCTCATCTTTCATTCCTGACCATTCATTTCAGTTAAAGGCATCAATACAGGCTCCTACCTCGCCCCAAAGACCTCCCTGCAGAAACTGTGTCAAATCCCCGCACCCTAAATTGCAGCTCCTCAATTTGCCACCAAAAACCCCAAAAACCCCCAAATCAACCTTTATAATCAGTTTACTAGCCTAATATCAGTGTTACCTTGTTGGTCATCTCATCCCATTGAAGATCTACCGAGATTGACCGGAGAGAACCTTCTCCTGCCCCGTAGGGCTAACTACGAGGCTGAATGGTTTGATGTAGCCTTGAGGTTTACCTTTCTCAGCCTGAGGTGAAATTTCAAGCGCTAACAGGGGGCATGAAATTGAGTTGTGTACAATGACTCCTAATTTTAGGATCCTAGGTTGAGTTAATTTTAGTTGTAACAATTTAATTTGGTTAAATTGAGTTATGGACAGTTAAACTAGTTCCAACTATTAGAGGAACTAGTGGGAGGTCTAGCAATGGGGTGTAACTTCAATGTTTAACCAATTAACTGATCAATCAACCTAAATTAACTCATACATGCGTAGAATTTGAGTTACCCAATTGAGATTGGAGTTCAAGGGCAGTGTACTATCAGTTGTAAACTATTCCAAGTTGTACAAGTGGTGCATGCAGTCAGAGAATCACCTAAAGGAATTGCGCAATCCAGATTGAGGAATTTTCCTAAATAATAGGGACTAATTCCTCGAGGAACAGTGCAAGGAATAGGAGCTTGGAGGGCTGTTGGCCAAAGTTAGTCAATCAGGCAGAGGAAAGAAGCTACAGGTGTAGGTTGTGCTCAAGCTTGAGCAATTCATCCAAATTCTTTGATTAATGCAATACATACACGAAGGGTTTTTGAGTAGTTTCTTTCCCCTAGATAAATATTTGTGTATGTGTGTTGAATCATAATGCATGTTTTTGATATGTGTTCTTGATTGTGGATTTACTTCCGTAGATTAGTAGAGTAGATTTGAGTTTTATGTTTTAGTAAATTACATGAGTAGTTTCGAATCTACGTTAAAATCCTACATTGTATCAGAGTGGGTTTCACAGTAGAGAAGAGAATTCAAAGTTTTCTTTACAGTAGGATCGGAATTGTAGGATCAATTCTTTAGAGCTAGAAGGATGGATTTATATGGAATAACACTCGAGTATTCCCTTGAGGGAAGCTCGAATTATATTTCTTGGAAGGACCGCATGGAGGCAGTGCTGGAAGATAACATGTTTAAGGAATTCATTGCTAATGATATCTAGAAACCGACAAGAGTTGATGCTCAGTATTTAGTAGATTGGAATAACAATGTATCCAAGGCGAGGAGGATCATATTGGAGGGAGTACGAGACCATATTGTCTCTAATCTCCATGAGAAAGAGACTTTGTATGCAGTGTGGCAAGCATTAACAAATTTGTTCCAGAACAATAGTGGCCACAGGAAGCTGGCACTCAAGGACAGCTTCAAAATATCAAGATGCAAAGGGGTGATACAATATCACAATACTGAGGAGGTTCACACAATGTCATTATAAACTTGGGAGTGTTGGTGTTATGGTTGTAGAATATTATATGGTAATCCTAGCCCTTCTAGGCCTTCCCAAGAGCTAGCACAACTACCAAGATTTGGTGAATGGGAGGGAGAAGCTACCAAATTGGGCATGCCTTTGGTCTAATTTTGTACATGAGGAGATAAGGTGGAACACCAGAAACGAGACCTCATCCAAGTCTGAGGAAGAAGAAAAATGTGCCTTTGCTGGAAATGAAATAAAGGGAAAGGGAATAAATCCCAATCCAAAGGAGATTCCAGTTATTGGGGCAAGAATAAAGACTTGTCCAAAATCAAGTACTTTCACTGTCATGAACTAGGACACTATGCCATGAAGTGTCCAAACAAGAAGGCAGGTCGCCGTCAGGAGGAGTGACAGGTGAATTTTTGGCTTCACAATTCGAGTTGGAATTCATCCTCATTGCATGCATGGCAAGCACGTTAATGGGGTAGTGTGTGGTATTTGGATAGTGGTGCCTCATTCCATATGACGGGAAACCAACAATTTTTCGGTGACTTGGAGGAGAAAGACCTCCAGTGCACATCAATATGGGAGATGATGGGAGGTATAGCATGATCGGTATTGGTACAACCATTTTTCAGAGGGAGTTTGGCTCCCATCTTTGGCTCAAGGATGTGATGTTTGTTTCTGGTCTAAAGAAGAATTTGGTTTCCGTCGCTGATTCAAATTGGATCCTAGAACACTCTCTAAGTTTTCATGAACTCTTTAAAAATCATGCCAAAGTTTCAAAGTCTTATAAAGATCAAGCTATCGAAGGTATCCTCGTAACAGTTGCAATTGGTGATCAGCACGGAGCAACGAGGACCGTCGTTTAGGCGCGCAAACCGTCGGCCCATGGTAACGTGCGTTGTCGCGAATTAGCAAAACCAAAGGCCATTTCAAGGAACGGGGGTAGTTTCTGACATGCAATTAGCAACAAGTCGCTAATCGCATATCGTAGGGAAAACCCCTCAAAGAAGGAAGGTCTGCAAGCCCTCAGACCCAAAAAATCATAAAATGTAACGGATATCACTCTGATTCCGTTAGAAGCGGGGTCTCACAAAAACCAGCAGAATATTGGAAGGGCTTTGAGCGGTAAGCGGTTTCAACCAAGTCCCGCCCAATGCCACACAATGGGTGCCACGCGTCCGGCAGAAGAGAGAGAAAACTGCTCACATCAGACGGGTAAACATCATGTTACTTATCTGCCCAATATGGACGATGACTGTAGGATTGGAGGCTCCAGATCAACGGCGGAGATGTATTCTGATGGATGACGGGTGTAGTGTCCTATCTAGGGTGCTAGATTAGGCTATATTTATTATCGACCAGGATGCGTAGACTTAGAGGCATGCGTCTACAATATATAGACATAAAGGATTATTAGCTAAGTGGTTACGATGGTAGGTTACAGGACTTCTTTACGGAAGATTGAGGTGTGTTACCTATCACCCAAACACTTAGGTCACTCAGTTAATCTACCTAATTAAAACACTGTCATTCAATTCATATACCAAATTAAAACACTGTGTATCACTTTAAACCAAGATTTCAATCTCCTTACAGAGACACTGTGCATAAAACCCCTGTTCAGCAAATGCTCAGCATTCAACTAATATTCATGAAAGATAAAGACATACGGGAATCATAAGCATACTTTAAAATGATAACAGAGTTCATGACATTGCTTTAAAATACAACAAAGGATCGAATCCCTTACAGGATACGATTCACGATCTCAGTGATGAACTGTTCAAGCACTATCATAAACATCACTCATACGCATTCTATTGAAATCAAAAACCAATTCTAATTGCTGTGCATATCATTTAATACCCTAAGTTGCGAATAAAAAGAAATGACAGTATACCAGTTTAACGCAGGGCCCGTCCGCGTTTCAGAGGTATACTGGACTGTGATCAACCAATTATAGAATCAACGCAACAAGGAAAATCGTGACTGCAACCGTGTTCTTGGTATTAAGTTCAAAACTCTGTTTTCAAAACGATACAATGATAATCCTCTAATGACCACACAAAACTGTGTTTACATATGTTTTTACAACCTTTACATTTCGAAAACGAATGTACATTCATGATGCGGCTGTTGCCGCTTTTATCATGTCATGACTTTTTAAAATGTTTCTATTCTGAACTGATTTCAAAAAGGAACAAAACTAAATCATTTAGAATGCTATGCTGTTGCTGCCTTTGTCGCCAACATGCTATACTTTGACCATCGTTGACCGCACATGTAGGAGGGTCGGTTCTGCTGTAGGATAGGTATTCGTCCATGCTTGGACATTCTACTTTTCATCCCTACCCTTCGCTCTAACCTAGCTGTCATGCCACATGTCAAACAATAAACCAATTACAGGATGTTGTAACTTCCTGTAGTCATTTTATCAAAAATTCCTAATTCTTTAACATAAAACTCCTAAATCAATTTTAATGCATTTTAATAACTATAGTACTATTAACTAATCAATTTCAAGGGATCTAAGAGATGTATGACGGAAAGAGGTAAGCAAATGATATGTTTTAGGAGGAAAAAGGAGGTCATGGGATGGTACCAACATCTCTCCCCGACTTAATGAATTAGCATGACCTCATGCTAACCCCGAAGTGCTTCCCTTGAACTCTGTCCCTGCCTGTACCTCTGCTGCCTTCAGCAATGTATCCACATTCTTTTTCACCTGGGCATCTTTCTGACCATGGAGCTCCTGCTTTAATCTTTTGTATTTTTCTTTGAGGGTCTTCTTCTGGTTGTACCACTTAGTGGCCCATTTACAAATATCTGTTTGCTCAGCCTCAAGTTCATTGACTCGCTCCCTTAACTTTTCATTCTTCTGTTGAGTATCTTTACTCCGTGCTCAGAGCATTTCATTTTCTTTCTTGATAACTTTTTCCAGCATATTAGCCTCCATGAGTTCTTCCTTTAATTTCTCAATTTGTTTCTCCAGTTTCTTCTGTTTCTTAATGGGAGGTGGTGAACCTTTTTCTTGCCTGTTATTGCTTTCAACCTCGATATCAGCTCCTGGTCCTGGTTGTGAGTGGGCACTACTCTCAATATCCATCGATATAGGTGCATTGGATTCAAGCCGGTCTTCTTGTAACTGGGCTTTTGATGCTCTCCTTGTTCTTCTTGAATAGGTGGTGAAAATTTTATCTTGCTCTGCTTTCTGAGCATCCTCTTTTCTCATTTTCCTAGTCCTTATGCTGCTCACAGGTGGAGGTACCTTGCTTGCTTTGGGTACTGGGATCTCTTCATCGATATCCTTCATGAATCCTAAGTTCTCCTGCAATTCTTCTTTGTCTTCTTCATCTTTAATTTGGTTAGCAGCTAAGAACTCCTTCCACGTTTTCCTTCTTCTCTGCAATTCATGCTCAATAAGAATTTTAATTAACCCAAAGTGATATAAGCTCTTGTCTTCATTTCCCTTCTGCTTTTGGATGGTCTTCGACATCTTGGTTAGGCTTTGCAATAGGAAATATGGTAGACTAAAAACACACTGCCTTTTCAAGTGTAGCAGTAGTTTAATATGGTACAGATAAACAATACTGTAACGGCCTTCACAAGTTACGAATTTTTGGAGGATATAGACCATCTCGTCCCAGGGATGCATCAGCCAACTCCTTGGGACACCTTTCTTCCAATTAACTGATGAGACTCTGGATCTGGACATAAATTGAGTCCATGACTTCTCTTTAAATTGCTTTGTCTTGAAGTACTTCTCCCCTTCTGGGCTGATCCCTATTGACTGGGCTATGGTGTCTTCCGAAACCCTGAATGAAAAATTACCTATCAGGGCTTTCTCTCCGTTGAATGTGAAAGCGAATTGTTTGGTAACCTCTTCATTACTTCCACGAAATTTCTCTAAAAAGGGCAGCCACTGTATCTCTTTGAGAATTGAAATGCAATCTTCGTGATACTGGGAACTGTCGAACATGCTCGGCTCGACCCTATTGGTCATTTTGGCAGAGAGTTGTGCTCTAACTCTTCTCTGTTTATGTTTTGCAATTCCAACAAAGAAGTTTCAATTTGTTACCTTTTTGTCTTCCGCCCCAACACTAATGACCTGGTGGTGTCGCTCCCTTAGCAACCCATATGATGCTCGGTTGACTGTCTTGTGATTATGGTGGAAGTCGAACCCGAATGGCTATATTTCCCTCTTGTGGCGCTCACTGCTTTCAATCCTTACTGTGGAAGTCACTGGAGTCAAATGCCAACGTGAAATAACTAAGAATGATGGTGAAATAACCAACTACACTTACTTCATAGCGTATTCATCTTTTGGAATAGAGGAATCGCTGTACTGCTTGTATGGATGCCATCATAGAAGCGCTGGAAGCGTATATGCAGTACTGGGGTATGATTTCAGGGAGTCCTCTGTATCATTTGGCTACGTCGGGTGGTGGAATCATAATTCGGCCGTGTGGGATACAATGAATAAGCCCGCTTAACATTTGTTTCTTTCTTCTTCTTTTTTAAAGAACAATTCACCACGTGTCCTGCTTCTATTGGTACTCGGCCAAATGGAAGATGTTGGTATGGCTGTAAGATCCGATTGACATAACAAGGTTGATATGAAAAGGGGTAACGAATTTAGAGGTATGAAATAGGTTGGAGTATGAAAGATGATAAGAATTAACAGTAAGATAAAGGATGATGGAAAATGTAGTGTCTTTGAAATTGATCATAACAGTCACAGTTATTAAATTCAACATTAAAAATTAATCTAAGAAATTAAATGTTAAGAATAAGGAATACATTACACTTTTGTTGGTTGTTCAAGCGTTGCATTGGCATGCTGAGTAGGACTAGTCTCTTTTGACTATTATTTGCTGTTCATAACAGGTCCCCTAAGATAGATTCGAATGCAACAGGTCCCTCTGAGATCTTGAAGATGTTCATGCAGCTCCTTTGAAATCCGTAGAAAGAATTATATGTATACAGGTTCCTTGATCTTTGGTATTTGATGAAGTCTTGGTGCCCGGCAACCTGTGGATCCTTGTAGAAACTTGATGAGGCTTTGTTGAAGTAATCCTAAAGTAACAGTCTCTTAACAGGTCCCTTTTATGTGTCTTAAACAGGTCCCATTACTGCTGGTGTTGGTAACATGGTCTTCTGGACAGAACAGGTCCCCCTGCATAATGTTTATAACCAGGTCCCTCTGAGATAAAACAATGACAAAACAACTTCTTTATTGAAATCTGGAATGCTGAAACAAACTGCTTTGGAAATTTACAGTGAGGAGATGAGATAAGAAATCTTTAAGAATTTACAATGGAGAGATAAAAGAACAAATTGCTGATGCTTCTCTCCCCTACTAAAGTTTTGACTTGTCCTCAAGTCATTATTCAGTTGATAAATGAAACAGTGAACAAAAGAAAAGGAATTCTTACCCGCCAACGAATTGGTTTTCAAGTAAGAATTCGGGGTTAGAGTGTGCCAGAGTCTGGTTTTCACATCTAACCCATTGTTATTATATTTTTTTTTTTTTATATTTTTTTTTTAGATTTTGTTTTGTTTTTTTGTTTTTTAATTTCTTTTTGAATTTCTAAATTGAAATGAAATGAACTAAGGCAGGGATACTGCAGCTGAAGGCTGCAGTATCTCAACCTCTCTTTGTTGAGATACTGTTTGGAGAAAATTTTGCTTGCTGATAGGCTTAGTGTATAGTTTCAGGCGATGACCATTGACAGTAAAGGAATGACCTTCTCCATCAATAGTTTTGAGCTTGACTGAACCATTGTCGTAAGCCTGAATAATTTGGTATGGGCCCATCCAATGGGTGGTAAACTTGGCTTTATGATCTCTGAATTTAGAGTCAAAAAGTAAAGCCCAGTCACCTTCCTTGAACTACTTCTTCTTGATATGTGCATCATGCCACTGCTTCCTTTTTTTTTGCATGAGGATTGTGGTTTCCTCTGCTTGCTGCCTCATTTCATCCAGCTGGTTCAACTGCTGAATTCTTTCTTGTTGTGCTTGGTCCAGGTCAATTTGCAAATCTGCAGCCAGTTTAAAAGTATGTATTTGAAACTCAATAGGAAGCATTACCTCTTTGCCATACACCAACTGATATGGTGTAAATCCTGTAGTATCCTTCCACGTAATTATGTAAGCCCAGAGTGCATCTTTGAGCTTCTCTTCCCAATTCTTCCTGTTCATTGCCATAGTTTTAGTAATGATCCCTTCCAAAGTTTTGTTTGTGGATTCCACCTGCCCATTGGCCTGTGGATGGTAAGGTGTACTTCTTCTGTGCTTGATTTGGTATTTTTCTGTGATGTCCTTCACTAACTTTGAAGTGAATTGAGTACCTTGATCAGTCACTATTTCCCTTGGTACTCCATACCTTACAAAAATCTCTTCAAAAAGGAAATTTACCACTGTTTGTTCGGTGGCTCTAACCAGTGCTTTTGCTTCAGCCCATTTTGTTACGTAATCAGTACATACTAAGATGTACTTCTTACCATTGGAGGTTGGGTTAATGGGTCCTATAAAGTCTAGAGCCCATTTTTCAAATGGCTCTAGGTGAACTTGGGGCTGAAGGGGCATCTCGTCTGTAGCTGTTGGCTTGCCCATTCTTTGGCAGCTGTCACAACTCTTCACATACTTCTTGGCATCCTTGAAAATGGATGGTCAGTAGTATCCAAGCGTAAGAACTTTGAATGTTGTTCGCTTAGCTACAAAATGCCCACTACACGGTTCATCATGGCAAGATTTTAAAATATCAATTATCTCATCATTTCTTACACATCTTCTAATAATCATATCATAACCAGTGTAAAATAAATCGCCATTAAACCATGAATATCTAGCACTTTGTTTGACTAGTCTCTTCTTTTCCTTTGCAGTAAAGTGTGGAGGTGTCCTTCCTGTAGACAAATAATTGGCCAAATCAGCATACCAAGGATTCACTATGGAAATTGCAAATAAATTTTCATCTGGAAAAGAATCTTCAACCGGAACAACGTCACCTGGATTTTGCAGTCTAGAAAGAAAATCTGCCACCTGATTCTCTTTGCCTGGTCTATCTAACACTGTGATGTTAAATTCCTGTAACAATAATAACCATCTGGTAACTCTGCCACTAGTTATTGGTTTATTCATTAAATGTCTAATGGCAGAATGATCAGTATGTACAAAGACTTCATAACCAGTTATATAATGTCGGAATTTATTCACAGCATATATGATGGCAAGTGTTTCCTTTTCTGTGACTGTGTAGTTTGACTCTGCAGGTGTTAGATTTTTGCTAATGAAATAAATGGCATAATTACAAGATTCCTCTTTTTGGCCTAATGAGGCACCCACTGCAGTGTCAGATGCATCTGTAAAGATATGAAATGGTAGGCTCCAATTAGGCCCTCTTAAGACTGGTGCGGTTGATAACTTCTTTTTGAGTACTTCGAATGCTTGTTGGCAGTTCTCATTCCAGTTGAAAAGTACATCTTTTGTCAGAAGCTTAAACAAAGATAAAGCTATTTTACTAAAATGTTCAATAAACCTTCTGTAATAGCTTGCATACCCAAGGAAACTTCTTACCTCTCTTTGATTCTTTGGAATTGGCAAATCAACAATGATCTGGATATTTGCTGGGTCAACTTTGATGCCTTGAAAAGAAATATAGTGGCCTAATACTATCCCTTCGTTTAACATCATAAATCACTTTTCATTGCTTAGGGACAGATTAGCTTCAATACATCTTTTCAAAACTCTTTCAAGGTTCTCTAATGCATGTTCAAATGAATTGTCGTACACTGAAAAATCATCCATGTAAACTTCAACACAATCATGAACTAAATCAGCGAAAATAGCTAATACAGCGCTCTGAAATGTAGCTGGAGCATTGCAAAGTCCAAATGGAAAAACATTATAAGCATAAGTGCCCCAAGGACAGGTGAATGTGGTTTTGTCCTGGTCTTCTGAGGCTATCCTGATCTGGTTGTAGCCACTGAAACCATCAAGAAAAGAAAATGATGATTTCCTAGCTAAGGTGTCTAACACTTGGTCAATAAATGGTAGTGGGAAATAATATTTGAGCGTTGCTTTGTTCAGTTGTCTGTAATCAACACAAATACGCCACTTACCATTTTTCTTGGGCACTATAACCAATGGGGATACCCACTGACTGTCAGAAATAGGATATATAAAATTAACTCTCAACAGTTTTTGCAATTCTTCTCTGACAATATCCTGGAGCATGGGGTTCATTCTTCTCTGCGGTTGCCTCACTGGTTTGATAGTACTATCTGTATAAATATGGTGAGTGCATGTGTCGGGGTGAATCCCATGCATATCGGTGTAGTCCCAAGCAAATGCTTTCTGGTATTTTCTCAATAGTCGAATCAATTTCTCTTGTTGAGATGAGTCTAGGTGATTGCCTATGTTCAGAGTTTTCCCTGGACTAATCTCTATGATCTGACTCTGTGTGTTTGTGATGGATTGAATTGGAAAAATATCGTGAAATGTGGTTTGCAAAGATTGAATGGTGCATGTTTCCTGAAAATTTTGGGCTAAAATTACATCTGCAGCATGATATTGGTCGTTTCTCAAATTTTCGGAAATATCAGGTTGAGAAAGGAATAATTCTACCAAATCATTATTGTTTTGTTCTTGGAAATCATAGATTTGGTCAATGCTAAAAACAGATTGTACTTCTTCTTTATCATTGTATTTATCATCAAGCCACAAATTGTGTGTTACTGCTGGTGATTGTGCCGATGGATAAAGAGTGAGTTGTTTTCTTTCGGTCCATCTTGAAATGATCATGTTGCCCGATCGACATCCTATGAATGCATCAACAGTCGCTAACCATGGTCTACCAAGGATGATAGGGTGCCCTCCTAGATTGGATTTGGGTTGAAGAACTAAGAAATCCATTGGATACTCCCAGGAGTCCAGTGAGACAATTATGCCCTCCAAAATCCCTTTAGGAATCACTTTAGACCTATCAGCTAGTTCTAGAACAATCGTGGTGTGTTGCAAATTTATGAGCTGGAGTGTTCTCATGGTTTCAAGAGTCATGACATTTATTGTGGCCCCAAGATCTATCAAAGTGTTTGGAATCTGTATGTTGTTAATGATGGTGGTCACTTTGGGAATGCCAGGATCAACATACTTTTCCATGGAGATGGTATTGGTCATAAGGCCAGCTAAATGTCCTATAACATGAATGGTTTGAGGATCAATCCTTTTCCTAGTAGGCTTCTTGAGGCACATGTCTTTGATGGCTTTAGTATATATGGGAATGTCTTTTATAGCTTGCAGCAGCGGAATTTTTATATAGACATTCTTGAGTTCATCTAAGACATCAAACTGTGGTATAGACATTGGAAGTTTCATTTGGACCAATCGGTCTGGAAAAGGTGGATGCAATGATTGCATCTGCTTATCTTTGGTATCATCGTTTGGTTTTCTTTGATTTGTCATTTCATTTTCATTTTCTGTGTTTTCTTCTTGCTTATCTGTTATTAGAGAATCTTTTTGGAGTACCCTACCAGACCTCAAGTTGATATTTTGCAAGGGTAGTGTGGGATATGAGGTTCCCTCTTCTACATTGTAGGCTGGCCTCTCTGCTCTGTTATTTGGATTTGGGACAGTTTGAGCTGGAATTTGAGTAGGTCTGGGAGGTTGTGAGTTAGATGGAAATTGCAGTTGTGGTGGATTTATTGGTGGAGGAGCAGGCAGTGCTTGTTGAGTAGGTTGAGGTTGGTAAACAACTTGCTGCTGAGGATACTGCTGATATGGTTGAGGATGTGCTGAGTATGGCTGATGATATTGTTGATATGGCTGTGAATATGGTTGGTATGATTTGTAGAAATTTTGAATAATATGACACATATTCAACAGAGATTATCCTGATCATACAATTTAAGCGGAACATGTATAATACATAATCTCCTCTACGTTGATCATCAATTTACAGAAGCAGAAACATTCACAGGCACACATAGAAGCATCAATCAAACTCATAAACACAGTATGTATCCCGGGGAAAGCATCTCGCTAAAAACCCCACACTATCTGTATATTATATTGATTGAATCATGTAACATTACAAAGTACAATGCTTATCACAAGCAATCCAGTACCATGCCCTTCTGTTACACACAATACAACTCAGATTTGATCTCCAAATCTATCCCACTGCTTGCCTGCCTCCACTGCTCAAACCTGCTCGAGAACTGATGAGAATTGCTTCCCAAACTCGATTTTACACTGCAAAATAGTCACCCACACTATGTTGGACGTGAGCAACAGCTATAATATCATGAAGATACGTGAGCAAACTCATTGGCATACTCAATCCTTTGATTGTGCAAATCATCATGCATAGCTATAGTCACAACTGATAGCAATCTGATCCTCTAACACCTGTCCCTGCTGAACTGAACATGCAACTGAGTTAACTGATGTATTATATAGTTGCATTATGAGTTAATAACTTGTGAATTAATTAATAACTAATTCACCCAACTCATCTTTAGTCTATTGATCAGTTAGACTAAATACAACCAGTTTAACAAAGCTAAACTGAACACAACTCCATCAACTGTACCTCCAGTCCACTAAACTCAACTCACTTGAGTTCTAACTGAAGTCATGCATGCAACAACTCAACTGACTCATAAGAAAAACGAATTTCCTTCTGACAGCTGCATGTGCCACTTCCGTAGCTCAAACTGAAGTGCTCCAAGAGAATAAGATTAAGTTTATAGTCCAAATATTATTGTGAGATAATAATATTTGACTTTTCTATTTTTGACTTTGATCACTCACACTGTGATCACTCACACTGTAATCACTCACACTGTGATCACTCACACTTTCATCAAAAATAGAAGTCCATCTATTTTTCCCAACTTGATCAATCATCCATAGACATGATCCATATGTCTAAAAATAGACATAGTCTAAAAATAGACTTGCGCCAAAAATAGCCTGCGGGCCCACTTAGTGAAGGCGACTCTTTTCACTAAGCTCCATCATCTTGTTGCACTCTCAACAAGCATTTCTTGTTGCACACTTTTCAACATGATTGAGGATATGTATGATAGGATTGAGAGTATTGTTGAGATGGTCTCCACGGTTGCTGTGGGTGATTTTGGTGCTGCCATGGCATGGGTACATTCCATGAATTCTGAGCATACATTTGATCATTTACAGGAAATTGCAAATTTTGATTTGGAAACATACCTTGAGGTGCTGGCCTTGGCTGCCATGGTCTCTTTGTGCCCATGTAATACACGTTTTCCACCTCTGCATTGGCTGCCATATTACAGTTCTGCAAAACCTTAACTTTAGGACAATTAAATATATCATGATGTTCAGTACAGAAAGCACAAACTTGGATGTTTTCTAATGGGCAGTCTTTTAATGCATGTTTCTTCCGGCATTTTGGGCAGAAGATAGCCATTATCTGATCTTCATCTTCTTGTTTCTTCTTAGCTTTTAGAGTGTCAATTTGTTTCCCTAGGGTGCTTAAAAGATCTGTTTTAAACTCTTCTAACAGATTCCCTATTTCAGCCCTTGTGACACTTGCTGAAGCAGATTTTGTGACTTTGGATAACAGGGTTCTTTTTCCCATTTTAGCTTTGCTCCTTGAATACTTTTCGCATAACTCAGCGATTTCTTCAAACGGTAAGGCAGAAATGTCACCTTTGCCCATCAAGTTAAGATCATCCATGTATTCCTCTCGGATGCCTTTCAAGAATATTGTGCGGATCAGATCAAGAGGCATAGTTCGGTGTTTGGATTTTTGTAAGTTGTAGACAAACCGTTCTAGTATTCCTCTAAGGTTTCATCCTCTTGTTGGCTCATTCTAAAGATATCATCTTTGGAATCTTTGGATCTACAATAAGGTTGATATTTCCTTAGAAATATTCTTCTCGTGCCATCCCAATCAACTATCGCATGCTCACCAAGCCTCATGAACCATCTTAAGGTTGATGCCTTTAATGTCGCTGGGAAGAGTCTAAGCCTATGGGCATCATCTGTATAGCCATATGTTCGAGATACAATGTCAAACTCGAACAAGAATGAGTCTGGATCTTCCGAAGCCATACCATAAAATTTTGGTAGCACGGATGGAGGTATGTTTTTCATTTTGATCTCATCATCTTCTTGTGGTTCATGTATAGGAAACTTAAAAGTTGACTCTTCTTCGTCTCTCTGTCCTTGATTTGGTACTGATCCAGCTCCTTCCTCAGCCATTCTAATAGGTCTCTCTGTGTCAGTGTCACTTGTTTTAAAGAGGAGATTAAATAAAGATTGTTCGGTCACTGTGCTACTTTCTCCTTGTGTGGAGGATCTAGGAAAGTGCTTCTTCTGCGATTTATGTGCTAATAAAGTTTGCCTTTCGATGAGAGTAAGTCTTTGTCCTGACTTTGTTTATCCTCTAATGCTTGTATGGTGACTTCCTCAGCTCGTGTTGTATTCCCTAAAGAGTCTGCTCCTGATGATGGGTTAGTTTTTGGATGGTGGGGGGTTTTTATGAATCTACCTTGATTGTCTCTAAATCTAGGCATAAATGAACATGATTTCTAAATTTATGTTTTTTTGCTCATTTTTGTTTATTGATTTTTTTTTTTAAATCCTTTAAGTACGCCTCCCCGGCAACGGCGCCAAAATGTAGTGTCTTATCTAGGGTGCTAGATTAGGCTATATTTATTATCGACCAGGATGCGTAGACTTAGAGGCATGCGTCTACAATATATAGACATAAAGGATTATTAGCTAAGTGGTTACGATGGTAGGTTACAGGACTTCTTTACGGAAGATTGAGGTGTGTTACCTATCACCCAAACACTTAGGTCACTCAGTTAATCTACCTAATTAAAACACTGTCATTCAATTCATCTACCAAATTAAAACACTGTGTATCACTTTAAACCAAGATTTCAATCTCCTTACGGAGACACTGTGCATAAAACCCCTGTTCAGCAAATACTCAGCATTCAACTAATATTCATGAAAGATAAAGACATACTGGAATCATAAGCATACTTTAAAATGATAACACAGTTCATGACATTGCTTTAAAAGACAACAAAGGATCGAATCCCTTACAGGATACGATTCACGATCTCAGTGATGAACTGTTCAAGCACTATCATAAACATCACTCATACGCATTCTATTGAAATCAAAAACCAATTCTAATTGCTGTGCATATCATTTAATACCCTAAGTTGCGAATAAAAAGAAATGACAGTATACCAGTTTAACGCAGGGCCCGTCCGCGTTTCAGAGGTATACTGGACTGTGATCAACCAATTATAGAATCAACGCAACAAGGAAAATCGTGACTGCAACCGTGTTCTTGGTATTAAGTTCAAAACTCTGTTTTCAAAACGATACAATGATAATCCTCTAATGACCACACAGAACTATGTTTACATATGTTTTTACAACCTTTACATTTCGAAAACAAATGTACATTCATGATGCGGCTGTTGCCTCTTTTATCATGTCATGACTTTTTAAAATGTTTCTATTCTAAACTGATTTCAAAAAGGAACAAAACTAAATTAGTTTAGAATGCTATGTTGTTGTTGCCTTTGTCGCCAACATGCTATACTTTGACCATCGTTGACCGCGCATGTAGTAGGGTCGGTTCTGCTGTAGGATAGGTATTCGTTCATGCTTGGACATTCTACTTTTCATCCCTACCCTTCGCTCTAACCTAGCTGTCATGCCACATGTCAAACAATAAACCAATTACAGGATGTTGTAACTTCCTGTAGTCATTTTATCAAAAATTCCTAATTCTTTAACATAAAACTCCTAAATCAATTTTAATGCATTTTAATAACTATAGTACTATTAACTAATCAATTTCAAGGGATCTAAGAGATGTATGACGGAAAGAGGTAAGCAAATGATATGTTTTAGGAGGAAAAAGGAGGTCATGGGATGGTACCAACAACGGGATTTGACAGAGTCAACAGGCAGAGTTGTATAAGATTTGAAGTCCGACGTGGACGATGCATTAGAAAAAGGTCGTTTTCGCGGGCATTCTTGGAGTTAACGAAAGAAACAGTCATTTCGAAAACGTCCAAGAGAACTGACACTCAGTTCGTTATGAAATAGATGGACACCTCACTGTGAAGCGTTATATAGTGATGATTATGTAGAACAGAGGGATTTAAACGGACAGAGGCAGGGGAAGCGGAAACGAACAGTCGGGAAGAAAATTGGTTTTAAAGCCACAATCTGATAGAGAGAGCAGCAAACAATAAGTTAGAAGTAGAGACGAGAAGCCGAGATGACCTACAGAAACAAAGGCAGCATCGAGCCAGAGTCAAGATAGAGATAGAGAGAGTCAGAGAGTCTGTGTGCTCCAGAGAAGGCTTGAGAGGTTCAAGCAAACTCCTCTGTATATGCCTGTCATGTATGAGTCTCAGATTGGGCTCATACTACTGTGACCAATAGAGGTCAAGTTTCAGTAAGGAGAGTCTGTGTACTCTAGAGACTTGGGGGATCCAAGTATAGTCCTACTGATTTGTATCTGCTGTGTGAGACTCAAATTGAGCTCACTGTTGTAAAAAATCTGCTTTGAAAACATAATAGAGAGGCCACCACTGAAGGCTGGACCAGGAGACGTAGCCTTGGAGTGTTGGGTGAACTCCTTATTAAACTTGTTGTGTTCCATGCACATGAGTCTGCAATACCTTAATTGTTTGTCTTAGATCAAATTCTAGATCAGTCGCGATGTTAGAAGACCATGGCTACGACCTGATATTAAGAAAAGGAAAGGCATTCTCGAGGCACATCTCCACGGGACAAGTTAAGTAGATTAGCGTTCAGGTGAAGAACCTCTACAAGTTGAATGTGGAAGACTATGTTGCTTTGAGCACAAAGGCGGAGAAGGTGCAGAGCCAAGATGTCGACGAATTATGGCATAAAAGACTTGGTCATTTGCATCATGGAGCCTTGAAGATCATGCAACAGATCACCACAAGCCTCCCCAAAGGGTGTACCTTGGGGAAGTACACAAAAGCCATCTTCAATGATCAGGATAGCAAGGCGCATGAAATCCTTGAAAGGATCCACTTTGATGTCTGTGGTCCTTTCTCGACAGCCTCCACAACCAAGCACAAGTATTATGCTATATTTTTAGATGATTTCTCACAAAAGTGTTGTATTTTATTCACGCAGAAGAAAGACCAATCATTCTCCAAGTTTGTTGAATTTAAAGCACTTGTCGAGAAAGAAACTGGCAGGAAAGTAAAGGCTCTCAAGAGCGATAATGGTGGTGAATATGCGTTGAATGAGTTTAATTTTTTTTGTGCAAAGGAAGGCATTCAACGGGAGTTGATAGCACCACACAACCCATAGCAGAATGGGGTGGCTGAGAGGAAGAACAAAAGTATTGTGGGAGCAGCAAGGGCGATGTTGCATGACCAAGGCCTACCACTGCAATTATGGGCTGAAGCATGCAACACAACGGTCTATTTGTAGAATTGGAGTCTTCATCAGATTATTGGGGTGAGTAAACTAGAAAAAACTTTTTCAGGGAAGAAACCAGATGTGTTACACTTCATGATCTTTGGATCATAAGTTTATTGTCATGTTTCCAAGGAATCAAGGAAAAATCTTGAGCCAACAGTAGAGTTGAGCATATTTATGGGGTACACAGAAACACCTCACAACTATCATGTGTACTTGTGATCTCTCAGGATGACAATTGTTCGTAGAGATGTAAAGTTTTTTGAGGAGAAGACAATGACGTGTTCTCTTGAGAGGGAGCTTCAATTGCATTTAGATCATAAGCTTTAAGATCCAAGGAAGAACCTCGGGATATTGTGGAGTAGCCACGAGCAGAGGAGTAGAGAGTGGAGACACCCACTCAAGAAGAGACATCCAAGAAGGAAGGAAGCGAATTGGGGTAGCTGACAGATTATTGCATGATGCTAGAGAGAATGTGGGAGCACCAACATCACATCATAGGCAGAGGAGGTCATCAGATCGGTACACTGGCCTCATGGCTCTTATGAGTGATCTAGTAGAGACAAAACCATCTTCATTCAAAGAATCAGTGCAAAAACCAGTATGGGTTGATACATGGTAGAGGAATATGATTCCATTGTCAGCAACAGTGATTTGAATATGAGTTCTTAGACAATTATTAAGGTATTACAAACTCATGTGCATGGATTTGCCTATATTACTTAGTGCAATGGATCAATAAGATTGTGAATAATATAGGCAATAAGCAGTTAGAGAAACATAATAGACAAACACACATAAACACAACAAGTTTAATATGGAGTTCACCCAAAACTCTTGGGCTACGTCCCCTGGTCCAGCCTTCAATGGTGACCTCTCTATTATGTCTTCAAGAGTAGAGTTTTACAAAGTGTGAGCTCAAGTTAAGTCTCAACACAACATATACAACAACAGGAGCTTTTCTTGAACCCCTCAAGCCTCTCTGAGTACACAGACTCTTTCTCTCACTCTCTGTCTCTATCTTCCCTCTGTCTTAGCACTGCTTATCCCTGTCTCGGTCAGTCTATGGCTTTAAAGCCAATCAGCGTTGTCTGTTCGTTTCCCCTTCTCGGGCTCTCTGGCTCCCAGCCTCTGTCCGCTCGAATCCCCTTTTGAGTGTTAGCAATCATGGCATAACGTCTTCAAGGAAGGTGGCCACCTGTTCTACAACGAAAGGGACCATCAGGACTTTGAAATTCCCAAAAATAGCGTTCTATGTTTACACAGAGAAATACACTAAAAACACAGGAAAATTCGCCAAACTACCGTTTATCGAACTTCAAATATCCTTAAATCTGCTCTATACTCCTATCGGGTCCACCTTTATATCGCTTATCGCATCTCCACCGTTGATCTAAGTGATCTTGATCCAACGGTTGAGATTCATTTCGGGCAGCTCATGCGCACGGGGGTTAACCACTCGAAAAGGGTGGTTTTCTCTCTCCGGCGCCTGGCCATGTGGCAGCCAGTGTCTGGGCTCAGGCGGAACCCGACCAAAACCACTTACCGCCAACGGCCGGCCCAAAATCCGCTCATTACGGAACTCAAAATATATATATGTCTACATGTATAAACCCTTTCGGGTCTGGTTTCATCGCATCTGGCACATTTCCTTTGCAATTCATTTATTTGGCGGAAATGCGAAATACAAAGGAAAATGCCATTTTTCAGATTTCAAAATATATAAAATATCGCCCATAACTCTATTGGGTTCGGCTATCTCAAGCCATATTTACATCGGCGTCGCTCATTTGTGTAGCTCCGATGTGATATTGCGATGCGATTGATCGCAATCGCATATCGCATAGACCCCTAGGCCGTTTGTAAGTGCTCCTTTGTAATCGCCGATTGCGATATCACGAGTTAACCTGGGCCATCGATCTGCGCGCTTGATCGACGGTCCTCATTGACCTGCGCTGATCGTGATCGCAATTGTCATATGATAGGCTCCGATATCCTCCACCTGCCACCACCGATTGCGATATGTCGATCGGATCTGGACCGTTGATCAACCAGATCCAATAGATCCTATGCGTCATTCCTTTGACCTCCGATAGGCCTTATTTCATTGTTTTCTTCATGTTTTTGCCTCCCGATAGTGTAATCCGCCTTTTTTAAAGGTTCTTCTCGTGCGATAATTTTTAATGTTTAGAAGACTTAGAGGGTTTTAGGATCCATTTGGATCACACCTTCCCACTGAAAAAGATTTTGGACCACCAAAAGTTGGTTTTTAAGCATCAATCAAGTGAGGATACAGCTTCCTCACTTGCCCAATCTCTATCCATCTTGCACTACTTGGTTTTGAACCTTTGAGTTCGATTCTGAGGTACTCAACATCACCTCTGTGCGTAGTTCTCACCTTCTTGTCCAGAACTGTATCTTCCTGCAACTCATTGAGATATTCACGTAACAGATCATCAATAGAAGGAAATTGACTTTCCTCTTCGAGATCTTCAATCAATGAAGGTTCAAACAGTCTCAAGTTCTCTGCATTAACTACTAAATAGATATGCATGTAAGCTGGAAAATCAAGGCAAAAAGCGTTTTCACCAATTTTCTCAAGTATCTTTAAAGGCCCATACCTTATTGACTTCAGCTTCTTAACTTCTCCTTGCATTCTATCTTTGCTGATGTACAGCCAGACTTGATCACCAAATTGGAAGCTATGCTCAATTCGATGCTTGTCATGCCTTGCCTTGTACTTGTCCTGGCTTCTCTCCAGTTGTTCCTGCTCTACCTGGTGAATTTCTTGGATCTGTTCAATGAACTTGGTTGCTTTGTCCACATGACTGTGTCCATCAGCTGCTATGTCTTTACTAAAGACAAAATCCAAGGGAGAACTTGGTATAAAACCAAAAGAAGTCTCAAAATGAGATCTCTGTGTAGAAGAGTGTTTAGCACGGTTGTAAGCATGTTGCACATAACATAAATTTTCATCCCAAAGCTTGGGATGCTTGCTGCAATAGCCCCTGAGCAACTGGATTACTATCCTGTTGACTACCTTTGTTTGGCCATCTATTTGTGGATGAAATGTTGTGCTCTTCTTCAACCTGGTGTCCATCAACTCTCATAGGCTTCACCAAAACTTCCCAACAAATCGGGAATCTCGATCAAATACAATAGAAGTGGGTAACCCAAAATGAACCCATACATGCTTAAAGAACAACTTTGTTGTTTGTTCAGCTGTAATCTGCTTGTTACAAGGTATTAAAATACACATTTTGTTGAACCTTTCCACAATAACATATAAATAATCATGACCTTTTCTAGATTTTGGCAATCCCCCAACAAGGTCCATGGAAACACTTTCCCAAGGATGAGAAGGAACTGGAAGTGGAGTGTACAAGCCTAGTTTTCTATTGCTGGGCTTCATTTTAGCACACATGGTACACCCTTTAATATATCTAGAAACGATTTCATAGTCACTGGCATCTGTTTGAATCTCAAATGGTCTTTGAAGATCTGGCAATGCTAGTACTAGTGTTGTACTAATTTTTTCTTTCAAGGTGTCGAAGGCTTTCTGCTATTTGCCTCCCCACTGAAACACCTTGTTCAATCCTGTTAAAGCATGTAAGGGAGCTGCAATTAAGGAAATGCTAGCAATAAACTTTCTCCAATATTGTGCTGCTCCTAGGAAACTCCTAACTTCTGTAGTAGATTTGGGTTTAGGCCAATTCACAATGACTTCAACCTTAGAGGTATCTATCTTCAATTCACCACCCCCTACAATATGACCCAAATAATTTAAAGATGTTTTTCCAAATTCACATTCTGATAACTTAACATAGAGATTTTCTCTTTTCAAAGCATCTAGAGTCTACTTTACATGCTTCAAATGTTCTTCCCATGTTTTACTGAAAACAAGAATGTCATCTAAGTATACAATTACAAAATCATAAAAAAGAGGTCTAAGTACATCATTCATAACTCTCATGAAAGTGGCAGGAGCATTAGTTAGGCCAAAAGGCATAACCAACCATTCATACAGCCCTTGCTTTGTTTTGAAAGAAGTCTTCCATGCATCTTGTTCTGCTACTCTAACTTGATGATAACCACTACGCAAGTCCAACTTGGAAAAGTAAACAACTTCTTTCAGCTGATCTAATAAATCATCAATGCGAGGGAGAGGATAACGATTCTTGGTCGTTATTTTATTCAGTGCTCTGTAATCAATGCACATCCTCCACGAACCATCTTTCTTTCTCACCAACACAGCTGGAGATCCACATGGTGATGAGCTTGGCCTTATGAACCCTTTATCGAGCAGCTTTTGTACCTGCTTCTTGATCTCTACATTCTCTAAAGCGGATAACCTGTACATTCTGATGTTAGGCAATGGAGCATCTTGCTGCAAATGAATATCATGTACTATTTCCCTTTTGGGTGGCAGACCTTTAGGTTCTTGAAACAGGATATCATATTCTGAAACAACTTTATCTAAATCAACTTTCTGTTTAGAATCACAACCTTCAAATGCATTGGTTTTATCAGGGGTCTTTTCCTTTACAACCATTAGTAAAAATTGCTTGCATGAATTTACAATTCTTTTCATCTGCCCTGATTTTATGAGAGTGTAGTTATTTTTTAGTTGATGAGCTCTTACAATATATTCTATTCCATCTTTTGTGAGTTGATACTTATTTTCAGTTCTATAGAAAATGGCTTTTCTATCATACAAGTAAGGACTTCCTAAAACAATACCACATATATCCAAGGGAACTATATCTAACTCAACCTCATCTACAAAAGTTGACCCAATAGCAAACCTAAGTTTACATTGTCTAGTCACTTGTAGCTTTGCTTTATCACATACCCAACCTAATGGATATGGCTTCTTGTGAGGTGTTGTTAGTAAGCCCAACTTCTTTACAATTGTTTCAGAAATCAAGTTTACTTGTGAACCACTATCAAATAAAGTATCAATCTTTTGATGCTTGGAAATAACTCTAATATGAAAAAGCTCATGTCTTTTCCTCTCATTATCTTCATTATCAATAGATTGTGCAGAATTACTTGTAGATGCTTCAGAATTTTTACCTTTTATACCTGTGGCTGTGACTATTGTTTCATCACCTGAGTCTGACCCCAAATCTTTCTGAATAGTAGCAGCAGTCTTCTTCTTCTTACCACTAAACTTTTTGGGTTTCAGCTCCGGATGGAAAGACCAGCAGTGTTCACCATGGTGCCCATCCTTCTTGCAGTGAGTGCATGAAGGTTTGTCTTTCTGTACAGTGTTTGTCTTCCTCTCCTTCCATTTTTGCTTCTTCTTTTCCTTGTTCTTGCTTGCAGAGGGTTTTGATGATCCCCCAATCTCTGGATTCACATTCTTGGCTCTAGCCTTTAGATGTGTAGTCTGAACTGATACATCATCTAGGCTAGTGGGATTAAACATGAGAATGGTGTGCCTCAAATAGCTATGTAGACCACCTATATACTTCAACAAAGTTTCAGGTGAGTCTAGAGAAATGCCTAGAATTAAAGCTCTTTTTCTAAATTCCTGGGTATAGCTTTGTACACTTTGCCCCTTTAATTGGCGAAAAGTTTGCCAACTCATCATTGCTTGCTGCATATAAGCTAGTGGATAGAATTGTTTTTTAATGGCATAAACAAATTCATTCCAGGTAGAAATAATTTACCATGCTTCTTCAAATCAGCTTGTGTCCGGCCTTCCCACCACACTAGGGCAGTTCCTCCAAGGCGAAGGCTAGCCAGCTGAATCTTTCTCCTTTCTGAATTAATGTTCTGCACCCTGCAATATACATCAATATGTCTAATCTAGTTATCTAGCTTTTCTGCATTTAATTCACCATCATAAATTGGCAAATCAAATTTCACATCTAATTTAATCACAACAATTTTCTTCTTTTTCTTTTCAGGGCTAGTTTTATGTGAAGAAGATGATGAGGATGGTGATGATGGAGTAGATGGTGGAGAGGGCCTCTCTTCTTTTCCTTTGCCTTCTGGATGGCCATCTAGAAGAGGTTCCTCTGCTCCTTTTTCTGTTTGAGATGCTGAAGTGCTTTCACCTCGGCCTTTCTTAAATTCTCAATACATCTCTTCCACCATGGCTCTCATGGTCATGAAACTATCCATGAACTGAGAGTCTGATTCCGATGAGGTTTGTTCTGCCATCCTCCTCCTAGGATAGACTCTTCCAATTTCTGGATTAGTCTCAACAAGTTCTCCTCCTCCTAGTTTGATCTTTGACCTAGTTAGCATTCAACAATCTAGCACAAGCTTGTCTAACCTTAGCAAACCTAAAGTTGTGATACCACTTGATATGAATATGAGTTCTTAGACAATTATTAAGGTATTACAGACTCATGTGCACGGATTTTCCTATATTACTTAGTGCAATGGATAGATAAGATTGTGAATAATATAAACAATGAGCAGTTAGAGAAACATAATAGACAAACACACATAAACATAGCAAGTTTAATACGGAGTTCACCCAAAACACTTGGGCTACGTCTCCTGGTCCAGCCTTCAGTGGTGAGCTCTCTATTATGTCTTCAAGAGCAGAGTTTTACAAAGTGTGAGCTCAAGTTGAGTCTCAACACAACAGATACAACAACAGGAGTTTTGCTTGAATCCCTCAAGCCTCTCGAGTGAGTACATAGACTCTTTCTCTCACTCTTTATCTCTGTCTTCTCTTTGTCTCAGCACTACATGTCCCTATCTCTGTCAGTCTGTGGCTTTAAAGGCAATCGGTGTTGTCT
This sequence comes from Pinus tabuliformis, assembly GCA_031772625.1. Lineage (NCBI taxonomy): Eukaryota > Viridiplantae > Streptophyta > Pinopsida > Pinales > Pinaceae > Pinus > Pinus tabuliformis. The sequence goes on from CM062815.1 coordinate 742,190,904, forward strand.
ATTCGTTCCCCTTCTCAGGCTCTCTGGCTCCTGGCCTCTGTCCACTCGAATCCCCTTCTACGCGTTAGCAATCATGGCATAACGTTTTCAAGGAAGGTGGCCACCTATTCTGCAGCAGAAGGGACCATCAGGCTTTTGAAATCCCCAAAAATAGCATTCTTTGTTTACAGAGAGAAATACTCTAAAAACACAGGAAAATTCACCAAACTATCGTTTATCGGACTTCAAATCTCCTTAAATCCACTCTATACTCCTATCGGGTCTGCCTTTATATCGCTTATCGCATCTCCACCGTTGATTTGAGTGATCTTGATCCAACGGTTGAGATTCATTTCAGGCGGCTCATGCATACGGGGGTTAATCGCTCGAAAAGGGTGGTTTTCTCTCTCCGGCGCCTGGCCACGTGGCAGCCAGTGTATGGGTTCAAGCGGAGCCCGGCCAAAACCACTTACCGCTTATGGCCCACCAGAAATCCGCTCATTACGGAACTCAAAATATATATATGTCTGCATGTATAAACCCTTTCGGGTCCGGTTTCATCGCATCAGGCACATTTCCTTTGCAATTCATTTATTTGGCGGAGATTCGAAATACAAAGGAAAATGCCATTTTCTGGATTTCAAAATATATAAAATATCACCCATAACCCTATCGGGTTCGACTGTCGCAAGCCATATTTACATCGGCCCCGCTCCTTTGTGTAGCTCCAATGCGATATTGTGATGCGATTGATCGCAATCACATATCACATAGACCCCCGGACTGTTTGTAAGCGCTCCTCTGTAATCACCAATTGCGATATCACGAGTTAACCTGGGTCGTCGATCTACGCGCTTGATCAACGGTCCTTGTTGACCCATGCTGATCGCGATCGCAATTGTCATATGATAGGCTCTGATATCCTCTGCCTCCCACCACCGATTGCGATATGCCGATTGGATCTGGACCGTTGATCGGCCAGATCCGACAACTCCTATGCGTCATTCCTTTGACCTCCGATAGGCCTTATTTCACTGTTTTCTTCATGTTTTTGCCTCCCGATAGTGTAATCCGCCTTTTTTAAAGGTTCTTCTCATGCGATAATTTTTAATGTTTACAAGACTTAGAGGGTTTTAGGATCCATTTGGATCAAACAGTGTTTCGGAAGTAGTCCCAATACTAGAGGACAAATTAGTGGTGGGTTCGAGATGGATCTACAAGGTGAAGCAAGCAACGTATGGAAGCATCAAGAAACACAAGGTCAGATTTGTGGCTAAGGGGTTCTCTCAAGTGGAGAGAATTGGCTATGAGGAGACCTTTGCTCCAGTAGCAAGGTACTCTTCTATCATATCAATTCTAGCACTTGCAGTGCAAATGGGATGGAAGATTCATCAGATGGATGTGAAGATAACATTCATCAATGGAGTGATTGAGGAAGAGGTATACATTGAACAACTAAAAATATTTGAGACCTTCGACAGAGAGTACATATGTGCAAACTCAAGCGAGTGTTGTATGGATTGAAGCAAGCACCCCATGCATGGTACACTAGGATTGATAGTTATCTCACTGGGTCAGGCTTCACCAAAAGTGAAGCAGATGCAAACCTTTACCATATTTTTGTTGAAGGTAAATTGTTGATTATAATATTATATGTCGATGATTTGATTTTAACCAGTGATGAGAAGTTGATCAGTTCTTGCAAAGAGGATCTTACAAGATAATTTGAGATGAAGGACATGGGACTCATGTATTATTTTCTTGGTTTTGAATAAAGGCAAGGAGATGGGGAAATGTTTGTCTCTCAAGGAAAGTATGACAATGAGATACTGAAGACATTCCGCATGGAGAGTAGCAAACCCATGGACACTCCTGTAGCAGGCAGGCAGCTGGAGGAAGGAGGATGTCACTTTAGGTAATGAAGTGGAGGCTACTATTAACAGGAAAATTGTGGGTTCACTTATGTATTTGGTGAACACATGACCAAACATGTTTTGATATGCCTTAGAGGCACTACTCAGTTTGACTTTGGTACAGACAGACATAGGGAGGGAAGTTGCAAGGCTTCACAGATGCAGATTGGACAGGGAGTCCATCAGACAGGAAGAGCACATTAGGAGGAGTTTTCAGTGTTGGGTCAATAGTAGTTTCTTGGTACAAAAATAAGTGGCGATCTATGGCACTCGACTCAGTAAAAGTTGAATACATGGCTGCCAGTCAAGCAACATGTGAGGTGATCTAGATGAGGAAGATACTTGTTGGTTTATTTGGTCAGATGATGGATCCTACTGTGATTTACTGTGACAATCAGAGTTGTATCAAACTCTTTGAGAATCCAATTTTTCATGATCGATCCAAGCATATCGACATGGCATCAATGCATCTTATACCTCCACTTTTAGGGATGGCCTAAAAATGGACATCTTTGATGAGGAAATGGATAGCACGATTGAATTCTTGGTGAAAAACTGTGAAAATTTACTCTAAACTCGACCCCCTTCTGACTCGATCAAATTTGGGCTCCCTGGGAATCTCAAAGATTCCCCAAATACTATCTTATGCAGGTTGACTGAAAATCTACTACTCGGATGAAGAATCTGATTACACCATCACATTCCTTGTGAAAAACTGGTTCAAATGAGTATAAACTCGACATATTTCTGACACCTTAAAAATTCTTCTCCCACCCAATCTTAAAAACTCCTCAAAGATTCCTCATAGAGAATATTCTTTGAAATATTACTTAACATATGCTCTAATAATATTCCTAGAATCTTCTTGAGATTCATGACTTCATTGGCCTACTTTCACCCTCATCTCTCATGTATTCTCCATCATTCTCCATGGTTTCCTTTGAACCATTTGAATGGCATTAAACAAAATGTGTGGTTGCCATAGTCATATTAAGTTACTTATTGTTGGAGAGGTTTTGGGTTCAAAACCCATGGACTCCCAATTTTTCTTTAATATGGTTTTAAAGCCCAATTTTGGTTTTAATATAGTTTTCAAACTATATAATATATGAAAATCATATATCCATATTGTAACGACTCCCAAAACCATGAAAATAAGACAAAAATGAAGGTTTCATCATTACAAGGCCATTTGAGCCTAATTTGAGGTTCCATGTGGCACCACGCGATTGGGTCATGTGGTAGGCTCTCATTGGTCCACATCATCTGCCACCTACTTCCCATGTGTCCACTTGTGGTGCTGCCACATCACCTAGTTGTGGGTTTGGTTTGCTGACTGGGCTGCCACATTATCTCTATGGGTCCCACTAGGCCTACTGAATTTTATTCCATGTGTCATATGTACAGCCTAACACGTGGCATAATGTTGACTTTGACTTTGACTTTTTCATAGTTTGACCAAAACTTTGATTGGCCATAACTTTTGCATACGAACTTGGATTGAGGTAGCATTTGCGTCGTTGGAAATCTTGTGATAATCTCCTCGATTTGATACCAATTTCACTACAATACAAGGGATTTTATTTTTGAGATTTTCCAAAGCCACCTTTGATTTTGAGCCTTTCTAGAGCCACTTGGATCGTTCCTCCCCACTTAGGAGATTTTGGTCCTCCAAAAGCATGAACATAATCTGCAATCTGTCATACTCCCTCGTTTGCACAATAAGTTCCCTCACAAGCCACACTTCATTCTCCTTCACCTTTGTTCTTCTAAGCCATAAGTGATGAACCAACACTTGTACTCTTTGCAAACCTGTAGTATATTCTTGCAAAATACATGTTCAATTACATTATCCATCATGACCCAAGCAAACCCCATAATTGCCAAGAGTTTATAACAAACTCTTTGGTCAAGTTTACATCAAAATCATAACAGAAACTAATACCCCATCTAGCAACAAAAAGGCCAAATACATCATCGTGTTGCTTACATAAGTGATGAAAACCCTTCATCACTTTTACAATCATTTCGCAACACGTGATTTACAAAATGTGGCCACAACAAGCTACTATATATAATAAAAATATCTCTCACTCATCAAAGTGAATGTGTCATCATTATGGAGTTGATTCGCTTATTGAACAACTTTACTGGCTAGTTCCTACACAGGTGCTTTTTCCTTCTCAATACGTTGCTTTGGATGGAGCTCCCAACATGTAGCTCTTTGATGTCCATTTTTGTTACAATCGCTGCAATAATTCTTCTTCCTCCGAACCTGCTTCACCTTCTTCCTACCCGGATGTGGATAAGGGTCTACATGTCTTCTATTTTTCCTTGTTTTCATTCTCTTCCATCACTTGGAAGCCACAAAAAATACATGGTTTTTTATGCCACAAGTTTTGGTCATCATTAATCTTCTTGTAATCAAAATGAATATTAGCATACTAAGACTTTTTATACCTCGCTTGGTTGTCTCTGGTACATGCCTGGCGATGAGAGCTTGCCTTAGCTCTTTCTCTGCAATGTGCACTGACATGGTAGGATTGTGAGGTGTTCCCATCATTCTCTTTCCTTTATTATTTGGACAATGGCTTGGATTCTTTGCTTAAATAACCCCTTGCTTTTGTTGCCTTCAAGCATTCTCCTTCTGTGTACCCCAATTCTGAAATGGGTACCTCAAGACTTCCAACAAAAATAACATCATGTGAAAATGAAACCGAATAATTATCAACATTGTTTACCTCTGAATCAAATGATGATGGATTCACTAAGCTCGCATTGCATTTCAAACTTTCCAAGGCCTCTTCCGTGGCTCGTAATTGAAGTTGCAATCCCTGCTTCTCCACTTCTATTTCTTGTAGAAGTATCTTCAATTTAACATTCTCTGCTTGAAGGATTTCGTTGATCTCTTCATTTGAATGATGAGAATAAGATGAAAAAGAAGTATATTCACTCGAAGATGGAGATGGAGCATCATCCTTTGCTCTCTCTTTCTGACTTTCTTCTTTTTCCATTTTCTCCTCATAATCTACATACATTATATCTAGCATGCTTGCCATCTTGTAGAAGGCCTCATAGAGATATTTGTGATCCTCCATTTTATTTGTTGTTGCACGTCCAATCTTTGGTTATCATTCACACTCGCAATTTGAATTATCAAGAAGACCTCTTTGATACCAAACTTGATCCAGATATCTCAACTATCAGAATTAACCAATGTCTTTTACTTCTATGATGTTAGCATAATTGTATGTGAAAGAGCATGAAAAATCACATGTGCATAATTTAAAGGAGAGTAAACAAAAAGGCAACCATCAAGCCAAAGAACACTGTTATGAAACGAGCTCACAAAAAGATAGAAAAGATATATCAACGACTTAGAAACCATCCTCTTCGAGGGGGAAACCTCCTTTACATTACACAAATGAACAATTCTTGGATGATACAAATGACAAAACCTCCTTTCTTTATATAGGAGTCTAAGGGGTCACAATATAACCAAAGCTGACCTAACAATAATAATATAATGGCACAAAAACAACAATAGTAGGCTTCTACGGGGCACAATAATAACAATATGGGGACAATAGGGGCACAATAATAACAATAAGGGATAAAATGACAATAGTAATGGGGGAATCAATAGTATTATAGGGACCTAACATGCCCCTCTCCTTCAAAAAAGTGTTGTCCTCAACGCTTGAGTAGTTTTGGATGCCTCTGTATAAAATTCTCACCCTCCCATGTGGAATCTTCAACGGGTAAGTTCTTCCACTTGATGAGATACTCTGAAATTGATCGATTTTGTAGTTGTAGAGTTCTTGTTTCTTTGACTACTTCAGGTTCCAATATGATTTTTCCTTCCTCATCAAGTTTTGGTAATATTGTTTGAACTTGGAGTTTGTCACCTATAACCTTCTTTAAGCATGACAAATGGAAAATTGGGTGCACTCGAGAAGCTATAGGAAGCTCCAATTTGTATGCCATAGTACCTATCTTTTGCAACACCTTGTACGGACCATAATACTTTGGTGATAATTTATTATCCTTCTTAGCTTGCTTGAGGAACATTTGTTTATATGGTTGTAGTCGTAGGAATACCCAATCACCTACATCAAAACTTATTTTGCTAAGATGTTGATCTACCTGCTATTTCATTTTATTCTGCGCCAAGGTGAGGTTATCCTTTAAGAGTTGGAGAACTTGTTGTTGATGCTTGATGTGATCTTCCACTGCTTGAACCTTAGAATTTTCTCTTAAATATGAGGTGATGGATGCTGGATGATATCCATAAAGTACCATAAATGGGGTCATTTTTGTTGCAGTGTGGAAGGAAGTGTTATACCACCATTCAGCCAAAGGCAACCATTTGACCCATTGTGTCTGTTTATCATATACAAAGCAACGAAGATATCCTTTCAAACATTTGTTTACTATCTCAGTTTTCCCATCATATTGAGGATGATAAGATGAGCTATGATCTAATTGAGTACCAAGACAAGAAAATAATTTTGTCCAAAAAATTCCGTTGAAAATGGGATCTCTGTCACTTACAATAATCTTTGGGTTTCCATGTAGCTTTTGATTTGTTTCCATAAATGCAGTAGAAACCGTACTCACTTTAAATGGATGAGATAATGCACAAAAGTGTGCATACTTGGTAAGTCTGTCAACTACCACCATGATAACACTCTTTCCTTTGGACTTGGGTAAACCTGTGATAAAAATCCATTGAAACCTCTGATGAGCCCCAAAAAGGGACAATTATTTGGGCTCATTCAACCTCCTAATGTGACTTAATCCACCATTCTCATTAGTTTATTGCATGTTTTTGATTATATTTATGTTAATAGAGTGAATTTGGTTAGTCATTATGCCAACAAGTCTAATGGGTGCTTTGTGTAGCCTTTTTGGTCAACTTGGAGACAAAATTGAAGGTCTTAATGAGCACTTGGCAGCCAAATTCGTGGGAGAACAAGCTAGAGGATTTGTAGGAAGGTGTCCCCTTCATTTATGGGCCCTTACCTTGAATTCTCCACCATCAGCTCGGAGTTCAAGGGCCACCGAATCAATCAACACAAGGGCAGCCAAGCAAGTCAAGTAGGACTGCTGTTAACTACAAGTCTTGGGCAGCCGAGTCCCTAAATTTTAGGAGGACTGTTGGGTCCTCAAATTGTATAAATAAGAAGGCTTAGGGCCTCATTTTGGTTAGCCAGTGGATGTTAGCTAGTTAGCCAGTAGATAGTAGCTAGTAGTTAGTCATTTCATAGCCTTGTTGTAGTCATTTTGTAATTCGATTTGTAGGCAATAGATTAGCTTTGCTTTCAGCTCATTCTCAAGCTCTCCTTGTGGACAGTTTTGATGTAACTCTTCATTCTTGATTAATAAAGATGAATCCAGCTTTGCACCAGCTCTAAATCTCTCTTGGGAGGCTGCAGCTCTTGGGGTTGGGCCCATCTCAAGCGCCCAGTACCTCCCTTGTTTATCTTTATGTTTGTTCGCTGCATTCTTAAAATAAAGTTTGCTCTTTAGATTTAATTCGTGCTTTGTTACTTAGGTTGCTTTTGATGGTTGAAGTAGATTTTTATGTTTAGGATGGATTGGTAGGAGTTAGTCATGCATTTATATCTCTTTAATAATGTTTTGTTCACATGTTGTACGTGATTCTTGTCATGAATAAGGTTGTTGTTCACTGATCTCATTAAACTGTTAGATAGATCATCTAATATTTTGATTGTATGCAAGACGTAGTTGGTTTGATCAGGTAAACACTATGCAGGGCACCTTCATCACCTCCTCGTTCATCTGAGCCTCGTCCAGATCAGCTCCTCCATCACCAAGTCTGTTTCCTCATCTCCCATCTGCTCTTTTGCCACGTAACCCTACCTTCTTGCCTTTCCATTGCCTAAACCATCTTTGATGCAAGCTAGACTTCCACACCCTCTCATCACCTCATCCCTCAGTCATTGGGTCATTCCAGGCCCCTACCCTACCTCCCTACCCATTCATGCATTCTCTCCCACTCACCTATCAGTCAAAAACCCAATCACGAAACATGCTGTAGAATAATTACAGAACTTCCTGTAGAAACCCCTGCAGACTTCCTGTAGAAGTTCATAAACACGGTTGCATGGCATCCAGACTTTGTGAAACTCTCGTAAAGAATGTTAGGGATCCCTTAGACCCTCCCTGTACCTTCCTGACCTCTTCCATGCATTTCTCCTCCTTGATCCACCTCTGCACAGTGAAAAGCCAGTTAAAAGCACATGCATGATAATTCTAATAACTTAAACAAAAATACAAAAAGATGTTTTCTTCAGATAGTGATAACTTAGACACATGCATTTTACCTTCTTAGAAGTAATGGCATCTCTTTCGGTAGTCTGCATGCTCTCCTTTGCATCGGTAGGACTAGCTGGTAGAATTAGGGTTTGCTAGGGTTTGTGTTTCTTTTTGGCTTTCAGTTTCTTTCAGCAAGTAGATTAGCTTCCTTTGAGTTAGCTTTTGTCCATTAGTTAAAAAGCTTCTTCTAAGAGCTCATAGAAGTTGGCTTGAGCCCCTAGCGGACTTGTGCCAGCTAACCAAGTGACAGCTGCGGCAAGAGCTAGTACTTGTGCATACAGCACCGTCGCTTCCAAGTTTGTTACGAACTACCGAGTTGATAAAATTAAAGAAGGGAGTTCCAGGAGTTGTAGCATTATTGCTACAATACTGGGGCCCACCAACCTCCTCCCGACATTGGCTTGGAATGGATAAAGGTTGTAATAAACCCGAGGTCTTAATTATTTCAACTTTATTTTGTTGGCAAACCAAACATTCTGCCACAAACTTTTGAATATCTTATTTAAGGCCATCCCAAAAAAATTCCTTCTTAACCCTGTGGTAAGTTTTTATAAATCCAGAATGTCCTTCTAAGGGAGAGTTATGAAATTCCCTAAGAATCTTTTGTTTGAGTTGGGAATTATTACATAGGTATAATCGATCTTTGTACCATAACGAATCATTTTTCCAGCTAAATGTATCATATGTACTGGGATCTTGTTGTAGCTTTTGAATGAGTGCCCACACTTCTTTGTCATTCTTCCATTCATCCCTTGTTTCGTTTATCCAATCTAGTTGGATATTAGAAATGGCATAAAGAAATGCTTCCATATCCTCATCCTTTCTTGAGAGTGCATCTGCCACAACATTTTGCTCCCCTTTTTTGTAGATGATTTTAAAGTCATAACCCAACATCTTTGTGACCCATTTTTGCTGCTCTTCTGAAAATAATCTTTGTTTTAAAAAGTATTTAAGACTGTCATGATCTGTTTTTACCTTGAAGTTTCTTCCCATTAGGTAGGGTCGCCATTTCTTAAGTGCATGTAGTATTGCCAACGTTTCCTTCTCATAAATAGCTTTGTGTAAATACTTTCCTTTGATTGCAAGACTTTCGAAAGCAATGGGTCTTTCTTCTTGCATTAAAACAACACCAATTCCATTTCCTAAGGCATCACATTCCACAATAAAGGTTTTTGTGAAGTCTGGTGTAGCTAAGACCCGTGCTTGGCACATTTTCTCTTTAAGATGTTCAAAGGCCTTCGTTGCTTCTGGAGTCCATGAAAATGCATCTTTCTTCAATAATGTTGTTAGAGGCACTGCTATTCTCCCTTAATTCTTAACAAACTTGCGATAATACAATGTCAACCTGAGAAATCCTTGTATATGCTTTATGGATGTGGGGATTTTCCATTCCTTAATGGTTTTAATTTTGCTAGGGTCTACCTTAACACATTCATGAGATACAATATGACCCAGATATTCCACCTCTTGTACTCTAAAGAAACATTTGGAGCTTTTTGCATATAATTGTTTCTCCTCCAATAGTTTGAGCACCCTGTCAACATGTTGAACATGATCCTTCCAAGATATGTTGTAGGTTAGTATATCATCAAAAAATACTAACACAAATTTTCTAAGGAAGGGTTTGAGAATGGAATTCATCAAACCTTGAAATGTAGAAGGTGCATTGGTAAGGCCAAAAGGCATGACCAAAAATTCATAATGACCCTCATGAGTTCTAAATGTTGTTTTTGGAATGTCTTCAGTCTTCATTCTAATTTGATGATATCCTAAACGAAGATCCAACTTGGTGAAGTAAATTGATCCATGCAATTCATCCAATAATTCATCAATGACAGGAATGAGAAATTTATCTTTAATAGTGATCTTGTTGAGCTCCCTATAACGTGGACACATGTGCCATGATCCATCCTTCTTGTGAACCAATACTACTGGACCAGAGAAAGAACTTTGACTAGGTTGAATTATACCAGCCTCTAGCATTTCTACAACCATATGTTCAATTTCACTCTTTTGCGCAGAGGGATATCTGTAAGGCCTGATGTTTGGAGGAACACTTCCTGGAATCAAATGAATAGCACGATCATGATCATGAATAAGTGGGAGGCCTTTGGGAGTCTCAAATACCTTGGAATGATTGTCCAAGACTTTTTGGAGATCTCGAGAAATAGATAATTTCGATGTGGGAACCTCTAGTGAACATAATTGTACAATTATGCCTTGTTGTTCTTTCTTTAGAAGCTTTGTCATTCCGTTAGAGCTGATTATCCTTCCCGGTTTCCTTCTGATACCCCTTAATTCAACTTCCTTTCCTTCTGAATAAAATTTCATGAAAAGTTCTTGAAAATTAAAAGCTATTGTACCCAAGGATTGTAGCCATTGGACTACTATTACAACATCAGCACCACCCATTGGAATGGAAAGCATTGGGCTATTCAATACGTATTCTCCCATGGATAGCTTGATATTATAGCACTTTTGTGAGCAAGTTATGGTTCCTCCACTTGCAACCATCACTTGACACTCTGGTGCTGCATATAGGAAGCAATTCAATTCCTTGGCTATCTTACAATGAATAAAATTATGGGTACTGCCCGAATCAATCAACACTATTACCTTTTTCTTCTTGATATGCCCTTCTATCTTGATAGTTTGAGGAGTGGTAATTCCAGCCAATGCATTACAAGATATGGTCGGATTCATTTCTTCTTTCTCTAGGGTTTGTTCTTGGTGTATATCCTCTTCTTTTGACGTTTCTTGTTTCTTTTCTTCCTCCTCTTCACAATCTATGTAAAATAATTTCTTCTCAGCACACTTATGACCTTTAGTGTATTTTCTATCACAACTGTAACAAATCCCTTTTGCTTTTTTTTCTTCCAATTGTTGTGGTGTCAACCTTGTAGGTTGTGGATGGCTAGGGGCAACAACACTTCCATCTTTATGATTGTGAGTGGTAGGCTTCCTTGTTGCCATAGTTTTGTTTTCCATTTTTCTTGCCAACCTAAATGCCTTCTCCAATGAATCAGGTTCCTAAAGGCGAACCTCATGTTGGATGTTATCCTTTAAAGCCCCTATGAACACATCAATCCTATGCTCCTCTGGAATATCTTTTACCCTTATATTCAATATTTCGAAGTCCTCAATGTGCTCCATCATTAAACCCTTTTGTTTGAGATTTATCAATTGGCTAAAAAAAGCGTTGCTTTTTATATCCTCATAATGTGCTATCATTCCATCCGTAAAAATAGCCCAAGTGACAATTTGTTTACGAGAGTAAAGCCATCGATACCATACAAACTGATTTGGTTCCAAATATAAAGTTGCAATGCGTACCTTTTGTGTGTTTTGGACATTATGGAGATCGAAAATTGCTCCATCTGTAGTATCCATGTTGTGGGATCCTTGCCATCAAACTTCCTCATATCGATCTTTGGGACGTGGTGGTTCTTCGATCCAACGTTATAGTCTATGAAATCATGATTAACATTTATTTTGTTGTCATCATGAGTTTACTTTACTACTCTTTCGCCATTAGTAAGCATTTCTTGTATAATTTTTGTCAAATCTTCCATCTTAGCTTCCATGCCTTTCTTTAAATCATCCATCTTAGTGTCCACGCCATCCATCTTAGCTTCCATGCCATCCATCTTAGCTTCCACGTCATTCATCTTAGCTTCTACGCATTTATTTAAACCATCCGTCTTAGCTTCTACGCCTTTCTTTAAACCAACCATCTTAGCTTCCACACCACACATCTTAGCTTCTACGTCTTTCTTTAAACCATCCATCTTAGCTTCTGTCACTTTTTGTGCGAGTGAAATTTGTTGCACTTGTTCTCGTAATTTTGATATATCATGTTGCATTTCTTCCTCTTCTTCATGAGTCATGCTAGAGCTTTCAGGTTGCTTACTAGGTGTTTCCATTTTCTTTCTTCGGGACATCAATTATTGATAATAATGCTTCACTATACCCTTTGAATTCCTCCAAACTAATTTTTCAAACCAAACTTATGCAAAAAAAAAAAACTACACACCTTTTTTCACTTTGTAGGAGCTCGATATTGGACGACTGTAACTCTGTAATTTCAAATCTCCAAGGTCTTAAATTGTGACCTGCAATATCCATTTGTGCCCTCTTTCTAATGCCACTAGTTTGATCGAAATTGGATTCTCCAAGAAAGAGTTATGCTGCACCTCCCAAGGTGACATGCTTATATACTTGTTCAGTAGAGCGAACTTGTACGAAGTGCCACGTGTTACTGTTTCAACCTTCAGACCTAAAAACAATATACAGAAAAGTACAGTCTGTCCTCTTTCTATAGCTTCTTACTAAATTTCAATCTGATACTTACAGATAAATTTATGATGATTTTCCCAAGGTCACCTGTTTAGAATGTAATTTGGGAGTCTGCAAAAACCCTAACTTCCTCAGATTATATCTCTGAAAATATAGCGAGACAAGATCTGAAATTCAGACCCGAGCATCACCAAGATTTCAGCTCAAATGGGTTTTAATTTTAGATTCTGAACCTTCATAGAAAAAAATTATAGTGAAACTTCCACGATGACTTGTTTGAGATGAAATTTTGGAGCTTGCAAAAACCCTAACTTCCTCAGATCATAGCTCCGAGTATATAGAGAGAAAAGATCTAAAATCTGGACTCAAGGTTCAGACCGATTTCTTCTGAAATGGGTTATTTTTTTTAGCTTCTGAAACTTCGTAGTGAAAACGTTATAGCAAAAATGCCACGATGACCTGTTTTGAGCAGTGAAACGCTAGAATCCAAAGCTCTGATACCAAATGTTATGAAACCAGCTCACAAAAAGATAGAAAAGATGGATCAATGACTTAGAAACCAACCTCTTTGAGGGGGCAACCTCCTTTACATTACACAAATGAACAATTCTTGGATGATACAAATGACAAAACCTCCTTTCTATATATAGGAGTTAAGGGGTCACAATATAACCAAATCCGACCTAACAATAATAATATAATGGCACAAAAATGATCCGGATTTAAACAGGAACACAACAAATTATAGAGATAACCATATACACAAAGATGCAGCGGAAATAATACTTCATTTCATTAATGGAAAATACTGAAATATGCTTACAACCAGAAATGGAAATAAACCAGCTAGGGCAATGGTAGCTTATCTCTGAGAAGAGATGTGTTGCTACATGCCTCTGAGCTATTCTAAACTGTGTTACAATGAGTCTCGAAGGCCTATTTATTGTTGAGAAACAATGGAAAACCATTCACATTCCAAAACCTAACCCTAGAAGATGAAACGCCAAATTGTGGGCCCCGTTTTTGGGTAAGTTGGTACATCAACTTCCTGGGGTCGCGAATTGGTCGTATTATCTCCATTTGACGCACATGATAGCCCGTTGGAAAGATCTCTCCGAGGACTACGACGGAAAAGATGATTTTTTGACAAAAAAATCACTAGCGGTAGATTTCCCAAAAAAACGTCGTTTAGGGCCTCAAAACGGCTCCGGAAGTTTGGGACCCGAAAAACTGCTAAAAATAGTAAACTACGCTATAATTAAGGAAACTGAAAAACTGAAAGGGACAGTTGTGGGGGTACAGATGGGATAGGTGGGTGGCCACCAACATCCACCTGGATCAAAAAATAACAATAGTGGGCTTCTATGGGGCACAATAATAACAATATGGGGACAATAGGGGCACAACAATAACAATAAGGGATACAATGACAATAGTAATGGGGGAATCACTAGTATTATAGGGACCTAACAAACACACACAACTTGAAAATGAAGTTCGTGCAATGTGGACCACATCTCTGGGCTCGGTGTCAAGAGTGGGGAGGTCACTTCATTAATCACTACAATATGATGATGAACACATGATTTGTTCTTTGTCAATACAAGGAAGAATTCCCTTAACTAGAGTGGCATGTCTCTCCATGAGACGTTCTCCTATAATATCTCTCACTCATATAAGCTATCTTTCAGCATGACAAAATATCAAACTCTCACATGAAGTGGCATACAATGATCCTCCAACAAAACGGAAAACAAGGATATCAACATCAAATCATCAGCTTAACAAAAATCAAAAGAAGACAAAGAATCAATGCATCTTATACCTCCACTTTTAGGGATGACCTGAAAATGCACATCTCTGATGGGGAAATGGATAGCACGGTTGAATTCCTGGTGAAAAATCGTGAAATATTACTATAAACTCGACCCCCTTCTAAGTTGATCAAATTTGGGCTCTCCAGGAATCTCAAAGATTCCACAAAGATTCTATTATGTAGGTTGAATGAAAATATAGTGCTCATATGAAGAATCTGATCACACCATCACGTTCCTTGTGAAAAACTAGTTCAAATGAGTATAAACTCGACATATTTCTGACACCTTCAAAATTTTGCCCTCAGGGAATATTAAATATTCCTCGTAGAGAATATTCTTTGAAATATTCCCTAACATATGATTTAACAATTTTCTTAGAATCTTCTTGAGATTCATGATTTCATTGGCTTGCTTGCACCCTCTTCACTCACATTTTCTCCATCATTCTCCATCGTTTCCTTTGGACCATTTGAATGGAATTTTATAAGAAAGTGTGAGGGTCAATAAGACAAAGTGTGTGGTTGGCATAATGGTTGGAATACTCATATTAAGTTACTTGTTGTTGGAGAGTTTTTGGGTTTAAAACCCATGGAATCCCAATTTTGCTTTAATATGGTTTTAAAATCCAATTTTGGTTTTAATATAGTTTTCAAACTATATAATATATGGAAATCATATTTCCATATTGTAATAACTCCCAAAACCATGAGAATAAGACAAAAATGGAGGTTGCATCATGCCAAGGCCACTTGGGCCTAATTTGAGGTGCCATTTGGCACCATGTGATTAGGTCATGTGGTAGGCTCTCATTGGTCCACATCATCTGCCACGTACTTGTCATGTGTCGACTTGTGGTGCTGCCACATCACCTGTTTGTGGGTCCACCTGGTTTGTTGACTGGGTCGCCACATTATCTTTATGGGTCCCATTAGGCCTTATGAATTTTCTTCCATGTGTCATCTGTACAGCCTACCACGTGGTAGGATGTTGACTTTGACTTTGACTTTTTCACAGTTTGACCAAAACTTTAACTGGCCATAACTTTTGAATACAAACTCGGATTGAGGTATCATTTGTGTCATTGTAAATCTTGTGACTAGCTCTTTAATTTTATCCAAGTTTCACTACAATCCAAGGACTTTTATTTCTGAGCTTTTCCAAAACCACCTTTAATTTTGAGCCTTTGTAGAGCCACTTAGATTATTAGGGTAAGTTATTACATATTTGTGATGAAAAAGAGGAGTTGAAGGGGGATATCATTATTCTAAGGACCGAGTTGGCATAATAAAAAATAAATGAAGAGATTATGAGCAGCGAACAGAAAGAGAAGGAACACATAGTTATACAACTTGAAGGTGAAGTTGTCACATTAAGAAAGCATCTTCAAGAAAAATACAAGCTATTGAATATGGAGAAGAGCATCATAGCCTTGGAAAATTTGCTTGAAAACAAAATATCTCCACTGAATCGATTTTGCCTTGGTTTTCGAAAGGGAGATTCTAGCTCGCATGTACGAAAGAACAACAATGCAAATCCAAAAAGGCATGTAGCAAGCAATAGGAACACCAAGAGAAGTAACCAAGAAAACAAACAGTTGATTCAACAGTACCCTAGAATAAAACCTCAAGGAGATTTTACCACTAGACGATATTTCACTCCTAGGGTTAGAGATTGTGGTAGATTTTTCAAATTTCAAAGGAATCAAATCCCTTTATTCCTTTAATGGTTAAGATATAGTGTTACAACTGTCACAACTTTGGACATGTTGCAGCCAAATGTAGGAGCAAAATGTACAAATCTAGTCAATAGAGCTTGCAACATTATGTACAACCAAGGAGATTGCTTATCACATCAAAATATAACTAATCACTTGGAAATGGAAAACAACCATATTCTAGGCCAAAGCTTTCGTTGGAAAAAGGATCATCCAAATTTTTTTAGAAAAATCAACACAATACTTAAAGTGTATAAATAGGAAAGTTAGAATCCTGATAAATTGGATTTTACACCTTCCTACCAAGAGATAAAAATTAGGGACCAGAAGTTCGATGAGTTGAAGGCCCCTAACTAGATGGATGCAAAAATTAAAATTAAAGAAGTCGATATCTCAAATGATGACCAACCAAATATACCTCGACTTAGAGATTATTGGTTAAACAAGAAGACCATAAAATTTATCAACTTACTCAAATAATATCAAGATGTGTTTGCCCATTATTATAAAGATCTTAAAGGACTTACAAAAGAAATGAGGGAGATGAAAATCAACCTCATGTAAGGAGCTAAGCCTATAAAGAAAATACCATATAAATCAGCTCATAAATTTTAGTCGATTTTTCAAAATGAAATAGAAGGGATGATGACTACCAACATCATCTATCCAATATAAAAGTCGAGGTGGGAAAGTCCCATGGTCATGTAGCATAAAAAGCATGACCTAACCAGATTAAGAATTTGAATTGATTTTCGCGGTGCAAATAAATTAACAATAATTGATCCATTTCCAACTCTATTCACCGATCCAATCATAAACGAGGTAGAAAGGCATGAATGCTATTCAATTACATGCAACACCTCAGGGTACAATGAAGTACCCATTGCAAAAGAAGATTAGGAGAAAACCACATTTGTTACATAATGTGGGTGGAACTTTTGCATATAAAGTAGTGCCCTTCAGTCTGGAAAATGCACCATGATTTTTTTCTAGAATAATAGTCAAAGCATTTCAAGAATACATATACAAAACTATGGCAGTCTACTGTCGACGATTGAACCATGTATACACTACTAAAAAATCATGTCTAATGGTTGAGACTATGCTAGAAATATGTAGATGAATTCAATTGTCTCTTAATATCAAGAAATGCATTTTTACTACACCAATAGGGGGTCATGTAGTATGTAAAGATGGGATCAAAGTAGACATGGAAAAAATCAAAGTGATCATCGACCTAAAACCCCTAGTGAACCAAAAGTAGATTAATTTTTTTATGAGGCACACATGATATTATAGGAAGTTCATCCGAAATTACCCTGATATAACTTTCTTGATTGATAAATTATTAAATAAGGATGTTCCATATAGTTGGACCAAGGAATGTGAGGAGTCTTTTCAACTACTTAAGAGGAAGTTGGTTGAAGCACCCATATTGAAATTTACCTATTGGATAACGAAGTTTCACGTGCATGTTGATGCATCAAATGTGGTAATTAGAGTTGTACTAGTGCAACCTGATAGAGAGTCCATAGACTATCCAAATGCCTATGCTAATCAAAAATTAAATAAAGTTAAAATAAATTACTCGACGACAGAATGGGAAGCACTAACCGTGATATTTTCTTTACCAAAATGTTGCCACTGAATTTTAACCAAACCTTTTATATTCTTCACAGATAATCAAGCTTTTAGTTATCTCATCAATAAACCAATCCATCAGGGTTGAATCTATTTTGGTTATTATTATTCTAGGAGTTTGAATTTGAAGTGATAGTTCGACTAGGGAAAAAGAATGTCAAACTTAACCACTTATCTTGACTAGAGACAAGAGAAGAATTGACATAATTCAATGACTACTTGTTGGATGCACATTTCTTTAAAGTTAAAGAAACTCATGTAAAATTTGCATAAATTATTTAGTTTTTGCATACAAGAAGAGCACCCAATGGACTACTTGAAAAGAAAAAGAAAACATTAGCAATAAAAGCAGCCCTATTCACACTAATCAATGAACAATTATACAAAATTGGGACCAAAGAAATACTTTGAATATGTGTTTTAGTGCATCAAGAGAAGGATATTATAGATGAAGCTCATAAAGGACGTGTTGGTGGACATTATCAAGGAGATACGACAACTAGGAAAATCTTACAAGCAGGATTATGGTGGCCAACCTTGTTCTGAGATTGTCGAAGAAAAGTCTAGAAATGTGATATATGTCAAACATTAGGCTTACCATTGTCGAGAAACGAAAATCTACTTCACTCCTTAAACCCGACCTTACCATTTGAGATTTGGGTTATCAACTTTTTTGGCCAATTTCCTAAAAGGGCTAAAAAGATGAGCGCAAAATATTTTATCACAATAGTAGAATATTTAATGAAGTGGGAAGAAGCTGAAACAGTCGAGTCTTGCACAAAAGAAGTAGTTGCTAAGTATATTTATCAAAATATGGTAACAAGATTTGGTCGTCCCCTAATTATAATCAGTGACAGGGGCACACATTTTGTTAATGCTATAATAAAAAAAAATGCTACAAAAATTCATGACGAGCATAGGAAGACAACAACCTATCAGCCACAAACCAACGATGCCATACTTTTTTTAACAATACATTACATAAAGGATTCACAAAGATATAAACATTGACAAAAATGATTGGGATGATAAAATCTCAGTAGTTTTATGGGCCTACCATATGGCATATAAATAATCAAATGGGTACACAACATTCAAGTTAGTACGTGGGCAAGAAGCAAATGTACCACTACATTGCACCATAAATGTAGTAAACATATCATCTGTGTTGAAGTATAATTGAGAATGCTGAAAAAGAATGGCTTCACCATCTATAATGATTATAAGAAGACAAATTGCATGCACTTCACCAATAACAAGCAAGAAAAGAGTAGCAGAAAGTGTTGCATAATAGGAATCTACAAATAAAGAACTTAAAAGTAGGAGATCTAGCCTTACTATATCATAGTCGAATAAAGGGGAAGTCGACGAAAATGGAAATTGCATGGATAGGCCCCTTTGTCATAGAAGATACACATTCTTCAGGTTCAGTGTAGTCGAGGATACTTCAAGGGCTCCTATTTGAATCACTAGTAAATGATGCATGAGTAAAAAAATATATCACTTAACGATGTCAGCATGTTACTGGGGAAAATATTTCTGAGGCGCTAAGAACACGGGCTAGTCTAAAAACCACAACATGGCGCTCTAGCTTATTGAGTAATCGTATAATACTTTTAATTTTAATTTTAGTCATTAAGATAAGATAATAATTAGGATTATAAAGAGTAGTTATAAAAGTCGGTACAATAACATTTATGTCAGCTAATAATTATTGTAAAAAAGAATCATCGTACCAAAAAGTAATTCAAAATAATGGAGCGAGGTCAAGATTTGAGAAAATTCCTGAATAATAATCATATCAAACAAAAGTCAACATCAACGACCACAACAACATGAAATAGGAAAGATCGCCAGCTTAGATTACATGAACACTTCAAGAGGGAAATCGAGTTGACCAAAATAAGAAAAGAAATACTGCAAGTCAATTACGAGCTACATACCGACCAAACGGTTGCACCTGACTTAGATATTATGACCAATGAAGACATCACATCTAATTTTATTTATCCAATGACTTAGCACATTCAAAAATCGAACCAACTACCAAAATTAGAAGGGCATCTTGACAATGTGCCTCACACGAACTCAAATTAATGGAAATAACTTGTGTTAATGTGATGGGACAAGCACGATGACAACCCACAAATGAAATTAATAACATACTTAATACTATGTGCAGAAAACGAAGGGAGGCACTAAACTTACTCATTGTTGTTTAAGAGCTTTCACTAATTGCAATGCTCAAGCTCCAAGAAACTCCAGACATCTCAAGTCCAACAATATTAGATTCATATTTGCTTAAGTGTTTACAAGGGCAAGTTTTTCAAAATAACTTCAAAATGACAAGGAAATGAGTGCATTCCAAGTCGAAGAGACCCCTACCGAGGCAAGAGCAAAGGCTCGATTTGATAAGAACATTGTGATAGAGCTGAAGGTTCAGCTCCACAACATAAAACATGCAAAAAATGATGAGCCTTCATGGGAAAAACACTATGTAGCTTTTTAAAAATGGGGCCTCATCAACAAGAAGTGGATTGTAGATGTCTAGATGCTACACTAAGCTAGAGTTCAATATTATCTTGGTGCACCCCTGGTTGCAACATTCTAGGGATTGGAGGAGGAATCTGCAAAATATATAATGAGTTGGTACCACAATGGCATTTTATGGTTGGAAAAGCCACTACCCATTACACCTACTTCTATTTATAAAATTAATGGTTGTCGCATGGCGAGGACAAAATTCTTAAAATCATTGGATCTAATGCATGGATTAAAGTATTCATTATGAGGATAACAACCAAAAATTCAAAATAACTTATTATCAATGAAGTCCATGACCCTCGAGTGAAATGGGCTTGCATAATCGTCTCACTATGCCTTACTCTGGCAATTCGGAGCATACAACATCATATTGAACATGTTGGAAGTGATTGGTTAGATAAAAAGGTCTAGAAAACAATATAACTAGGTAGACCATGTCGTGGACACGTTGAAGACCAATTGCGAGGAATGTCAAAGTTCAAGTAAGGCCATTTGCTTCCCATCTCTTTTAATTTGGCTCACTATGATGTAGGTATCACTAGTCGGTGAAGTTGCATTTACAAAGAAATTTGTCCCATTAATGAAAAATTAGAAGTCCTTTACACATGGGTGGTCGAGTATCCTTGAGTCAGTCTCATCATAAGATTTTTTTTTTTTTTTCAGAAAATGGTTAATTAACTTAAAACTAGTCTTGAATCGATGGAGAGTATCTCAACAAATTCCTCGAATGCTACCCAACACATCACACATTCAACCGGTCTCGACGCAACAAAGGTTTGGTATGTTAATTACAATGATGTACATCGCAAGGAATTACCATACCAACCTTCAAACAAAAAATATTATTATTAATTAAGTGAACATATAAAAAATGTCTTCCCCATCCTAGATGATTCTTAGGAGCCTCAAACCGAGATTCTCCTTCCATTCATAGACAAAGAGCAAGAAGAAGTGAGGGAAACTAAAAAATACATATTGTCATTCAAGATTGTCCTATCAGCCCCATGTTAGATACTTATAAAAAGCCAACGAGTAAGGAGGTCATAAAAAAGACCGAGGTAGAAGAACAAGCAATAGGGATTAGTTGGAAATGAGTTTTAAAGGACATCACTCTCAATGATCCTAAGATACATAAATGCATGGATGCAATAACAAAACAAGTATTGGAGGAAACAACAGCTAAGGGAAAAATCTACAAGAAATCATAAGAAACCACAAGAATTCTTGGGGTTGTTAGTCAGACTAGATATCTTATAGTCACTAGGCCAAGAAAAATAATTTTTTATTGAGACTATAAAACAAAACATGTTAGCAAAGCAGGGAGGAGAAAATCAACAACAAGAACTGACAACACAGTCGGGTGTGCCAACTGGAACGCCTCCACAAAAATTTACACAAGGTCAACCTAGTGTGGTTTAGAAGTAGAAAGTACAAATTCCCGACATTGAAATGACTAACAACTTAAGACCAATCATGCCAACATATGTTGTAGGGGAGAATGGTGGGTAACAGCCACAAAATGAAAATAAGTCGAACCTAGGAGATCTCATCAATATAAGTCAAACCAACAAATTTGAGTAAGAGTACCACAATTAGAGTGGATCCAGAATTAAAGGAAGTACACGACACACCTAACAGGAGAAAACTACCCAGTTTACCCTACTTCAAACATTTGCTTGAATAGTAGGGATAAGATCACTGAAAAGGCCTTGTGAGCAGAAGGATGCAGAAAAGTCAAAAAACCAAAAGTGCTAGGAGAGTCTCAAATGAATACCTTGCCATATGATTCAACATATGCATTTGACAAACATGTATTTCATTGTCTATCATACATGATGAAGGAAGGCAATGGAAGATGGAAGAAGTAATCAACAAATAGTGCTAAGATATGGGGTAGGAAGCAACAAGAAGAGGATATCTAGTCGGATTACATGAACCTGGCAACAAAAAAACTCCATATTGACATACTCGCCAAGATTAATGATCCACTTATTGTAATTCAACAATTGGTCTACCAATTGCAGGTCACAATGTACAAACAAATGAACACATTTCCCAATTACAAGAAAATGCTATAGAATAAGGGAACCAAGAATTGTTGAATGTCATACAACAAGAATACAAGGCCTTTACACAAGTCAAACATGAGTTGGAAAGCACATTGGATAGGGTTTCTACACTTAGCACCATTCTCAACAATTCACAACCTATCTGTCGAATACATGTATTCATCTGTAGGCACAACAAATGTTATTTCGAAACTTATTGATGCAACAACATTTCACACTTGAAAGTCAAGCAAGGACTGCACTAGAAAATAGAATTGTACAATAAAAGAAGGTAGAAAGAAAGCTAATGTAGGAGGAGAGGTAGTGGCTCAGAGAAGGCAAGAAAGCACAAATTGAAGCCTCTAATGTTGTTGAGTACCTACAGAGTATTAATGAAAAAATCCAATAATTAGAGCAACAAGGTACTCCTGACTTATGTCAGAAAAGGTAAAATATTTGGCAGATATGAAAGCCCTGGAGGTGTAAGCCCAACATTCCATGAAATACTCGTCAATATTTGACAAACATCTTCAAACAATTGCACCCATTATCTATCAAACAACATTTGGAGAAACCCTTATTTTAGCACCCTCAATGCATATGACTTCGCTTTGAGCTAAATATCATTTTTTTGAGCCAAGCATGTCAGAATATGGCCCATTTGTCCCAGAGGATTAGTATGATATTCCATAATCAAAGTTCGAGGACTCCAACTGGTTGCCAGGGGAAAAAGGAAGGAGAGGCATTCGTATCTTGAGCCTTCGGTAAGGAGTACAAGAAACAATGGATGATCAACCTACAAGATCAGTCAACCAACATGATCTTATTTTCCTATTATTTTCTCTCTTCTATTTACTCTTCTTTGCTTCTTCAAATTTTGTAATTCTCCAAGTCTTCGCCTTCTTCAAGATAAAGAAGGCATTGAGGGTGAGGGAGATGTTGGAGGGGCTAGTCAACTTAGTAGACTAACCCAGTCAAGTCGACTCACCAAAGAATGTATTGTAAGTTGGTAAGCTCCTTAGTTGAGTCGACCGACCAAATGAGTTGGGACAGTTAAACTGTTGTAACTATCTACTCAGGGATATAAATATGAATGTACTTAGCTCTATGTAAGTTAGTTGGTTTTTTGAGGATATATTAATATAATTATTTTGATTTTTGTCTCCTACTTTCGTGTTTCTTTGCTCTTGCATGTAATGCATATGATTATTTAATCTTACTCGGTGTTCAATCCTACTAGTGAATAATGCATACTTTTCGCTAGATTACAACAACTATAGTTTCTTAGAGTTACAATAAGTAGGCAACAGTTGCAAATTCTTGGCAGAGGTAGAATATGTTTCATCTTGGGGAGTAGCATGTGAAATTTGTTTGGCTACATAGAATTTTGCAGGATCTTAGTGCTATATATAATAAACTAACTACTTTATTCATTGATAACCAGTTAGCAATAAAAATGGCCAAGAGTCCATTATTCGATATTAAAACCAAGCATGTCAACACCAAGTATCACTTCATTAGAACACTCATCAACAACAACATCATCAAGCCAAAGTATTGTCCATTCAAAGATCAAATTTTAGGAATTTTCACCAAACCATTAGAAAAATAATATTCACCAAGTTTAGAGAAGAAATTGGCATTTTTTAAAATACACCGAGGATGAAGGGGGAATGTTAACCTCCTAATCCTAAATTTTATTTAGTTAGGCACTTTCCTAGAATAACAAAGCTAAGGTATTTTTCCTAGAATACAAAAGCTATTAATTGTTGTATTTCCTAAAAGATATATAGGCCTTGTCACATCCGTGTCAAAGTGATCATCCTTGGGTTATTGATCAAGGACACATGAAATGTTGAGATGAGGCTAAACAAGTTATAAATACGCTATGCATCTCGCCTATTATGTATTTTTTCTTTGATCAATCAAATTTTTGTCTAAGGACATTTCTACTAAATTTATCAATTAGTGTCATATCTAAAGGCACACATAAATTTAAACCAAATTCCATGTTGATGATGTGTTTCAAAAAATTGAGCCAAAAGCTTGTTTTGTTCATAATAGGAGAAAACTAGACGAAATTATGGGGTTAAGTCCATCGTGTCAAAGACTACAAAAGTGCCAATGAAAGCCACTAGCCAATTCTACTCCCAAATTCCAGAAAATCAAATTAATGGTTTTTGCAGAGCAAGGGAGTACTCTTTGATAGAGTACTTGTCATTGATGATTTTTTTTACAATGAAACCAAGAAGTATATATGAAGATACCCAGTTGGGATTTTGGCTGAATTCTAAAGTGTTTTGATTGAAGGTGCCAAAAAAAGACAAAATCCATTATTATGGGCCACTTTTGGGGTGATTTTGATATTTTGAAAGGAGGGAAATGGAAAACAAATCAAAATATGGAAAAAATTACTTACTTGACAATGTATCTCCTCAACAACCTAGAAAATTGTTGTGACTGAAGTTCTCTCAGCTTTTCTCTATTTGGGAGATAATGGTTTTCGCCAAAATTCTAAGCATGGAGAAAATGTAAAAAGTGCAAAGTTGGCAATTCCAGATTTATGCATAATCTCATTGGTGCATGAGACAAATCAATTTGAGTTTCTATGTATTCTCCTTTAGAAATGATATTTGTGCCTAACGCAAAAGTTTTCTTAGTTCCTAACATACAATCTACTATATATGGCAAAAGTTAGCTTTTGAGAATTATTGTACTAGTTCAATAAGTATAGAAAAAGAGAATTTTTTGATGATTCCAAGAAGTTGTAACTTTTAGCTTTGAACTATGAATGAGGCATGCATATAACCATTGGAAAATGGTTCATAGAATGTGTCTAGAGGATTAGAATCTAGTTCAATGCATCTATATTCTTCATGGACTAGGATTAAGAATGATCTATAGCCTAATTAACAAATACTTCACAATATGCATAATTTTAACAATAATTTTTACATGCACATTTTTGTAGAGTTAAGGGTACAAGAAGAAAATATGTGGTTCAAACGAGGATTTGACATATGGAAGATGCAAAACGTTCTTGCAACTACATATATGAAATCACAAGTCTAAATATTAGCGCGGGAAATGTGAAAATATAATCTAATGGATATAGAAGTAGGGTGGAGCCTATAGAGCTAGTAGAGACAATGAAGAGCTTACAGAGGGAAGTGCAAAGTTATAGGGAAGATAATGAGAAGTTGATAAGAGCTCAAAAGGAGAAGAATGAAAGTAACACTCAACATTTTATAGAATCTAAACAATTTGTAGAAGAAAATTCACAAGGACTCTTGTACAAGGCATGCAACCAATGTAGGACATGTAGCAGTGCACAAATCTCATTATAGGAGGGATGATCATAGAGGATCAAGACATTAAAAAATTATTAGTGGCCATAATAATTCAATAAGGAAATCAACCAAAAGAAATCTTCCATTTTTAGGATCAGAGAATAGCTTGAGTTTATCTCCTATAAAACATCAAAGGAGAAGGTATGACTTGGATTGTTTTGCAAGGAAATCTTAGGAGGCACAAATAACCTACATTTGATGGAGAGAAAAGGAAGGGTGAATATGTTGAACCATAGTTGTTGCTCATGTGAAAGTGATTTTAGCTACATAATTACTCATGAAATCTAGAAGTAAGAATTGGTATTCATCATCTATAGGGAAAAGCATCCATATGGTGGGGATCAACTAAAGCAAGTGAATCACATTGATGATAAGAGGATCTCCAAGGAGCAATTGAATAAATTCTTCCAAAAGTAGTACTTATCATAACACTACTATGATAAGAAAATGCAAGAATTATTTGAGCTCAAATTAGGAAGCATGACCATGGAGGAGTATGCGAATAAATTATTGGAGCTTTTGAGGTACACGGATTTCATCCAAGATGAGAAGGATAAAATTTAGTGGTTCTTGAGAGGGCTAAATTCTTTGTATAGAGAGAAAATACAATTTGGTTAACCAAGTGTAACACCCCCTACCATCCACTTGGGCACATTACTAACTCTACACTTTCAAACTTTGAAAACTTTCCTTTATTCCAACTCATAAAATCTCTAATACCATAAATGTCCATTCCCACCTAGGATTTGTTAGCAACTAGATTGCTAATGTTTGCTCTATTTATGTATTCCTAAAGTACTATAACATATATGTGATATTATTATGATTTTAACATAATAAAGACAAACAAATGGAACATATGATTCATAAAAACATGCATTCATATAAATAAGCATAAGAAACACATTAAAAGACATTATGAACACTTATCTTTAAGAAGTATCACAAAACTAACTATGGGACCTCAAACCTTCCACCCATTGATAGAACACATTGCTCCAATACTCTTATTAGTGGGTCACCCCCGAACTAGGGCTATGAATCCACTGGGGAAAAAGGCTTTCTAAATCCAACTATGGTTCACTAATTTCACCATCAAGATAACAGGCCAAGGTACTAAACTCCAACAACCTCCAACCTATAAACTCTCATCCCTCGGTTAGCCTACACAACCCAAGGTAGTGCACCCCCTTCTCTACGCCTTATTCGAAAAAGCATAACTTTAGGCTTTTAATATAATATTTGGCTTATCTCTTTGGTTTGAGCCCCCATCACTTAGCCCTTAGCCCCCTTTTTCACTCATGGTGTCTTAGCTTCCCATACTCTCTCATCTAACTCTATCTGCAAAAGTAGTGTAATTTTATTAATATTAATATGATTACATAATTTACATAGTCAGGCTTGTTGGCCTTTTACAACGTAGGCTCTCTAGCCTAAAATTACATAGGCACTTTGGCCTCAAAACATGTAAACATAGGCATGTAGGACCCAAAAATATTCTATACACATGGGCATACAAGCCCAACATATCCTAGTTCACCATCCTAATAAAATATGTACAAATAGAGGGTCACATTAGGGGTTTGCATTCACTCCCCCGTTATTTATGCATTGCCTTCAAATTTTCTCAAAAGGATGGGGGTACTCCTCCCTCATCGCATCCTCTTGCTCTTTTGTAGCGTCCTCGGGAATGAAATGCATCCATTGTTCCTTTACGAGTGTGATTGTTCGATTCTATATCATTTTGACCTTCTTGTATAATACATGCATCGATTGGACCTCAAAATCACTTTTAGGCTCTAATTGAATCACATTCCAATCACTTAGATGGTTAGCATCAAGCACATACTTTTTAAATAAAGAGACATGAAACACATCATGAATATGCATGGATGTTGGTAATGCAAGTCTATATGCAACTAGACCAATCCTTTCAAGGATCTCAAATGACCCACAAAATCAAGATACAAACTTCAAACAACTTCCCAATTTTAATGAACTCTTCATGGCTTTGACCTGTAACCAACTTTGGATTCCTTATTTATCCTAACCTTGCATAGCAGTTCTCGCTATCCTAGGCAACCTTCAAGTTATGTTTATTTTTTACCACTTGATATTCCATTTCCCTAAGAAAATATGACCCAACAATGGCCCTATATATTGGGTTATCCCAACTCATAAGTATATTGCAATTTTTTTCCATACAAAGCCTTAAATGCACTCCACCTTAGAGATGCCAAATACCCATTATAGTATGCAAATTCAAACTAGAAAACGTACTCTTCAATTTTAATGGCTTATCCATCACATACAGTCTTAGCATATCTATTGTAAGCCTAACTTACAACTCACAATCAAGAACAACGTACATCATAGTAGCGGTAAGAACACATGTACATAATGAAAAATAGAGTTTCAGGAAGGCATTCCAACCATCTTTCCATTAAGTCTTCATGCATGTTTATATATAGATGATGTGGTTGGAGTGGTTGTACTAGCTCTAACCAATCACTCATACATTTAAATTTTACTACATATTATATATATATTTATTCATATGAGTATGATGACTATACATGGCCTAAGAAGCCCTGCCAACAATATATTTTATTACCTAATTGACCCTTTTGTCTACTCATCTGACTTTGGGTGATACACAATAATAATAAAAACCATAAATCATTCTAGGATCATGCATATGTCACATTTCAACTTGAGCTAAGTTAATTGTATATAATTACTCATATTGGTAATAAAAAGGATGAATTTTTCATGAAGATTATGGCTTAGGGATAAAAATGTATTAAACATAGATGTAGAATGGGGCATAAAAATAAACAATCTAGAGGCCCATCAGAAGGGCATATAGATAAATTGTCTCCCTAAAGGACGATAATGAGTTTTGAATGTGTCTCCTTTACAATGCTACTTCCTAATTTACATGCTATCATGTCTCATATTAAGAGTTCAAGTGGTGGTGATAAAATTAACACAAGCTAGATAATGTGCATATGAATAGGTAAGATGAGATCATACACCATATGCACATTGTAAACAAAATGTCCTTTGGTGCTTTTGAGAGGGAATATATTCATGTAGCTAATGGACTTAGAGAGGAATAGATTGAGGTATTGTAGAACATTTTATTGAACCAAGGCATTTGATGTAGGCTACGCAAGCATCTCTTTTTATAGTGTTTGGCAAAGCAAAGTTCTTTAAGTTGACTAATGTTTTAATACTTTATAATTTGAAATCAACATGCAAGTTGCGAGACACCAACATTGAGTCTTTATTAAGGTATAAAATTTTATGTCTAAGTAGTGTGCTTTATGAGTTCTTTAACCTTGTCATTGTCTTGATTATTAATTGATTGTTAATGATAGTTCAAATCAATTTGTTGTAGGATAAAAAATTGCCATAAAATAATATACTTCCTAGTATAAGTAAAGATATTAGAAAGTTGTTAATTGATTTGGATGTTGATTATGAAGTACATGCACGTCCAAAAGATTGTATCTTGTACAAAGGACAACATAAAGACAACTTTATGTGTCCAAATTACAAAACAAGTCAATGTCACATTGATGTAAGGGAAAAAGTGTCCTACAAAAAGTATTATGCCAATTTCCCATAATTCCAAGTTGTATTGCATGTTTCATTGTAAATATTTACTTAAATCTATGATTGGGCATCCAAAAAATAGGAGGGGAAAATACATGTTATTCATTCATGTAGATCTTAAGGCACTTAAGCACATAGAGAATACAAGGCTCGAAAATTTTATATGTAAGTTGTGAACTATAAGGCTTGGCTTAGAGATGGATTGAGTAAATCAATTCTCTTTTCCGTGTACAAATTATACAATTTTACCCATTCCTCTAATAAATTATAACATCCCTTCTTAGATGGTTGTGTGAAAAAACATTTGATGTTTTCTCTTATTGTTCCTAAAAAGAGTCAAGTTAGAGACATGGAAGATTATTTGGAACCATTGGTAGAGGAGATGTTGCTCTTATTGAATGTCATTTCAATATATGATATTCATTGACCTATGCATGGAAGTTCATTAAGGACGTACAATGTGATTTGATGGACAATTCATGACTTGGAGTATGCTATGATATAGCATTTATTTTGGAATAATTTAAATAATTGTACTAATTACAATTCATTCAGGTTGATCAACAAATTGATGCATCATCTCTTCCTCTTTTTCTTTTCTTTTTTTACTTTTTTGGTATAGGGCTAAGGATAAAAGGATTATTCACTTAACATTGCTATGACAAGGATATTGTTTTCCACCTTTATCAGGTGTTTGATGGCATAATTAGACAACCTACATGAGATGGGGATGAGGAAACACAAGAGAAGGGCATGTGCCACCACAATCGCACCCCCCCCGAATTGCATGTACTACAGGGCATTTTCTGCAAACATAATGGTGAAGAGAAATTTCCAATTTTGGTTAGCATCATGGGAATTCTATGGCATGATAGATCATGACACAATTGGAATGATGTTGATAGATGGTGACATCAATTTGTCAGAAATGGAATGTATGTGGTTCCATCACCATTGCCCTCCATTTGATTATTTGTGTTGTGCTTTTCTTATTCTTTGGTCTATTGTTTCTTTTTTCGGATCACTGCAATAATCCCCCTCACCCTTTGTGTGTCCTTAGCTTATGTCTCCTTTCAATTGCCATGGCTCCATGCTCTTACAACCCTCGAAAGGATCCAATGTGTTAGACTATAGTGGAGTTGGCAGCCTATAATGTTGTAAAATCCTTCCATTGCTCCTTTCGTCATGTAATCAAACATCATCTTCAAGCTTTGAATAACAAGGTCAAGAGGGCAAGAGCATATCATTCTAACAAGGAAATTGATTTCATGGTTTAGAATCTTATTTAGGATTTAGGAACTAGTAGAACCTAAGACACCAATTTTGGTCATACCCTAAAGCCCAATTGGCTCACTTGACTTTTTTAGCTCATGCCCTTCAAACTTAGGATGCAAAATGGTTGGAACTCAAGTACATCTTGAAAATATAGAGAAGTGGGGGCGTTTGCTAGATACTCTCTACACTTGCTTGGAAAAGAAGCATGGTGGTATCCTTGTCTATAAAGCAATAAGATGATCCAAAGATGACCCCTTTGATGTCTCAACAAGCCCTCTAGCCTAGGCGACTTGTTCTGTTTCCTTACTTAGGTCTCGTGCTCTTTTTCTATTTTAGATATTTTGTTGGCTTTGCATTTCTCACTTTTAGTAGTTTAAAACTTGGCTCAAGGGAAATATGGTTTCTAGTATGGAAAAATAACCCTGAGAACCTCTTTCCAAACTTTATTAGTCATGTTTGGCTTCCCTCGGGGAAATATTTGAGAATCTTTTTATTTTTGTCACATTCAAAAACTATGTATGGTTGCTTTGATTTCTTTCAGACTATCAAATATTGAAGCTTTCTTGCTTGTGTATATATGTAGAACTATGCTTTATGAGTAATAGAATTAATAGCTTAAAAAATAGGGAGATTTTGCATAAGCTTTGTTTTTCCCCAAAGGGAAAAAGCTTGTAATTTTATTCAACTTTTGAAAAAGGTATTTGCATTTAGTAAGAGTAGCCTCTCATTTTTTGTGCATATAAAAAGATGAAAAATAAAAATACAAGAGATCAAGAGAAGTTAAGTACTATAGTAGTCGCTTAACATCTCTTTCTTCCCTTTCTTTCTTTGTACCTTCTGCCATCTGCCTAGTTGGCTGTCAATTAGTACCACTGCCAAATCATTCATTGTTATCTCTGGTGGGGGTTATTTATTTGAATAAGAACTTTTTGACACATGAAATCTCTTTGATCTCATGTCATGTCCTCTTTGTGTGCCCCAATTTTCTGTTGTTCTGGTTGATGGGTTGCTTTTGGTTTTGTGTCAAACTGTGGACGGGTTACATTTCTATTTTGTACATTAGTTTTCCATTATTCTTGGTTAGGTGGGTTCTCTATTATTTCCCCTTATTCATCCTCCATGATAAAGGGATCGAAAGGTTGCCATCCTTTTGTTTTGTGAGTCTACCCCTTTTCTTTTTGGGGTGATTTTTTGTGTGAGGGCATTTGTCTTGCAAGTGTCCTCTTTGATAACATGAGAGACATTTGAACGTCATATTTCCGTAATCCAACATTCAGGTCCATTGAAAGGTTTTATGTTTCAACTGAATGCGACCAAGAAGACCTTTGTTTAGGTTTATTTCTACATAAATTCAGGCAAATGTAAATAACCCTTTCTTCATTATTTTAAAGTCCAACTTTTTGAATAACACTAAAGCATTTCCAATATCCTCAAGAACCTTATGATGCCAGAAAGGAATGGGGAGATTTAGAAGCCTCACCCATATTAGCATTGTTGTTACCACCAATATGGTGGAGTCAAATTCTGGGAACCAAGGCGTAATGAAGAACCTAGCTCTTCCCAAAAACCAAGGACCATTGTTCAATATTGTTTCCAGATCAATTTGAGTAATGAATCGGATGATAAAGAAACCTTTAGAGCATAGGTAGATATCACAATTGTTGGTCGAGGCTGTGAAAATGCACTAGTGCAAAACATCAAATTTGGGCCAAAAACTATTGAATATGCAAATCACTGCCTTGGATTGGGGAATAGAAAAAATAAAATAGTTTACCTCTTTTAGATTTAACCCCATGGTAGGTGCTTGTTGTAGTTATTCCATAATGTAAGGCCTGGGGTTGTATTGTGGAGGATCCAATGGGTTTGAGTTGTTTCCTTGCACCGCATCCTTATAGGAGACAAAACCTCTAGGGTTCTTAGATCTCGAGGCACCCCTCACATCCTCATACTCAAGATTATGGTGGAGCTTCTCGAAATGTAATAGTTCTGCAACTAAGATAGATCTTGGAGCTACTTCCCTTCGTAAAGAAGGCATTGTATATTTGCAAGATAACCCAACTGCTTTATGATTCTCTACTTCATATTTTCCACTTAATCTAAACCCTTAACCCCAAAAAATGGAAGACTTCCCATTTAAGGCCTTTAAAAAATATGAAAATCCTCCTAATTCAACTTTCATTTTCCTCCATTTCACCTAGAATGGTGAGCACAGGGGGTGTTTTTTGGTAGATCTACAACATACATAAATCTGCTTGGTTTGTATGTGTGTAGATCTAGGTTTACAACCCATGTGTCTTGAGAAAAAAGACTGCCTCTGGCTGCTCCACTTACATAGCGCATATGGGCTCAAGATAAATGACTACATGATCAAAGGGAGTACCCATCCAACCTAAATTCTCGTGGGGCCATCCCCTGCTAGTCAAAAGACCACCCTTCATGTTACCTATTATGTGAAAGGGAAAAAGATCAAGTGATCCACCTTTAAATTTTACTTTGACCTTGCTAGTTTACGACACAGAGGGATTGTAGAAACTTGGAGAGGTTAACAATGGAAAATCTTCTCGAGAAACCACAATTTATCGCTAATATTTGTCTTGGAAGGTTCTATGCTTTGAATCTTTGTTCCGTAGCAAGGGTCTGTTGTGTATCACCAAAGAAGTGTCCATATCTACACCTGAAAATAGTTCATAAACTCCTACATTCAAATCCCTAATATATAGAATGATCACCATCATATACTCTTCCAAACAAATTCCAAGGATTTCAAAATTATTACTCGATAATAATTTAATTTGCATCACTATGTTAATGAAGGACACATGCCATTTTTGCATCCATACCATCATTTTCATCTTATTAAGGGATGTTTTTAATCAAGCGGTTAAGATAAGACCCTATTCTCATACCATACTGCAATATAGTGGTTAAAGAAGAGATAATCTTTCATTAAATTGGTTTGGGAAGATTTGTTTAATGGAGACCTATTTTATATTGATGATGATATACGTGACTTTGAAAATACTATTGATCATGTGCTAAAAGGCATGAATAGGGATTCCAAATACTATGATCCCCCATACTAGAAAGAACCTAAAGTGGAACATTTATTGGATTTAATTCACTTGTTCAATAACGTGTTAAAATCTCCTTAAAAACATGTTTTTTCCATTGAGAAATATATGTATTCATAGAAAAGAGATTTTGGCCATGTAAAATAATGATCTACTAGAAAAGGAAACTATTGATGTTAGTGGAAAAAAAAATATTGTTGCACCATGCATATTTTCTAAGGGTGATTTAGAGCTTATAAAACATATGATTCATACAATTCGAACATCAACAAAATATTATTATTATTATTTATTTATTTATTTTTACTTTTATTTATTTATTTATTTATTTTTTTTAATTTTTTATCGAGAAAAACATTCACCATTTGTTTTTAGTTGATGGCTCTCAGAAGACATGATCATCATAATTTGTTAAATGTTCATAGTATTTATGTGGTTTTGAAATAAATTAGTCTAGAAATATTGATTGAGCCCTTATAATATTATGACCATGTAATGGCTCAATCCACCATATACATGTAATTTCATAATAATGAAGATCTATTTAATCAAAACCCACATTAAGAGGGTGTGATGGAACTTAACTAGCAGGTGAACAATCCTTTATCCACATCCATGAACCATCATACCACTCCAATCCTAATAACCACAACCAAAGTGTGGGGAACGAATCTCCACCCAACCATGGGCTCAATTACACCATACCCATTTACAATTCATAACCCTCAACCCTCAATATACTATTATGCCAAATTTTCTTAGCCTATTGCGTAGGCCCAAAGAGATGCCTTTTATCTCCCCTCCTTCCTTCTATAGACTCCATCCATGATAAAAATAACTTAATCACTAGGATACCCTTGTCACTATTTAATTATTTCTTTATCTTAACTTTTTCTTTCCATTATGTTACTTTTTTAATAATTTGGGTCATTACATATTGTCCCCCTTCAAGGAACTCTGTTCCAAACTTAACTTTAATCATGTAACTTATTTATTCATCTCCCCATATATGGTTTGGTATATCACATAACTTAAGTATATGACCCCATGGCAGAAATCTAGTCTAGTATATCATATGTGTTGGGAATCTCATCTACCCCCAAGGAAGCCATTTGGTATGCTACGTCATATACCCTAGAATCTACCTTGGGGCAAGTGTTTAGTCTAGTGCATTATGTACCCTATGCATCTTCCCCTAAGACATGCATCTAATTTGGTACATTATGTACCCAAGCATATGCCCCCAAGGTAGACATCTAATCTAGTACATCACATACCCCAGGAATCCAATCTAGTACATCATATACCCTAGGAATCTGATCTAGTACATCACATACCCTAGGCATCTACCCCTAAGGCAGGCATTTAGTTTGGTACATTATGTTCTGCAGGCATCTAACCCCAATGTAGAAATCTAGTTTGGTACATCAGATACCTAAATATTTGCCCTCGAGGTAGGTATCTAGTTTGGTACATCATGTACCCCGGGAATTTGCTCCCAAGGAAGGCATCTAGTCAGGTATATCACATACCCTAGGCATTTTCCCCCAAGGTAGACTTTTGGTTTGGTACATCACACACCCCAAGCATCAATATTTCATGCATAACTCCCTCCTTCCTTCTATACTTTGGCATAACAACTATAATACAAGGTCTGAGAAATACTAGCATAAGTAGTAGATTGAGTTGTCCCAAGCCCATAACGTGTTACATTACAAATATTATCCCTTAAAAATATGGGCTCACATGAGATCATCAAATAAACTATCCCTCTCGGCTCACTGGAAGATTTTTTGTCAATCACCACCTCACGCAACCAATGCATTAGTTATAATGCAACTAATGCATTTTGAGATATACCAGCCTGCTTTGAAAGAGGTACATAATTGTGCCATCCATGCTTTTTTGTTCTTTCCACCAAGCTTCAATGTTGATTAGCAAAGAAGGGTCCCTTAATTAGAAAGATCTAGATTTGAAGGGTCTAAGCTTTAGACTTCCTTTCCAATCTAACATAAGTCTTATCGCCCTATGATCCAACCCATTACAAGGTAGAATAGAAGCTTCAAAGTTAATTCTAGCCAAGAAAAGAGATTTAGAGAGAAGGAATCAATCCAAATGAGAAGAAAATTAAGAAGATCTCCCCTTTTGTTGTTGCAAGTAAAGATGCCATTGTTTGTTTCCATTTCTATCATATTAGACTAATTTATAAAGTTTGCAAAGAGAGAAGTGTCTTCATCCAATCTTCTTATACTTCCTTTCTTCTCATTGAGAGATTTTATCATATTAAAATCTCCTCCGATGATCCATGATTTTCCTTCAATGATGTTGGAAATACTCTAAAGATTTTGAAGGAGAATCATCTTGTCTAAAGAAGAAGTAGGTCCAAAACATTAGTAATGAAGCCAATACCCACAGAGCCTATTTGATGGAATGTAGTTGTAATAGTTCTTAGAGAGGTGGATGAGTCAAGTAATGAAATTGTAGAAGGATTCCAAAGAATGGCTATGCCTCTCAAGACCTCTAGAGCATTGTTTGCTAGTGATTGACTATTTTTCCATACTGCCTTTGAGGTATTTTCTATTGATTCCACATAACATTTAGTTTATTGCAGCAACAAAATATCTAGATATTCTTGCCTGATTCTATTTTCAAGGAGTCTTTGTTTGATCTTGCCATTAAGACCCCTTATAGTCTAACATATCACTTTCATTAATAACTATGAGGGGAGGGTTGGTAGGTCTCCATCATTAACATTACCCTATCTGTATTGACTAGATACTCTCCCATTTCCAGTATGAGTTGTTTATTACTTTTCCTACCCTTTATCTTATCTTCTTTTGTAGGCTTGGTTTGCTCTTTGTTTATACTACACTTGACCCCATAAAAAGAAGAAGGAGGAGAATAAAGATTGCCTTATGCTTGTTGGTGAAGTATTTGTTGAGACTTTATATAGGCTTTTGTATTGATTTGCACATCCTCTCTAGGAATCACTACTAGATCTTTTTTTCTACATTCTTGTGTTAGCATTTGTAGATATTGATCTTGTAAATCCATTTCCTTAGGTTCCTCTGCCTGTGAGTGGTTTTTCTTGTAATCACCCATTTCCATATCTTCAACCATATTTTCACGTTTCATTTTTTCTAAATTGCTTCCAGAACAACCAACTTTCTCTTTTACTAGAGATGGGTTTCTATTCATTCTTGGTCTTTGTTCACCACCCTCTTCTTGGTTTTCCTCCAATTTTTGAAGGACAATATATCTATTACCTTCTTTGTTTTCCCCGACTAATAAGTCTCTTGTCCTTTTTATGGAAATCTTTCTCCTATTTTTACTTTTAGTAAACCCTTCTCGATCTATTTCTTATGTTGCTTACATAGGTTGCTAGGACAAACTAGATAGACATTTTCTAAAGAGATAACCATACTCATGGCATTTCCTGCAACGAAAAGAGATATGTTCGTTATCTAGGGTTGTACCCATATGTTATGATAATAGCTGATTTGAATACTAGATGAGAGTGGCTTCGTTAGATCCATGTACACACAAATGCAGACATATGAGGTGTAGTGGGCCTTGCGCTGTGGCTTTTGAAAGCATAACAAAATATCTTATAGTATTTCCTATACCCTCTAGAATATCATGTTCCCAGGATTCTCGAGGAAGAGAATAAAACCATATCCATATAGGTGCAAAATTAAAATCTTCTTTATCATGATTGAATTGTTCTATGCATGGTTTCATATAAAGACCAATTGAGTTCAGGAAATAAGGTCCTCCTTGAAAACTTTTGTCTCCATCTTTCACATTGTTAAAAATGGTTGTAGAAAACCTCTTAGAGCTTAACTTCAACTCTATATCAATTTTCAGAGCCCAGTGTTTGTGGGTCCAACTAATGAGAATTATTTTTGAGGGTCAGAACCCTACAAATTTGTAGATTAGTGCATGATCTTTCATATATTGAATTTTCTCCCTTATTTTGCCCAAAATAATTTCAATCATAAGGGTTTTTGTTGTTTGTGGAAAGCAAGATCTCAATTTCTTTTCCTTGTTTGGAAGCAGTCCATTTGTAGTAACCGATGTTTGTTCTGCCTCACTAGTAGTAGAAGAACTTGGTAATGAAGATACATTCTTGCATGAATTGGGATTATTGGGTCTGCACAAAGCTTGATTATTTACACGTCTTGCTATGACATTACTAAAGAAGAGGCCTATGCATTTTCCCCATAGGAGAGGCATTGTGTGCTCATAAACCCTAAAAAGCCTGAAACCTTAGCGATAATCCTCATAGTGTAGCTTTTTCCTGATTTAATATAAAAGATAGATCATTCTTTAATGGGTGATCACGATCACTACATCTACAAGAAAATCTAGGCAAATCAAGCCAAAGTGATCTACCCTTACCAAGGGTGTCAAGGAGATTTGACTTCGTACCTCCCAATTGTTGAGGTACTTAGCAACAAAAACTCAACCAATTGAGCTATCCCTTGAAGCTATAATTATTCTTTAAATAAATTTACCAATATTAATATTAATATTTAATTTAAAATTTATATTTATATAAAAATTTTAAAATAATTTTTTAATGAATTTATTTTGATTATAAATTATATTATAATAAAAATGACAAAAATCCATCCCTCAATTTTGGCGACTCCCACCAATTCAATCCATTAAAATTAAAAACATTAAAAAATTAATTTAACATGACTAAAAGATGAATGGAAAGAGCTAACCAGCCATATATTGGGTATTTAATGCCTTCAGAGCAGCACACGACTTAACGCGATAACACGGGAGCGGGCAAATTCGGCATTAAATAATATTTGCCCGCTCCCATGTTATCGGGCCCGAATTTGCCCGCTCCCATGTTATCGGGCTAAGTTGTGTGCTGCTCTGAGGGCATTAAATACCCAATACCCAATATATGGCTGGTTAGCTCCAGCCAAAGATGAATGAAATAACTAATTTCAAAAACATGAAAGATAATATTTAATGGTACTTGTGTTTGTTGCTTTATCAAATTCACGTGTAAAACGAACATAGAGATCAAAATAGTTAAGTCTTTAGCATACCTTGTCATTGTTCATTATTCGGGTCTTCCCCTATAAATCCCTGAACCTGACACTACCAACAAACGGGACTTTCCCTTTTAAAACAAATAACAAATAATAATGCAATTAGATACTGATTCAGGGCAGAAAGTAGCTATCTGCTGACTACTTTCTACTGATTCAGGGTAGAAAGTGAAGTCCAGACTAATTACATATTGCTTCAGGGCAGAAGTTAGATTGTTTTTATCATGGAGGAAGCTGAAGGTTGTCTTGATGGATAACTAGACAACAAACACATCTCTGTAGACCCATTGGCAGCTAAGCCAGAGCCAACTCTACATTGACTGAAAATGATGATCCATTCGATGGAAGATTTTTCACGTGAAAAAATATTTGCGAGACATGCAGCCGCTGCAGGAGTGGGTGTAGCCATTGAAGCCGCTCTCACTTGCCCTCTTGACACGCTCAAAACTCTTCTCCAGGTATCTATTTCTTTCTCTGCTTCCCTATATTTGCGTCTGTAACGATGCTCGATAAATGCTGGGTAATCCCTTCGAGGTAAAACCAATTTTAAACATTGTAGGTTAAGCTGACTCCTGGTTTCTTTAAGACTGGAAGTGCACTTTTCCCTAGCATTCAAGAGCCCTAAAAACTCCTTCAGACAAATTTTCGTGCACCCACATACTTGAAATAGTCATATATACCTTTCAGGTTCATCTCTTCTAATATTTTTCAACAGACTAATGAATGCAAAAGAGGGTGGACTGAGCATATTAAATGCCTTCAAAGGAAGTTTGTGGGGTTATAATTTAAATTCAAATTTAAATTCAGATATCAAGGTTTACTATTGGCCAAACTGGTCCAACGTCACTCCAAAATTTACAATAGTTACACCATTCTACAGCCCGGACGGGAGAGTGGGTGATACATCACTCTTCGTTTATATAACGAGGCACTTGATACATTATGGATACTAGCATAGAGTCACCTAAACCTTCGTCTGCTATGCACCTCAAGGCTGCAAAAGGTCGAAGATGCATATCTCGGGCTCATACGAATGATCAGCGTATCAAATATCGGAACCTGATGTTTTCAACCTTAAATTTTATAACCTCGAGTTGTAAACTCAGGTTTACATGTGTTTTTGCGAGAAAAGTGAACAATTGGATTACTTAAAAGTGCATAAGCATCTCCATCAAAACTGCACAAGTACAAAACTAAAAGTGTACATTGGGAATGCTGAAAGCATCTCCAAGAAAAGAAGTGGGAAGAGAGCATGAGATGAAAAGTAGGCTTTATGAGTATAAGCCATGGTCGAAATGATGTAATAGCACTTCAGTTATCTTTTCCTTGCTCTGGGGTTTCTTTCTTACGGTGGTTGGCTTTACCTTTTTTCCCCAATGAAAACCTTGCAGAATCTCCCCATCTGATTCGGAATATCCAGATGGAGGGTGGCTCAACCGCCAGTCATAATAGCAGCGGTTGGTAACCGTAAGGGGCTTGACAGGATTTGAACCTGTGACATAAGGCCTCCATTTTTGGCATCTTGCCTCGGGTGGATGGTTCACCGATTGAGCTTTACTTATCTGACAGTTTAGTTTTTCTCCCATTTTTATCTCTTTGTCATCTATCTCTCTATAGACTCACTCAAAATAGAGACACATACATATACATATTTACAAATTTTAGAACAAGTAAAGCGAGGCAGTGAGCAAAAAACAGTGTTTTCTGACTGTTAGCTGTTTTTGCAAGAATTTTTACTTATTCCTTAATGCAGTCAGTTGGATCTTTATTTATCAGAGTTTTCCTATATTTGGATGCTATAAAATAGTTAGAATTTTGCATTTATTGGAAACCGGATATTAAGGATGGGCTTGATAGGGTAATTTTGAACATTTGGGTCAGATCTTAAGCAATTGTCAGATACACATTTAGGATGAGGCTGTGATGGTTGCTAGTTTATTATGGTTGTTCAGAGTTCTCTGGATGAGCTGAAGGGTATATCATGTGGTTATAATAAATTAATAATAATAATAATAATAATTCTAATATTAATATTAATAATAAGAATAATTGAATTTAAGGTCACAGCTTAGTCAGATGTCGAATTGATAATTTGATATATAAGACCCCCTTGTTTGTGGGTCAAGACTCAAGGGACTCTTCCACGCAGCAATTTGACTGCTTAGCCTACGGAGGCATGGATACCCCATCTCACCCTCTTCCAAAGATGTGCATTTGGATAGTTGAATTGCTTAAAAAATGGGTTGGCCTCCTCAATATGGTAATACATCTATGATCTAGGTATAGTCTAGGTGGAC
Organism: Pinus tabuliformis; assembly: GCA_031772625.1. Taxonomy (NCBI): domain Eukaryota; kingdom Viridiplantae; phylum Streptophyta; class Pinopsida; order Pinales; family Pinaceae; genus Pinus; species Pinus tabuliformis. The sequence goes on from CM062815.1 coordinate 742,231,887, forward strand.
TGGGGTTATAGTAAATACATTGATTGCTCTTGTTAAAGACAAGTTGTGGGGGAGCATCAAATTTGTAAGATCTAGGGTCGTCTTTAAATCCCTGTTTCATGTATATTATGCAATGGGCATGCATACAACTTTCCATAAACCAAGTAGTGTGCAGTCTACCTAAGATTGAGGATTATTAGCTAGCACCAAAACCGGTTTGCCTATGAGCACATTTCCTGATGTAGATTTTAGGCACTAGATCTTCTAATAGAAAAAGTTATGATGCATTCTAATGACGATATGATAATTTGATATATAAGACCCCCTTGTTTGTGGGTCAAGACTCGAGGGACTCTTCCACGCAGCAATTTGACTGCTTAGCTTACGGAGGCATGGATACCCCATCTCACCCTCTTCCAGAGATGTGCATTTGGATAGTTGAATTGCTAAAAAAATGGGTTGGCCTCCTCAATGTGGTAATGCATCTATGATCTAGGTATAGTCTAGGTGGACTGGGGTTATAGTAAATACATTGATTGCTCTTGTTAAAGACAAGTTGTGGGGAACTTTTTGGCATTATTGGAGAGCTTCAGGAGGAGAGCGCGACCAGGTCTCTGCTACGAGCCTCGGCTCCCCTCGACCTGCCCTCCGCGGGCTCTAAAACCTGCGATCCTCCTCGATTTTGCTGATCCTGCAATCTGCGGCTTCAGATCTGATCGGAACCAAGACAGTCAGTCGCCCTTCTGGCTAGGGGGTGGCCTTTGCTGCGCTGCCCTTGTGGCGGCCGGCATCAAGCCTGATGGAGACTCAGGGCCAAGATCCGCCCTCCGGTCCTGCCGTAGAGGCATTTAATCAGCTCCTGGCAGGCTTGCCTCCGAAAAAAAGAAATGATGCCTCTAAATTCGTCAAGAAATTAGATGAAATTCCAGAGATCTCTCTGCCTCCGGAGACTCCCATGCAAGTAGCTTTGTCGCTGGCGGATCGGGGACTTATTGGCCAATTCACAGGACTTTGGCCCTCCCCGAAAACTACAGAGCAATGGGTTAACAGGAACTGGGCGCCTCTGATCAGTCAAAGTGTTACCTCTTACTTTCTAGGGCGAGGGTTTTTTCTTTTCGAATTTACCTCCAGAGAAGACAAAGACCTGATCTTTAGAAATGGACCGTATTTCATGGGTCCTCAGGGTCTCTATCTGAATAAATGGACACCGGATTTCGACCCGGCGGTAGATGTTCCCAAGGCTGTTCCAGTATGGGTTCGTCTCCCAAATCTGCCGGTTCACTGTTGGAACTGGGATTCCTTGAAACACATTGGCAACTCCCTCGGGAAATTCATAGATCGGGCAAGCAACAAGGATCAGTACGATTGTGCCAGGATCTGTGTGGAGGTAGATCTAGAGGAGGGTTTACTAGAAGCAATCAAAATCAAAGTCGGCAGCTGGTCCCATGTGCAGATCTTGGATTATGAACAGCTGCCTTTCAAATGCAGGAAATGCCACGTGTATGGGCACTTCGCTAGAAACTGCCCGACTAACCCAGAGCCAGAGAAAGGAAATGAAGAGGGCTGGAATCAAGTAAGACGAGCTAGAGCCAACCACAAGGGGTAGAAACAGGGTGGACCATCCGGCAAAGGCAATCTTCAGGTTAATGCCCAGAGACCCCCTACAAAAAAGGTGCAAGAAAACAAATTTGACCTTCTAAGCCAACCGACAGAAGACACTCCAGAGGCAGAGATCCAAAAGCCAGAATCCTCAAGGAAAAGCACACCTCCAGCTTCCCCCAAAGAAGCTGAGAACCCCAAAGACACGGTCCCAGAAGACGAGGAAGAAGAGCAAGAAACTGAGGAGTCAGAAGAAGAAGGAGAAATAGGAGAGTCCCAAACCTCGGTAAGAAGATCTGCAAGAGGTCGCAAAACAGATAAAGAAAAAAGAGAGCAGCAGACCTACAAAGATAAGCTACAGGGCAGCCAACCAACTCTGGAAAAACTCCTAGCCTCAAAGCCCAAAATGTTGAAAAACCAGCCCCAAGGCTCCAAGGGAGCCCAGCAGAAGCATAAATAATGAAGGCCATCTCCTGGAACTGTAGAGGTATGGGGAGCAAAGTCAAGGAAGAAGCCATAAGAAATCTAATAAGAACAGAAGCCCCAGACATACTTCTCATCCAGGAGACCAAACTGGAAGACAAACTCTTCCTGCAAATAAGCAAAAATTTGTGGCCTAAAAGCGAAGCAAGAGCAATTTCAGCCAGGGGTGCCTCAGGAGGGATCGGTACTCTATGGAACTCCAATAAATATGCACTCACCTTTGAAGCAAGTAACACTCATTGGTTGCTGCTAAAAATGCAGAACCTCGACACAAAGGAAATCATTACTCTCTTCAATGTATATTCTCCAGTCAATATAAGGGAGAAAAAGGATTGCTGGGATTCTATAAAACGACAGGCAGATCTGATAAGTCTGGAAAATACAATCATTGCTGGAGACCTCAATCTCACTCTCCACTCATCTGAGAAGAGGGGAGGAAGCATAGTCCGAGATCCGGCAAGAGAATGGGCGGAGGATCTTCTGCAAGATTGGGACTTGCTGGACATCAAGCCCTCAACAGGTAAGTTCTCATGGTCTAACAAAAGAGTAGGAGCTGGGCATATTGCTGCCAGGCTAGATAGATTTTTCATCCAAAGTTCTTTCCTGCTACTTGGTCTAGAACCTAGAATGCACATTCTTCCTTGCAGCATCTCGGATCATAAGCCGGTAAAGCTAGAGCTACTTGCCCACCTAGATCTGGGCCCCATCCCCTTCCGATTCAGTCCCCTCTGGGTAAAGGAGCCCCTTTTCATGCAATCAATCAAAGACTGTTGGAGCCAGCCTGTTAAAGGCTCACCTTTCTTCATTTGGGAGGAAAAGCTCAGAAGGGTAAAAGGAGTCTTGAAACGCTGGGCAAAAACCCTTCCAAATCCTGCAACAGAAAGGAAAGTCATCAAATCCTCTCTTGCCTCTCATCAAACTTGCATGGAGAGCGCCATAATCACAGAGGAGATGATAGACCAAGAAACTCAGCTACAGCAGAGCTATCATAAGGCCTGCTTGGCCGAAGAAGAATACTGGAGATTAAAATCGCGAAATCTGTGGCTTAAAGCAGGGGATAGGAATACGGACTTCTTTCATAAGCAAGCCCAGGCTAGGAAATGCTTTAACACTATTTCTGAGATCAAGGAAGATAATGATACGCACAAGGAATTTGCAGACATCAAGAAAGCAGCCTTCTTACATTTCCAAAATCTATACACTGATGATCAGGAGCCGCTCCAGCACCAAGAGCTGCTAGACATTATCCCTCAAGCAATCTCTCCTCGTATGAACAGGATTCTAGAGGCCAAAATCACTAAAGAGGAAGTTAAAAAAGCCCTCTTTGACATGGATCCGGACAAGGCCCCGGGACCAGATGGCTTCTCTGCCAGGTTTCTTCAAGTCTGCTGGCCGATTGTTGAAAAGGACCTTCTTAAAATGGTACAAAAGTCTCAAAATTCTCAGAAAATAGGAGGCAGCACAAACTCTGCTTTCCTAGCTCTCATACCAAAGGAAAAAGGTGCCAACAATTTCAGCAGATTTCGCCCGATCTCGCTTTGCAACACTGGGTACAAATTAATTACCAAGGTCATTGCAAACAGGCTGAAGCCCATCCTGCCAAAAATTATTCTGGAAAATCAAGGAGGCTTTATACAGGGAAGGCAAATCGTGGACAACTACACTCTCGTTCAAGAGGCAATACATTCAAGTCTTCTCCGAAAGGAACAAGGTATGGTGATCAAACTCGATTTAGCAAATGCCTTTGATCAAGTCAATCATAGATTTCTTTTAAAAGTTATGTGTAAATTTGGTTTTGGAGCAAATTTTATAAAGTGGGTCCGGGCTTGCATCTCAGAGCCTTGGATTGCCCCCCTTGTAAACGGAAGAGCCACTGAATTTTTCAAAGCCTCGAGAGGCCTCAGGCAGGGATGCCCCCTGTCCCCCCTGCTCTTTGTCATTCAAGCCTCTGTCTTCAGTTTTCTGTTAGATAAAAAGATGCAAGATCATGATATCAATGGTCTGTGTATAGCTAGAGGAGTTAAAAGCTTAAACCATGCCTTATTCGTGGACGATACCTTGCTGTTAGGCAGTGCCACCCTCTCCTCTGCCTCTAAGTTTAAAGCTGCCCTGGATGTCTCCATCAAGGCCTCTGGCAGCGCTCTTAACAAGAACAAATGTCATATTTACAGCTGGAATACCTCGCCCAGGATTCTCTCTGCTATCTCTAGATGTCTGGATTTTGCTGCCACATCCTCCTGGACCTCCTTTAAATATCTGGGCCTCCCTGTCTGTCATAAAAGGCTCTCTGTCAAAGACTGGCATCCTTAGCTTGAAAAATTCAAGTCTAGGATCCAATCCTGGGGCTTCCGCTGGCTCAACGCTGCTGGCAAGTCAGTCCTTGTGAAATCTGTGCTCTCCAGCCTCCCAATATTCCATTTTGCAGGACTCCTTGCTCCAATAACCATTCTTAACAAGATGGATGAGTTTATGCGCAGGTTTTTTTGGAAGGGCGGAAAGCAAAATGAAAGGAAAATCCCTCTCATCAGCTGGGAAACTATTGCCAAGCCGCTGTGGGAAGGCGGTCTGAATTTCAAAAACATAGGTCACCAGAACGTGGCTATGGCAGCAAAGACCATCTGGAGGATCATTGCGCCCAAACCTGGATGGGCTCAGCTCGCTTTATGGAAAAAGTATTTCAGGGGATCTCGGTTAAGATGTTTAGAGAATGAAATTCAGGTTCAGAATTCACCACTCCTCAAGCAGAACTCGCCATTCCTCAAACTATACGCTAAAGCAGGCCCTCTAATCAGAACGCACTCATTCTGGATCCCCGGGAATGGCAGGAGGATTAACATCTGGTCTGATAGAATAATGAACATGGAGCCTATGGAAAACAGAACCGCCATCAGTGATCTGCGTACGTGGATGGACAGCAACGGGCTGCGCACTCTCTGGGATATTTCACTATGGCACGATGAGTCTTGGGCGGGCTGGAAGAGCGTGGTAGTGCTGGACCACCTGCGCAATGAATGGATCACGCTGACAGAGCATCTCCACGGCCTGGCCCCCACGCAGATGAGAAAAAAGGATCAGAAGGGATGGGGAACGCATGACAGAGGGTACACGGTTTCCATGGGATACAGAAAGCTAAATGAGAAACCCCATGTTCCTCCCGATCCAACACCTTGGCAAGGAGTATGGCGCACCCCCTCATGGCCCAAGACGGATTTTTTTGCCTGGCAACTCTGTCATGAAAGAATTCTTACATACGATATTCTGCAAAGAAAAGGAATTCATGGACCATCTATATGCCCATTGTGCAAAGAAAACTCTGAGACAACTGCTCATATAATGCTTGAATGCAAGTTCTCCAAACGAATCTGGTGCTCTTTCGTTCAGAATTTGAACTCCAACTTCTTATTGCCTAATTCCATTGTGGAGCTGTTCTCAAATTGGACAGCCAGATATCCAGGTCAGCCTCCAAAAAATCAGGTAGTTAAAACAGCATGGGCCATTCTTCCAAAGACTATCTGCTGGCAAATTTGGCTTGAACGTAATAGAAGAATTTTCAGAGGCACAAATCAGAGCAGCAAGGTTTTAGAGAGCAAAGTTAAAAGCCAAATCAAGGAATGCCTAGCTGACATTAAAGATGATTCAAACCTCAGCCAACAAGACATTTCCTGGGGTTCTCTCATTGGCTTGCAATTCCAACCAGTAGACAGAACTGCCCTCTCTTACAAAAATTGGCATATAAGAAAATCTGAAGATGACTTTCAAGAATGGCTCAATTCGCTTTCAAGACATTCCCTCTTCTTTGATGGGGCAGCAAAGGGAAACCCGGGCAAAGCTGGTGCAGGAGGGGTCATAGTGAATCCAAATGGGGAAATAATTCATTCCTTCGCATGGGGGCTTGGATATACAACCAGCGTTCAAGCTGAGGCTCTAGCTCTATATCAAGGCCTCAAGTTCCTCCAAGACATAAATATTGAAGCAGCCAATGTAATCGGTGACTCTCAAATTATAATAGATGCAATGATATCCAACTCCGCAGTGACGGATCTCAAGCTTATTAGACTGATATCCAGAATCAAGGGCCTTGGAAAACGCTTCCAGAGCTTAAACTACTTTCATGTGCTGAGAGCCCTCAATAAAGAGGCGGACAAAGAGGCCAATAAAGCTACTCTCCTCCCAACAGGGATCAAGCAGAAAGACAAAGAAGAATCATGGGATCCCATCCCTTAATCTGCAGGCTGCAATGTTTTACTGCCTACTCTTAAAGCAATTTGTCTGTATCTCCAAGTGGGGGAAAATTTCAAGAATTAAAAACATAGACACTAGATCAAGGAAGAACTTTGTAAGAATAAGATGCATGCTCACTCAAAGAAGTGACCCGCATCAGAATACAGAAGACCTCTATGTAATTAGTTTACTGGCATTTAGCCCAAGAGGAATATAAATACCCCATACCCGTTTTCGTCAAAAAAAAAAAAAGACAAGTTGTGGGGGAGCATCAAATTTGTAAGATCTAGGATCGTCTTTAAATCCATGTTTCATGTATATTATGCAATGGGCGTGCATACAATTTTCCATAAACCTAGTAGTGTGCAGTCTACCTAAGATTGAGGATTATTAGCAAGCACCAAAATCGGTTTGCCTACGAGCACATTTCCTGATGTAGATTTTAGGCACTAGATCTTCTAATAGAAAAAGTTATGATGCATGCTAATGATGATATGATAATTTGATATATAAGAACCCCTTGTTTGTGGGTCAAGACTCAAGGGACTCTTCCACGCAGCAATTTGACTGCTTAGCCTACGGAGGCATGGATACCCCATCTCACCCTCTTCCAGAGATGTGCATTTGGATAGTTGAATTGCTAAAAAAATGGGTTGGCCTCCTCAATGTGGTAATACATCTATGATCTAGGTATAGTCTAGGTGGACTGGGGTTATAGTAAATACCAATGTTGCATTAATCGTTATCGGGATAATATCGGAGCGAGGAAAAAATCGGAAAAAATCGTAATTATCGGGAAATAATCGGGAAAAAATCGTTTGGTACAAAAATATTCATTTTTTTCAATTTTTTTAATATCTAAACCATCTACAACATAAAATAAATACATTGACACATAAATATGATAAAAAAACTAATATATAAGATGTTTAATATCATTTCTAGTGCTAAAATCACACATAACATTGAATCATGTCCTGAATAGTAAGTCCTGACTCCTGAGTCCCAACTCAGCCTCAAAATATCAACAAAAAATATAATAATGTATCTCATCATGTCATAATGTCATATACAGTAAAATGAAGAAAATAACTAAAGTCTAATCCTATTGATTTCCTCTGCCTCTCTTGCGAGAAAATACCACAGCTTTCCCTTTCCCTCAAGATGTAGATGCTGGTGCTAGTGGAGTTGGCAGTGGAGTCTGCTATGCTCTAGAAGCTGAAGAACTAGAAGTAGGAGCTATAGGAGGTAGACCATGTCCTCTGCTGGTGGCAGGGGTAGCCCGGGCAGGTGGTGTCACCTGGAAACATTACAATCTCCCAATCTTGAAATCCTGAAAAACTGATAAGTCTGTTGGATTTTGAATGAAATCTAAAATTCTACTTTCTCCATATGAAATCCAATGAGACCATGAATAGCATATCAATACTAGGGCCTAGACTTGATCATTAAGCTGCCCCACTCAAAAATTATTTGTTTCTTTAAAAAAAATTGCATTTCGAACATTTAGCATCCCTTATAAAACCTCGCTGCCCCGATTGCCTGCGATAAAAATGGAAAAATAGCGATTTTTTCCAAAAAATCGGGTATAAAAAAAACTGGCGATAATTTCGGATATTACTCGCGATAATATCGGCAGCGGGAAATTATCGCGATAAAACGATAATATTGCGTTATTATCGCGATTTTAACAACACTGGTAAATAAATTGATTGCTCTTGTTAAAGACAAGTTGTGGGAGAGCATCAAATTTGTAAGATTCAGGGTCGTCTTTAAATCCATGTTTCATGTATCGATAAAACGATAATATCGCGTTATTATCACGATTTTAACAACACTGGTAAATACATTGATTGCTCTTGTTAAAGACAAGTTGTGGGAGAGCATCAAATTTGTAAGATCCAGGGTCGTTTTAAATCCATGTTTCATGTATATTATGCAATGGGCGTGCATACAATTTTCCATAAACCAAGTAGTGTGCAGTCTACCTAAGATTGAGGATTATTAGCAAGCACCAAAATCGGTTTGCCTATGAGCACATTTCCTGATGTAGATTTTAGGCACTAGATCTTCTAATAGAAAAAGTTATGATGCATGCTAATGACGATATTATTATGCTGTTTTTGGTGACAGAATCTCGGAAGGAAAACCTGATATTATATTGCAAGTGTATAACAGGTAAATAGAATCATTATTTTTTACCTCTCAGGGTCTCACACATGTTTTCCTACTAATTGGTACTTTAGCTGAAACTATTTTGTTGCGTGGCGATTTAAGCTTCTCGATGCCAATCCATCTTCAATTTTAAAAGTGTATGTAAGTTTATCTTGGATTTTATCAATTGATCTTAGTACAGCAAGACTATTTCAAATATGCTCACAATTTTTTGTTTTCTTTTTGTAAGGAAAAAAGTGGCTAAATTGAGATTGCTTATTAGACTTAGCTTATTTAGTTCATACCTAGGATCAACAGTAGATTCACTCAGCTTTCAAACATTCGATTAAATTGCTTATGAATTTCTATAAGAATATCCCATTTCCAAAGAGTTGTTACTTAAGACTGAACATCATGCTCCATCACTGTTAAAGAATCAATCAAATATAAGCTTGAATGAGGTACACTTCACTTTTGTCTCATCGTTCTTGTGAAGATGGATGATATATGTCCAATCCATTTCAGTTGGGTTGTCCATTGAAATATTTTTCACGTGATGATTTTTTTTTTGTGTGAAAGTTCGGCTGAATATTATATTATGAAAACATTGTAAGATTATATGTCCTTGGGTTATTGGTCGGTCCCATGGGAAACCTGACCAAAAAAACAGATATAATGTCTTAAGATTATGTAACATCAACCTGACTATGTCATCTGACAAAACAAAGGCTATGCCCAGTTCATACGTAGTATACCCAACACAGAGGCCATTACTACCTAGGTAAACTCTAGCAAATTGCAACTGATGGAGAAACTGTAGGAACGACCTCATCATTGACATTGTTTCACCTTTCATGATTGTTACCTCTCAAACTAGCAGGGGGTCCTAGGAGGGGATCCTATAGAGCAACTACTATGTCAAGGGGAACAATGGAGCAATAACTCACTGTCATCTCAGCTAAAGCTCCCTGCTCTTTATGGACTTTCACTGATGGGAGAAGACCCAGTATAAGAGAAATCACAAAGATGAATGGATCAATGATGGGATAAGGAGCGATTCCTAAAGCCTATTCACAAGAGAGGCTCAAATAATTGGCTTGCTTGCTTTGAAAGCGAGGATGATTCGCTCTCTAAGAAGGGTTATGAGGATACCTTGACCTAGGGTTGAAGGATATGCCTTGACAAGGGGCTTCCTAGGCTTAAGGATCCTTGTGGAGAAATGAATTCTATGTAATTCTTGTGGAATTTGAGTTATATAGTTATGGGACCACAAAGAACCCAAGTGGACCCAGACTAGGTCAAGGATATGGATTTGATTAGCCCAAGAAGGTCTTGACCTAATTAGGGAAGAGAATAGGATCAAAGGACTAATTTTCTTTTGAGATTTGAATGCAATGATCCTAGTGAGGACACTAACCCAAATCAACCTAGGGAAAAGGATGGTCTTATGGGTAGGGCTTGCTCTATTTTGAGATTCCATCATCGGATTTGCCTCAAACTTGGAGGACCTCTTGAGCAATCTCTAACACAATAATGGACCAAAATTCAAGGGGTTTGGATGGCTAGAATGAATTTGGCTTGATGCCCTAGGTGACCCTCTAGGGTTGGCCTAGAATTGGGAAAAGTGAAGAAAAGAGGGGTAAATTTGACTACCAAAGGGACACGAGGATCAATGCCTTGCTGCTTGGGCTTAATGGAGTCAAGATACACATATCAAGATTTTTCGTGAGCTAAGGAGCCCTAATTGACCTTCGCTATCATTTCCAAGGGCAATAACTAGGTTATTAGGGATTTATACTTCAAATTAGCAAAGGAGACAAAGTTTCAAGGTCTTTTAGCCTAGGAGGTGCCTCTAGAAACATTCACCCAATCCCTCAAAGAGCAACGCATGCATTAAATCACTTATTCAAGATCCCAAAAGAATTTCGCATTACATTAACCCGTACAAGAATAATGATAACAATATACATGTATTTGACCAATGACAAGTGAGATAACAAGAATAGCATTAAAAGCTCACTTACATGAGAGATAGAGTATATCCATTCATCAGCTTTGCATTAGAAAGAAGCTCCAAAGACAATAGCGAAAATCTGAACATCATAGTGCATCAAGAAAGCTCCAAAAAGTTCATCCCAACAAAAAGTGCGAAAATCTCTCAAGAGATACTAATCCAATCCAAGTGATGAAGAGAGGAATGAATGAGCCTCTCTTCAATTTATATCCTCTCTGAAGAGTTTGATTTGCCTAATTAGGCCTAATTAAGCCCCAAATAATAAAATAATGTTCAATAATAACATTGCTTGGTGACAAGTCCACCAAGATAGCTCAATAATACAAAATAAAGCCTCTCAAGAGGGCAAAATATTGAACATAATGAGTCGTTGGGCCATTGAGAAGGCCTCATAGAGTCCAAAGTGTACCATGTCGATAAAATAGGCTCTAAACATAGTGATCAAGTGGTTGGCCCCTTGATATCCATGCAAATCACATGTGGTGTCCCCAAGTGGGTGTGGGGGCACAATGACATCCTCATGGGTCTCCAAGTGGATAGATAATATCTTTCGACTGACCCTTAAGCCTCTTCTTATACTTTTCTCGTTCGTCCTTCAACGATCGAGATTAAATCTCTAATCAATGACTAAGATTAGATTTGGCTTGATCCATGACTTTTGGAACCTTCTAACCCAGTTTTATATTAATACCCATTAATATTTTATTTTTCCCAAGTTTAGACATAGGAACTCCTTTAAAAAATATTAATTATTTATATATCTCGCAAACCGGGTACAATCTGTCCAAACCATTTCTGGGTCTTGGAGATCTCATGTGATTTAGCCTCTCCACCAATTTTCATGGCTAGAGCACATCCGATGCTACCCCAAATCAACACGTTGTGTACAGGTTGAGTGGTTCACTTTCCCGCTATGATACCCAATGGTGACATGTGTGTAGGGTGAGTGGTTCACCTTCCCTTATTAGATACGTGTGTAGGGTGAGTGGTTCACCTTCCCTTACGATTGGCATATGCGTAGGATGGGTGGTTCACCTTCTCCTACTATGACATATGAGCAGGATGGGTGATTCACCTTCTCCTATTGATGCCCCAACATACATCCTACCCATGTAGTCTGGGACTCATGCGAAGTACCTCTCATCTGGCCAATGAGTTAGGAAATGTGGATAGGGACCATAGCATATCGATGGACGCATCTTGTACTAGCGTACTCCCTATGTCTAGGATGCATGGTGTTCAACAACTTGAATTGGGATCATTTGAGGTTCTACCTCTGGACTAACTCTTGTTAGTGGAGAGTGGTTAGGTCTTGTGATTTACTCTCAATCGATTCTTCCTCATTATTACTTCATGGTTCAGCAAAGCAGAAATGAGATGACATAGATGATACATGACGACAAGATGGCATGATGATCGATGACGACAGATGGATTGGCAGGTGGAATTCTCCCTAGTTGAGAGGGAGTGTTAAAATTGGCAACTAGGGCTAGATTCCACCTTGGGACAACTCATTTGTGTGAAAATTCCTAGATCTAACAATCTTTGGAACCCTACTGCAACCAGCTGAATCTACTTCACCTAGATTGTAAATTACATTACAAGCTTATTTCAGATTTCTTCATGAAAGATTGAAGCAAATTACTGAAGCAACCTACACCAATTTAATTTTGATTCTGAACCATATAAACTGAGCAAGGAAAATAGAAACACATAGGATAATTATTTTTGGACAAAAGTCCCCAGAAAAACCCAATGTGGGAAAACTGGTGAAACAACTTCGAGGGTTTATTATTATTAAGTAGTAGAAAAATCTGAATACATCATGGAATACCTCGCATGGTTATTCAGTTACAGAGAGAAACACTGGCAGAAGCTTTGTGAGTTTTACCTCACACAATCATTGAGAAATCTTGGTTGATCCAGCCCCAAACTGATTGTCTCCCGGCTTTTGTGGCTGCCTCTGTGCAGTGTCTGCGTCAGCCTAACGTCAAGCTCTTTGGGTGCTGCATCACTTCTCTGGTAGGTCGATCTGCTGCCTAGGAAATTCGATCTCTGCCTCTCGGTCTCACACCCCGACTCTCGACTTCTGAAAATCAAATTCCTCTGCAGATTTCAGACTCCTCTCTCCCTCTGCACTGGTTTTGCGTGGCCCTTCTGGCCCTGTGTCAGCCTCTGCGTCAAGGCTTCTAGATCACTCACTGCCTCTCTTTGCTGATGTATCTCCCACTAAGAATCTCTCTCTCTGGAAGCTGCTATCCCTGCCCCTCAACTGCAAGAGATTTCCTTAATCGATTTTTCCTCTTGAGAACTTCTCACTTCAAAAAATCGATTTTCTTTATCTCTCTGTGTGTTTTCCAAATGACCTTCAAGCCCCTTATTATATTTTCTTGTTGGACAACCAACGACCTAGATTAAATCATAATCAAAGGCTCAGATCGTCTTGGCTTGATCTGTGGCTTTTTCTAGAAGTTTAACCCTTGATTAGATTAATACCTATTAATATTTTAATCCTAAGTTTAGACTTAGGAAACCCATTAAAAATATTAATTATTTTAATAAAATCACGTATGGGTGGAATTTCCCAAAACTCTTTCTGGGTTCTTTGGAATGCGTGTGCCCAAACCTGCCTGCAAAATTTGAGGCTTAGAGCACATTTGATGCTATGCCAAATCAACACTCCCTCTTAGCGAGGAATGTGCTCCAGCAATACACTACTACTGCGTACTGCTCTGACTTTGAAGCATCGTCCTCTGCGCTGCTGATGTCTGACATGCTGTCCACCAACTACTGCGCTGTTGCTGCTACTGTATTGCTGCCTTTGACACTGCCACTGCCAATGCTACATTTGTACTGCAACTCCCTCTCAAATGCTGCATCTGCTATGCTGCTAGCACTGCCATTGCTAACACTGCATCCATACTGCAACTCAGTTGCTAAGAGAAGCAACTGAAAACACCCAAGACTGGACAAGTATCCAGTGGATACACCTCGGTGCTGAAAGCCTGATTGCTGCTAGTTCCACGCTGCCTCTAAAGCCACTGTGCTGCTAAAACTCTGCACTGCTCACATTCTGGCTCTACTAACCATTGCATTTGTCGAATCAACACTCCATGGCACCAACTGAAACTCCACCATCCCGCTACTATTGATCATGGGCTACCGTAGCAAGGTGACGATCCAAGAGGTGGGCTCCTCAAGGATCCTGCACATCTGTAGCTCTATCGAACTATAGTTCTATATCAGCCCACCTCCCTCCTGGAGGTATCTTGGCTGTCATGGTGAACTCCTCCTCTTGTTCAATCTTTGCGGCTGCAACTTGTTGATTTGGGGTAGCATTGGATGTGCTCTAGCCATGAAAATTGGTGGAGAGGCTAAAGCACATGAAATCTCTAATACCCAGAAATGGTTTGGGTAGATTCTAACCGGTTTGGGACATATTAAAATAATTAATATTTTTAATGGAGTTCCTAAGTCTAAACTTAGGAAAAATAAAATATTAATGGGTATTAATATAAACCTGGGTTAGAAGGTTCTAAAAGACATTGATCAAGCCAAAAATAATCTTAGCCGTTGATTAGAGATGTAATCTCGGCCTTTGAAGGACCAACAGGAAAAGTATAAGAGGAGGCTTGAGGGTCAGTTGGAGAACACATCAGAGTGATCAGTCATTCGATTTACTACAACGGGGTTGCTAAGGAAAGTTGAATTAGTGATCAGCAGTGAGGGGCAGTGTGTACTGGACAGAGAGGCAGAGATAGTGTCAAGAGACCAGCGCAAAGGTAGAGAGGCCGACACGGAAGCCAGAGCAGGCCACCCAGAGCCCAACAGAGACAACGAAGAGGCCAGAGGGCTTGTGTCATCCACGCAGAGGGCAACAAGAGTGATGCAGAGGGTCCCAGAGGCTGTGCAGTGCCTCAGAGGGCTAACGCAGAGGGTTCTAAGGCTGACGCAGAGGCCAGGAGGGTTGATGCAGTGCTTCAGTGTTGTTGGATAGGGTTTTGTGGGGCAGGTTTCTGAATATCTGCTTCCGAATAGAGAGGTATTACTCCCGGTTATTTTTCTTTGTCAGGGGAGCCAGTTTGGCACCCAGTTGTACTCAAGGATATATTGCATAATAATATAACCCTTTGAATTGCTGCACCGATTTTCCCACATTGGGTTTATTCGGGGATGAGTTGTCCAAAAACAATGGTGTCACTTGTGTGTTTTCTATTTCTTTCAGCTGTTGATCTGTAGATGGTTGAGACTGTATTGTGCTTATCTTGATGTTTATATGTTTAAATAACTCGTTGGTAATTAACAAGTAGGAGAAATAAGCTAGAAGAATACATATAAAATTTCTAACGGTTAGACTTAGAAATTTCAACATGGTATCAGAGGGTGGTTGCAGATCACAGGAGAGCTGAAGGCATCAACTGAATCAGAGCATTTGCAGCATAAAACAGCTGTCTTGAGTGACAAAAGCTGTTCTTTGCAGAAAGCGACAGAAGAAGGATTGACGTAGAGGGACTGCGTCATGAGTCCGGGCCAGAGAGAGGCCAACGCAGAGGCTGAGGAGGGCAGAAAAAGGCTCACGCAGAGACCAAGAGGGTTGATGCAGTTGGCTGAGGGAGCCATTTTGCAAGTGCCGGGATTGCGCAGAGCCTAGAAGCTCAGTCCTTCAGTTGTTGGGGCACAGGAAGCTATGGGCAGTGTGCGGGAGTGAAGCTGGTGGGGTACTATGGGCAGAACAATACCTAACCGGGCAAAACCAAGGTAGAGGGAGTCGCTACCGAGGCAGATTTCTGGCCAACGAATCTGGATCAGTGTTGCAGGTGCACAAAAGATCGGAGAGGTGCGACTTGATGATTGGTAGGAGGATTTCCAGAAGGGAAATCGTGACTTAGAGGGAGTCTAGCAGAGAACTTCCAGGTGGGAAGTAGAGAGACTTAGCAGGAGTCGAAGAGAGAACTTCCAGAGGGAAGTAGAGAGACTCGGAGGAGTTGACAAGAAGAGCAGAGAGATGGCCATGAATGGGTTGAGGGATCAGGACAGGCTGGACGGGGCATCCAACTTTGTGGTCTGGAAGGCCAGGATCCTGTCCATTCTAGATAGACATCGCATCAAGGCCTTCGCCTTGAGAACAGTGGCGATCCCAGTTGACCCGACTGATAATGAAAAGTGCGAGGAGATAATAGCCAAGGTGAAATGTATGATCCTTGATGGGGTCAAGGATCATGTGGTCCAACATATTGCCGAGAAGGAGACGACAAAGAAAATGTGGGACGCCTTGAAGACGTTGTACCAGCATACTTCTGTGCAGAGGAAGATGTTACTTGAGAATCAGCTGCGGTCATACCAGATGTAGAAGGGGGAGCAGATAGATCACTTCCTCGGTCGGTTGAAGGAGATCCGGGACCAACTGACCATAGGGGCCAAGCCAGACAAGGAGATGTTGGTGAGGACCACTCTAAACGTAGTCTCCGAGGAGTGGGAGACATTTGTCCAGAGCGTTTTGGGCAGGGCGAATCTTCCAGATTGGGAAGAATTGTGGGCGGAGCTTCGTCAAGAAGAGATCAGACGGTTAAGCAAGACGGGAAGTAGCAGCAAAGGAGTCTGGATCAAGAAGGAAGAGGAAGAGGATGCAACTCTGGCATCTGCAGGAAAGTAGGAGAAGAGGAAGAAAAAGGACCTCCCCAAGGTCAAGTGCTTCAACTGTGGGGAACTGGGTCATTATGCGAATTAGTGTCCGAGGAAGAAGACTAAGGGAGAGGCGTCTGACTCCAAGGCAGCGCCAACGAAGGCGGAAAGTAGGTAGAGGAGGATGAAGATTGTGCCATGAGTGCTCATGTACCTCTAGAGAAGAGGTGGGGAGACATCGAGCTGCAGTCAGGAGGACTACAGGTGATGAGGGGCAGGATCCTTGAGGTACCCAATTTCTTAGATTATAACTTGCTACGGGAGCCCCAAAGAGAGTATAGCAAGACTGGCTGATGTCGGTAGAGACAGATGCGGATGAAGCGACAGAAGGTGCTACAGTGCAAGAGTCCCCGGGCAGCGCGAGGCTAGCAAGCTGCAGCAGTGCGAGAGGCACGAAGAGTGTTGCAACAGTGCAGGATGGCACATAGAGGTTTGCAGCGGTGCGAGATGCAGGGAGTTGTTGCAACAGCGCAGAGGCAGTAGAGGGAGCACTTGTTAGCGGCAGAGAGAGCTTCAACATCGAGAGTGTTTCTAGCCTGATAGGGATGTCAGTAGTTGGGTGGATCAGTTACTTCTCAGTAACTGAGTTGCAGTGCAGTAGCGGTTAGTAGTAGCATGATGCAGCATGATGAGAGGGGGTTGCAGTGCAGATGCAATGTTGGGAGAAAGGACCAGCAGCAACACGGATGCAGCAGCAGCAGTGGCAAGGCCATGGGCATCCATGGCAGCAGTACAAGATGCCACAGTGCAGAGGATGTTGGGCGGGGAGACCTAGCATCAGTAGAGGTACCGATGCCATATAATTAGAGTGATGCTTAGTGTGGAGTATTACTAGAGCACAGTCCTCGCTAAGAGGGGGTGTTGATTTGGGATAGCATCAGATGTGCTCTAGCCATGAAAATTGGTGGAGAGGTTAAAGCACATGAGATCTCTAAGACCCAGAAATGGTTTGGGCAGATTCTAACTAGTTTGGGAGATATTAAAATAATTAATATTTTTAATGGAGTTCCTAAGTCTAAACTTAGGAAAAATAAAATATTAATGGGTATTAATATAAAACAACCCAGCAGAGACAACACAGAGGCCAGAGGTCCTGTGTCATCCACGCAGAGGGTAGCAGGAATGACGCAGAGGGTATCAGAGGCTGCGCAGTGCCTCAGAGGGCTGACGCAGAGGGTTCTGAGGCTGACGCAAAGGCCAGGAGGGCCGACGCAGTGCTTCAGTGTTGCTGGAGAGGGTTTCGTGGGGCAGATTTTCTGAATATCTGCTTCTGAATAGAAAGGTATTACCGCTGGTTATTTTTCTCTGTCAAGTGAGCTAGTTTGGCACCTAGTTGTACTCAAGGATATACTGCATAATAATATAACCCTTAGAATTGCTGCACCGGTTTTCCCGCATTGGGTTTTTACAGGGATGAGTTGTTAAAAAATAACGGTGTCACTTGTGTGTTTGCTATTTCTTTCAGTTGTTGATCTGGAGATGGTTGAGATTGTATTGTGTTTATTTCGATGTTTATCAGTTTAAATAACTTGTTGGTAATTAACAAGTAGGAGAAATAAACCAGAAGAATATAAATAAATTTTTTAACGATTAGACTTAGAAATTTCAACACAACCGTAGGATCATGCTTCTCATCCTTGTCCTTTTTGTTCAAAGGACACTCGGATTCATAGTGGCCCATCTCGTCACATCTGAAGCACTTCACCTTGGAGACGTCCTTCTTTCGTCTCTGTTGCCCTTGCTGTCCCTTCGATGCAAGGGCTGTGTTATCCTCCTCCTCTACTTTGGGCTTCGATCCACTTTTGCTGTTGCTCCCGTCAAGTTTGACCTTGAGTAGGTCTCTCCTCAACTCTTCTTGTTTCAGAGCTGCCCACATCTCGTCCCAATTTGGCAATGTTGCTTTGCCCAGGATACTCTGGACAAAGATTTGCCACTCATCCGAGACGAAATTTAGAGCCAGTCTCACTAACTCTGAATCCTGAGGTGTATGTCCCACAGCTGACAGCTCATCACGAGTCTCCTTCAGTTTCGTGAGGAACGGATCCACATGTTCTCCCTTCTGCATTTGAGCAGATCTCAACTTCTGCTCTAAGTACATCTTCTGCTGCTCGGAAGATCCCTAATACAATGTGGCCAAGACATCCCACATCTCTTTAGCAGTCTCTTTGCTAGCAACGTGGCACACCACATGAACCTTAAGTCCATCCAGGATCATCCTCTTTGCGTTAGCCATCTCAGCTTTGTACTTCTTTAGCGGATTTGCATCGGCCAGGACAACTACCAGATTATCAACATACGCCTTGAGGGCATGCTCATCTAGAAGGAAGGTCATTCTAGCCTTCCAGATGGCATAGTTGGAAGCCCTGTCCAACCTATCTTGATCCCTCAAGCCACTTGTTGCCTTCTCCTCCGAAAACTATCGAACAACTCTGTCTTTCTCCCTACTGCGTAGCTCCTAGGCTGACTTACGCACTCCCTATGGAGTTGGTAAGCTGCTGCTCCTCTGCTGCTCAGCTGCCAACAATTGAGAAATGCCGATTTCCTCGACAAGAAATCACTAAGGAAGTATTCCCTCACTATGCTCTTCTTCTTTCTTCTGACGTCTTTCAGCTTGACAAAACTGCCCATTGAAAAATCTGTGTCCACCAACTACTCCTAATGCTGAGGCTCAACGCTACTCCCTCTGCCACGACAAAATTCAAACTGGAAGCTCTTTCTCTCCGTAAACTCACTTGGAGAGAGACTACCTCGAATTTCGGCTCTTCGGCTAGAACTGCGCAAACCTTTTGGGGGTTTCGACTTGCTGCCTCATGCAGCGTTTCGATTTCCCCTTTTGCTTAGCGCTGGGGTTTCTGGTTCTGCTCTTCTTGTTCCTCCTGCACTAGCTTTGTTACCATGTGAAAATTCCTAGATTTAACAATCTCTAGAACCCTACTCCAACTTGTTGAATCTAATTCACTTAGATTGTAAATTACATTACAAGCTTATTTCAGATTTCTTCATGAAACATTGAAGTAAATTATTGAAGCAGCCTACACCAATTTAATTTTGATTATGACCATAGAAACTGAGCAAGGAAAATAGAAACGCATAGGATAGTTATTTTTGGACAAAAGTCCCTGGAAAAACACAATGTGGGAAAACCGGTGGAACAACTCTGAGGGTTTATTATTATTAAGCAGTAGCAAAATTTGAATACATCATTGAATACCTCATAGGGTTATTCAGTTACAAAGAGAAATATTGGCAAAAGCTTTGTGAGTTTTACCTCACATAATCACTGAGAAATCCTGGTTGATCCAGCCCCAAACTGACTGTCCCCCGACTTTTCTAGCTGCCTCTGCGCAATGTCTGCGTCTGTCTAGCGTTAAGCTCTCTGGGTGCTACGTCACTTCTTTGGCTAGTCGATCTGCAGCCCAAGAAATTTGATCTCTGCCTCCTGGTCTCACACCTCGGCTTTCGGCTTCTGAAAATCGAATTCCTCTGTACATTTCAGACTCCTCTCTCTCCCTCTGCGCTGGTTCTGCGTTTCTCTTCTGGCCCTTTGTCAGCCTCTGCCTAAGGCTTCTGGATCACTCATTGCCTCTCTCTGCTGATGTATCTCCGACTGAGAATCTCTCTGTCCAGAAGCTGCTATCCATGCCCCTCAACTGCAAGAGATTTCCTTAATCGATTTTTTCTCCTGAGAACTTCTCACTTCAAAAAATTGATTTTCTCTATCCGTGTGTGTGTTTTTCAAATGACCCTCAAGCCCCTTCTTATATGTTCCTGTTGGACAACCAACGACCTAGATTAAATCATAATCAAAGGATCAAATCATTTTGGCTTGATCCGTGGCTTTTTTTAAAAGTTTCACCCCTGATTAGATTAATACCCATTAATATTTTAATTTTCTTAAGTTTAGACTTAGGAATCCCATTAAAAATATTAATAATTTTAATAAAATCACTTCTGGGTGCAATTTCCCAAAACGTTTTATGGGTTCTTTGGAACACCTGTGCCCAAGCCTCCCTGCAAAATTTGAGGCTTAGAGCACATTCGATGCTACCCCAAATCAACAATTTGATGGAGATGATGATTGCATTAGATTCATCTTTTCGAGAGGTCCAAGATTGATATAAAGATCATTTCATTTAGACAAGCATAAGTGTGATATTGAATTTATGCCCACACATATGCAAATTGTTCAGGTGATTCGAAAACACATGCTTGACTATTTGCTCAATATCACCAAATATTAACTAAGGTTGCTTTTATGTGAATGAATGAGAGAAAATTGAGTTTCTAAGTGCCCTAAACATAAACTCGAGAACTATAAAGAAGCATGAATAGCAGCAAGAAAAGAAGCAAACACAACAAACATTGATGACAAAGTTCGTCCCTCTTGGACTACATCTTTGGGTCCGCTTCCAATGGGTGTTCGTTATATTAGGAATGCTCAAAAAGGCTCTTTACATGAAATTTTGTAATGACCCATCATTAATATAGAGAGCACAAGAATATTAGCATGCATATGATAGCTACATATGCATGTATCGCATGCACAGCACTAGTAACTATATTCTAAATTAACTAAAATATTAAATATCCTGACACTCCTTCAAATAGAAAAGCCGCATTCACCCATCAACACACATATTACTTAATGCATCATGATTAATGAGCAATTACCAATGATATTAAGTTAAAAAGTATAAAGTAAAAGGGTTATAAAAGAAATAGATGTAAAAATTAAGTGAGTTCTTAATAAAAGGTTATATAATTATCTATCCCAGAATTTTAATAAAGTATATTAATAAATTATTAAAAGGATAAATTAAACCAAAATAAAGTTCCTATGTATGAACTTAGGAGATTTTAATTAAACAAATAAAATCTTTAATTAGAGCAAAAACACACATGTCTATATATCTTTAAAAGAAAGATAAGACTCACGTTCATTGAGGAGGTGTCGCTGAGAAAGGAAGCGGTGGGCTCGCTGGTGGAGAGAGCGACCACTGCCAAGGAACAGTACATAAGGAGAGGCCAACGTTGAAGACGGAAAAGGAGAAACGGGAGGAAAAATTGTACACAAAGTTTATCATCAGGAACAATTGAGCCTTGCTTGTTCTGAAGTTTCTGGGCACGGGGGAACAGTTTGCACCAATTGAGAAGCATACTGGATTGAGTATCTAGGTTGTACTCGGTTTGGCTGGGTGGTTTCAGTCTTTTGGTAATGGGAGCAAACTGGAGAAGTTTTGAAGCATCTTCATCCGCAACAGACCAGGTAAGTACTTCTCATCAAATCAATCAATTAGATATACGAAGTTTTGTATAAATTTAGAATTGGTTCATAAGTTTTCATACTTTGTTCAGGATAGATGGCTCTTTAAAACTCCTTTACAATCTTTACAGTTTCAGTAATGGCTCTTTAAATTAGTTCGGTCACTAGAAATTTCACCAATCTGGACTGTGCACGCAAGCACTGCTGGTTACTATTAGACTGAAGGCCTTGGCCTCTGCTCTCCAACGCAACTCTCCGTTCTCAAAAGGCCCAAGGATGGCCAAGATATGCCCAAAAAGGAAATTATAGGCACAAATAAGTTACAGTCTGGAAACTCACATTCTAACTCCTCCAGCACTGGCGCATTGGTATATCTTTTATAAGGCCGTGGGTAGGTCCTTGGGTCAAACTTGCGGACCTCCTGGGCTATACATGGCAAAACGTTACATATAGTTTTAATACTTGGCGCAATTCCATATTGTTACAAACCATATGTTATAACAATAGATTTAATTTGGCGCATTGTATTTAATACATGGTTGGCGGAATATGTATTTATGGCATAAGTCTTAACTATAACCATGGCGGTGGAACTCGACCTCAACCCGTGGCATCCCGTACCATGTGACTCCGTTGCCACATAACGTTTTCGCTCCGCGCCTGTTGGATTGTTGTTGCCGCGTATCAATACTTTGTTTCATGGCATGAGACCTTTGCTATATAAGAATGAGACCTTTGCTATATAAGAATTGTTGTTACCGCCGATAAACACCAAACTTTGGGTTGGAGGGGCCGCCAAATGTGGTGGGTCCACCAACCTTACCCCCACTTGCCATACTTGAAAACAATATGTACAATAATGCCCCCAAACTTTAATAAAACAAATGCATAGCGTATTGGTAAGGTTTTGGAATATGTTGGTAGAGGTTGCGGGTTTGACCCCGACCCTGTCCATCTGACTGGCCTCTGACCACTTGTGTTGACTTTTGCCTATGTTGACTGCCACATGTCACATTGAGAGACTGCCACTTGGCCTGCAAGGCCCATTTTTTTAACTTGTTTGCCATAAACTTCAAAGTGCATTTTCTCCTTCGTATGGAGGCCATTTTCGAAACCAAATATATTGCCGAAATCAGCATGACGAGCTCTTCGACTTGGCGTTGGTTTCGAGGGCATATAAGACTGTAAAATTTTGAGCATTTTGACGATTCTCCTGGATCATTCCTCTCCACTGGAAGCTTTTGGACCAACAAAAGTTTGGTTTTAAGCAAACATGAGGTGAGAGTACAACTCCCTCACCCTTTCGATCTCCATCCACCTTGCCTTGCTTGGATTCATGCCTTTGAGTCCCACTCGAAGATACTCAACATCTCCACGCTTGGAAGTGCGAACCTTCCTATCCAAGATGGTATCTTCCTGTAACTCAGTCATACATTCAGGTGCAAAATCATCTACAGTAGGAATTTGAACATTTTCCTCTGGATCCATGATCATAGGAGGTTCATACAACTTCAAATTTTCAACATTTACAACTGAATATATGTGCATATATGGAGGCAAATTTAACCGGAATGCATTGTGCCCAATCTTTTCAACAATTTTAAATGGACCATACTTGATAGGTTTCAACTTTTTACCTTCACCTTTCATCCTTTCTTTGCTGATGTATAACCATACTTGATCACCAACCTGGAAGTGATGATCCACCTGATGCTTGTCATGGCGCATTTTGTACTTGCCCTGACTTTTCTCCAATTGAACCTGCACTGCTTCATAAATGTTTTGGATTCTTTGAATGAGCTTGATTGCTTTGTCGACATCTCCATGTCCATCCCCCTGAGCTTCATCACCAAACATGAAGTCCATTGGTGATTTTGGCAGGTACCCAAAACATGTCTCAAAAGGAGATCTACCCTTAAAAGAATGCAAGGCCTGATTGTAAGCATGCTGGACATAGTGTAATGATTCATCCCACAACTTAGGATGCTTGCTGCAATAGCCTCTGAGAAGATGTACCACTGTTCTATTCACCACCTTTGTTTGCCCATCGGTTTGTGGATGAAAAGCTGTGCTCTTTTTCAACTTAGTGTCCATGAGTCCCCACAAAGTGGACCAAAACTCTCCCATGAAACGAGAGTCCTGATCTGAAATGATAGAAGTAGGCAACCCAAAATGAACCCATACATTTTGAAAGAACAATTGTGCAGTCTGTTCAACAGTAACTTGCTTTCTACATGGAACAAGAATACACATTTTGCTAAATCTATCAACCACAACATATAAATAATCATGCCCTTTTCTAGACATTGGAAGTCCTCCTACAAAATCCATAGATATATTGTCCCATGGTCTAGAAGGAACTGGAAGAGGCATATACAAACCTAACTTTCTATTGCTTGGTTTGCTTGTTGAACACATGACACAACCTTTGATGTACTTAGCAATTGTTTCATTCATTCGAGGCCAATAACAATACCTTTGTAACTGTTCCACTGTCTTACCTACACCAAAATGCCCTGAAACACGAGAAGAATGTGCTTTTATGATCACATGCGCTCTTTCACCCTGTGGTATGCACAACTTGCCAAGATGGTACAATAACTTGTCATGAACATGATAATTCACTTCTTCCACTGAGCACCATGAGTTAGTGATTCATAAACATCTTTGAAATCAATATCTTCAACATATTGTTCAATGTAACTTTCATGTGCTAAAGAACTATTTTGAAGAATTACTGAAGCATTCAAAGAAGGTCTTGATAACATATCAACTACTTTATTAGTGGTACCTTTCTTATATTTGATTACTAAGTGGAATTGCTGCAAAAACCCCATCCATCTATAATGTCGAGACTGCTGCAACTTAGTTTGAGATTGAAGGTACTGAAGTGGCTGATGATCTATATGAATCACTGTTTCTTTGCCCATTAAATAATGTTTCCATTTTTTAACACTTTCCACTAATGCATACAATTCTTTATCATATGTTGGATAGTTAGCAACTGCTTTAGAAAATGTTTCTGAATGAAAACAAATAGGCTTTCCTTTTTGCAATAACACTGCACCCATTGCATACCCACTAGCATCAGTTTCTATTTCAAATGGCTGTTGAAGGTTTGGTAAAGCCAAGATTGGAGCTGTCACAATTTTCTGCTTTAAAGTATCAAATGATTTTTGTTGTTTTCCTCCCCATTGGAAAGAAACTTTAGAACTTTTTAAAGCATGAAGTGGTGATGCAATAAAAGAGAAATGAGAAATAAATTTCCTCCAATACTGAACTGCACCCAAGAAACTTCTAACTTCCGTCACATTTTGAGGTCTTGGCCACTTAACAATCACATCAATTTTAGCTGGATCTATTTTTAGATGACCTCCTCTATTAAGTTTAGGTATGTTCTATGCATAGAGCAATTTAATTCAATTTTCACAGTTAGCTCAATAACTTTTCCAGATTAGCAATCACACCAGCATTAAAGTAAACTGCAGATAGAACATAAACATAAATTGCAGAAGACAAGTACAGAGGAAGAGATCCCAAGTGAGTGTGTCCAAATGACTTTCAAGGCACCTCTATTTATACTAAAATGTTAAGCACATGTGGGGTTTATTTGGTCGCTGGCCGACCTTGACGAATTGTCCCATAACACAAATAAATTCATATCTCCATGAATACTTATTGGAATCGGATGATCTTTAGATCAATCCTACACCTCTCGATGAGAGGGATCCAAGAAAAATATCTGCTGCTATTAATAATATGACTCACATGGAGTTTGGCCCTAGTTGCCCATTTTAACACTCCCTCTCAACTAGGGAGAACTCCATTCGCTGATCCATATGTCTGACTGTACTATCTCTACCATCAGTGCCGTGCACTGCTTTGCTCTGCTGAACCATGAAGAAGAAGAATTGATCGAGAATGTCTCATACCATTCTCTACTGACCTGAAGTCAGTTTTATTGAT
Organism: Pinus tabuliformis; assembly: GCA_031772625.1. Taxonomy (NCBI): domain Eukaryota; kingdom Viridiplantae; phylum Streptophyta; class Pinopsida; order Pinales; family Pinaceae; genus Pinus; species Pinus tabuliformis. The sequence continues at coordinate 742,257,248 of CM062815.1, forward strand.
CCCAGATCAATAACACAAGAGAGTGTCTCAAACCACTCATACTGATCCCAAATCAATGGAGGTCATCCTAGCATAGGGAGTACGTTAGATACAACGATGCGTCCATCGATAGTACTACTATGGTCCCTAACCCCATTTCCCTGCTCATTGATCAGATGAAAGGTACTTCCCATGAGTCCTAGACTGCATGGGTAGGATGCCTCGACTGGAGAACTAATCATCTTGTCCCAAAGTCGCCCTGGGGTATCATAGGGGAAGGCTAAGCCATTCACCCTGTACACAACGCATCATTAGGGGAGGTGAGTTGCCCTATGGTCGTGTGTTGCTCCAGTAAGTACCCCAAGGCCCCAGAGCTCCCAGAGCTCAATGCATGCAACATGCAGGACCCTTATAAGAAGGTCTCTCAACAACTCCAAGTCGTTCAGGAAAGTTACAAATTTGACCTTTCCCCGGGGCTTTGACAAAATGTCTGCGACCTGTACATCAGTCTCAATGTGATGGAGCCTCCTCGCTCATCGACGTACCATATCCCAGATAAGGTAGTATTTGATGTCTATCTGCTGGAGCAATCATCGAATACGGGATTCCTCAACAATCGAATCCCCCCCTAGTTTTCATAGAGGATCACAGTGGTATTCATCATGTGTACAAACAACTCACTGAAGAGCTTCCACAACCAGGCAGCTTCATACGAGATCATACTCGTAACTATGTATTCGGTCTCGGTGGTGCTTATAGCAACCAACTTGTGCTTCCTGCTCATCCATGATATCGAAGCAGAACCCAAAGAGAACCAGCACTGAGAAGTGCTCTAGTGATCCTCCACACTGCCTGCCCAGTCAACATTCGAGTAATCATGCAGTGTCATATTTCCGGCTGTGTATTTCAATCCATGAGAGATTGTGCCCCGAAGATATCTCAGAAGATTCTTGGCACCAATCCAGTGAGGCTCAACCATATATGAGCTCATCATGCTAACTGCAAGACATATGTCTGGGCGAAAGTTTACCAAGAACATCAGTGCGAATGAGTTTATGAAACTCAGAGGCATTTCCCAAATCAGGTCCGACATCACTACCATATAATTTATGAAAGTTAAGATCCTTGAGATAGTCATGAGCTTGCAGTTTATCATTCCACATTCAGAATCCAACTCCCTCTTACTTCTGTAAATGAGAGGGTCTACACCTTTTAGAAATAGGTCGTCCTCAGAAGGTGCCGGTATGAGAGGTCTATCATGCACAACCTTCAAACAAAGGTTTGGATTGGCTTCACTCTTAGTGAATCTCAGCTTCATCTGACAGCTATCCTCTCATATCAATCCCGGGGTGTTTTGCTTCAAGCCATAGAGGGCTTTCTTCCACTTGCACACATGAGATTCCCGATCATGAATCTCAAACCCCTCGGGTTGTTCCAAACCTGTGGACTTGCTACATGAGGGGAATGGTCCCCTTGTAAGATTTTCCTTCGGTATATCTTAGACATGTACCTTCATGCTTTTATTGAATTCAGGCATCCGAGTCACCATCTGACTCACATCGGGTAGAGCCCCATAAGTAGACCTCCAGTGCCATAGATGAGATTTGTCAACTGACATGGTCCCCAATGGACCATCCTGCAACTTGATACAAATTGCAAACCCTGAACTCAAAGATAAAAGCATCTTTGAAAATTCTATTTCCAAACATGTACCTTTCCATCGATGAATGCCACCCTGTGAGCTTTGACTTTTAATGTCAAAGTGGACACCAGGTTCTTCTTGTGATCAGGTACATAAAAGAGATTCTGTAAATGAATCGAGTTACCCTCATTCAATTGAGGGGTAACATTCCCTACACCCTTTTCGGGATAGGTGGCATCAGCTCCAAGTATAATCCCACGATTGTTTCCATCTCTACCAAACTAGAGAGATCACCCTTCTATCTGATGGAGTGTGCTGAAACACTACAATCAATAAGCTAGATTCCCAAAGAATCTGAAGGAGAGGGCCAATACAAGATAACGCTTCTTTATCCTATCAAAAGCAACATTTGATTCTTCATACCTGGGGTTCCTTGCTTTCCCTGAAGAGTCGGCCGTTACCTGTCATTCCTCTTATCATTGCAGATGTCCCTAGAATGATTGTTATTATCATCAAGTGCTGTGTCCTTGCCATTCGGACACTCCTTCGCATAATGGTTGAACAAGTCATCTGCCTTTCCTTCCATCCTTAGATCTGGACTTCCAAATGAAGTGATCTTTAGGTAGGCCATCATAAGCTTCCGCTGCGCCATTATGATAATGTTCTCTACTTCGATTTCACCCTTGGTGAATTTGAAGAGGGATGAGGAATCCATTGATCCTTTTGTCCTTTCCCAACCGTCTTCGGTGATTGCTCTTTCACTCTTGCTTGGGCATTGTCTTCACCTCAGCTCCGATACCATGTTAAGTTTAGGTATGTTCTATGCTTAGAGCAATTTAATTCAATTTTCATAGTTAGCTCAATATCTTTTCTAGATTAGCAATCACACCAGCCTTAAAGTAAACCGCAGATAGAACATAAACATAAATCACAGAAGACAAGTAGAGAGGAAGAGATCCCAAGTGAGTGTCCAAATGACTTTCAAGGCACCTTTATTTATACTAGAATGTTGAGCACACGTCGGGTTTATTTGGTTGCTGGCCGACCTTGACGAATTGTCCCATAACACAAATAAATTCATATCTCCATGAATACTTATCAGAATTGGATGATCTTTAGATCAATTCTACACCTCTCGATGAGAGGGATCCAAGAAAAATATCAGTTGCCATTAATAAGATGACCTACATGGAGTTTGGCCTTAGTTGCCAATTTTAACATCCTCCAACTATGTAACCAAGATAAACTAAGGAAGTTTTCCCAAATTCACACTTAGAAAGTTTGAGATACAGTTTCTCTCTTTGCAACACATAAAAAACCTGTTTAACATGCTTTACATGTTCTTCCAAAATTGAACTGAAAATAAGAATATCATCCAGATAGGCTATGACAAACTTATCAAGAAAATGACGAAACACATCATTCATCACTCATAAAATTTGCTGGAGTGTTGCATAAACCAAACAACATAACCAACCATTCATAAAGCCCTGTCTAGTCTTAAACACAATTTTCCATATATCATTCTTTGCAATACGAATCTGATGATAACCACTTCTTAAATCCAATTTTGTAAAGTAAACAACATTCTTTAACTGATCAAGCAAATCATCTATTCTCGGAAGAGGATATCTATTCTTAATGGTGATTTTATTTAAGGCTCTAAAATAAACACACATTCTCCAAGTTCCATCTTTCTTAGGGACTAATATGATCGGTGATCCACATGGAGAAGAACTAGGTCGAATGAAACCTTTATCAACCAATTCCTGAATCGGTTTCTTAATTTCTTCATTTTCTATGACCGACATATGATACATGCCAATATTCGGAAGAAGGGCATCAGATTGTAATTGAATCTCATGTTGTATTTCTTATTTTGGAGGTAGAATTTTTGGTTCTTTAAACAATTCTTTATAAGAATCTACTATTTCAACCAATTTTTCCTTAAACTGAGAATCACACCCTTGGAAAGCATCATACTTATCTTTAGATTGTTCTTTAATAAACACGAGAACATACTTTTTACTTGAACTTATGAGTCTTTTCATTTGATTTACATTGATTAAATCCAAGTTTGTCTTCATTCTGTGTGCCCTGACAATGTATTCAATTCCATCCTTAACAAGATGATACTTATTCTCCTTTCTATGAAATATGGCATCTCGATCATAAAGATAAGGACTACCCAACACAACCCCACATATATCCAAAGGAATCACATCTAAATCAACTTCATCAACAAAATTAGCTGTAATTGCAAACCTTAAACGACACTGTTTTGTGACTTGCATCTGAGTGTTTTCTTTCAACCATCCTAAAGGGTATGGTTTTGGATGATTTTTAGTTTCCAATCCCAATTTCCTTACTAGTTCCTCAGATATTAGATTTGCCTATGATCCACTATCGAATAATGTATCTATCTTAGTGTGCTTGGAGATAATCCTGATATGAAACAATTCAACTCTCTTCTTTTCTTCAATCACATCATTAGATTTTGAAGAAGATGCAGAACAAGTAGAACTAGAGCTAGATTCAGAAGGATTACCTGTCAGACCCATAGCGGTTATCTTCTTTTCATCACCAGAGTTAGATCCCAAATCTTGTTGGACTGCAACATTAGCTTTCATCTCACCCTTCTTCTTAAGGAACTTCTTTGGCTTAAGTTCCGGATGAAGCTTCCAACACTTGGACTCATCATGTCCAACCCTCTGACAATGAGTACAAGTAGGCCTTTCTCCTTCTTTCTTAGCTGTTGTCGATTTCTTCCCCTTTGATTTGCTCTTCCCTTTGCTGTCTTTGGAGTCTTTGTTTTTTGAATGCTTGAATGGTTTCTTTGAAAAGTTGAACTGAAAAGGTCTGCCACTTGATTCAATATGAATGGCTTGTACACACACTTCATCAAAGTCAGTTGGATTAAACATAAGCAATGTATGTTGCAAATAAGAATGCAAACTTCCAATATACTTTAACAAAGTTTCCCATGTGTATAATGAAACATCAAGTGCTAATGCCTTTTTCCTGAATTCCTGTGTAAACTCTTGCACACTTTGTCCTTTACCTTGCCTTAAATGCTGCCAATCTATTACAACCTGTTGCATATATCCTAAAGGATAGAACTGTTTTCTAAGAGCTTTAACAAACTTAGACCATGAAGAGATAATTTTACCTTTATGCTTCAAATCTGATTGAGTTTTACTTTCCCACCAAATCAAAGCTGTTCCCCCCATTCTAAGTGTAGCTAACTAAATTTTTGCAGATTCATCATCAATATTCTGAATTCTACAATACATCTCAAGTTTCTTTATCCAGTTATCTAACTCTTCAGGATTCATTTCACCATCATATATTGGAAATTCAAACTTAACCTCAAGCTTCAAAAAAGGAGGTTTCTTTTGTTTCTTTTGTGAGTTTGCATATGAACTGGAATGATAAGAGGATGAGGAAGAAGAAGAAGACGAAGATGGAGGAGAAGGAGGTTCATTACCATCAACTTTTTCCTTGCCATTTTTCACTTTCGTGCCTTTAGAAGACGAAGCTGCATCTCTAGTCTTCTTGTCTTCATAAAGTTCTGCAATCATCTTTTGCATATTAAGGAACATCTGTTGAAATTGCTCCTTATTCTTTGTCTCAGGAGCTTCTTCTTCATTTGAACCTACCATCTTTTGCGAGACTTTCCTCCCTACAATCTCTGGATTTAACTTTTCAAGTTTCCCTTCTCCATGTTGCGACTTGGATCTAGTCAACATTCACATTGGCAAATATCTCTCTTAAACATGATCAAGCTTGCTTTGATACCAAAATACATTGGCAAATATCCTGCTTAAACATGATCAACCTTGCTCTGATACCAAAATAATGCGCCCAAACTTTAATAAATCAAATGCATAGCGTATTGGTAAAGTTTTGGAATATGTTGGCAGAGGTCGTGGGTTCGACCCTGGCCCTGTCCAACTGACCGAACTTTGACCACCTGCATTGACTTTGACCTGTGTTGATTGCCGCGTGTCACGCTGAGAGACTGCCACTTGGCCTACAAGGCCCATTTTTTTTCCTGTTTGCCATAAATTTCAGAGTGCGTTTTCTCCTTCATACAGAGGCCATTTTCGAAACCGAATATACTATCGGAATCAGCGCAACGAGCTCTTCGACTTGGCACTGGTTTCGAGAGCATCCGAGACTATAAAATTCTGAGCATTTTGAAGATCTCCCTGGATCATCAGGTCGGCCACATCATCATGTAGGCTCAAGAAGCCCAATGGATGTGTCTCCTCACCTACAACGAATTGTATAAATTCAAGACACCTCACACCTCATTTGGAATCATAATCATTCACACATTCTTCTCTCTTCATCCGATTGGTTCGTACAACTATTGGGCAGCTTCTCTCTCTCACACGTGTGGCAAGGAGGACGAGTTTTCTGGGCAAAATTGCAGACCGAAATTTCAGAGTTTTGTGATAGGTTTGACCAACGTTGACCGAGGGCTTGTTGACCAAGTTTGGTTGCATTTTTGGGGTCAAAAGTTCAATCTTTTTAGGCCTGATTTCTGAGCACAGAAATCGAGGAATTATGGACAGTTTGACCAACGTTGACTGTAGTTTGACACAAAGAAGTTACAACAGTTTTCTCTCCCCTTTGATCGAGTTTGACTGAGCTGTTTTGGGCTGACTTTGACCTCCTGATCAGGCCGAGTTTGACTGAGGAAGACTGGGTTGCTTTGAGGATGATTTGTTGCTAATTTGACCAGCGTTGACTTTTTGGTGAGGGCTGAAGTTTAACTGCAGTTGACTGCAAAAATTTACAAGGCTGTTTTGACTTTGAATTGGGCAAGTCAATTTGACTTTTGTACTCTCTCTCTATGCTGAACTTTTGATATAATAATAAGAAGAATTGATCAAAGGGTTTTCCCCACATTGGGGTTTTTCCTTGGCATCTGCCAAATCTGGTGTCCTCTTGTCTTGGCTTGTCTTCTGCATTTTGTTTCATGTTCTATCTGCTTTTAGTATCAATATCTGCTTTTAGTATCAATGTGATTATTGTGATTTGTTAATTTTAGGTATGTTCTATGGTTAGAGCAATTTATTTCAATTTTCACAGTTAGCTCCATATCTTTTCCAGATTAGCAATCACATCAGCGTTAAAGTAAACTGCAGATAGAACACAAACATAAATCGCAGAAGACAAGCCAAGACAAGAGGACACAAGATGTGGCGCTAGCCAGGGACAAACCCCAATGTGGGGAAACACTTGATCAATTCTTCTTATATGTTCTTCAATAGTTCAACAGAGAGAGAGAGAGAGAGAGAGAGATAGTACGTTTACAACAGAAGTCAACACTTTGACTTATCTATATAAGAGCATAGATCATCTCTAAGAAGATGATACATGAGATCAGTTGAAGACATGCTGCTTCAACTAATTCTCCAAGGTGACTCCACCTATCGTTGTGTTGCATTTCGTCATCATGCTGCACCTCACCGCGCTGCATCATGCTGCACCCATCATCACTATGCTGCATCTCATCACGCCTCATCAATCATGACTGTACCCATCACTGTACTGCATTACGTGCCATTGCTACACCATGTTGTCATCCTGACCGATGTGTTGGCTGCACCTCGCTTGCTTGTTGTCCCTTGCTTGCTTGTTGTCCCTAGCATGTTTGTAGTCCTTAGCATGCTTGTTGTTGCATGTTAGTTGTCCCTTGCATGCTAGCTGTAACATTGCATGCTTGGTGTATTTGCTGCTAAGTACCATACCACTGTCCCATTGTTAGTTAGCTATCCCTTGCATGTTGGTCTCCTTCGGAGATAGATGCTCCGACTGTTTCGACGGTTTTTGCAGTTCTGGTTGTTCTCGGCAGTTCCGACAATTCCGGTTGTTCCCGACAGTTCTAGCAGTCCCGACAGTTTCGGCTTTTCCGGCAGTTCCAGCTTTTTCGACTTTTCCAACTTTTCTGGCAGTTCTGATTTTTTCGGCATTTCCGGATTTTCTGGCTTTTCCGACAGTTTCGGCTTTTCCGGCTTTTCTGGCTTTTCCGACAGTTCTGGCTTTTCCGACAGTTCCGACTTTTCTAGCTTTTCTGGCAGTTTTGGCTTTTCCGACAGTTTCGGCTTTTCTGGTAGTTTCGGCTTTTCCAGCAATTCCGGCTTTTTTGCCCTTTGGATCAGGGCAACGTTATTCCTTAGGATCTCTCCTCCTACTAAAACCTAAAGACAAGTAGAGAGGAAGAGATCCCAAGTGTGTTGAAATGACTTGAAGGCCGCCTCTATTTATACTAAAACGTTGAGCACATGTCGGGTTTATTTGGTTGCTGGCCGACCTTGACAAATTGTCTTATAATGCAAATAAATTCATAACTCCATGAATACTTATCGGAATCGGATGATCTTTAGATCAATCCTACACCTCTCGATGAGAGGGATCCAAGAAAAATATCAGCTGCCATAAATAAGATGACCCACATGGAGTTTGGCCCTAGTTGCCAATTTTAACACTTCCTCTCAACTAGGGAGAACTCCATCCGTTGGTCCATATGTCCCACTGTACCATCTCTGCCATCAGTGCCCTGCATAGCTCTACTCTGCTCTAATCTGTTGAGCTCTGCTTTGCTCTGCTCTGCTGAACCATGAAGAAGAAGAATTGATCGAGAATGTCTCATACCATTCTCTACTGACCTGGAGTCAGTTTCATCTGAAGAGAGTGTGTCACATCACTTATTGGCCTGAAGTCAGTTTTACTGATCCCAGATCAATATCACAAGAGAGTGTCTCAAACCACTCATACTGATCCCAGATCAGTTTCATTAATCCCAGATCAATGTCACAAGAGAGTGTCTCAAACCACTCATACTGATCCCAGATCAGTTTCATTGATCCCAGATCAATGTCACAAGAGAGTGTCTCAAACCACTCATACTGATCCCAAATCAATGGAGGTCATCCTAGCATAAGGTGTACAGTAGATACAGCGATGCGTCCATCGATAGTACTACTATGGTCCCTATCCTCATTTCCCTGCTCATTGATCATATGAGAGGTACTTCCCATGAGTCCCAGACTGCATGGGTAGGATGCCTCGACAGGAGAACTAATCATCCTGTCCACAGGAGAACGAATCATCCCGTTAGTGGATGCCACAGAGAACTAATCATCCTGGCCCATAGGAGAACTAATCATCTTGTTCCACAGTCGCCATGGAGAACAAATCATCCTGGCCCACAGGAGAACTAATCATCCTATTCCATAGTCGCCACGGAGAACAAATCATCCTGGTCCACAGGGGAACTAATCAACCTGTTTATAGCAGTGTTGTTAAAATCGTGATAATATCGCGATATTATCGTTTTATCGCGATAATTTCCTGTTGCCGATATTATCGCGAGTAATATCCGAAATTATCGCCAATTTTTTGTTATACCCGATTTTTTGGAAAAAATCGCGATTTTTTCTGTTTTTATCGCGGGCAATCGAGGTAGCGAGGTTTTATAAGGGATGCTAAATGTTCAAAATGCAATTTTTTTTGAAAGAAACAAATAATTTTTGAGTGGGGCAGCTTAATGATCAAGTCTAGGCCCTAGTATTGATATGCTATTCATGGTAATGTTAAATTCTTAAAGTAAAAGTGACATTCTCCTTAATCTTCATTTTCATTTTTTTACTTAAATTTTTAACATTACCATGAAATGACTCAGGATGTTTGAGAGTGGTTCCGGCCTCATTGGATTTCATATGGAGAAAGTAGAATTTTAGATTTCATTCAAAATCCAGCAGACTTATCAGTTTTTCAGGATTTCAGGATTGGGAGATTGCAATGTTTCCAGGTGACACCACCTGCCTGGGCTACCCCTGCCACCAGTAGAGGACATGTTCTACCTTCTATAACTCCTACTTCTTGTTCTTCAGCTTCTAGAGCATAACAGACTGCACTGCCAACTCCACCAGCGTCAGTATCTACATCTAGGGGGAAAGGGAAAGCTGTGGCATTTTCTCGCAAGAGGGGCAGAAGAAATCAATAGGATTAGACTTTAGTTATTTTCTTCATTTTATTGTATATGACATTATGACATGATGAGGACTCAGGAGTCAGGACTTACTATTCAGGACATGATTCAATGTTATGTGTGATTTTAGCACTAGAAATGATATTAAACATCTTATATATTAGTTCTTTTATCATATTTATGTGTCAATGTATTTATTTTATGTTGTAGATGGTTTAGATATTAAAAAAATTGAAAAAAATGAAAAAAATGAATATTTTTGTACCAAACGATTTTTTTCCCGATTATTTCCGATTATTTCCCAATAATTACGATTTTTTCCAATTTTTCCCTCGTGCCGATATTATCCCGATAACGATTAATGCAACATTGGTTCATAGCGCACCACTAGGGGAGGGTGAGTTGCCCTATGGTCGTATGTTGCTCCAATAAGTACCCCAAGCCCCCCAGAGCTCCCAGAGCTCAATGCATGCAACATGCAGGACCCTTATAAGAAGGTCTCTCAACGACTCCAAGTCGTTCGGGAAAGTCACAGATTTGACCTTTCCCCGGGGCTTTGACAAAATGTTTGCGACCTGTACATCAGGCTCAATGCGATGGAGCCTCCTCGCTCATTGACTTACCATATCGCAGATAAGGCAGCATCTGATGTCTATCTGCTGGAGCAATCATCGAATACGGGATTCCTCAATAATTGAATCTCCCCTCTGGTTGTCACAGAGAATCACAGTGGTATTCATCATGTGTACAAACAACTCACTTAAGAGCTTCTGCAACCATGCAGCTTCACTCGAGATCATACTCGTAGCTATGTATTCGGTCTCGGCGGTGCTTATAGCAACCGATTTTTGCTTCATGCTCATCCATGATATCGAAGCAAAATCCAAAGAGAACCAACACTGAGAAGTGCTCTAATGATCCTCCACACTGCCTACCTAGTCAACATTCGAATAATCATGCAGTTTCATATTTCCAGCAGTGTATCTCAATCCATGAGAGATTGTGCCCTGAAGATATCTCAGAAGATTCTTGGCACCAATCCAGTGAGGCTCAACCAAATATGAGCTCACCATGCTAACTACAAAACATATGTCCGGACGGAAGTTCACCAAGAACATCAACGCGAATGAGTTTATGAAACTCAGAGGCATTTCCCAAATCTGGTCCAACATCACTACCATATAACTTCTGAAAGTTAAGATCCTCGAGGTAGTCACAGGCTTGCAGTTTATCATTCCACATCTGGAATCCAACTTCTTTTACTTCCGCAAATGAGAGGGTCTGCACCTGTTAGAAATATGTTACCCTCATAAGGTGCCAGTATGAGAGGTCTATCATCCACAACCTTTGGGTAATGGTTTGGATCGGTTTCACTCCTAGTGAATCTCAGCTTCATGAGACAGCTATCAATCCTCTCATACTATGCTCGGGGTGTTTTGCTTCAAGCCATAGAGGGCTTTCTTCCACCTGTATACATGAGATTCCCAATCATGAATCTCAAACTCCTCGGGTTGTTCCAAACCTGTGGACCTGCTGCATGAGGGGAATGGTCCCCTTATAAGATTTCCTTCGGTACATCTCAGACATGTACCTTCATGCTACACTTGAATTCAGACATCCCTATCACCATTTGACTCACATCAGGTAGGGTCCCATAGGTAGACCTCCGGTGTTATAGATGCGATATATCAATTGACATGATCCCCAATGGACCATCTTGAAACTTGATACAAATTGCCAACCCTGAACCCATGAGAAAAAGCATCTTTGAAAATTATATTTTTTAACATGTACCTTTCCATCGATGAATGCCACCCTGAAACCTTTGACTTCCATTTCCGATATGGACACCAGGTTCTTCTTGCGATCAGGTACATAAAAGAGATTCTGTAAATGAATCGAGTTACCCTTATTCAATTGAGAGTTAACATTCCCTACACCCTTTTCGGGATAGGTGGCATCGGCTCCAAGTATAATCCCACGATTGTTTCCATCTCTACCAAATTAGAGAGTGCACCCATCTATCTGATGAAGTGCCTTGAAGCACTACAATCTATAAGCCAGATTCCCAAAGAATCTGAAGGAGAGGGCCAATACAAGATAACGCTTCTTTATCTTATCAGAAACAACATTTGATTCTTCATACCTGGGGTTCCTTGCTTTCTATGAAGAGTCGGCCATTTCCTTGATGAAGATGTTCCTGGAGGCTGGAATGATTGTTATCTTCATCAAGAGATGTGTCTCTGCCATTCGGACACTCCTTCGCATAATGGCCGAACTTATTGCAACCAAGGCATCTGCCTTTCCTTTCCACCCTTAGATCCAGACTTCCCAATGAAATTATTTTTAGGTAGGCCATCAGAAACTTCTGCTGCACCATTCTGATAATATTCTCTATTTTGACTTCACCCCCAGTGAATTTGAAGAGGGATGAGGAATCCTCTTATCCTTTTGTCCTTTCCCAACTGTCTTTGGTGATTGCTCTTTCACTCTTGGTTGGGCATTGTCTTCACCTCAGCTCTGATACCATGTTAATTTTAGGTATGTTCTATGCCTAGAGCAACTTATTCCAATTTTCACAGTTAGCTCCATATCTTTTCCACATTAGCAATCACATCAGCATTAAAGTAAACTGTAGATAGAACATAAACATCAATCGCAGAAGACAAGCCAAGACAAGAGGACACAAGATGTGGCAATAGCCAGGGACAAACCCCAATGTGGGGAAACCCTTGATCAATTCTTCTTATATGTTCTTCAATAGTTCAACAGAGAGAGGGAGAGATAGTACGTTTACAATAGAAGTCAACACTTTGACTTATCTAGATAAGAGCATAGATCATCTCTAAGAAGATGATACATGAGATCAGTTGAAGACATGCTGTGTCAACTAATTCTCCAAGGTGACTCCTTCACCTATTGTTGTGATGCATTTCGTCATCATGCTGCACCTCACCGCGTTGCATCATGCTGCACCCATCATCACTATGCTGCATCTCATCACGCTTCATTAATCATGACTGTACCCATCACTGTACTGCATTATGTGCCATTGCTGCACCATGTTGCCATCCTGACCTATGTGTTGGCTGCACCTTGCTTGCTTGTTGTCCCTTGTTTGCTTGTTGTCCCTAGCATGCTTGTTGTCCTTAGCATGCTTGTTGTTGCATGCTAGTTGTCCCTTGCATGCTAGTTGTAACATTGCATGCTTGGTGTATTTGCTGCTAAGTACCATACAACTGTCCCAATGTTAGTTAGTTGTCCCTTGCATGCTGCTCTCCTTCGGAGACAGATGCTCCGGCTGTTTCGGTAGTTCCCGACAGTTCTGGCAGTTCCGGCTGTTCTCGATAGTTCCGGCAGCTCGGTTGTTCCCAGTAGTTCCAGCAGTCCAGGCAGTTCCGGCTTTTCCGGCTCTTCCGGCATTGTCGGCTTTTCCGGTATTGTCAGCTTTTCTGGCATTTCTGGATTTTTCGGCTTTTCCGGCTTTTCTAGCTTTTCCAGAAGTTCCAACTTTTCCGACAGTTCCGGCTTTTCCGGCAGTTTCGTATTTTCCGGCGTTTCTGGCTGTTCTGACTTTTCCGGCAGTTTCGGCTTTTTTGGCAATTCCGGCTTTTTCGGTAGTTCTGACTTTTCTGGCTTTTCTGGCTTTTTCGGCAGTTCCGGCTTTTCTGCCCTTTGGATCAGGGCAACGTTATTCTTTAGGATCTCTCCTCCTATGAAAACCCAAAGACCAGTAGAGAGAGGAAGAGATCCCAAGTGTGTTGAAATGACTTAAAGGGCCCCTCTATTTATACTAGAACGTTGAGTACATGTGGGTTTTATTTGGTTGCTGGCTGACCTAGACGAATTGTCTTATAAGTTTATAACGCAAATAAATTCATAACTCCATGAATACTTATCGGAATCGGATGATCTTTAGATCAATCCTACACTTTTCGATGAGAGGGATCCAAGAAAAATATCAGCTGCCATAAATAAGATGACCCACATGGAGTTTGGTCCTAGTTGCCAATTTTAACATGATTTCTATTGGAAATTGTTATTGGGCTACTAAGGAACATTGAAGTAAATTGTGCGAATCATAGAACATACCATTGTTAACTAAAATTAACATTATGTCTAGGATTAATCTGACCATTTGAAATTTACTTTTCTTTCTAAGTTGGTGAGAACATAGAGTACTATTTAGAAGTACTATTTAGAAGTTTTGATCTAGAAATGATGAAAAACGTACATGAAAATCAACGCATGTAATTTGATTTCTGTGTACATGTCAATTTCTAGATGCATTGATCGAGAAAGGTTGAAAAATATATGCTGAAATCAGTGCATCTCCACTGAAATCAATATTTCATAGAATTAGACAGATTCCTTGACTTGCACGTCTATGCCTATTGATATGATTATATTATTTTTACAAATCTTAACATGATATTTTCAAATGTTAATAGTCTAACTGATATTCATGGGCTTTTATAGGATTGTGACAGCAAATGATGTTCATCTTCCTTTTCATTTTCTCAGTGTCTATTGCAGTGTTGTTAATTTGTGCAGCCCAGTGAATCTGGTTGGTGGATTATGTTCATAAGACAATGGCATTTTTCTAATTATGCTTCCACTTATTAGAATTCAGAGTCCATCATGTGGTTTGCATAGAAAGGTGCCACACTTATTCCTCATTGGAGTACTCTCAATGCATGTACACCAAAATCACTAAAATCAATGAGTTGATTTCACCTTACATGTCAATTTCAATTTCACTTTCAATTTCCATCTCAATTATTACTTTTTATTCATATTACTATTTCTATTTTATATTATTAATATTATTTAATTGCTATGTACATATACAATTCCCCAGGTAAACCAAACCACAACACACAAGCAGCTCAATATCCTCAATGTTTATAAGTTTTATTCTTATTGTTTTCTTATTTACCTTCCAGATGACCAATAGGGCAGGCATAAAATATATGTGTTCACAGATTTTTCAGATTTGAATGTAGTTGTAAGGCAGAATATGGGGGCACCTTCTAAGAAATGTCGGTTGAAGTTTGATTGTTCCTTTCTGTGCATTTTAGTAATGATTGAGAGAATAGATAAAGATATACATAGAGATGCTATTGCATATTTGGCTATTGTAGGATGCTCTCAAGGATACATTGTCTTATGAACATAATTCGTCAACTGGTTTCACTAGGCTACACAAACATATTCCATTAAATCATCTTTTCATGTAAATTAAGAAATATAACTATTAAAGTTACATATAGATGATGAAATCAATAAAATGCAAATATGAAAGTTATTTTCAATTGTGCAATGGATAAATATGCTAATCATTATTTAAACTTTGAGATTTATTAAAACTAATTAAATTTTTAACTACCATTCAAATTTTGAATTATCTGCATTATTTTCAATCAGTAGTAAAAATCATTAATTTATATAGTGCCATTTGAATCATGTATGTTCAGAGTGTGCTGTAAAATCATAAATGTCTATTTAACATGATCAGTTTCTATGTTGCAATTTTTACATTTTTATTTATATGTTGGATTTTCTTTGACCACTGGTATCCTAAGGGGTTTTATTCAATGTAGGCATATACCTTTGCATTATAAACATCCTCTATCTTTTGTTTGAGAGTTAAAACAAAATGGTGATTCAAAGTTTACTCAACTTCAAGCATGATTTTTTCACAAAACTCTCCACTAAAAGTTTAAATTAAAGCTTAATAGAGCTCAATTTTTATTATAAATTTTCTTTAAGCTCTTGGTAGAAAGTTTAAATTAATTCAAAGTCAAGTTTTCAATTCTTATTCAAAAATTATTTGAATGAGGAAAGTTTTAGAGAAGAATTTCCAATTAACGTAAATGATCTTGGTGATTACATTTTTCATGCAACCCTAATTTGAAATAGAGCAATAATATATTAATCTTGCACTTATTACCATTTCATTCATAGTTTTTACTGATCTAATTTTTTAGATTTTTTATATGATTTATTATTTATATTTATGAACTTATATATTCCTTGATATGTATTAAAAATTATGTAAGAAAAATATATTTTTGGTTTTGTGGTTTGTATAAATATGGAAAAGAAAATCTTATGTTTTTATGAATATATTTCAATTGTTTAATTTCATTTATTGAATTTCAGTTCTTGTGTATATCTGTGTGTGGGTGTCTGTCTAACGTATAATAGGCTCCGAATTGTGCTGTCTTATTATTTTATTACTTTTTTAATTGAGCTGACATTATGTTTATTATTTTTTGACCTAATGCTTCAAACATCTTTCCTTATAATGGCCTATAGTGCGCCTCTCAGTGCCATAAATCGACATTTTCTGAGACAAATCATCAATAAAGGAACCATAGTACATGCTTCCTATAGATGATGCTACTAACATTGGTCCACAAACATCCAAATGATCTAGGTTTAGAATCTCCTTAGACTTGTGCTTGCTACTTGGGAAAGAAGCTTTAGCATGCTTGCCAAGCATGCACCCTCTATATACTCCTTGTTGCTCAATGTTGAATTTTGGAAAACCTGTGCTATCTCCCTTAAAATAGGCAATGCTCTATAATGCAGGTGCCCCAGCTTCTTGTACCATAACTCGCCCAGGTTATTGTTGCTATGAACCAATGCTTGAATGGAATTGTACAAATTTCCTTATCTAATCCCAATCATTGGTGCTGCATGTGGGCTAGATTCTTCTGGCTTGATAAGGACATATCTTTCCTTGAATTCTACTACAAAGGCCTTATCTTCCATAGCCAAAACTGAAAGCAATTTTTTCGTTAGACCCCAATCAAATAGTGCATCATGAAAGTCTAAAGAGTTACTTAACTCGAGCTAGAAGGGAATAGTATCAACTTCCGCTGCTAAATACTTGGCATTATCACCAAGCTCAACCTGTACTCTTGAGTCCTGCTCTGTTAAAATAAAACCACTGCAGGGCTAATGTCATATTGACAAGATGCTCCATTGTCCACATACTACGCGTTCCTTGGAATCATGATGGTAGAAAGGCATGATACCATTGAGAAATGTTTCTCAAACTTGGCAGTAAACTTGTTCATTTGAATTTTTGTAGAGGTTGCTACTCGCCTCTACTACACTGTGATGCATAATGCCCAAACTTATGATAAATGAAGCACTTGATTTTACTCAAGTCGTCCTATCCTAGCTGTGAGACTGACTCCTTACCCTTTCCTTTACCCTTGCTGGATTGTTTTCCTTTGGCCTTATTCATGTGATTGAAAGGGGCTAGGTTCTCGTCACCACCTTTCTTTTTGGCCTTTGACTCCATCTGAGTTTCCTCTCTGGATACAATCATCCCATAGCTTTTCAAAGTTAGGAATATTTTCGCGAGCACAAATACCTTTGACAAATGGTTCCCATAACGTTGGGAATCCATTCAGTGCCATGTTCACCAACTTTGCATCAACCACCTTCTCCCCAAGTACTGCAAGTTGATCATGAATATGTATGATCTTCATCAGGTAATTGGTAACCATGTTTGATCCGGTCATATATATGGATCTAAGTTTGTTCCGCAATATCATCTTTTTGTTTATATTTTCATTTTGGTAAAGTCCTGCCCGAGCATCAAACATCTCCTTCACTGTTTTCTTCTCAGATACATGAGGAATTAAATAATTCCTTGCAGCTTCCAATATCATTCGCTTGGCCTTCACATCCTTTTTCTTATATGCTGCCAACTGTGCTGGATCTGTAGTTGGAGGTACAACATCCCGAAGATCATTCTCTTCGAGCAACAATGTCATTTTGAAATTCTAGCACAAGAAAGTTGGAGGCACCATCCAATATGTCCTCAAATCTGAGGCTTGCTGCTGCCATCTTTGAGATCTATTTTACAAACTTCCCAGATCTTAAAATAAAACAAGAAATTTGCCCCACAATGTGAAAATTCCTAGTCTGAAGGAACCACTACTGCAATAAAACCGAATTTACTTCTCCTACTTGATTTTAATATACATTATCAAGTTATTTTCTGAATACTGAAGTAAATTACTTCTGCAGCCTACACTACTTTAAATTTGATTACATGAAATAGAAAACTGAGCAAAGAACAATATACATAATACACAGTTATTTTTGGACAAAATAATCCCCGAAAAAACCCAATGTGGGAAAACTGGGGCAACAACTCTGAGGGTTTTTTATTATTAAATAGTAATTTTGAATACAATGATGGATGCCCTCCCGACAATCCAGTGATAGAGAAAATACAATGGCGGAAAACTGAGTGAATTTTACCTCACTTCACCCAGTAGATTCCGATTGATCTGGCAGTAAAATTGGCTAACCCCTGCTACCTTTGCGTTGGCCCTGCATCAGCCTTATAGGCTTTGCGTCAAATCTGTGTTGTCTCTTCTGCCTCCTTCGTCAACCTTCCCAGTTGTTCTCGCAATTCCTCGACTGTTCTGGCAGTTCTTTGGTAGTTTCGGCTCTCTGCGTGAGGGCAACTACTGCTTCTGCACTGGCCCTTTTGGCTCTGCGTCGGGTCTACGTGGGCCCAGATTGGCCCAGCGTCAGTCCTCCTAGTTGTTGCACTGCTGTTATGAATAAATATATAGGAAATAATGTAAATGACAATAATCATAAATAATTATTAGTTAATTAGTAATTAGGTTGAAGAGGCATGTCTAAATGAGACATGACTCTCCATGAAGAGACACCTGCTTGGTATATAAGCAAGTCTCTCATTCTCATTGTATCATCATTCTTATTCACACATTTAATATATAATATTTGTATCCTCATGGATATCTTTATATTCCAAGTCTTTTGGAGTAATTAATCTGTAGAAGGAACTTTGTTCTCTTCAGCTGCCTCCACTAGCTTCTCTCCGCCTTTCTGTTAGTACTCCCAAACTATCCTTGCCCCTCTGCTACAGAATGATCACCTATTTCGAATTCTCAGCTTTCTAGCCCCAAAAATCGAACTCCAGATCAATTCATTCTCTGTGTGTGTGTTTCTAAATGAACCCTAAGCCTCCTTATTATACTTTTTTCGTTGAGACTTCAACGACTGAGATTAAATCTCTAATCAACGTCTAAGATTAAAACTTGACTTGATCCGCCTTCTAGATCATTCTCACCCATATTTTGATTAATACCTATTAATACTTTAATATTCCTAAGTTTAGACTTAGGAACCCCATTAAAAATATTAATTATTTTAGTAAAATACAATCCGAGTGGAATTTCACCAAGCGGTTTCTGGGTTCTTTAGAACTCATGTGCCTTAGCCTCTCCACCAATTTTCATGGCTAGAGCACATCCGATGTTACCAAAACCTAACACTCCCTCTTAGCGAGGAAAATGCTCTAGCAACAATGTCCAATTGCATGCTGCTCTGTCTCTGAAGCAGCTCTTTTCCGCACTGCTGCTGCTGTCATTGTACTGCTGCCCATGACACTGCCACTGCCACTGCTGCATCTGTACTACAACTCCCTCTCAAATGCTGCATCTGCTATGCTGCTAGCACTGCCACTGCTAACACTGCATTCGTACTGCAACTCAGTTGCTGAGAGAAGCAACTGAAAAACATCCAAAATTACTGAACTTAACTGTGTTCAGCATAATACCATGAATGTTGGAATCTGACTGCTACTAGTCTCTGACCCTCTGAATCTTCTACGTTGCTGCTGACTTTTGCACTGCTGCCAACCTTGCTTTGCGCTGATTAGTCTCTGGTCTTAGGCTACTGCATCTGTCTCTCCAAACAATCCATTGCATCATCTGACACTAAGTCCATCTCGCTCCTGCTGAATCTTGGGCTCTCGTAGCGAGAAATTGATTCAAGAGGTGAACTCCTCAAGGATCCTGCCCACTTGTAGTCCTTCCCACTACAGCTCAATATCGCTCCCTCCTGGAGATGCGTGGGCACTCATGGCAAACTCATCTTCATCAATCTTTGCTGGAGCAGCCTTAGGATCATGTTTCTCATCCTTATCCTTTTGCTTGAAAGGACACTGGGATGCAAAGTGGCCCATCTCGCCACATCTAAAACATATCACCTTTGAAATGTCCTTCTTCCGCTTCTGCTTTTGCTGTCCCTTTGATGCTAGAGCTACGTTCTCCTCCTCCTCCTTGGTCTTTGTGCCACTCCTATTGCTGCCATTGAGGTTGACCTTAACCAGATCCCTCTTTAATTCCTCCTATTGAAGGGCTGCCCAAATCTCCTCCCATGAAGATAGTCTTTCCCTGCCCAGTATACTTTGGACGAAGACTTGCCATTCATCCGAGACTCCATTTAGGGCCGTCCTTACCATCACGGTAGACTGAGGAGTAGACCCCACTGCAGTAAGTTGGTCTCTGGTGCCCTAAAGACGTTGAATATAGGAGTTAACCCCTTTTGCCTTTTGCATCAATGTCCGCTGCAACTTTTGTTCTAGGTACATCTTCCGTTGTTCGGAAGAACATTCATATAGTGAAGACAAAGCTTCCCACATATCTCAGGCTGTATCTTTGCCCTGCAAGTGTGAGACCGCATGATCTCGAACTCGATCGAGTATGAACCTCTTTGCCTTCCCCTGCTCGGCCTTGTACTTCTTCTTCTGATCATTGTAAGCGGGAACAACCACAACACTCTTGACATAAGCTTTGAGATTGTACTTCTCCCAAACAACTAAGATTCTGGTCTTCCATATGACATAGTTGGAAGTTCCTTCCGACCTGGCCTGATCTTTGAGCCCATGTGATGCCATCTCACCCAAACTGTCGAATTGACTCCTCTAGTCACTGCTTAACACTGATCTGATGTCTGGCAAGTGAAGAATTCGAACTTTTGGCGAGAAAAGTTCTTTGAGGAGAAAATTCGCCTTCTATGTGTCTTTGCTCTTTACTGACGGATTCCTGCCCCGACAGAAACTGTGTCCTTCAAGCATTGCGCTGAGGCTCTGCGTCACTCCCTCTAGCTCTGCAAACTCACGAATTGGAAATCGTACTTCTCTATCAACTCTCTTAGAGAGAGATTTCCTTAGAATATCTACTTCCCGGCAAGGACTGTGCAATCCATTCAAGGGGATTTGAACTGCTGCCAAATGCAACTATTGGCTTCTCTGCTCAGCATTGGATCTGCTCTTCTTGTTTCGAAATCAACGCTCCGATACCATGTGAAAATTCCTAGTCTCATGGAACCCCTACTGTAGCAAAACTGAATTTACTTCTCCTACTTGATTTTAATATACGCTATCAAGTTATTTTCTGAATACTGAAGTAAATTACTTCTGCAGCCTACACTACTTTAAATTTGATTACATGAAACAAAAAACTGAGCAAAGAACAAGATACTTAGGACAATTATTTTTGGACAAAATAGTCCCCAGAAAAACCCAATGCGAGAAAACTGGTGCAACAGCTTTGATGGTTTTCTATTATTAAGTTCTGAATACAATGTTGGATGCCCTCTTGACAATCCAGTGACAGTGAAAATACAATGGCGGAAAACTGAGTGAGTTTTACCTCACTTCACCGCGACAGATTCTGGCTGATCCGACAACAAAACTAGCTAACACCGACTACCTTTGCATTGGCCCTGGGTAGGCCCTCCATCAGCCTTACAGGCTTTGCGTTAGCTCTGCGCTGTCTCTTCTGTCTTCTGCGTCAACCTTTCGGGCAGTTCCGACAGTTCCCCGACAGTTCTAGCTCTTTGCATGAGGGTAGCTACTGCTTTTGCGCTAGTCCTTTTGGCTCTGCATCAGGCTTGTGTGGGCCCAGATTGGCCTAGCGTCAGTCCTCCTAGCTGCTGCGTTGCCTCCACTAGCTTCTCTCTACCTCTCTGTGAGTACTCCCGAACTATCCCTGCCCCTCTGCTGCAGAGTGATCACCTAGTTCGAATTCTCAACTTCCCATCAACTCCAGATCAATTCATTCTCTCAGCATGTGTTTCTAAATGAACCCCAAGCCTCCTTCTTATACTTTTCTCATTGAGACTTCAACGGCCAAGATTAAGCCTCTAATCAACGGCTAAGATTAAAACTTGACTTGATCTGCCGTCTAGATCATTCTCACCCATATTTTGATTAATACCCATTAATACTTTAATTTTCCTAAGTTTAGACTTAGGAACCCCATTAAAATATTAATTATTTTAATGAAATATAATGCGGGTGGAATTTCACCAAACGGTTTCTAGGTTCTTTAGAAATCATGTGCCTCAGCCTATCCACTGATTTTCATGGCTAGAGCACATCTGATGCTACCAAAAACTAACACACAAGACTGCTCATTCCTTCAAGCAACAAATATGAAACCCTCTAATTATTGGTCCCTAATTTTGGTAGTTGATCTACTATTGTAAATCCTTGTGGGTCTCAATAAGAGATGTTTCTTTTGTACTGTGTAAAATTTTCCTAACTCAAGATGACTGTTGTCCTATGTTTCTTTATCAAATAACTAAGATGTTGAATTAATTTAATAATATAATTAAAGTTTTGAACATGCAACAACCACACATATAGTTGGAAAACATGAATAGCAAAAGAAAAATAACCGTTTAAGTACACACAGAGTTCTGTCCTTCAAATCAACATATCATTAGTGATCAAAACTCTTACAGAGACACCTCAAAATTGAGGTTTTCATCTTGCTGGACATGTTGGTTTGTGGTAGCATCGGATGTGCTCTACCCATGAAAATTGGCGGAGAGGCTAAAGCACATGAGATTTCCAAAACCTAGAAATCGTTTGGAGAAATTCCTACCCGGATGAGGAGATATTAAAATAATTAATATTTTTAATGGGGTCATAAGTATAAACTTAGGAAAATTAAAATATTAATGTGTATTAATATAATTTTGGGTTAGAAGGTTCCAAGTGATGAGGATCAAGCCAAATCTAATCTTGGCTGTTGATTCGGGACTTGATCTCGGCTGTTGAAGACTCAATAGGAAAAGAGTATAAGAAGAGGCTTGAGGGTTAGTTGGAGATACACCAAATTTATCAGTCAGTTCGATTTTCTGGAGCGGGGTTTGCTGAGAGAATCGAACCAGTGATCTGTTGCAGCGAAGGGCAGTTCGGCACAAGGTCGAGAATACATAGCAGAGAGGCAAAGACAGTGCCAGAGAGGCAGCGCAGAGATTGGAAAGGCTGACGCAGAGGCAACTAGGACTTATGCAGAGGCTGAGGAGGCTAGTGTGGGTGACGCAGAGGGCCAGAGGGTTGACACAGAGAGGCAAGTGGCTGACGCAGAGGCAGCAGTAGCTGCGCAGAGGCTAGCAGAGCTGACGCAAGGCCAAGAGGCAGTGTTGGAGATTTTCGTGGGGTAGACTGGAGTTGAGAGGGTGATGCAGTCCCTAACAGAGTGACGCAGAGCGGTGGAGAAGCTTGGAGCAAATTTCGTCGTCCAGCTAAGGAGTTGCCATAGTTGCTGTGGGATAAATCATCCGGTGACTCATCAGCCAGAATATCTGTCTCCAAGGAGAGGTACTTCTGCCGAGGGCATTCTCTGTTTGGTTAGCCATTTCTGGCACCCTAGTTGTATTCAGAACCTGCATAATAATAAAACCCTCATATCTGCTGCACCGGTTTTCCCACATTGGGTTTTCCCGAGGACGATTGTCCAAAAATAATGGTGTCCCTTGTGTGATTGTCTCAGTTATTTCAATTGCTGATCTGTATATGTGTTAACGCTGCATTTGTGTTTATTTTCGGTATTTATATTTATAAATAACTTGTTAATGAAAAGAACAAGTAGGAGAAAATAAACCAGATAATGCCGTAGGGATTTCTAATGTGTCAGACTTGGAAATTTCAACATGGTATCAGAGGGCTGCAAATCACAAGAGAATTGAAGCCACCAACAGTAATCTGAAGAATTTGCAGCAGTAGCAGCTGTCTTTGAGAGACAACGCTATTCCAGAGCAGAAGCAACAAGAGAAGTGACGCAGAGGGCCTACGTCATCATGTTGATCCAGGAGGAGGTTCAGCGTAGAGGTAGAGGGGCAGATCAGACCTACACAGTGCCCAATCATCTTTCTCAGCCAGGAAGGATTGACGCTGTGGCCAGGAGGCACAGATTCTTCCGTTGATGGGATTGCGCAGAGCCTGAAAGGCTCAATTTCTTCAATTGCCAGGGCTTGGGGAGTTGTGGGCAGATTGTGATTGAGAAGCTGGTGGGGTGTTGGTTATGTTAGAGCAGAACAATACCTAAGGAGATGGAACCAAGGTAGAGGGACTTGCTACTTTGATGGATTTCTAGCCAAGAAATCCAGATCCATGTTGCAGTTGGAAAGAGGATTGGAGAGGAGCGGTTCGACAGCTGGCTAGAGGATTTCCAGGAGGAAAATCAAGACTTACAGGGAGATTTCTAGGAGGGAAGTCGAAACTCAGAGGGAGTCCACAAGAGGAGGTGAAATGGCAGTGAAAGGACTGAGGGATCATGACAGGTTGGACGGGGCTTCCATCTCTGTCATCTGGAAGGCTAGGATCCTAGCAATCTTGGATCAACATCGCATCAAGGACTTTGCCTTGAGAACCATGGCTATCCTAGTCGACCCAACTAAGAATGAGAAGTATGAGGATGCAATGGCGAGGGTGAAGTGCATGATCCTAGACGAGGTCAAAGATCATGTCATACCACATATTGCTGAAAAGAACACAACAAAGGAAATGTGGGATACTTTGAAGACCTTGAATTAGGGCACTTCCGTGCTGCGAAGATGCTATTGGAGAATCAACTGCAGTCATATCAGATGCAGAAGGGAGAGCAGATAGATCCATTCCTTCTCAGGTTGCAGGAGATTCGCGACCAACTTACTTCCGTGGGATCTACACGGGATCCATAATTTATGGTTAGGACTGTCCTGAATGCAGTTTCTGAGGAGTGGGAGACATTTGTCCAAAGTATTTTCGGCAGGGCTACTCTTCCAAGATGGGAGGAGATGTGGGCAGCTCTTCGCCAAGAAGAGATCAAGAGGATGACCAAGGTAGGGAGTAGTGGTAAGGGAGGTTTAATCAAGAAAGAGGAGGAGGAGGATGCGGCTCTAGCATCTGCGGGACAACAAGGGACGAGGAAGAAGAAGGACATCTCCAAGGTGAAATGCTTCCACTATGGGGAGCTGGGACATTATGCATCCTAGTGTCCTAGGAAGAAAAACAAGGGAGAGGCTTCCGATTCTAAGGCAGCTCCAGCTAAGGCGGAGAAAGAGGTCGAGACTGATGACGACTGTGCCATGAGTGCTCATGCACCTCTAGAGAAGAGGTGGTGAGACATCCATTTGTAGTCAGGAGGACTACATACTAGGGGCATGATCATTGAGGTGCCCAAACTCTTGGATCATATCCGGCTACGGGAGCCCTTAACGACAGTAGCAGGATGACAGGGGTTGGGTGGAGAAAAGTGTAGTGGAGTAGCAAGGCAGTGTTTGGGTGCAGAAACTTGAGGCAGCGCAATGGAGGTTGCAGCAGTGTGAGAGGCACAAAGGTGTATGCAGCAGCGCAGTGGCAGGAGAGGGAGCATAGGATAGCAACAAAGGCAGCTTCAGTTTTGCGAGGCTTCCAAACTAACTGGGATGTCAGTATTTGGCAGAAGTCAGTTACCTACTTCTCAGAAACTGAGTTGCAGTGCAGCGGTTAGTAGTGGTAGTGCTAGGGGCAGCATGGGCAACATATTGAGAGGGAGCTGCTGTACAGATATAGCAGTGGAAGTGGCAGTGTCATGGGCAACAATACAAGAAGCAACAATGCAAATGATGTAAGGCAACAGGCCAAGCATCAACATAGGTACTGATGCGGAGGATCAGTGTGATGTTTCCATGGTGAAGCATTACTAGAGTACATACCTTGCTAAGAGGGAGTGTTGATTTGTGGTAGCATTAGATGTGCTCTAGCCATGAAAATTGGTGGAGAGGCTAAAGCACATGAGATCTCCAAAACCCAGAGATCGTTTGGAGAAATTCTACCCGGATGAGGATATATTAAAATAATTAATACTTTTAATGGGGTCCTAACTATAAACTTAGCAAAATTAAAATATTAATGTGTATTAATATAATTTTGGGTTAGAAGGTTCCAAGAGATGAGGATCAAGCCAAATCTAATGTTAGCTGTTGATTAGGGCCTTAATCTCGGTTGTTGAAGACTCAACAAGAAAAGTATAAGAAGAGGCTTGAGGATTAGTTGGAGATACACCAAATTGATTAGTCAGTTCGATTTTCTGGAGCAGGGTTTTGCTGAGAGAATCGAACTAGTTATCTGTTGCAGCGAGGGGTAGTTCAACACGAGGCCGAGAATACATAACAGAGAGGCAGAGACAATGCCAGAGAGACAACGCAGAGCCTGGAAAGGTTGACGCAGAGGCAACTAGGACTTATGTAGAGGCTGAGAACTTAGGAGGCCAGTGTGGGTGACGCAGAGGCCCAAAAGGCTGGCGTAAAGAGCCAAGTGGCTGACGCAGAGGCAGCAGTAGCTGCGCAGAGGCTAGCAGAGCTGATGCAGGGCCAAGAGGCAGCGTTGGAGATTTTCATGGGGCAGATTGGAGTTGAGAGGGTGATGCAGTCCCTAGTAGTGACATAGAGCAGTGGAGAAGCTTGGAGAAGCTTTCGCTGTCCAGTTAAGGAGCTGCCATAGTTGTTGTGGGATCGATCATCCGGTGACTGATCAGTTGGAATATCTGTCTCCGAGGAGAGTGACACAGAGCAGTGGAGAAGCTTGGAATATCTTTTGTTGTCGAGCTAAGGAGTTGCTGTAGTTTCTGTGGGATCGATCATCTGGTGGCTGATCAACCAAGATATCTGTCTCCGAGGAGAGGTACTTTTGCCAAGGAAATTCTCTGAAGGGTGAGCCATTTCTGGCACCCTAGTTGTATTCAAAAACTGTATAATAATAAAACCCTCAAATCTGCTGCATCAATTTTCCCGCATTGGGTTTTTCCGTGGACGTTTGTCCAAAAATAATGACGTCCCTTGTGTGATTGTCTCAGTTATTTCAGTTGCTGATCTGTATATGTGTTAGGGCTGCATTTGTGTTTATTTTTGGTATTTATATTTATAAATAACTTGTTAATGAAAAGAACAAGTAGGAGAAAATAAACCAGATAATGCAGTAGAGATTTCTGACGTGTCAGACTTAGAAAATTCAACAGGACACACATATCTACATTAGATTTTCCTACTGATCATTCAAATTTGCTAGATCTGCCCCTTGAATGGTCAGATCTGCACTAGATCTGGTTGCTGGTTCCTAAGATTTGTTAGATTTCCCTGTTGAATACTTTGATCAGCCCTTTTACTGAATTGCTTTACAATACTGTTAGATCTGATCTGACCTTGGCTCTCCTCTTGTCCTTTGAATCAGCTCAGATGATCTTTCTCTGATCTCCAAAGTATTTTTGATGTCCAAAATGTGTGTGTACAACTTCTCCCATCGTGTCCTTATTTATGCTTTAAGCAACTAATCTCCCCTATCTTAGCAATTGACCTCAGGTAATCTTCTTAATCTTAGCAACCACCTTATCTCAACAATGAGATATGTTATGAAGATTAGATTAAATCCAACTCACTAATAATTAAGAAATCTCTAGAATATTTCATTTAGATTTCTAAGATTTAAGATATTTAGCGAAATTAAACTCACTTTTATTTAATAAGTGAATTACAAGATGGTATTTTTTTCCACTTTTACTAAGTGGGCATTGGAAGTTGCCTTAAACCACTTTTGCACATTCACACCTAATCTGTCGCAAGTGGAGGGGGTGAGGAGATGTAGGTGGGAATGTTGTCTAGGCATATTGTGAAGGGAGGTGGTGTGGGAGAACATGGTCAAGGGGCCAAGGTCAAGTGATGTGGTATGGGATCAAGGAAAAAGGTTGCACCAAAAGGCTTTTCGGGAATGGAAGGGAGCATTACAAAGTTCTTGTCTCCTTCATGGGAGATGCTCATTTCGTATGGTGGAGGAGGTAATGGTATATTTTGCAGATATGAGGAGAGGAAGATGAGTCATTTGTGAGGTTCAAAGATTCATAAGGCAGGAAACATGTGTAGGTTTATGGTTGTGACAACAAGTAGAATGGGCGTAGGAGTTGAGGGTTTCTTCCATGAGGATTGAGGAAGGTATCTCATATTTGGTTGTGATTGTGTTCAATGACTTAAGGTCGGTGGTGTAAGATGTAGTGTGATCCCTATCAAAAAGGAAGGTGGTGCGAGTTGGGGGGGGGTGGTGGGATGGGCCGAGGGGGAGGGGAAGGGGGAGGAGGAGAGAGGGAGAAGGTGAGGAAGACGTGGTCTACGAAGGGAAGCTGGAAAACTGAGAGTTGTTGACTATAAGGGAGAATGCCTTAGTTAGCTAGGACATCGACAACCACTGCGGGTCTCCCTCTGTGGGGGTAGCAAGTAAAAGCTCCTGAGCCCTGAAAATAAGAGAGTCTGTTTAGGATTAGTAAGCCATGGCATTCACCCAACTACAAGAGGTGCCTCCTATAACTTGAGGGGTTCATTCCTATCCTATAAACTTCTATTAAGACCCACAGTCTTTGGTTCTAGCTCTTGGAAGAAAAGTGTGTCCTCAACTCTATCATGATGAGGTAACTTTAAGTCTCTAGGATGGGCATTGATGTCTCTGTGAAGAATGACCTCCCCAAGAGTGGAGTAATGGGAGATTTATGCATAAAAATTAAGGAAAGGGTTTCCCTTAGACTCCTTATGTAGTGCAAAGTGCAATGAGGTTGGGGGGAAGTAGCAAATTGCAGTGTAGCTATTTCGGAGAAAGGGGTTGTTTCGATGGAACCATACCCAAAAAAATTTAGCATTTTTATTTGATGACACTATAGTAACGTTGCACTAGAGGGTTTCTTTTTTAGGACATGTCAACCCCCCTGGACCCTCTTAACGTTGTTAGATATAGTCTCCTATTGATATGACCATGCCCAGTGGTATCCATGGATTAGGGGTGCTGTTCGCATGGGATTGGTGTGTGTCTCTGTGAGGCAAAGGAGATTGTAGGACCTAACCGCATCAGGAAGTGTGCTTAATAAAGACGAAAATGTACCATTACATTTCTAGCAACCAATGGAGATGGTAGGCCAACACCACTTGACATACACCTTGGTTGAATGAGATTGTCATTTGGCCCAAGGGGGTGGGAGTGCTGGAGGGGATGAATCACAAATGTCGACGTTGAGCTTACAAATAAATGCCCACTACCCTTCCTTCTGCACAACAATGACTTGGGCCCTAGATAATTTGTGTTTCACTTGTTGGGGTTTGGTGAGCTTAGGATTGAGAAAGATCGCAGGAGGGAAGTTAGTTTCTCTTAGCTCAGAGGGCTATGAGTTGGTCTTCTCTTGTTAAGAAACGAAGGAAGAGCGTGGAGTTGGGACCCATCCATGTGTGCTCAAAGGTGATGTCTTTTAGTTCTAGAGTGTCATGAAGAAAAGAGGTGCCTATTTATAGGGGGCGCAATGGGGCCATGGGAGGGAGGAGGCCAAAAACTAAGATTAAGCTCTGAAGCTCGCCCAAAGCTTAGAGGCATTCCTCGTATAGTCTCTCCTATACTCTTCCTTCGACCATAGTGAGTGGGGGAGGTTGTTCCCTTTTTCAGACCACTTCAACACAAGAATTGAGTGCTTGTTGCTACATTTTTGTCGCTTGTTTAAAAACGACCCATTGTGATCTCATATCTTATAAATTTTAGTGTTCAAACTTTCCTTTTGGAGCGTGGGAGTATCCCCAATTGGTTTCTGTAAGTGCATGTTTTCTTGTGTTTTTATTTCAAAAACTGGTTGTTTGAAGTTTGCTTTCAGTTGCAAGAAATTCAACCCTTTGCAACAATGTTGGATGTTTGAAGTCCAATATGAAATGTAATTCGACCCTTTGCAACAAATGTTGGATGTGTGAAGTCAAATATGAAAAGTTCTACTCTATGACAATGATTGTGGGGCTATAGGTTTGTAATTTTGTCCTTTGTTGCTATCACGATTACTAAGGGACAATCATTCTCTAAGGGTGATGATAGTAGGGGTTGCTTCATTTCTTGCCTAAAGTAGCTCAAGACCCGAAATATTCATGACCTCATTCTTTGCTAACCTTTGGTCTATTTGCATCTCTTGTTCCCTTGTTCATTGCTTGTGCCCTTGGCCTCGAGCTCTCTCTTCCTTGGCTCAAGCTCCAAATTGTTGCGAGTTCTACTTATGTTCTCTGTCGCATGTTCTCTTCCTTGATTATTGGAGCACCCTAATACTCGATAGCACTACCCCATGTAATTCTAAGAGCGAAGAGCCGTCAAGAGATGTCACTGTGTGGAGAGCTCGGATGGGAGTTGGATGCGCAAATCGAGAATTGAGGTTAGGTTTACACCATAAGGGCATAGTTATGGAGAGCTTGGGCTGGAATTGCGGGAGCTGGATGCAGGTGGAACTACAAGAGTTTGATGTGGGGGTATTGTAGGAGTTGTATGATGTAATTGCGAGAGTTGGACACTGTGTGAGAAAATTTTAGCAACCAAGTGCCACGAAACCCCCTTGCGAAAAGCTTGGACGGTAATTGGGTGCACAAGCTGAGAAGAATTGTGGGAGTTGGACATGGGGGAACGGTGGGAACTAGATGCAAAAGATACTAAGCAAGAGTTCTAAGGAAGATAAGGGACATTTAAAAATAGAAATCCCTAAAAGTAGGAAATGAAAGAAATGATGGCAAATCACTAATCTATACATACTTTAAAAATAGAAGCTCCCAAATTATGCCCTATTTTTTAGGAGATGAAGGAAATCAATGGAGAAAGGTAACACTATGGTGCTTTTTTTTAATCACATAGCTTTGATGTCTTACTAAGTTACTAGGAGATGGCAACTTATTCCATCATTCACAATCTTCCTATGGTGTTGAGGTTACTTTGGTATTTTGAACCTAGATAAATATATGCACTTTGTTTTTTTCAACCCAAATACATCAACATGATCTCAATACAAGATGGACATGCGGTACTTGATTGTTGGAAGTATTGAGGTGGGGCGCGGGGGGGGGGGGGGTGAATCAATATTTCTTTTACAATTGTTATTTTTTATGCCAATAAAGATCACTTATAAACTAGAACACAAAATGATCAATAAGAATAAATAATTTTATTAATAAGATTGACGAGGATTCCAATCCTCTTTACAACGAATCAAGTACAATATTGCTTCAAGGCCTTAACCCTAGATGAAGACTCCAATCTTCAAACCACTTGGCTCCAACATGTATTTTTCCAAGCACCAATTTGGTCTTCTTGTGGACTCCAATCCTCTAGGGCTCCAAGCCTCTGCTTTAGTTCTTCATTGTAAGTTCAACGGTTCTTCAAGGCTCCCAATATCTTTTGCTATGCCCCCAATTGATCTTCAAAGTGCTCTAGCTCATCAATGACAACTTTACGATTCACCGAAGGTGTCTTCACAACTCTTCAAGATACACTAACACTTTTCTTCAAGGTCACTCCATGAGGGCTTAAATCATGCTTCAAAGGTCACCAAAATCACCTTCAAGATCAGATTCTTTTAGGTCTTCCAAATATCTTCAAATAATGCTTACCTTAGCAAGATGTCTTTAAGGGGCTGGTCCAATCTGATTCCTGAAAATCTGATTTTCAAAGTTTGCATCAAACAATTCTTCTACTGCTTCAAGATTGCCTGCTCTTAACCTGCTGCAAAAATTTCTTTAATGGATCTTTGTCTCCATGACTCATAGTTTGTCCTATCGAACAACAGAGCTTTCCCAACTTGTTTTGCTTCTATTTTCATAGTTGAAGAAGAAACATCTTTAGAAGGATCAAAGGCTTTCTTTCTTGGCTTTGCCATTTGTGTTCTAAAGATCTACCTTCTAGCTGTTAGGCTATGAGTGAAGGTACTTGCTCTAATTCCAAGTAGTCTACAAAATCTGCTTCAAGATGCTCTAGGGCTGCTCCAAAAAGCTCTTCAAGATATACTCCAAAACAAGTCTTCAAACACTCAACAAGTCAAGATATGAGTTTGTCTGAAGTAAGACTTCAAAGATGCTCCTAATCAATAGATCTGCACACCAAATCTTTTGTGGACTGCCCCAATAAGGTGTTTTTTAAGATACTTCAATGAAACCTTCAAGAATGCAGATGTCACATAAAATATGCTTCAATATGCGCACAAATAATCTCACAAATATGCTCAGGAAGTATGTCAAAGATCTGGTCTAAGTCTGCTTTGAGTGGCCTAGGATTGGCTCAAAAAGGGTAGCCACAAAACGTCCCACAGATCCAAAGATAATCAAGTCCAAAAAACTGCAATCCATGGTGAACAAGTTTGAAATCAAGGTCTGCAACAAATATGCAATTGTCTGCATCTTTGGAGTCTGCACTCTGAAATGAAATCTGTAGCTAGTCTGCAACAGGGCCGAGTTACAGAGGTATTGTTGCAGGTCCGAAATTACAGTACCGCAGGTCCGCAACAGGCCTTCCACAGGGCCGAAAATGCTTCTACAGCTCAGCAAGGAAGTGATACAACATGGTATTGGACATTGGATTCAACGCTCTCCGTGTGTTTTGCGACATGGACTAACCACCTCTCGTGGATCCTAACTCTGGTGATTGTAGCGGAGATTAATGCCTGTAGGTTTTGGTCTAATGATAATCGTGATTCCACCAAGTGGTATCAGAGCGATAGATCTCGAGTTCGAAACTCAGCCGGCTCGCGCTGGGGGGAGATTGTTGGACATTGGGTTCAACACTCCCCGTGTGTTTCGCGACATGGACTCGTCGCCTCTCATGGATCCTAACTCTGGTGATTGTAGCAGATATTAATGCCTGCGGGTTTTGGTCTAATGACAATCGTGATTCCAACACAGGGCCGATTTTTCAGTGTTTTTCCACAGAAAATTACAGACAAACAACAGAAGAATATATGAAAAGTATGCTCCTTCGTCCTTCCTTTTTTTAACCTTCTTTTGCTGGCTGCTTTCTTCAAGAACTTGGCCTTAGATCTAAAATTCTTTTCTGCTCTTAACCAAATTACAGTGTATCCCACTGGTCCAAGTTTTTCAAAAGTCCACAATCCTGAACCTAGCGACAAAATATTTCAAAACAGAATTTGTCCAAAAACACTGATCATCAATTTCCGCCCTCCTTTTCTCTTTTGTCTCAGATCCGAATCCTCTGTGCTTCATTGAATTGCTATATACTTGCTTGACCGGATTCCCTTTCCAAATTGATGAGCCTGGGTTTATATTTATAGTTGTTTCGTCCAAGTTGAAGAGACATGTCTTTACAGGGGAGCAGACATGTCCTAGTGAGCTCACTCAAGTCAGCTTGCAGTCTTTTAAAATCTTAACATACGCAGATTTAAAAATTTAAAATCTCTGCAATGACAAGGAGTTAGGAGGCAATTGAATATTCATTGGAAAGGGAATGACTTTCTCTACAGGCAGGTGTAAAGAATATTTTAAGGATTTATCTCAGTTGTCACAAATAAAATATTTTTAACAATAGTCTTTGGAATATTATAACAGTTCCTTAACTAAATCTTTCTCAAGAGTCATGCTATGGATTCTTTCTTAGTGCATAGTACAAGGGTTCCTAGAGTTTGCACCAACAGAGGCAAGAGTTTCATTCATGCATGTGAAGGTTTTCTTCATAGGCTAAGGGTACCATACTCGTAGGCTTTCATTTGGCTTAGGGCATCATAAGTATTAGGTTTAGGACTTGCATCAACAAGTTAGGACTTGAGGCATCTTCTAGAGCTTAGGGCTTCATGTAGCAATCAAACATCTAGAGCATAAATGCACTTAGGATCTAGGGTATGGTCACCTAGGGTTTGCACATGCAAATCTAGGGTTGCCATCAAATTAATGCTAGGGTTAGGACATCATGGATTTGGCACCTAGGGTTTCTTCACAATGTTAGGGTTTCGCCTTAGGGTTCTTTAACAAGCAAAGGGTTTGCCAACAAGGCTAGGGTTTCATCTTCTTCAACAATGCACCCAAGTTGCCATCTAATTGACATCAATGACAACTTTATCCAACACTGATATGGCATTAAAATTTGCTACCTATCACTAAAAATTCTTGTTTTTCTTTGCCACAATATTCAGTAATAGAAGTGCAAGCTTTCTAACCAAATTAGCAAAGTCTTCCTTGTTAGCCACGGCAAAGTCCAGGGTTGTAAATCTGACAAAGTTGAGGTAGAATGCATCCACGAGGATAGTATATTTGCATTTAGAGAAAAGAATGCCTTAATGGGAGAAGGGAAGGATTTGCTTCTTAAATAATAACTTATTAGAAGTTTTTATCAATCTTTTTGAGTGACTCATCACTTCTCGCAATGTTTAAGTGGTACTATTTCAGTAATGTTGGACTATTAGTATTATTGGAAGTGAGCTTATTTCTTTAATTCTTTACTAACTTTTCTCAATGTTCTTTGCCCATTCTCAATGTTGGACTGTTAATATTTTGGGAGTGAGCTTATTTCTTTAACTCTTTACTTACTTTTCTCAATGTTCTTTGCCCATTCTAACTTGTTTTTTATTTGAATTCTAAATTACAGGGTTATAGATGATGGGAATAACATATATATTGGTGATGAACTTATGATTATATTTCATAGAAAGTATTTGATTTGAGTTTTAAAGAAGTAATACTGATTTTTAATCATTGTTATTCACTTTCTATTTTATTTGATGACTATTACTATTGATAATTGTTTAAACTTTGTCCTTTTGTAGTTATGTGTTACTAATTTTAACCTGATGTATATCTCTATGATTGGTCACCACAGTTGTAATATAAGTTCTTTCCTTTATTCTGTGTTAGATAATACAGTGGAACAGGTGACTGCAGGTGTGCATTCACAAATGGATGTTTCTTCGCTTGTTGCTAGAGTTCGATCATTGTCGGGACTGACAGGTAATTTTTTAAGGAAAGATGACATTGTTTCTAGTTGTACCGTATGCTTTGAAGATTAGTAAAAGGTTATATTACAACAATTGGCTAGAAGTTTGCACTGTTGTGTATGGTAATTTGCTGACCTTTTTTGTTTCAAGGCATAAAAATGAAAATATTCTCTTGGACTTGTGAAGGATGATGCTTCAGTTTCAATGATTTTTGCTTCAGTTTAGATTTATAAAATGACAATTTATCTTTTTATTTGGCCGCATATAAAAGTTGCTTCCTTTTTTTCCCCGTTTTTCCTTTTGATTGTCTGCTTGACCCATAAAAACCATAGTTACACGTGTACCGCTCCCAGCCATTGGAAAGCATGTACCCCATGCTCTGGCACTTCTGGGAGCTTGGGACCTGGTACGAAATGTTCTGAAACCGCCAGGAGCATTTGCAGGTACTTTGGAGCTTTCCCGGAGCGTGGCTGTGCAGAATTTGGCGTTTCGGGTACTGGTTTCGAATGGGAACATAGCTCTGGAGTTTGTGGGAGCTCCGATCCATAAAGGAGTGCCTAGATATATGCACTGTAGAAATGCCATTTGATTTTGGAGAAATGCTCTGTAGTTTGGAATACCCACCATTGCAGGTGTTGGATATTTGTTAAATGATAACAATCATTACCAGATTGTGCAGGTACTTATGTCTCATAATGTTTTAAAAACGATGAGACATTTACAAAAGGATTGTGTTGATTGCTGATTCTTTTATATCTATTCTGCATATCTAAAATACATCTTTAGGAATTAAGAATTCCAACAATGGTTAAGATAGAACCATGTACCTTGCCTTTCGTTGGTGCTTGGGTTGTATGTTAAGTCACATGACACGAGGACATGAGACAAGGAGGACACGTAAATACGAGTATTCGACACGAGACACAACAACCCTGGAAACAAGACACGAGGGACATGTTCTATATACACACACACACACACACAGATATATATATATATATTAAAAAATACTAAAAGATAGTGCTTGATCAATATAGATATGAATCATGATGGTATCTATTTAGTATACACTATTTACTATTTAGGAATTTACTAGTTAGTTTATTAATTTACTACAACAATGATGTTCATAGTTCAATGTTCATTGTTCATGTTATAATTTATGTTAATAACTTCAAATAGTTTCGATCATGTTCAAACTTCACGTAAGGTAGTTTATAAATTATAAATTTATATTTGTTCAAGCCTCACTATTGAAAAGAGCATTAATCGAGCTTTCCCTCCCTTTAGACCTCAAAAGTGTTGTGAGGGGTGAGCACATGAGGGGGAGCTGGGCTTTTTATTTCAACACATGATCTATACGTGGTCACTGGTCATAAAATGTGGTCACTAGTGAATAATAAAGTTAGGTTCCGTAGGCTATAACACAACCTACAGGAAATTTAGGTGCTCCAAACTCTCAGCAAAGCATGCGAACTCTCGTTTCCTGTATCTCCAGGTCTAGGTCAATGTGAAGTTGTGAACTGTGCTTTCAATGTGAATTTGCGAGCATTGCGCTCGAATCTGATGGAATTCTTCACACTGCACAACAAATTTGATTTCGGCAACAAGCAAACTCGACTTCGGCGGCGAACAATGACAAAAAAAAACCCAAAAATAAAGCATGTTGTAGGTTTTAAATGTCACTTTTCATGGGACATGTGTTCGAAGAGCCAAAAACGTTAGGGCATGTTTTTGCCATGTCTAGAACATGTGTCTCGATTGGAGGACACGAAGAAAAACGTTTCTGGCACGTTTCGTGTCCGACACGTGAAATACGGGACACGAGACCCTGAGGGGCGTGTCCTGTGACTTAGATTGTATGTGTTATTGAGGGTGGTTTCATACGATTCAGTTGACTTCTTCAATTCCCATAATGATGGATTACATCCCCTTGGATCGGTTCTTTTTATATATCTATCTGTGGTTTTTGAAAGGATCCATAGGGACAACTTATAAATTTGCAATTGAAAACAAGCTGCAATCCATCATATTTGTTTCACCCTGGACTTTGAATTGATTGTTTCTTCTTGGTCCACCTGTAAATAATTATTAAAATTGATTACTTCAGGTGCAGTCAGTCTAGCTGGATTGAGCTTCATTGTTTGTATTTGTGCATATTAGAAGAATTTAACTAACTAACTAAATGTTTTGCAGAAATGTATGTGGTTACAAAAATGCTCGCTAAGTATTTCTGAGAAGCTCCACGTCCAGGGGTTAGAAAGGACCATGGCAATTGGAGGACTTAATGGTCGAAGGAGGCATTTTGATTTTTAATTCTTAATATATTATATTATTGTTGCTCCCACTTGATGTTTCCTGTAAATTTGGGCAAAGCTTCTAGCTGTACCACATACTTGTTCCCACGTACCCGAAGTACCCATGTACTGGAAACTCATGCAACATAGATAAAAACATATATTTTGTAAAATAGGTATCAAATCATTGGTTTTAGGGTGTTTATCAGGTTATGTTGATTTAATGGCAGTCTGAATTGACGTGCTTTCTTGCTTGTAATACCTATCGTAATAAATAGATTTGATATTCAACATTATTGTTGAAATATTAATTCATGGCTATACAAATCTGCTTTTAAGGACCTGAACCTACATCTGAAATTGTTAGGATGCTGAACCACCAATCAAAATTGAGCATTTTCAAAAACTAAAGTTGTTGAATGATAAAATCGTGGAAGAGATGCTACATATTTGAACTTGAGATCAATTTCCGAAGCATTGAGTCGTAGATCTAAGAAACACACTTCTAGATATTACAATCTAGCAAACAAGAAACCTACAACAACACTCATAAAATTGAAATAACTTGATAAAATGATTGCAAAATGGTCAAATACAAGAGCAAAGTGCTATAGGTAGGTCAGCGCCTAAGTTACCTGGATTCTGATACGTATCCGGATTTGGGTACAGATCCGCCAATTTTTTGAAAAGCCAGGATCCAGATATGACAAGTACAAACAATATAAAGTATTTTATAATTTTAAAAAATTAAATTTGTATAAAAATAAAATAAAAACATATATTAATTTTTAAATATATAGTTTTTATATATAATACTTATAAAAATATTTATTAGATGAATGATATTAGAATTAATATATTATTGATAAATATTAATTAAAAATTAATTAGATTTATATAAAATAAAAAATCTATAACTTCTATTTAAAATTTAAAATATAAGACTTCTATATAATATTTTATGATAATTATGTCAACGATGTCTTGGATAGACGGTGATCAGGTGCTTTGTTAAGGCACTCCTTGATGTGAAGTCACTGGTTCAATTCCCTGCCCCAATCGAGATGATATATTGGACACGATGAAGATGTAGTCTTGCCAAGCTTACAAAAAAAATATTTTAAGATAATTATTAGTTGAATAATATTAAAAATTAATGTATCATAATATTCAAACATTAATAACTATTATTATATTTAAATTAAATGACCATTAAAGTTACTTTATAGAACTTACTTTATGAAACTCACTTTTTTACACTTAAAATAAACATAAAACTTAATTAGAATATCCAAACGTCCGTAGCTTATAATCTTTCATTAAAGTTTATAATATGGTCAACCAAGGAAAAACTAACGAACTATCGTAGTGAACTCCCTTGTTAATTATTAGCTCCGTTGATTTTTCCATTATTGCGTGATTCATCCGCTAACTTTTCATTTTGGAATTTTGCATTGACATGTAATTTGGAATTTTGTGCTGACGTCGAGCAATTTTACGCACAGACAGAGGCTGGGTGGATCTTCGTGGATCTAAATCCGAATTTGTCTCCGATGCGGGGATCCGCGGATCCAATCACTGGTACTGACATATCTGGTAACATAGGTTGGTGCTCTCTTTGCTTATCTTCTGTTAACTTTCCCTTTAACTATACCACTGCTTCTTAGAAGCACACATTTGGAGGATAAAGACAAATCAACAAACAATCTGCCAAAGACTCACTTTTGACTCTTCTAATTGATAAAAATATTGCTTTGTGAATTTTCAAGTGCAATAGAAATAAGCACAAATTCCTGAAACTGATAATTACTTCTAATGATACAGATATTATCTTCAACACTTCCAGTTTATCGTTAAACAATTATACTTTAGAAATTCAACGGTAGAAAACAATAGGACAATAGAGATCACAATAAAACAACGATGCACAAAGATACAACAAGATTTACCCTGGGAAAACCCTCTTCTAGGGAAAAACTCAGCAACCCTTTAGATGAAATAATTCATTTCAAAAGGACATACATCTGATGTTTCCTGTCAAAATAAAAATAAATTTGACCATCAATAAAGCCCTGGTCAAACCTGGTCAAACTGTCTTCAAGCCAAGCCAAACTGCTGCCTAAAAGAATTTGGTCAACTTTGATCCACTAGGATGAATTTTGGCCTTTTGTTCTGCCTCAGAATTTCACTTTGTCTGAGAGATTTAGTCTGCCTCCGAGCCTCAAAAATTCGCTCTACCTCAAAGATTCATCTTGCCTCAAAGCCTCAGAAATTTGGCATGCCTCAGAGATTTGGCCTGCCTCAGAGCCTCAAAAATTCGGTCTCCAACCAATGAAACTGCCTAAGCAACTTCGGCCTTCTATCACATGTGCGAGGTCAAAATAGAGAGAGATAAAGGGCTCGTCAAATGTTGGAAGGTTCTGATCCACTTCAACCTTCTTGTCTTATGTCTTCTTTGCATAAAGGAGTTGATCTTCTTCTTTTGATCCAAATTGTGTCTTGATGAGGGGGATCCAAATTGTGTCTTGAGGAGGGGGACGAGTGGGCTATATATAGGCATTTCAAGAGTCTAAATGGGTTTCTTGTTGATTTATGTAGCATCGCTTGTGCTCTTGCCTTGAGATTTTGCAGAGAGGTTAAGACACATGCATTCTCCAATACCCAGAAATCATTTGGGAAAATTCCACCTAGAGATAATTTAATTAAACTAATTAACTTTTTAAAATGGTTCCCTAAGTCTAAACTTAGGAAATCTGGTTAATTAAAGGTTATTAATTAAATTAGGTGCGAATCTTCTAGAAGAAGACGAGGATCAACTCCCAGTTAATCTTAGCCCTTGATTATGTTTTAATCTTGGTCGTTGGTGCTCCAACGAGAGATTATAAGGAGTTTGATGGGCACTAGGAGAACACACTTGCACATTTCAATTTTGCTGGGAGGTCGATTTCCTGAGTAAAAATTGTGAGTTGCCGGAAGTGACTTAGCAAAGTCGAAGCAGTGAGAGAGGGGACGAGATAGTAGACTAGGGGAGATTTTCCCAGATCCGTGGAGTGCAAGGCAGAGAAGATAGAGAGAGGTTTAGCGAGGTAGTGCAGTGCCACACAGAGGCAAAGCAAAGCTTCAGAGGGAGTCCGAGATTCAGTTGGGAAGTCGAATTCCAGAGCCAAAAGCTGGGGTGTGAGACCAAAGGGCCAGAGGAGCGAATTTCCAGATAGTAGGAGATCAGAGGAGGAGGTGACACAGACCCTAGAGAGGTTGACAACTTGACACAGGTCTGCGTAGGTTGACATAGAGGCTGCGCAAAGCCAACGTGGCTCCAACCATCCAGAGACTGGATCAAATTCCGATTGCCAGACAGTGTGAGATTTTTCCTCACTATCTCCTTGTCATTATTTCTCTGTATCAGATTGCCAGTTTGGGCATTTAACAATTTG
The DNA here is from genome assembly GCA_031772625.1 of Pinus tabuliformis. NCBI lineage: Eukaryota > Viridiplantae > Streptophyta > Pinopsida > Pinales > Pinaceae > Pinus > Pinus tabuliformis. The sequence goes on from CM062815.1 coordinate 742,297,465, forward strand.
TATCAGATTATACTACATAATAAATAAAACCCTCAATCGTTGCACTGGTTTTCCCAAGTTGGGTTTTTCCAGGGACATTGGTAAAAAAAACGGTGTTTTATTATGTGTGTGCATTTATTCTTCTAGTGTTTTTATTTCTTCCGCAATATTTATTTTGTGAAGGTTGCAATGTATATGTTTCGATATTTACCGTAGGAAACTGCAAATAATTTTTTCGATTAATTTAACAAATAGAAGAAACATTATCAGTTGTTGTAGTAGGATCCGGGGTTTCTGAATATACACGTCTCTCAATACTAGGCCGACCTGATCTAAGGAGGAGCCGAATTAACATTTTTGGAGGCAAAATTTGAAATTTAAAAATTCGGATTTTCCCTCTTTTAGAGCCAACTTGGGACCTACATTTGAATCTATCATTTGTCATATAGTTGGAGGACCAAAAATAAATTTGAAGACCGACCATAGCTACAAAAATCCATCACTTTGAACGAAAAGCACAACACTTAGGATAGACTTACTAAATTTATGCTGACATGCATGGACAGATCTTGAGTATATTGGAGTTTCTATTTGTAGGAAAGAGGAATCTTTCCCAAAACAAGAGGCGTTCATTGACGCAAATAATCACTGCTCATTAATATTTATTCTAACTGTGATTTAAAAGTAACAAATATTAAATTTATAGAATCCCTAAGGTCTAGGAAATTCTTAAAAATACAAAATGATAGAAATGATGACTAATCACTAGTTTTTTGATAATGTAAAATAAGAAGCTCCTAAAATCTAGGAAGTTCTTACAAAGTAAGAAACTAGTACTCTCTCTTTTGCAAGGACTGTCTCCTCTACCACACCAAACTTATCTGTTGGCAACTCAAACTTCCCCTTTCCAGGGGCTTCATAAAAAATACTGGCCACTAGAGAATTTGAGAAATTGTATTCCTGGATCAGTTTGCTCCTCTGTACTTTTTTACTGAAGAATTGATATGTGATGTTAATGTGTTTATATTGTTCATGTAAGAGTAGATTCTTAGAGAGCTTAATACAACTCTTGTTATCACAATAAATAACAATGGACTCCAACATTATATCGATGAATTCAACTACCAATTTCCAAAGCCAAATTGCTTCACAACTAGCAAAGGGTGTTGGAATGTACTTTGCTTCCATTGAGCTAATGTCAACTGTTGAATGTTTCCTGCTATACTAAGAAACAATGTCTTTACTTGAACTGAAACAATGGCCATAAGTGCTCTTCTTGTCCAAACACCTCTAGCATGACCTGAATGAACAAAACCTTAAAGTAAAAACTCATTATTTCCTATATACTGCATGCCATAATGAATAGTTCTCTTTAGATATCAGAACACATCCTTTATCTTCTCTCTAATGGGACTGCATGGGCTCTGTTTTCGCACAGATTGACAAGACAACGCTCAGACCGGGGGCTGTCACTCTGATCCCCGATCTCTCCGTTTAAGCCTGTCTCCCGCGGCTAAGGGGGGTAGACCCTATGAGGTGATGAAGACCCACTGTCAACCAGCTGGGTTGGGAGACACGAAGAAACAAGCACTAGATTGATTTGCTGAATTAATGGACCAGTGCCTTATGGGATTGATGACTGAACAATTATCTATCAAAAGATGCGGAAAAACAATCATTTACCATCAAATGACTCAAGCAAAAGCAAGATATTCGATAAACGCACAATGACTATCTTTCATCAAAACGAAAGAAGATTTTTAAATGATGCTCCAGCGATTAAAACTTCGATACACAACCTGCGAAATTCTAAACGCTAATCATATTTATGCAGCTTCATTTATGAGCAGATTCGCAGAAATTGATAAAATATTCATTCCACATCAAATATTTGAGTCTCAGCTGGAAATTTTTTTCCACAATATATATATATATATATATATATTTTTTTTTTGATTTTAAAATTTTGAAATTTTTATGATTTTTTTTTTAAAAGTAAATTTAAAAGAAACTAAAAATCTAAACTAAAACTAAAGCTTAAAAATTTAATAGAATTAAACTATCAAAATATTACAATTTTAATCCTAAACAAAAACTTTATTATTTCTTTATTTCCTTTTTTTTTTGTTAAACTTTTTCAAAATCTTTAATTAATTTTTTTTTTTTTTGATTTTATATTTAAAAAAAAGAAAGAAACTATTTAAAATCAAACTAAAATCTAAAAATGATAAAATTTTAAACTATGAGTAAAAAAAAATAAAATTAAGTTAAACTAGAATCGAAACATTTGCATAAATCCTAAAGAAAAATGAAACTATACTAAACCCTAATCTAAAACATAACCACGCAAATATCTATATCATGAAACTAAAAAATTAAACAATCAAAAAATAATAAAACACTACACGCTTCCTCTCTTTTTTTTTATCTGCCTTACGGCTTCGATACCCTATACGCACAAAAGCTTGTTGCTAAATCCGCAGGCCTGCGGGTTCAGAAACCAGACGGCGGCGATCTGAAGAAAAACGCGTGGGTAGGTCTGAAGCCACCGATGTTATTCAAGTCGAAATGTCTGCGGGTCGATTCTAAGCATTTCTGAATTGGACGATTCCGCTTTAGGTTGGACCTGCTACTTGGTGTTAAATGTTTCACGTCGAATGGTTCTCAAGTGATGGTTTTCTTACTTGTGCATATACAAAACAGCCACACATATATCATGACATTAGATTTCAAAGAAATAAAACAAATGAAACGCTGCCATTAATACCTGAAGGGAGAAATTCGTGACCCGAATTCAAGCGACCAGAACACAGTTGACGGCGGAGACAAAGCTTTGAATCGATTTGTAGACTCACCTGAGCATTTCTGATGCTTTCCACTGTTTAAAGCGTGCAGCCTCCAGCAACAAGATTGTGGTGATTGAATAAAACGCGTGGGTATTTTTCAGGTTTGAGGTCGAATCGAAATGACTGCGGGTTGATCTTGAGAACGTAGTCACCAAGGTCGGTTGAATATCTGATCAACGACAATGCTCTCAGAAGAACGTGCTTCCTTGTGGCGGCAGACAGAAGGAAAGTTGCAGGCTGGAAAAGGCACGATTTTTTGCAAGGTGCTTGGAGGCTGAAAGACGTGATTATTGGGCAGAGGGGATCGATAGAATCGTTTGTGGATGGCTGAGCTGGAGAGGAAGAGGGTTTGAATGGCAGATTTCACAGCAAATGAATTGATGTGAAAACCCTTCCAGACCTGCAAAACCCTGGACAGCGAAATGATAACCCTGCAAAACTTAATTTTTCCTCCAGATCTTATCTCAGGCTTGTAACCTGCAAAATAGAAAACAAAAGCCCGACAGATATATGCAAAGTTTTAAAGTAAAACCCTTCAAAATTAACCTAAAATCACAAAAAAAAAAAAATTGCAGTAAACAAAATCAAAACCCTAGATCCAGCAAAAGAATTACAGTATTTACAGATCTAAGGCTCTTTAGTAGCCAGATTTATCAATAATCACAGTAATGTTATCAGAATTTAATTTAAATGTAAAATGCATCAGAAAACCCTGCATGCATTCATAAAAAATATTTCGAATGATAAGCCCGGGATCAAGAACTGGCTGGGCTCTTTCAGAAAACACAATCCGGGAGTTGGCTGGTTCAGCCGAGAACTTCCCCTAACGCCCGGTAATCTGAAAAAGAGGATTTCCTGCACAGCTTAAAATCAACCATCAATGTAGAAGGAGAAAACAATAGTGAAACCCTGATCAAATGGAGATACCTGCCAATATATTTCAGAATCTAAACTATCATTCAAACCTCAAAGATCAGACAAGATACCTGTGCCTAGATCAATCTTTATTAAGCTATCATTAATGGCTGAAAATAAAATTATGCAGAACAAATAGAACAATCTTACAGCATTTTCAAAAGAGTAACACTAGCAAGATTTTTAACCCCAAAGTCTACTTTATTGCACAAAAAAAAAATGAACTACAAGAGAGCTTCTTCAACACAAGACTCACAGATCTTATCTTCTCAAATGACCCTTAGCACCCTATTTAAAGGAAAAGATCCCAACGGCTAGTTTGAGTGATCCATGTCGAAATGATCTCGACCGTCGATGAGGATCAAGACATCTCTTAATCTCATCCGTCGAATTTGTTAATTTATTAAAAAATGATATTTTGCATGTATTTACTCAAAAATATTATTATTTTATTATTTTTAGGGTTTTTTCTTTATGGGCAGTTGACCGGTAGTGGTCAACATCTGGCTCTACTTGGGGACACGTTGCTGCACTATAGGAATGTGAGAATCCAGAATCTGCATCCATGCAACACACAACAAAATATAAGTAGCGTCCATCCAAAAATCATCATATACATTAAGCACAGGAAAGATAAAAGCTCTTCATTTATTAACTATCTAGTAACATGAAAAGTAAATCTAATCCTAAAACAGAAATGAAAATGCTGAAAAAACAAGAAGTAAGGTTAGAAATACCATACAAAGGATGCCCGATGGCATCAAATGTGTTCAATATAGTGTATACTGAGCGTTTGCCTGCTTTCAGGCAAATCTGTCGGCTGCTTGTCGGATGTGCCATGTCCAATTCTGCATATAGTAGGACTTTTCCCTATCCGAAAATCAAGCTGCTCGCGGCCGTCTGATGCATCGAATCTTCTTCTCATTTTCTTTCTCTTGCGCTTTTTCTTTGTGGCAGGCTGTATTACTAATGACATGGAACTTTCTGTTTCAAAGCTATTAGATGAAGTATGTAAGATATGCGTGACATGTCTTTCTTTATCCTGCATCTGATCTTTATCATTTTTAAGTCTATCTGGATCACCTTCAATTAACCATCTTTCAATCGAACCAATGACCTCCTCATAATAAGATGGAACATGTTGCAACAAATGAGAAGGCTCCTGATCTGTTGATGTCCCCTGGTTTCTCTCATCCTTTGACCATTGTTGAAACTTTTGAACCTGTATTTTAATGGCATCCATCTGACTAGAGTGTTCAACCTTTATAGCACTGATTTGCCTGGCATGGTCTTCTTCCATATCTTTTATAACTTTATCGTTCTTTTCCTTTATATTCATCAAGCAATACTGCATAGAGTTTATTTCTTCTTTATGATTTGCTTGCATGGTAGCTAACTGATTATTATGATTGAACGTCATGATAGTCATTTCTTCATCCATAGTTAATAACTTGTTTTGCATAGAATTAATTTCCCCATCATGATCAGCTTTCATGGTCATCATATTTTCCTCTAAGCCTGATAACTTGCTTTGCATAAATCTAATTTTTGTGTCATGATTAGTCTTCATGGCCTCAATTTCTTTAGCATGCTGATTTTGCATAATCTCCATCTCCCTATTACGTTTTTCCAGGTGGGTGCATAAAGTTCTCACATCATTGACGTAATTAGTTTGATTAATCTCCATATTTTTTACCAGCAACATTAGTTCTTGTATAATTTGCTTTTGATCTTCCTTTTCGTTGTCATTTGTCCCTGCTTTTCCACTATCATGGACTTGATCTGAAATAGTATAGGTGGACGACACATTCTGATATGAAGAATCGTCTTGGAATCTTTCACTGACAACTGGACCTTTTATCAAATTACTTTCATTGTATTGCACAATTTTAGGGGCAGAAGGCAAGCTGTTTGGATTACCATATCTATCTTTAAAAGCATTGACAATGTCTTGTAAAGAAGTGAAAGAATCCTTAGGAAAATTGTTAAACCAATTCAAAGCATCACCCTCTAAAGAAAAGACAAAAAGACGCATTTTGATATCTTCATGATTAAACTGAGGGGGTCTACAATATATGATCACTATACGAGCAAACAAGCCTAGATGCCTTTTAACAACGATTGAATCACCACCCGAGAACACAGGTAATTTGGAAATGGCCTCCTCCGGAAAATCATGGAGACGGTCAGTAAAATAACATGGTTTAAATGAATAATCCATGATGAATAATAAGGGATCAAATGGATGATAAAACGAAATCTCTGCTCAAGAAAATAGATGAAAGAAATGGAGTCGCCACTTGAACAATGAGTTTAATTTTTGGATCCAAAAAATCAACCAACAAGCAGATATGAGAGAGGCTTCTTGCCTGGGAAAAATAAAAGAAATGGAGTCGCCACCCAAACAAGAAATGAACTGAAGAGAAGTTGCTGATATGTGATGAAAAGATCCAAATGATGCAAAAAAATGTTGAATCTGCCAGCTCAAATGAGAGATGAGAAAGATGAGAAGACGAATATCGTTGAAATGCCAGGAACAGAAAAACGCTATCCCCGGCAACGGCGCCAAAAATGTTGGCGTTGCCGGCTCAAACGAATGATAGAAAGATGAACGATGAATGATAAAAAGTCGTTGAAACACCGAGAATAAAGTATCCCCGGCAACGGCGCCAAAAAATGTTGTCGCACAGATTGACATGACAACACTCAGACCGGGGGCTGTCACTCTGATCTCCGATCTCTCCGTTTAAGCCTGTCTCCTGCGGCTAAGGGGGGTAGACCTAATCATATTTATGCAGCTTCATTTATGAGCAGATTCGCAGAAATTGATAAAATATTCATTCCACATCAAATATTTGAGTCTCAGCTGGAAAAATTTTTCCACAATATATTTTGAATTTTTTTTTTTTTTTTTTTTTTTTGATTTTCGATACACAACCTGCGAAATTATAAACACTAATCATATTTATGCAGCTTCATTTATGAGCAGATTCGCAGAAATTGATAAAATATTCATTCCACATCAAATATTTGAGTCTCAGCTGGAAAATTTTTTCCACAATATATTTTGAAATTAAAAAAAAAAAAATTGCAGTAAACAAAATCAAAACCCTAGATCCAGCAAAAGAATTACAGTATTTACAGATCTAAGGCTCTTTAGTAGCCAGATTTATCAATAATCACAGTAATATTATCATAATTTAATTTAAATGTAAAATGCTTCAGAAAACCCTGCATGCATTCATAAAAAATATTTCGAATGATAAGCCCGGGATCAAGAACTGGCTGGGCTCTTTCAGAAAACACAATCCGGGAGTTGGCTGGTTCAGCCGAGAACTTCCCCTAACACCCGGTAATCTGAAAAAGAGGATTTCCTGCACAGCTTAAAATCAACCATCAATGTAGAAGGAGAAAACAATAGTGAAACCCTGATCAAATGGAGATACCTGCCAATATATTTCAGAATCTAAACTATCATTCAAACCCCAAAGATTAGACAAGATACCTGTGCCTAGATCAATTTTCATTAAGCTATCATTAATGGCTAAAAATAAAATTATGCAGAACAAATAGAACAATCTTACAGCATTATCAAAAGAGTAACACCAGCGAGATTTTTAACCCCAAAGTCCTCTTTATTGCACAAAAAAAAAATGAACTACAAGAGAGCTTCTTCAGCACAAGACTCACAGATCTTATCTTCTCAAATGACCCCTAGCACCCTATTTAAAAGAAAAGATCCCAACGACTAGTTCGAGTGATCCATGTCGAAATGATCTCGACCGTCGATGAGGATCAAGACATCTCTTAATCTCATCCGTCGAATTTGTTAATTTATTAAAAAATGATATTTTGCATGTATTTACTCAAAAATATTATTATTTTATTATTTTTAGGGTTTTTGCTTTATTTTATAATTTTTTATTATTATCTTTATTTTTTTTTTATTTTTTTATTTATTTTATTATTTGGTTATTTATTTATTTATTTTTAATTTTTTAATTTTTAATTCATTTTTAAATGGATCCTCGAACTTAGCCTTTGGAAAAATCACCTAGGACCTAGGACTTAGGACTCATGAGGGGATTTAAAACATTTTCCAACCCTCAAGACACTTTACATCATGACTTTTACAATTTTACATCTTAAGGGGAAAAACCCATTTAACATAGACCCTCATGAACCACCCAGTTCTGTGACACCACTATAATCTAGCGGATTAACACACTAGGATTCTCCTAAAATTCTAATGACAAAATCCATCCCGGCTTTGGGGTCAGGCTGAAGGAAAACTCTGCCGATCATAGATCGGTGAGACGAAAAACATTCCGGGACGTAGATTATCACTAGAAAGTTAGGTCCACGTAGGCAATTTACATACACGACTCATATCTGCTAAGATTATTTACATTTCATACATGCAGAATGGGTTTACAACATAAATCGATCAAGCTGCTGATGACTGCAGGATGGCACGGACATGTCAATCAAGCGCTACCCCTTTTTGCGAAGAAAAGGGGGTGTACTGCTATGGGCAGTTGACCGGTAGTGGTCAACAGGCTCCACCATGAATTGGCATAATGTGTTCATCACATAACAAATGTATGGCTGGGTATTCACTAAATATGTTGTTGGAATTCACAATTGTACTAAGAGGGTTGTGGGGTGAATTAGTATAATAACAATTGTACTTATTTAAAGACAGTCAAACATCATTAAACATCAATCTCATAAACTAAAGAAGTAACACAAGATATACATGGAAACCCTTATGGGAGAAAACTACAAAACTACTTTACATGAAAAAGATCTTGTAGGCACGAGCTTACTATTACATTGATCCCTTTTGCTACATTGTAGGTGTGGAAAATTCAAGGAGTGTCAATCTTCATAATGTAATTTAAATGTATCATTGATGCATTTATTATATTCATTCATTACTATTATTTTATTTTAGGTCAAAGCATGTTCTTCATGCTTATAAGTGCAATTGAGTCAAAAATAATATTTTACGAGTTAAAAGAAAATTACATGAGTCAAGTCCCATTTGGACTTTTGTAAAGAAAAAGAAAAAGAATTTTATTTTGCATCAAAAAGTCAACATAGGACCCTCTTGGACAACTATATATAAAGCCAACTCAACTTCTTGGAAGCTCATTCCTTTACTTACACGACAGATCGATTTTTGTGCCAAGATAAGAAGAGAAACCAACGAGGTCAAAAGAGAAAGAAGAAAAAGTCAAAGGAGAGATAAAATTCAAATTTCTAGCTTGTTTTTGTTCACATGTGTGAAGGTTCTAGGGTAACTCTGTGAAAATTATAGGTTCAAAATTTCTATGATTTGACCAAAGTTGACTTTTGCTAACTTTGATTTGGTTGGAGGAGACTTGGAGGAGGGTTGAGTTGGATCTTTGTGGCAGTCTTGGTCTTAGTCTTGGTCTTGGGTCTTGGATATCTCACTTTGATTTGATTCTACAAGAAGAGGATTTTTGGGTTTTCCCCCTTGGGTTTTACCCTAGCTTGGAGCATGATTTTTGGAGTTCTTTGTCTTTTTGTGATCTTTATGCTTTGAAGTTTTGTATAAAAGCTTGATGAAGAAAACATAAAATTAAAAGAAGACAACTAATATTGACAAGTAACTATCAAGTAAGAGGAATCGGCCCCTAATCTATCCGCATTTGGTTTCTCAAAAGTAGGCACTGTTACCGTTCAAACTAGCAAGGGACCTAAAAGGGGTTCCTATATGGGAAACTACTAGGTCAAGGGCAACGATGGAGGCTTAGCCTATGTCACCACAGTTAAGACTCCCTTCTCTTTACGGACTTTCATCGATGGGAGGATACCTGGTGGTTAGGAAGTCACTTGTAAAGTGTAGATCAATGAAGAGGTGTGAAGTGACCTCAGAAACCCTTTCCTTAGGATATAATGAAGATCGGAGCTTGCTTGCCTTTTAAGCAAGGGACTTGATCTTCGAGGGAGAGGGGATGAGGATTGAAGGGTTGAGGTAGAAGGATAAGACCTAAAGGAGGTTCTCAATCCCTAAAATCCCTTTGGGAACTTGATTTCTCGAGTAGTCCTTGATAAATAGGCTTTGGTGAATAATGGGACCACGTGAGGCCAAGTGGACCCAACCCAGGTTAAGGGATGGATTTTGGCAACCAATGATGTTCTTAACCTGACCAAGGTGAGGGGAAAGGATCAAACAAGAATTTTCTTCCAAAGATGTGAATTTGATCCTACTAGGTTCTAGCCTTGGGAACACCTAGGCAAAACTTGATCCTAGAGCTAGGGCTTGGGGTATTCGAAGATTCCACTGTCAGAATTGCTTCAAATTTGGAGGAGAGCAAGGGGACCCACTAGCGCAGTTGTATCTAGGAGATCGAAGTTTTCTTGTGGCTAGTTTCTTGGGAAATTGATGCCTAGGTGACCTAATGGGGCTAGACCTAGGAAAAAGGGGAAAAAGGTAAAAAGGAGGGCTAAAATGAACACCCTTTTTGAGGGACCAGTGCTTGATTCACTTGGGGATACGGAGTCAAGGATAATAATGAAGAAGGATTTATTTTCTTGTTCAAGGAGGCTCCAAAAGTCAACTTTGTCCAATGTTAGAGGAAAGAAAAGAAAAGTGTCTTTCAAGCATTTATACTTCATACAAATGGTGCAAGCTTATAAAGATAACATGATATCTAGGACATTTCATTCATCTAACAGTGGCCCATACAAAGAATAAGCTAAATAGACACATAATTCCACATTTCATACATGCAACAATTAGCCCTAATCATAGCGAAGTTCAAATGTGTTGATTTTGGGTAGCATCGGATGTGCTCTAGCCATGAAATTTGGTGGAGAGGCTAATGCACATGAGATCTCCAAGACCCAGAAATCGTTTGGAGAAATTCCACCCGGATGAAGAGTTATTAAAATAATTAATATTTTTAATGAGTTCCTAAGTCTAAACTTAGGAAAATAAAAATATTAATGTGTATTAATAAAATATGGGTGAGAAATTTCTAAGTGATGAGGATCAAGCCAGTTCTAATCTTAGCTGTTGATTAAGGACTTAATCTCGACCGTTGATTCATCAATAGGAAAAGTATAAGAGGAGGCTTGAGGGTCAGTTGGAGACACACTAAGTGATCAAAGAATTCAATTTTTCTGGGGCGAAGTTTGTTGAGGAAATCGAGTTAGTGATTAGAGTTGCAGTGAGGTGCAGTTCAACAAGGGATTTTCATTCGAGGATGAAGAATACATAACAGAGGCAGCGCAGTGCCGGGAGAGAGCGCAGGCCCTAGAAGGGCTGACGCAGAGGACGCAAAGGGCTGACACAGTGAGACGCAGAAGCCGCAGATGCTGACGATGGGCATTAGAGGCAGCACTGGGGAGATTCTGTGGGGCAGACTGGGAGCAGATCAACAAATTCTGAGCCAGGAGAGGGTGATGCAGTTCCAGAGAAGTGCTTGGAGCAGCTTTCGCTGTCCAACACATGGAACAATTGGAGTCGCTGTGGGGTTTGATCATCCCTTTACTGATTTGCCAGAATATCTGTCTCCGGATAGTGGTACTATTGCCAAGGATATTCTCTGTTGGGTGAGCCATTTCTGGCACCCTAGTTGTATTCACGAAATCTGCTTAATAATACAAACCCTCTATATGCTGCATTGGTTTTCCCGAATTGGTTTTTTCTGGGGACGATTGTCCAAAAATAACGGTGTCCCTTGTGTTATTGTCTCAGTTTATTTCAGTGCATGATCTGTATATTTGTGAAGGCTGCAATAGTGTTTACTTCGATGTTTATGCAATTAAATAACTTGTTAATGTAAAGAACAAGTAGGAGATTGTAAACTAGTAATTGCAGTAGGGGTTTTTGATGTGTTAGATTCAGGAATTTTCACATGGTATCAGAGGGATTGTAGATCATAGGCGACTGAAGACACTGGCCAAAAAATCTGAGAATTTGCAGTAGAGAAGTAGCTGTGCCGAGAGACAACGCTGTTCCAAAGCTGAAGAAGCAACAGGAGGAGTGACGCAGTGCAGAGAGTGTGATGTAGAGGTTCACGTAGTGCCTGCCTCATCCTTTTGAGCTGGGAGAGGAAGACGCAGTAGCTCGGAGGAGCCCACGTAGTAGCTGCGTCAGCCATCAGGGCTAACGCAGAGGTAGAGGAGGGCAGATCAGGCTAACACAGGGCCATGTCATCTTTCTGAGCTAGGAAGGATTGACGCAGTTCGTTGAGAGGAGTAGATTCATCCTACGCAGAGATTGCGCAGAGCTTGAAGGGCTCAGATTCTTCGAGTTGTCGAGGCTAAGGGAGTTGTGCAGATTTTGACTTGAGGAGCTAGTGGGATGCTGTCTTTATTGGTGCAAAATAGTGTCTAAGGAGACTAAACCAAGGTAGAGGGAAGCACTACCTCGACAGATTTCTAGCCAAGAAATCTAGATTCGGCTTGCGGCGGCAAAGGAGGATTGGAGAGGAGTGATTCACCAGTTGGCCGAAGGATTTCTGAGAGGGAAATCCAGACTCAGAAGGAGTCTAGAGAAGAGGAGCAAAGATGGCAGTGAACGGATTGAGGGATCATGACAGATTGGACGGGGCTTCCAATTTTGTCATCTGGAAGGCCAAGATCCTGGCAATCCTAGATAAACATCTCATTAAGGACTATGCCTTGAGAACAATAGTTGCCCCAGTTGACACTGATGCAAATGAGAAGTATGAGGAGGCCCAGGCGAAGGCGAAATGCATGATCCTAGATGGGGTCAAAGATCATGTAATACCACATAATGCTGAGAAAAACACATGTGAGATGTGGCAGACCCTGACCACCTTATACCAGGGCTCTTCCGTACAGCGGAAGATGTTATTGGAGAATCAGTTGAGGTCATATCAGATGCAGAAAGGAGAGGAGATAGATCCCTTCCTTCTCAGGTTACAAGGGATTTGAAACCAGTTTACTTCCGTGGGGTCTACACCGGATCCAGAGTTCATGGTCAGGACTGCCTTGAATGCAGTCTCTAAGGAGTGGGAGACATTTGTCCAAAGAATTTTGGGCAGAGCGACTCTCCCCAATTGGGAGGAGATGTGGGGAGCTCTTCGACAGGAAGAGCTCAAGTGATTGACCAAGACGGGGAGTAGTGGTAAGGGAGTTCGAATCAAGAAGGAGGAGGAGGAGGATGCATCTCTCGCATCAGTGGGACAACAGGGGGTACAGAAAAGGAAAAAGAAAGACATCTCCAAGGTCAAGTGCTTCAACTGTGGGGAGCTGGGACATTATGCTTCTCAGTGCCCCAGGAAGAAAGGCAAGGGAGAATCTTCCGACTTAAAGGCTGCTCCAACAAAGGCGGAGAAGGATGTCGAGACTGATGACGAATGTGCCATGAGTGCTCATGCACCTGTGGAGAAGAGGTTGGGAGACTTGGAGTTGTAGTCAAGGGGACTACAGAAGTGGGGCAGGATGCTTGAGGTGGCCAAACTCTTGGATCACGTACAGCTACGGGAGCCCTTAACGACAATAGCATGGTGACAGGTGTCGGGTGGCGCAAGGTGTGATGGAGTGGCAAGGCAGTGCTAGAGTGTAGAAGTCTGTAGTAGCGCAGTGGAGGTTGCAGCAGTGCGAGAGGCACAAAAGAGGTTGCAACAACGCAGTGGCAATAGAGGGAGCACAGGATAACAGCAAAGATAGCTTTGGCATGACGAGGCTTCTAGACTGACCAGGATGTCAGTGTTTGGGTGAAGTCAGTTACTTACTTCTCGGTAACTGAGTTGCAGTGTAGAAGTTAGTAGTGGCAGTGTTATGGGCAGCATGATGCAACGTGTTGAGAGGGAGCTGCAGTACAAATGTAGTAGTGGCAGCAGCAATGTCATGGGCAGCAGTACAGGAAGCAACAATGCAATGGATGTGGGGCAGCAGGCCAAGCATCAACACAGAGGACTGATGCGGAAGATAAGTGTGATGCTTCTATGGTGAAGCATTGCTAGAGCACATTCCTCGCTAAGAGGGAGTTTTGATTTTGGGTAGCATCAGATGTGCTCTAGCCATGAAATTTGGTGGAGAGGCTAAGGCACATGAGATCTCCAAGACCCAAATATCGTTTGGAGAAATTCCACCCGGATGAAGAGTTATTAAAATAATTAATATCATGAGTTCCTAAGTCTAAACTTAGGAAAATAAAAATATTAATGTGTATTAATAAAATATGGGTGAGAAAGTTCTAAGTGACGAGGATCAAGCTAGTTCTAATCTTCGCCGTTGATTAGGGACTTAATTTCGGCCATTGATTCATCAACAGGAAAAGTATAAGAGGAGGCTAGAGGGTCAGTTGGAGACACACCAAGTGATCAAAGAATTCGATTTTCTAGGGCGAGGTTTATTGAGGAAATCGAGTTAGTGATCAGAGTTGCAGTGAGGCGCTGTTCAACAAGAGATTTTCATCCGAGGCTGAAGAATACATAACAGAGAGGCAACATAGTGCTAGGAGAGACAACGCAGGCCCTAGAAGGGCTGATGCAGTGAGACACAGAAGCCGCAGAGGCTGACGTTGGGCCTCAGAGGCATCACTGGGGAGATTTTGTGGGGCAGATCGGGAGCAGATCAACAGTTTTTGAGCCGGGAGAGGGTGACGCAGCTCCTAGAGAAGTGACGTAGTTCCAGAGCAGTGCTTGGAGCAACTTTCACTGTCTAGCACAGGGAACAACTGGAGTCGCTGTGGGGTTTGATCATCCGGTTACTGATTTGCCGGAATATCTGTCTCCGGATAGAGGTAATACTGCCAAGGATATTCTTTGTTGGGTGAGCCATTTTTGGCACCCTGGTTGTATTCACGAAATTTGCTTAATAATACAAACCCTCTATATGCTACACCAGTTTCTCCCGAATTAGGTTTTTCCGGGGACGATTGTCCAAAAATAACCGTGTCCCTTGTGTTATTATTTCAGTTTATTTCACTGCATGATCTGTATATTTGTGAAGGCTGCAATAGTGTTTACTTCGATGTCTATGCAATTACATAACTTGTTAATGTAAAGAACAAGTGGGAGATTGTAAACCAGTAATTGCAGTAGGGGTTTCTGATGTGTTAGATTCAAGAATTTTCACAAAATGTATGCAGTAACAAAAAAAATAGCGTTAAATTTGCACTTACAATGTTAGAGAGTATATCCAACTAGCATCACATTTGCAAATAAGAAGCTCCAAGATAGAAATAGCCCAAATCCATACATCAAAATTCATCCATCATCCAAAAATAATCCTCCAAGGAAAAATGCAAAGTTCTCTAAAGATAGGGAGATCCCAAGTCAAGTGATCATCCAAATGAATCCATCTAACTCCTATTTATACACTAATTAGGAGTTTGATTTAGCTAATGGGCCTACATTAGCCCCTAATAATAAAATAATGTGCAAATAGCTCAACTTTGTTGACAAGCCTACCAAACTAGCTCACAAATGAAGAGGTAAGCCTCTCAAGAGGACAAATAATAATCTATGCATGTCGTAGGGCCCTCTAAGAGGCCTAATGGGGTCCATGGGTGCCAGAATGAAGAATAGGACCCTGAAACACAGTGGACAAGGGGTTGGCCCCTTTTAATAACCTGTGGTGCTCTAAACAACTATGGGGGCACATAAGTGTCCTCATGGGTCTCCAAACAAATCGAAGAGGCCTGTAGGACCTTGAAACGCAGTGGACAAGGGGTTGGCCCCTTTTAATAACATGTGGTGCTCTAAACAACTATGGGGGCACATAAGTGTCCTCATGGGTCTCCAAACAAATCAAAGATGCCTGTAGGTTGCCCTTAAGGGCCAGGATGATAATGTAGGAGATGCCACATCATCGTAGAAGTCCTGGATCATCTGCCAAGTGAATGGTGTAGATCTGGGGCCAACTAGGCATGATGGATCAGGTGCATTCTCCTCGTCCAATAAGTGAACCACGAATAATCTTTGAATGACTATGGGGATCCATGAAGTGCAATCTGTTGTCGTCGAGGCCCATGGCTCTCAACGCTCACCTTATATGTGCCAATGTAGCCCTCTGGAGGGTTAGGACCCCTTATATAGAGACCAAACCCCAAATGGAAACCATCTGCAATCCTGCATAAGATCCAATGCGTTCCCTAGGCTTCTAGTACAACAAGTCATTAGAGAAATCAAGTAAATGGGCTTACCTAATCATGGACCACAGGTGGGGACTTCATAATGCCTTGCCCTTCCATAATGGGCTTCGGGATTTGCCAATGTCTCCTAAACTTCTAATGGGGTTAACCAAGTACCCTATTAAGTGGTTTTTGCTTCTAAAGGGAATAATATAGTCAAGGCACATCCATCAAAAGGTGGTGGCATGTGGTAGATAGGTGAATGAATAAAGGAATGAGAAGGGGTAGCCTTGGGTCACATGCTGGGGTACAAGGGTAACTATTAAGAGGGAAGCCCAAAATTGAGTTTATAATGTGTAGGAGGGAGAAATCGTGGTACATGAGGTGCCCCAACCTTGATTTTTCCACCCTTCTTTATATGCTTTTTGCCTTTTTATGATTTTCTTTGATTAATTGCTTGGGGCTCAAGGGGTTAGAGCATGATGCATAAGATATAGCAGTGAATTCCCCCTTTTAAGGTGGGACGGTTCATTGCCCACCAAGGGTTGGGACAATCATGGTTTCCTATACGATGAAGAAGGCTTATAGAACTTGTTGGAACCATGGCGATGGCCATGATGATGGGGTAGAGCTCATGTATTGGCTTTTTCCCACGTGCTAAATGTTTTTGTCCCAACCATCTTTTGCATTTTGTGGTACTTTTCCTGTTGAATGTGGCTATATATGATTTTAACTTTCTTTTTAATTGCATCAACCTCCGGGCTTCATTCCCAACCATGACCCAAGGTGTGGGCAAAGGGGAAGGGGCACGCTGACCCTATGTGGACCCAATGGGGAAATGTGGACCTAGGTGGGAGAAATGATGGATGGGTAATAATGAGTGGAAAGAGGGTAATATAAGCAGATAAGGGAGCGAGACCACACAACCAAAATCGGGGTTTCCCGTGAAATACCATCCCTGAAACTAAATGGTCAGTAAAAGAGATCCCACGGGACTAGAATGCATGGTTAATTCCTAAAAGGGGCCTGGGGGATGGAAGCACAAACCTAGCCCTTTCTTTTCACCAAATCACCCCATTAATCCATGCCCATAAGTGTCCATGATAAGTAAACTACAAAACTCAATTTCAAAATGAGAAGGTGTACCTTTAGCTTCGGGAGACCCACCTTCAAACATACGATTATGGTAGATGGGCGAGGGATCACATGGTTGGCTCAGGTGGCAGAGAATCGGCACAATGAGATAGCTGAGGGATGCAAGGGGCTGCTAGTTGCTGTCTGAGGACCATCTTGGAAAAAATATTTCTCCTAGGGATATTACCCACAAAATGGTGCGTAACAGGTGCCAACCTACAAGTGGCATCAATCCCCTCTGTTGCTTTATAGGCACTTGCCTATAGGAGACACTAATCCCCTTTGTTGGTCTACGTGTTTTTGCCACCTAATCCACACCTTGGGTTACATTGAAGTAATATTTAATCCACTGGGTGTGGCCTTGGGGCAAGTCTCGAATTGAGTTGCTGTCACTCAATCTCAACTCCTTTGTCTACGCCAACTCCTAGCAAAGCTAAGGGCATAATCCCTAAGAAGATAAGCTAAGGCTAAGTAAGCTATTAACAATGTTAAACAAATTGTTCTAAAAGTTTGATTAAATTTACCAAAAGCATGAAATTAAGTGCATGTAACTTACAAGCATATAAATAAACATTTCGTAAGCAAATAATATGAAATGGCAATAAAGGCCAGTGCTAGAAAAGTAAATGCTTGCTTGAAAAGTAAATGCGGGAAAATGGAATTCGTGGTCGAAAAGACGCTGGCGTGAAAGGTTTTGAATTTTTCCCTTGGTTAATTTGATTAAGTATTCTCTTGGATTATTAGTGTGTGCAATGGAGGGATGGATATGTGATCAGTGTGATTGCAGGAAAGATAAATCTACTCTAATGTTTATTTCCTCTTTCACCTATGCCATTCAAATGAGACCGAGAAGGTTTGCTTGGAGAACCAACAAGAAGAAGCTTAGTTTTTAAGGCATTCCCTTGATATCACAAGTGAAAAATTCTTTCCCAAACTCATGATAAGTGGTTAAAAGGTTTTCCCTATTAAACTACTCAACCAACAAGAGTCTTCTCTGAATCATGCCAAAGATCGAGCTTTTGCTTGTGATGGCTGAGAGCATAATAGGACCCAATGGGAAAGATTCACTACTTTATGTGGAAAAAAAATCTAATCTACAACATAAGTGAAATCTAATCTACTAAAGAAAATAAATCTAATGTAAGATGTTTTGTGACGCATTGGTTGTTTTAATCCAAATAAGAGACACTATGAAAATTGAGACCAAACAAAAAAGACCCTCTCTGGGTAAGGGGGAATGGGATGCTTAGGGGACTCCCCTAGCTCCCTAAAGGTTAAAATGGTTGTTATGATGTTGGATATCCCTTATGAACAAAGGGAAACAATGGTTTTGATATTCTTTTACAAGGAGGATGTTTATGGGTTTCTTCCGGGTTCCTTGGATGGTTCAAGTCAGCAAAAATCTGGCAACACCTCCCCTTGTATGTTCTTGGACTTGCAAAAAATCAGCGAACAAAGACTTGTGAAAGATGCCCCAAAACACTTTGGGAACACCCACAAAGTCAGTAGAAAATTACGGAAAATTCCAAGTGAATTTTATTGAAGAAAAGAAGCAAATTCTACTCTAAAACAACTAAAGAAAAGCCAAAATAAATTAACTTTTCCTAGTTGCTTACCGTTGTTGCTAGGACAACAGCAAATTAACACTTGATATGTTAGATATGACCATGAAATTTCATAAAAATAAGGAATTTGGTGAGATTTTTCCAGAACTTGTTAGCAAGAGGAGAGGAGAGAGTTTGAGTGGAATCTTTAAGTAGATGGAGCTATTGTTGGTGCTTAGTGGGAATGCAGCTCCTTATGTGTTGAAAGACAATGGATACTCTAATCAAAGAGGACCGAATCCTTCAATCTTGAGGTAGCTGCAATTTCTTAAGGGACTTGCCAAGAAAATGTTTAAAATAGGTACAATCTTACACCTCAAACTTGGAAAGCATGGCAATCAAAATAGAATATGTAATCTTTCATTACAAATGTAAGACATCAAGAAGATAAACAAATAACCAAATTTGCTAATCTACAACTATGGGCAGCAATGCCCCTTTAAAGGCCTATAATAACAAAATTCAAAGCAAATGCATTATAAACAATATTACATTATGTAGAACATTAGAAATCAAGCCACCACACAAGAAAAATGCACCATGGTGGCCTCCAAAGCCTTTCATTTTATTCTGCTACGATAAAACAATTACAATGAGCAACAATATTCTCTTACCTAGTCGTTCCAACTCCCTCAACAATGAAAGAGCGCTGCAATTTATAGATGCCAAAAGGAGGGATGACCTTCATGGGATCCGTGCAAGCTTGGGAGAGAGAGCCACATGTGTGGGAGATGGAATTGCCATATGTTGAGTGGCAGCTGCCACAACTCCCACATAAGACCACTAAACACCCACTAGCATTAACTCGTGCCACACGTGTGAGGGAAGGTGGATCCCTCCTTGGGATTTGTGTCCATTGTTGAAATATGTAACTAGGTTCAGTGTTCATAAATGTATTTGAGTCACAATGAAATCTATTTATCAAAAGAATGAAGAAATATTATTATTATTATTATGACGTATTAAAGCATGGGTTTCATGCTTGGGTCATCATGTTTTAATTCAAAGTCCCCATTGAGGACTTCTAGGATTTATTCTGAGTCATTAGAGTCATTGTCCATTAAAAGAGACCCTTCTTGGCTTTTGAATCATGTAAAAGGAATTGATATTGAGTCGAATATGATATTTGTCCCCTCCACACCAAGTCGACCTCAAGGAGATCAAGTCAGCTTCAAGAAGGACAAGTCAACCTCACTGGAGGTATGGCTGCCATCATTGCAAAATCTTCCTCCAACCTAAAGGATAGCCTATCTATCTCATCATGTGCTGTTGCCTGGTACTACTTCTCCTGCTTGTCCTTCCTTTAAGGACACTGAGTACTGTAGTGGCCAAACTCGCCACACCTGAAGCATTTGAACTTAGATAGGTCCTTCTTCTTCTGCTCCCCTTGCCCCTGACTGGGAAGCTTAGATGCTAGGGCCACATTCTCCTCCTCACTCTTCATGCCCTTGTTGTTGCTGCAATTGAGTGTGCTCTTTAACAGAGCCCGCCGCAATTTCTCCTGCTGTAGATCAAACCACATCCTGTCCCACCTTGGCAAGGTATCTCTGCGCAAGATACTTTGGACAAATACCTTCCAGTCCTCTCAGACACTGTTTGGTGCCAGTCGTACAAGCTCTGTGGGTTGAGGTGCTGACCCAACAACTGATAGTTGATCTCGAACTTCCTGAATCTGAGTGAGAAAGGCATCTATGTTCTCGCCCTTCTGCATTTTGGTGTTCCTCAACTTCCCCTGGAGGTACATCTTATGCTGCTTGGAAGAACTCTGAAATAGCTCAGACAAAGCATCCCGCATCTCCTTGGCCATACCTATCTTTGCCACGTGTGAGACTAGGTGATCTCGGATTCCATCCAATATCAACCTCTTGGCCTTCGCCATTTCCTTCTTGTACTCCTTCTGTTGATCGGGGTCCTGGGGAACTGCGACCACACTCGCTGCATAGGTCTTCAAATCATATTCATCTAGAAAGAATAACATCCTAGCCTTCTAGATGACATAGTTGGAGGCTCCCTCCAATCTGTCTTGGTCCCTGAGCCGAGTTGTGGCCATCTTTGATCTGTCGAAAACTCCCTCTTTTGTGAAAATTCTATCACTGCAACAACTGATTTATTTTTCCTACTTATTCCACAATAAGTTATTTATGAAATTACTTCAATAAACATTAAAATAAATACTGCTGCAGATATCACACCGTAATACAGAAACAAACATACGCACAAGCATTAACACATTGACAAAGATATTTTGGAAAATAGTCCCTGGAAAAATCCAATGTGGGAAAATCAATGCAGCAAGGGAGGATTTTATTATTCAGCGATTCTTCAGTAGAACAGGGTGCCAAACTGGCTTACCCACAGAGAGAAATAATTCTCCAGCACTTCTCCCAATCCCAGCGTCAGCACGGCTGACCTCTGCGTGGCTCTCAAACCCTCTGCGCCAACCCCTGCTTGATTGTGTCAAGCTTGGGCCTCTTTGTGTCATCGATGCAGGCCCAACTATTGACTGCGCAGTCTTCTGCAGCCTCTGTGTTTGCCTCTCTTGTCTCAGTGCTGATCTCCAGTGGCTGATCCCATCTCTCTGCTCTGTACTTGCTACCTCCTGACTGCTCACCAGACCACTGGTTCAATTTCTCAGCTAACCCCGCTCCAGAAATTGAACTGACTGGTCTCCCTCAGTGTGTTCTCCAAGTGACCCTCAAGCCTCCTCTTATACTTTTCTCGTTGACAAATCAACGGCCGAGATTAAGTCCCTAATCAACGGCTAAGATTCGATCTGGCTTTATCCATGACTTTTGGATCATTCTAACATAGTTTTATATTAATTCACATTAATATTTTATTTTCCCTAAGTTTAGACTTAGGGACTTCATTAAAAATATTAATTATTTTAATATCTCCCAAACTGTTTAGAATCTGCCCAAATCCTTTCTGGGTATTGGAGATTTCATGTGCCTTAGCCTCTCCAACAATTTTTGTGGCTAGAGCACATTCGATGCTATCCCAAATCAACACTCCCTCTTAGCGAGGACTGTTCTCTAGTAATACTCCTCACTGAGTGTCACCTTGATCATCCGACATCGGTCCCTGTGCTGATGCTAAGTCTCCTTGCCCAGCATCCTTTGCACTGCTGCATCCTGTACTGCTGCCCATGGCTCTGCTATTGCCACTGCTGCAACTGTATGACAACTCCCTCTGCATCCGTGCTGTTGCTAGTCCTTTCTCCCAACACTGCATCGACACTGCAACTCCCTCTGCATCCTTGTTGTTATCACTCCCATTTCTGCTACTGAAATGGGTTCTTTACCATCCCCATCTTTTCCTTGAAGTAGTCAAACTTTGTCCTTCTAAGGGCCTTGGCAAGGATGTCCACCACCTGTTCTCTTGTTGGAGTGTAGCTCAACTTACAGGTCCTCGTAGGACATAGTCCCTGACAAAGTGACACCGGATATCAATATGCTTTGACCTATCATGAAACACTGGATTCTTAGAGAGCTTGATGCAACTCTGATTATCACACATGATCCTGTTCGCCTCCATATTCCTTTTGAATAGGTTCACAAGCAATTTTCTAAGCCATATGGCCTCACACGAAGCTGTGCTTGCCGCCATATGTTTTGCCTCAAATGAGCTCAGAGCCACAGACTTCTGTTTCCTACTGCACCAGGAGGTCACTCTTGATCCATTGTTGAAACAGCACCCAGAGGTACTTTTCTGATCCACTGAACTTCCTGCCCAATCTGCATCAGTAAATCCACTCAATCTGATATCCTTACTTCTGGTGTACAAGAGTCCATAATTGACTGTTCCTTGTAAATACCTGAGAACATGTTTGGCTGTTGCCCAGTGCGTCCTCTTTAGTTCCACCATGAATTGACTGAGGGTGTTGACAGCGTAGCAAATGTCTGGCCTGGCATTGACCAAATACATCAGGGACCCTATGAGCTGCGTGTATAGGGTGGGATCGACATCCTTGTCTTCTGATGCATCAATCTTCTTCCAGTTGGTGATCATTGGCGTAGCCATAGGTCTACAGTTCTCCATCCCGAATCTTTTCAGGATTTCTGTAGCATACCTCCCTTGCCCAAGGAAGATTTCTCCCTTCTGCTGCCAAACTTCCAACTCTAGGAAGTAGTGCATTCGTCCCAAATCCTTCATATCGAATTCTGTGGCTAGATTCTTCTTGCAGTCCCCAATGAGTCTGAATGATCTCGTCAGATTGAGATCATCCTCATACAATACTAAGATTAGCGGCTCGTTCTTTACAACCAGATAATAGAGGTTCAGATCCGCGTCACTCTTGACAAACCCCATCTTCTGCAAGTAGCCATCTATTTGACCATACCATGCTCTCCATGCCTGTTTCAGCCCATACAAGGCTTTCTTCAATCTGCATACATGAGACTTCTTTTCATGAGTTTCAAAGCCCTCTGGTTGTTCAATGTATACCTCCTCTTCTATTACCCTGTTCAGAAATGCCATTTTGACATCCATCTGATGGATCTCCCATCCCATCTGGGCTGCAAGAGATATCACGATCCTAATAGATGTATACTTGGCTACCGGGGCGAAGGTCTCCTCATAGTCAATCCCTTCTTTTTGAGCATACCCCTTAGCCACAAACCTGGCCTTGTATTTCTCAACACTACCGTTTGCAGCGTATTTGATCTTGTAGATCCATCTTGAACCTACCACTGATCTGTCTTGAGGTCTTGGCACCACCTCCCAGACATCGTTTACCATTATGGAGTTGTATTCCTCTACCATCGCATCTAGCCAAACCTGATGTTGAGCTGCCTCCTTGAAACTGGCAGGCTCTCCATCCTGAGCTACTAATGCTTGATATCTATCTGGTTGTTTTCGCTCCCTCTTATTGTTTCTTGGCGCATCGATGAAGTCCTCTGCATCTCGCAGAATTTGACGAAGTTCCCTGCTAGTTCTTCCTCTGCTAGCAGGTGCTTCTGTTCACTCCTCCTCATCCTGAGAATCTTCCTGTCTTGAGGAAGAATTCTTTACTTCTGTTGGTTGAAGAGGCTTGACCAATGGCTTCTCTTTCGACTGGTCCTCGGAAGGCATCTCGCAAGATCTTCTGAAAGCCATGTCCTCCATGAACTTTACATCTCGTTGTACTACTACCTACCTGCTCCTTGGAAGATAGATTTTGTATGCCTTAGCGTTCTTGCTATATCCCACAAGATATCCATTTTCCACAGTCTGATCCAACTTCTTCTTCTTTTCTTCGAGTATGCAGCAATATGCTAGACTTCCAAATATCCTGAAATGACTGACTTCATGTGTCTTCCCTGTGAAGACTTTCTTTGGAGTAATCTTACCTATTGCCCGATGAAGAGTCCTGTTCTGAACGTAGACTGTGGTGTTGCATGTTTCTGCCCATAGGAATTTTGGCATATCCTGATCATACATCATGGCTCTAGCTGCTTCTACAATAGTCCTGTTCTTTCTTTCTGCTACCCCATTCTGCTCCGGATTATATGGAGCAATCCACTCTCTTTTGATGCCCTCCTTAGCACAAAAATCAGTGAAGTCCTTATCGACATATTCTCCACCATTATCTGAGCGCGAAACTTTTATTTTCTTCCCAGTGAGATTCTCTACCAGAGCCTTGAACTCCTTGAATCTACAGAAAACCTCATGCTTGGTTTTCAGAAAATAAATCCAAGTTTTCCTTGAGTGGTCATCAATGAAGGTAAGGAAATACTTGGCACCACAGAGAGCTTTGACGAACATAGGTCCACAGATATTAGAGTGTATAAATCCTAGTACACTCTTGGCCTTGTGTTTGCTCCTAGGAAATGCTACCTTGGTATATTTTCCTAGAGCACATCCCCTGCATACATCATCTCGTTCCGTACTCAGATTCAAAACTCATGTTACAGTGCTCCTGAGAATTCTCAGAGCTCCATGGTGCAAGTGACCCATTCTTTTGTGCTATAGTTCGTTCAAGTCCTTGTCTCCATCACTGCCTATTAGAGCCATTGGTGATTCTAGTTGCAATCTATACAACCGATTACTTTTGATCCCGATCTGCACTTTCTTTTTCCAGCTCGGGTGTTTGACGTATACCTTCTCCTTGATGAAGTAGACATCATAGCCCTTGCCTTGTAGTTGCGACACAGAAAGTAAGTTCATCCCCAATCCTGGTACATGCAGCACTTTTGTAGCATATAATCGTTCTCCTTTGAAAAACTATGTTACCCTTCCCTACTGAAGTACACATTGCCTTGTTCCCCATGGTGATCTGAAAGTTCATCTTCTCTTCTCGATATTCTGAGAAACACTCCCTGATTCCCGTCATAAGCCACGAAGCTCCACTGCCTATATACCATACTTTTGATGATGCAACACTAGTCATACATGCTACTTCTTCTTCCAGCCTGGAAGCCAACATAGATAAATCAAAATCTCTCTCTTGTGCAATCTTTTGAAAATCTGTGTGAGTCCCCTAACGTGGATGCCTCTGCATCGTGGTCTCGACCCATAAATGATTTTCCCTTTCTGTCTCTGATTACTCGCTCTGATACCATGTGGAAATTCTATCACTGCAACAACTGATTTATTTTTCCTACTTATTCCACAATAAGTTGTTTATGCAATTACTTCAATAAACATTAAAATAAATACTTCTGCATATACCACATCGTAATACAGAAACAAACATATCCACAAGCATTAACACATTGACACAGATATTTTGGACAACAGTCCACGGAAAAACCCAATGTGGGAAAACCGGTGCAGCAAGGGAGGATTTTATTATTCAGCAATTTTCTAGTACAAAATTGCTCCAGAAATTGAACGGACTGGTCTCCCTCAGTGCGTTCTCCAAGTGACCCTCAAGCCTCCTCTTATACTTTTCTCGTTGACAAATCAACAACGGAGATTAAGTCTCTAATCAATGGCTAAGATTAGATCTGGCTTGATCCATGACTCTTGGACCATTTTAACACAATTTTATATTAATTCACATTAATATTTTATTTTCCCTAAGTTTAGACTTGGGGAATTCATTAAAAATATTAATTATTTTAATATCTCCCAAATTGTTTAGAATCTGCCCAAGCCCTTCCTGGGTATTGGAGATCTCATGTGCCTTAGCCTTTCCACCAATTTTTGTGGCTAGAGCACATCCGATGCTACCCCAAATCAACATCTTTCCCTCCACTTGGCTGCTGGATCTACTATACATGCTCCCTTCTGGAGTGAGAAAATCTGCACTCAGCTGCTGCTAATATGCTGCAGAAAAACCGAACTTCTGAGACTCGAAGTTCCCTAAGAGAAATTTTCCCTTTGCTGTGTGTGCTTGTCTCTTTTGCCCGATGCTGATTCTGCTGCAAAACCCTCTGTGTCCAACTAGAAATCTACTCGGCGAAAATTTGAGCTGCTGCTTCTCCCTATGACTATTGGATTCATTATCCCGGGCAAATCAAATTTTTTGCAATCCTGTAACTGAAAATCGACTCTCTTGCCCAACAATTCGAACTGCCCAACTGTGTATTGCGCAACCTCTGAGAATTTTGGCATGTTGCTCCCTCTGAACAATGAAATTCTCTCCTTCGCTTCCAAACTTCTCGACTGATCACTTATTCTTTGATACTATGTGAAAATTTCGCGCTACGAAATTATTCTGCATCTCATAAAATTTTGCTATGAAATATTATTGCAACAACTAGAATTAATTCTTCTAACTGCAATTAAATTATGCAGTGTATTGCTTACGACGACAACAAATTAATCACTACTGCAAACTTCACAAAAAAACTTCGGAAAATAACAGTGCTAGAAACTGAGAAATCTAGCACACACAAATAAAAATTTAACACAATTATTTTTTGGACAAATGTCACTGGAAAAATCCAACTTGGGAAAACTGGTGCAACAACTGAGGGTTTTATCATTATGTAACCGTGAGAAATTTTGAGTACAATAATCTGGATGCAGATATCTAGCTATCCTGCAGAGAAAATACTCGCAAAAATATCTAGAGGGACATTACCCTCTCTATGGGCAAATTCGGCATTAGACTGCATTTGAAAAGCAAGCCGTCCAATTGGGTTTGCGCAGGCCCTGCGTCAGGCTGAAGCTGCCTACCCAATGCTGCACGAAGCGGGGACGAAACGGGGACGTTTTTTGGAAGCGGGGACGCGAAAGCATCATTTTCCAAAAATCTAGGAAGCGAAGCGTCTACTAAATATATATAATTTTTTTTTAATATTTTTTTTGCATTTATATTAAAAAAAAGTCCAAAATACCAAATTAGTTGTATAAGACATGAAAACATGCATATTTTTACATAAATCAAGATAGATATGGCATCCATTGTACATCAATGATTAATTATTCCAGCGTCAACCATCTACAATCTAGATTCCTCTTCTCTTGTCTAGCCTTTGCCTCTACTTCAATTCTATAGGGATTTAAGTCAACATTGCCTAATTTTGATCAAACAGCTTAATCCAAACCTTATAATATGGTAGAGAAAGCTTAACATCCCTGATGAATGATTTTGACTTGAGTGAAGGGTACATAATTGCTAAGGTCATGGCAAAGGAGTTCAACAATGAATAACACCAACATTGGGGTACATATAGGGCTTGTTGCTCTTGATTAAATGCCAATCACGTGCCCTCATACATGATATAATCCAATGAAACACCACAATCCCATTGATCTTGAAAACTGTTAAGTCTGCTGAATTTTGAATGGGATATGAAATTCTATTTTCTCCATATGAAGTCTGATGAGGTTGGAACCATTCTCAAACATCAGTCATTTCATGGTAATGTTAAAAATTTAAGTAAAAGGATGTCTCCTTTATCTTTCATTTCCATCCTTTTACTTTAAGAATTTAACATTACCATTAGGGAGCATCAAGGGGTACCTTGGGAGTATTCGGAAAGTGTAGTTCCTCACAAAACAGTTCGAAATTTCCAAAAACAAAAAAAACAAAAAAAATCCCTGCGGAATCGTCCACCTTCTCTCAGATCCGCTTGCGATCCGCGGTGGATACATGCCCGAACCTCCACAGATCCGCACCCGATCCTTTCCGGATCCGCGGATGGGGAAGTAGGAGTCATGGATTGGGCAGTAGGAGTTGCGAATCGGACAGTAGGAGTCGCGGATCGGGCAGTAGGAGTCACAGATCGGGCACCCACGAATCCAAATTTGCAGGAATCGCCAAAAAAAGGAGGAACCGCGGATCCGATTTTCTGATCCGCGGTTTCGTCGAAGGATCGATGGTGGATTTGTACGGGACGCAGATCTGCCTTTGGATCCTTGGGGGGCGATGGTTCCTGCAACACTGTGCCTACCACACGTGTTGCCCGAATTGATTGCTAATCAAGCTGTCCTGCTTGCTGTTGACTGGGAAAACATTTCTCCGACACATTGGAAGCTCTTCTTGGCCTCTGGAATTGAAAACGTCTTCCTTCATAGCAAATCAAACTGCCTTCTTCAGGTTCTGCACTGCCTCCTAGAGAAATCTTGGCCTCTTTGCAAATGCACTTGCTGGATCTAGAAAACTTCCTCCAACCTCATTGCCCCTGCCCCTCATTGTCTTTGCCCCTCACTATCTTTGCTTTGATCTCTGGCTCCCCGACAATTGCTGCTGCTCTCTAGAAATTGAACTGCCAAGGAAATCGAACTTCTCAAGTGTCTCTGGTGTGTTTCTCCAAGTGCCCATTGATTTCTTCTTATAATCCTCTGTTGGAGTACCAATGACCAAAATTAGATCTTAAGCAAGGGCTCAGATTAATTTTTTGTCAATTCTCACCTTGACTTAATTAATTATGATTAATTAACCAATTTTCTCTAAGTTTAAACTTAGGAAACATTAAAAATAGGTTAATAATCTAATTAAGTCAACTCTAGCTGGAATTTCTAGAAACGATTTTTGGGTTCTGGAGATCTCATGTATTCTAGCCTCTCCACGAAGTTTCGTGACTAGAACACTTCCGATGCTACAAAAACTAACATGCAATTGGTTCAACTTCCACACTCAATCTGTGTTCAAGTCCTAGCTTCAGACCTGTAGTTAAACCCAGTCAAAGTGCCCAAAACAGTTCGGTCAACCCTGCAATAGATTTGGTCAAAATCTCCAGCCAAGAGCTTGGTCAAAGCAATAGAAGATAGCCAAATCAAAACAAAGTCAATGCTGGTCAAAACAGTCCCAAAACAGAAAGTCAACACAGGTAAAACAGATCTCCTCCTCCTTCGCATGTGTGAAGTATCTTCTGCAAGTTGTACGAACTATGTTTGATGTGATGGATGATCCAAATGAGCTCCAACATAAGGTCTATTTATATGTGTCCTCGAAGGTCAATTTCGCTTGTGAGGCTGACTTGACTTTTTGAGTTTGACTTGGTCAAGGGTCAAAAATCAAATTTTCTCCAATTTTAAAGGTTATATTCGGACCATAGCTGCCTTTTTTCAACAAAAAACACTTGACCTTAGTCATGTCTTCCTCTAACAAGTACTATGATGGAAAAGAGACACTCTTGCACCTCAGGTTCTGCAGTACAAACTTAATGTCAACAACCCTTGCATATAGTCGAAAAATAGTTAATACAAGTGAAGTTACTACAACAAGATAGGGGTTTTTCTGCTCAAGTTAGATTTCTATTAAGGTCAGCAATAAATGAGAAGATTCATCATCGTAATGCAACAACCTAGAAAGAGCTTTATCTCCTTTATGATGAGAAAAGAGCAAAGTAATGTGCAATAAATGGTTTTGCACAAGAGAGAGGATGAATGGTGATAAAATGAGGACAAAAGGGGTTTTATGATAAAATTTGTACCTGTTTCTGCTTGAAGAATATGAATTTATGACAAAATTGTCTTGATTGTCATCACCAAATTTTAATGGCAAACATTATGAATTTTCTGACATTGGTGAATTATTTCCGAGTTTCATTGTTGCTGATGTTGAATATGAAACATGAACTAGTTGACTAAGGCTACACATTAAATTGAGGGGAATGATGCAAAGTCATGGGCTATAGCATTTTCTTTTGTTTGTTTGTTTGATTTGTTCGCAGATTAGTACCTATACCATGCACAAGATAATCACATTACATTGCTTTGTTTTTAGGACATTAAGACATAAAAGAGGATGTAACAACTATGTCACCTCTTTCTTGTAAAACATATCTCACCTAATAATGCAACAATTTTTGCACATGAGAGGTCAACATCGATTGTTGCTTTGGTGAAATAACAGCCATGAACATAGGTACTCCTATGACCAAATATTAATTGCAAATGAATACAAGCATTAATAATTAGAGTTTTTGATTTGATAGATTCCTCTGATACACTAGCGTGCAACTTAGGTTATGGGGACTTTGATTTGAACTAAGTCATCTGCTATATTATCTATCCTGCTTGTACTTGTTGACATGTATATTCTCCTACATAGATACTTGTTGTACATCTAAAAAGATAATTTAGTCCAAAATGTAGTGAATTTACCTTTCAAGGATCATGTGCTTCATGTTTTTGTTTATCATGATTATTAATTTGTCTTGCATTGTGTATGATCTAGGACTATATAGTGGACTTGGGTGGATGACCCTTGGGAAAGCTTCTGCCTTGGGAGTGCGCTTTGGAACATATGAGCTTTTGACAGCTTTCTACAAAGGTATGTTTTATGTTTCTGACAGTTGACTTAATAAAAAATTATCGAAATTGTCCTTAGAGAATTGTTTTTCTAGGTGGTCTTTTTTGTTGTGATAGGACTTTATATATTGTTGATGCTAATTTTTTATCCCCAAGGAAAAAAAAATATTGTAGTTTTATTTCTGATAGAGAACAAAATTACAAGCATAGATGCCCAGGGCATTCCTCTGGCTGAGATAAGATATATAAGACAAAGTAATTTTATTAATGTCTGAGAGATGACCACAAAAGTAGGTCAATGGGACTGAAGAGTACAACCAATGTGAATACAATGTCTGAGTGGCAGCACAACTCCTTGAAAATTGCGAAATTAATACAAAGAAGGAAGCCTACAGTGACCAAGGTACGATGATACAAAATAGTGAGTGAGATTGTCGAAGACTGGAAAGGTGGATAACCCAACCCAGGAACCTGTCGAGAGAGATTGGGAGAGGAAGATTGAATGATGGGGCCGATGATGTCAAGGTCCCCAGAGATTGCTGGTCTAGGGCAAGGGGGATAGATTGGGCAAGGGTCATCAGAGTTTTCTGGCACCATTGAGGAGTCTGGTTGGATGATCTGGTGGGGAGGCTGTATGGGAAAGGGATACTCCTAACATCTCAGGTCAGAAGAAGGAAATGCCAAATGGCTCTCTAGTACCTCGTTTGGATTTGGGAGGTAGTCTGACAGGTGGGGCATGTTCTAGTTGGGATCAGTCTGGAGCTGATGTTTCTATTGCTCTGAGGATGTGTGGACTGATGTATGGAGTCTGGACCAACATCTCCAAATTGGCTCCAATAATATAAGGTGGACTCACCATAGTTGTCTAAAACGCCAAAAAAACATGGTTATCTCCACAAGAACAGGCAACCAAAAACAGGGTTCTCTATACAAAATTCCTTCTTATAAGAGATCATTGAAGTGTTTCAAGGACTAAATCAGAAAAAGGGATCAGCAAAGCATCAAAATAAAGGTCATTGTAACAGCAGCTAAAAACAGAAATTGTAAACCCTATACAGAGTATATGTATCTCATAAAAAGCCAGTGAGATGTTATGCTAGATGGAGCCAGGATTCGTGAAAAAATTCAGAGGAGGCCTCCTCAGTTTTTTCTTGTACTTTCCATGAGCCTTGGTCTATTTCCAATCCAATTTTGAAGAAGCAATCTGTTTCTTTGTTTCTTTCACTGTAAACATGATCAAAGGTGAGAAGTGAAATCCATAGGACAGTTTTTAATATTTTGAAAATGATGCATGAGAGCATAATTTTATAGAGTGTAATTCCCATTCATCCAATTTATGATTAGTTTAGAGTGTCCATATATATGCAGCAGAGTTATTCCTCTTTCCCTGGCTAGCTGTATGGTAAGTTTACGGGCCATGAGTTCGCCGAAGCTATTGGTGGCTGTACCAAGTCTTGCTGAGGAGGAGTGGGATTGATTTCTTTATTGGTGAATAATCCCACGGTCCCACCACCTACTCCTATTAGGAAGAGACTTTGTTAGTATATCAACTACCTGATCATTAGTCGGGACATACTGTAGCTTCACGATCCCATCCTGCACCAAGTTCCTAATTTAGTGGAACTTATTGTTGATATGCTTCGTCCTAGCATGAAACACGAGATCTTCAAACATCTTGATACAACTTTGATTGTCACAGTTGATCACAATAGGACTTAGAGTCTTCTCGAACAAATTTGTCAGAAGCTTCCTCAACCATACAACCTTCTTTCTTACTTCACATGCTGCCACATACTCAGCTTCAACACTTCTCAAAGCAATGAGATCTTGCTTTATGCTAATCCATGAGATCATGGCAGATCCCAAACTAAAGCATCCACCTGTAGTACTTGTTCCATCAGTCTCACTGCCACCCCGATCAGAATCTGTGAAGCCACTAAGCTTGACTTCCTTGCTATTGTACTTTAGGCAGTGATGTATAGTGCCACGAAGATATCTCAATATATGCTTGGCAGCTATCCAGTGATCATGACGAGGCTCCAACTAAAACTGACTAAGAATGTTCACAGCAAAACATATATCCGGCCTAGTATTTACCAGATACATCAGAGAACCCACCAACTTACGATAGGAGGTAGGATCTACGAGACTTGAGTTAGAGCTCCTCAACTTCTTGAGATTGGTGATCATAGGAGTAGTCATGGGCTTGGAATCCATCATCCCAAATTTCTGCAACAACTTGATGATATACTTTCCTTGCCCCAGATATATCTCCCCAGGTTTCTGCCATACTTCTAGACCTAGGTAATAGTGCATCAATCCCAGATCCTTCATCTCAAACTCGGCTGCCAACATCTTCTTGCATTCTTGTATCCTTCGCTCCACACCTGTAATGAATAGATCATCCACATATAGTAGAATAATGACTGACTCATTATCCACAACCTTGATGTAGAGATTTGGATCAACAATACTTTTCACGAACCCAATTCTTAGAAGGTATGCATCCATTCTTGCATACCATGCCCTAGGAGCTTGCTTCAAACCATATAGGGCCTTCTTGAGTCTATAGACATGAGTGTCTTTGCTATTTACATCAAAGCCTTCAGATTGTTCAATATATACTTCCTCATCGATGGTCCCATTTAGAAATGCTATCTTTACATCCATTTGATGGATATTCCATTCCATTGTAACAGCCAATGAAACTAAAGATCTAATGGTAGTATGCCTGGTGGTGGGTGCAAAGGTTTCTTCATAATCTATGCCTTTCTTTTGAGAGAAACCCCTTGCAACAAATCTAGCTTTGTATTTGTCTATACTTCCATCTATTGATTTTGGGTAGTATCGGATGTGCTCTAGACATGAAATTTGGTGGAGAGGCTAAGGCACATGAGAATGTAACTTTTACTTTAAGAATTTAACATTACCATGAATTGCATATCAACACTAAGGCCATAGGCTTGAACATTAGGCTGCCCCATTCAACAAAATTTTGTTTCCTATCTTCAATAGCTCCTTGTATCACTCTTGAATTGGTATGAAGCGAAAATAAAAAAAGGCGAAAAAGCCCAAAAAAGTCATTTTATTGCTGAAACGTGGTCGTATGACCTGGAAACGCATTTCAGTCCGTATTGGGCCATGTTTCAGCCTCGTGAAATGTGCCAATACGACCTGTAACATGCGTTTCAGTGTTTCCGTATCGTTTTTGGTTAGAAACGCCCTCTGACCCAACATTTCCTGCAACATAGCTCGATATAGAGGGTGGTAGCTGAAGCTCCCCTATGATTCTTCTTATTTAGATTCGAGAATGATTCAACATATAGAGTTGAGCAGAGATGAAGCATGATTTGATGACAAACAATGATTACATGATGTAGTTGGAATTTCTCCCGAGCTGAGAGGGAGTGTTAATTTGGCAGCTTAGTGACAAATTCCAATCATTGGACTAGATTCCTCGTTCTGAGAGGACCAAAATTGATGTTTGGAGCACTGGATTTGGATAAGAGAAAGTGTATTTTTGAAGGGAAGCCCACAATGTCACATTTGATCAAGTCGGTCTAGAGGACAAATTGCCCCTCCTCCAATGCCTCTAAATACAAGTCAAGGAGGCTCATTTGTGACATCATCATCACATCATCTCATCTCCTCTTCTTGGGTTCGATCGTGTGAAAATTGCAGATAAAACAAATTAACAATGTACAGAAAACAAATTAATTCAACAAGAAAATCCTGCAAGAAAATTATATATGAGTAGACCAGTGCCAATATACTTGAAGAACTAACATGCTCAAAGTGAAATCACAATACTTGCATGTAAAATATGTCTTTCAAGATGCAGTAAATTGCTAGAATGGGAAAGCTGCCAAATAAATGTTAGTACAAGAGATATCGAAATGTGAGCAATTAGATACGACTTGCAGAAAGGAAAACTCATAGTTTGAAAGCAATGCTGAAAGGAAGTATGGTAACATCAAATAGCCATGAGCAAATATAATGGTATTGCAAGTGAGATAGAAAAGCCCACAAAGCAAAATGATGCCAAATGAGA
This sequence comes from Pinus tabuliformis, assembly GCA_031772625.1. NCBI lineage: Eukaryota > Viridiplantae > Streptophyta > Pinopsida > Pinales > Pinaceae > Pinus > Pinus tabuliformis. The sequence continues at coordinate 742,331,710 of CM062815.1, forward strand.
TGATTCCATGTTAGACTACGTGAGATGTAAGTTATCTTGGTTAATTTTAAATGATTTATGGTAAGAAATTTCGCTTGTCAAATTTTTACAAGGTAAAGATTGGTGTGAGTTGCAAGGAAGATGGGCTGAGGAGGCACTAGTCCTTCATTAAGGATACCCTTCCCAGGTCCTTGCAATCCATATGCCTTCGTTCCTACAAGGGCTCGGCCACAAGAGAATTGTTAGGTCACACATTTTAACCTTACTCCACACCAATTGAAACAAAATCAGAAAATTTTTGTCCTAAGATATCTATTCAACTAAGCTTATGCTTGCAGGTAGTTTTTTTAGAAATGCAAGCCTAATTTAGGATGCAAGTGAAATGCCTAAGTGCTAATGCAATGCTTTCAAGATATGTATTGATAACAGTGTGCTTCCAAAACTTTGAAATGACGCTCAATAGAACATGTACCAACGAACTCAAGTGAAATAATGGAGCGAAGATTAGCTCAATGTTCTAAAATACCAACTCACAAGTCTTGAAATAAAAATGATGTATTATGATAATTATCTAACTGAAAATTTTCATGAGATCATAAGCTAACGAGTTGCTTGTAAAGGGAATGAGCTATGAAACAATGTGCACAATTAGATCGCCCAAGCTAAGTTGCAAATAAATGGACTTGTAAAGAGTTGCTCCAAAGGAGTGCTTAAAGTGAGAATACAAAGTTTGCAAATAAACCAAGTTGAGCATGGAACTTCAAAACAAGTATATAAAATTTCAACTAGATGACTTGAAATAAAAACTAATGATTAGCATGAAAACATGAAAGTATTTAGCTTGCCTAATGAAATGAAGAAAGCATTAACACATTTAAACTAACTTTAAACAAAAGAGAAAAGAAAAGCTAATAAAAACTACACAAGAAGCCTTTTCCCAAAAGAGGAGATGGATGCCAAGGGGATAGCTCCCCAAGCTCCAAGAAAAATGTCACCTTTTTTATTATTATGATCTTACAAGCTAAGAGCCTCTTTTATAGTTGGGAAAGGCTCAAATGCTTTAGGAAGGCTTATACAAATAATATCAAATCTTTGGAATGGGATGATCCTTCCCTTAAGCAAGATAGGGATGTTATTTTACAATGGTTTTGGCAATGAAGCACAAATGAACATTTCCATACAATAGTGAAACTTTCCAATAGGATTTATGCCTAAAATGATCAACCACTTTTGATAATGAAGTGTGCCCAACAAGACACAAATGAACATTTCCATACAATAGTGAAACTTTCCAATCGGATTTATGCCCAAAATGATCAACCACTTTTGATAATGAAGTGTGCCCAACAAGAGAGGTATAGGGCCCTGTTTTGGCCACTGTTATGACTGCAGAGAGGGAAGCATGTTTTTACTCTTTCAACAGAGATGTGTGGCAGCTCATCATGCAAGTAAACAAGAGGAAACTCCTCCAAAAAGTCCACGACCAATAAATTTAATGGGGATCCTTCAATAGCTCACGGCCTAGCAGAGAAAGGAGGCCTCCACAGGCTGGTTATGTCTGCAAAATTTTCGTGGATATGTAGCAGCTTTGGAACCCCAGATCCCTGCAAAGGTTGGAAATGAAATAAATCTTCTAAAGGCTGTCAAAATCTCTGCAAGACAAGCCCAAAGGTTAATTGAAAAACACCAAAATGAGAGATCAATATCTACAAATAATCTACAAAGCTAGACCAAGGAATAAGAGCAAGGCTCCCCTCCTTGCCTAACCTACCACATGCTCTTATTAGCTAATATAATCAATGTAAGCACAACATTTAAAAGAAATGATTTAAATGGAATAGACTTGACCACAAGCCCAAGCCAAAGAGACCCTGCAAACACAAATCAAATGATAAAACTTTGGGATATCACAATGTGGGTTCTTCCATGTTCATGCTCAAGAGTGGGTTGATTCCTCCAAGAATGTCCCCTCACGCTTGAGACTTGATCCAATTTTTTTTCTACAAAACTTCAAATAGAATCATTAGATCCACATGGGTTAGAAAAATATAATGAGAAGGAAATCTTAGAGATTTATATGAAAATCTACTAAAACATTCCTTATCTAGAATAAATCTCTAAAACCAAATGCTAGTGCAAGATAGCTCTACACTAACAAATCTTTAGCAAGCATATGGAAATAATAAACACAACATTACCAATAGAAAATGAAGCTCATGATCAAGAATTATACCACATCCATAGAAGAATAACACCTCATAGTGGAACCCCCAAGTCTTTTATTGTATCAAAGTGTAAGTGTACAAATCACGATAGTCTCCCCAAGCACAAGAGCTCGTTTTGTCATGGGAGAATAGGAGCCAATGGCTCATTTAAATAGGAGAATGGGAGAAAATCCCAATGTAAACCCCAATTCCAAGTGGAGAAATGGAAAACACCTCAAGGAAATTCAAATTTGCTGATTGGAGCTCCAAATGCCAATTGTGGAAACTAAATCTGGGAGGTGGCAGCACTATTCTTCTCATTTCTTGTTGGAAAATCGATAGAGATGGACGTTAAATGATTTTCCTCTTCATGACATTAACTTGTGATGTTTTCTTTATTAGTATTAGATCTTTTATTTATATTTTCTTATCATCAAGATTAATGCCAAGCAACAAATAGATGAGAACACAAGATGTAGGCACGCTACCAGGGCAAAACCCCCCTCGAGGGGAAAACCCAATCACAAACTCTTCCTTCAGTAGATTCAAAAGATGAGACGACCAAGACCCTTACAATCTAGACTCAAGACATCCTCCATCAAGTCATCCTTGAAAACTGTGATAGCACTTGGACCTTGATTGTGGTGAATCCTTCACACTGTGGTAGCACCAAATACTTCATTTTGTGATGGCATCGATCACAAAAGGTCTTCACTGTAATGTCGAGCCTTTTTGACATTGAAACACCATTTCTGAGCTCTTGTAGAGACACTGAGACTTCCTCTCTGTGGTTCGAACTCCTGTAATTGCACCTGAGAACCTTCTTGTCATATCACCGAAATAGAGCCTCTAAAAACTCTCGAAAATACATCTCTGAAATCCTAATCCGAACTCTTCTGTGGTTTACCAAAACTTTATCACTGAAACTTCTCTAAAAATGCGAGTTCTGAGATTATGAAATGCGAAAATCTCAGCTGGGTATATAGAGTTGTTCAGTCATCACTAATGGGCCGACATGACCATATGAATAGGTGTGTCACTGTATAAGGCCGACATGAATATATATTGAAGACAATTTATTTGAGGCTGACTTGTAGAGGCTGACTTGAAGAGGATGACTTGACGGAGGAGTCTTTGACCCAACAATAAACGACTTTGATAATAACCTAAAGCCTACATTGGAGGCTTGACCTATAATTGACCCAAGCATGAAACCCATGCTTTAATAAGTCAGTTCAACTTAATAATAAAATTATTTTCACTTTCTTTTGACAAATATATTACACTTGACTCAAGTACAATAATGAAGACCGAACCTAGTTACATTCTTCAACATCTCTCATGTGCAAAATTGAATTCCATCTTGCTGCTGCTAAGTGTGGAGATTGGTGGGTGGAAAGGAGAGCAAACTCTAGGAAAATATCAGTCAATAATCCCTGTTGTTCCACCCAAGGTTACTTGGGAGTGGGAGCGGGAGCGGAAGCGGGAGTTGGAGCAACATTTTTAGAAGCTCCCAGTTTGGGAGCGATTCCTGAAGCGTTTTTTATATAATATATATATTTTTATATTTTTTATATTTTGATGCATTGATGTCAACAAAAGCATGTAGAGTGATGACTTAGATATAAAAAACATAAAAAACATAGATTGAACCATATAACAACAATCATCTAGAAGTTATAATCTTCATCAACCACGTCCACAAGTTAGTAACATACAACATATTAGGTCTCATGATTGATGAATTTTAAAGTTTCAAGCTTTCAAATTTCAATATATAACATTTATCATATTTGATCACCAAAGTTGTACTTGTAAGCTAAGTGTAACCATTACAACAAAGAATATCTAACATGAAATGAAATGAAATGAAACAACTTTCAACTTTCACAAAGCATCATATTCATAATTCATTACCAATGAGTTATAATTGCCAACTTCAAACTTCAAACTTAAATTGTCATATGTTGTTTACAAAAAATATCATAATAAATATGAAAGAGTCAACAATGATTAAAACTACTAGAAACTAGAAAAGAAAAGTAAATCTATATCTGCAGCTTCCTCTTGCCATGATAAATGTCTAATTTCTGAGCAGGGCGTGATGGTCTTCTAGAAATCTCGTCCCGCATAGTCCCATGACCAAAACCAGAAGGCACATGCCCTCCACACAGTGTTTTAAGGTTCGGCCGGCTCGGAACCGATTTGGCCGAGTTGCTCCGAGTCAAGGCCTCACCGGCCGACTAGGCCAATGAACCGGTTTGGCCGGCTCGGTAATAACCCGGCTGGCTTGGCTGAGTCCGAGCCTACTCAGCCGGGTTGGATGACAGCGGCCCGTGAATTAAAAAACAACGATTTTTTTTTAATCTTTTTGCTTTTGGGGGACTCCAAGGCTTTCACGATGATACTTTAATGGTTTTTTGTCCATAAATAAGTTTATCTCGCTTGATCTTGAGAGGTTTGTTTAGTTGGTATCACATATGTAGTAGAGATTCCTTAAGGGATAGCTTCATTCTTCTTCAAAACCTTCCAATAGGTTCTTTGCCCCTTTCTTAAAGCAAACCTAACTTTGTGGCCCCAACCTTAGCCCTCCAAAGATGAGCATCGAGCCTTGAGTTGATTCCACGTGATGCTACACCCCTTGATGAGCCTCCAAATGCTAAAACACTAAACTTAAAAGCTTGGACATTGGACTATTTGATGATATGCACAAATGGATTAAGGATGCCCCCTGGCTGGCCTTGACTCTATTTTGGTGGGTGGTGCCTTCTTCCAAAGCACAGACGAGAATGGTTATCATTGAGATGACTTAGGAGGGCTAGCACATCCCTCTTTGATGCCAATGCTTACCCTGAGGGGTGCCATGTCAATCACATGCTTGAAAAGGGTGACATAGGGTCTCTCCTAGATGACATCATGGTGGAGGATGCACCTTTTGAAGATGTACACATGCACTTTGGGACTTTCTTGGAGTGAGGAACACTCTTGGACCCTTGTATTAGTTCCTTGATGACTTACAATCTATTTTGGAGGATAATGCCATTTCTAGCCTCCTTGGTTATGTATTTTTGTTTTGATCTCTATATCATCATCATGAATGTATTAGGCAGTGCACTAGGTGCCATTTTGATATAATGGATATATTCATGAGCCTTCTTTGATCATATGTTGTCTTCTATCTATATTCTAATGCTGTGTGTTTGGAAACATGAATGAAAATCTTTAAAATTATGTTTTTTATAAAAAAATAAATATTTAATGTATTTTTTACAACGACCGAGTCATTGAAATCGAGTAGACCTAGTCGATACTGAGTTGGAGTCAGAGTTTTATAACATTGCCTCCACATGAGGATGTACATGGAGGTGTCAGCAGTAAAGGAACAAGACTTGGAACTCGAGCATTGGCACTGGTACTGGATGGTGGGGGTGGCATGGCTTCATCTTCATCTCTAATAAGTTCTGCTTCCAGTTCTTCAAGATGTATAGTGCCATCCTCCAAATTATCGTCCTCTAGGTGGTTGTCCCAAATTTTATATGTTGGATCCTCATAAGCCCGATCACAATAATGATCAACAACCTCGAGTTGTAGTGCACATAAACCAATCTTTCTGCCCGGTTTTCATTGACTCTGTTTCTTCTCACATTATGTATGAAGTTGTAGGTGCTCCAACACCTCTCTGTAGAACACGTATTTACAACTTGTGAGAGAACTTTTTTTGCCAAGTTTGGCAAAAGTCCCATGCCGCCATATGCTTCCCACCATGTGAGAGCATTGTGAAAATTCTATCACTGCAGTAACTGATTTACTTTTCCTACTTATTCCACCATAAGTTATTCATGAAATCACTTCAATAAACATTGAAATAAATTCTGTTGCAGATATCACACCGTAATACATAAACAAACATATGCACAAGAATCAACACATTGACACATATATTTTGGACTAATTTTCCTGGAAAAACCCAATGTGGGAAAACCAGTGCAGTAAGGGAGGATTTTATTATTCAGCAATTTTCTAGTACAATGGGGTGCCAAATTGGCTTACCCACGGATAAACAAATTCTTCAGCACTTCTTCTGAACCTAGCGTCAGCCCCACTGACCTCTGCATGGCTTGAAACCCTCTGCGTCAGCCTGTTGAGACTCTGCGCAACCTCTTTGGCCTTCTGCGTCACTCATGTCGCCTCTACGTGGATGATGCAGGCCCTGCTGGCTCTGCGTAGCCTCTGCTGCCTTTGCGTGGCTCCCTCTGGCCCTGTGTTTGCCTTTTCTGCCTCTGCACTGATCTCCCGTCTCTCTGTTTCGTACTTGCTGCCTCCTCACTGCTCACCAGACCACTGGTTCAATTTCTTAGCTAATCCTGCTCCAGAAATTGAACTGACTGGTCTCCCTCAGTGTATTCTCCAAGTGACCCTCAAGCCTCCTCTTATACTTTTCTTGTTGACAAATCAACGACCGAGATTAAGTCCCTAATCAACGGCTAAAATTAGATCTGGCTTGATCCATGACTTTTGGACCATTCTAACACAGTTTCATATTAATTCACATTAATATTTTATTTTCCCTAAGTTTAGACTTAGGGATTACATTAAAAATATTGATTATTTTAATATCTCCCAAACTGTTTAGAATTTGCCCAAACCCTTTCTAGGTATTGGAGATCTCATGTGCCTTAGCCTCTCCACCAAGTTTCGTGGCTAGAGCACATCCGATGCTACCCCAAATCAACAAGCATCAAATCTGTCTCTATCTCCCATTGCATGCAAAGAACCAAACAAACCAGTGCAAGTGAAGTATTTGCCTAATTCAAGACGCAGATTAGCACACTCCTCCCTATCAGGGACTAGCTTGTCTAATGCTTTCATATATCCCTCTTGTACCTCTGGATCTGTATGGGGTTTGACCCTAACCCCACCCCTAGGTGCAGGTTGGCCCAACCAAGATGGAGAGTAGTATTTTGGCATAAGGATATACGACAATGCATGTAGTGGAACATTAAGTTTATTCCACTGTGTACACACATAATTGTGAATTAGTGTATACAAGTTGGGATCATCTTTCTGAACAATATCTTTTATTTGCCCCAACATGGTATCCATATGCTCATACACCTCCCCAATCACTGGTTTATCTGTATCTGCAAAACGAATCATGCTATAAATGGGCTTGGTGAATTCCAATACTTGCCTCACATGTGCCCAAAATTGACCATCAATAGCAGTCTCCTCCACCTGTTCAAAACCTTGCTTGTCAGCTGCATTTGTAGCCCTTTCCTTTAATACTTGCCAGTGGGACTTGATACCATGCTAGCCAATGACTCTCTTAGCTTGAAAAGGCGCATGAAGGTGAGGTGATAGCTAGCAAATCTAGTCTTTGCAATCTTCAACAACTCCATTCTTGAGTGATTGCGGAGAAGCCCATTAGTATTGCTATGATTTGTAATAAATTTTATCATTTGTTTGCCTCTCTTGTACAAATCACCAGTCCATTTGTATTGTTGGTTTTTGTTCTTAATAATATCATGCATCAAAAGGTTCATTGTGTGAACCAAACACCCAGACCAAAATATGTTGGGGTATTTATCCTTAATGATTGCTTTCACTGCCTTACAATTAGCAACATTATTAGTGATGACTTGGATGACATTGTATGGCCCAATACATTCAATTGTTTCAAGTAATGGTTCTGCAATGTTGATGTCGTCTTGTACTCCTTTGAGTAATCATATGTTGAAAAAAAGATGGCACTACCAATAGACACAACAAGAACACTTATCAATGGCTTGCCTTTTACATTTGTCCATTCATCAAATACGATGGACACCCCATGCTCAGTCCAAGAATTTGTCATTCTACTCAAAGAATGTGATATTTTTTGCTTTTTCATGATCAAGTTCTAATGGTTCTAGCCTTGTCATACCCAGGGCTCTTGTATCCTTCAGGGGCATAATTTATGGTAGAAACCATTTCATGCCAATAAGGTGAGCGAAGAACATTGAATGGTATGCCACATGCATAGAGAAACCGGTAAACTTTTGAATCCACATCATTCCTACACCCTTCATCAAGGAAATCTGATATGGTTCTATGCCTTAAAGAGATGTTTGGTGACCCTGTGCCTCCATATCCACTGCCATGGGAGGATGCTGAAGGAGTTCTTTGTGCATGTTGATGTGATTGTGAGCTTGGTTCAAAGAAACCCTTTGATTTTTTAGATTTGTATTGGGCTTCCTCCTCTTCCCTTATGTATTTGGCTCTATCTGTTGCTGACACACTTGCACAAGTTTTGATTCCTATTGCTTTATCTTCATCCCATGGCCTTTTCCCACAGAGGTGCCTTCTGGCACGGGTGTATGAACTTGTGTAAGTTTTGTTGCAATGGGGGCAATCAAATTTAGTGGTTCCACCCCCTTTCCCTGCTTCAGGCCTAGAAACATATTTCCACAATGGGGTTTGGTCTTGTTTAGTTTTTTGCGCTGAATCATGTTCACTCTCTTCCTCCTCACTAAGGTACTCCTCTACCGGGTTTTCATCAAATCTAGTGTAACCCACTTCTTCATCCTCTTATTCATGATCAACCCTCCTTCTGCTCTCCAACACAATAATAACCAAAAATGAACTAAGAAGAAGAAAATGCCAAGCCATATAGCCGTGATGTTTGAAATTTGAAGTTTTGAACCTGCAAAAAAATGGAGGAATGGGAATGGGAAATAGAGAATTTATTTATTTAGCAATGAACATAAAAAAAAATGCTAGATTAGAGTGTAGATCCTATCTCTTTGGCCTTCAATCCCAAGCTCCAATCTCCCCTTGCAAGCTCTTCAAGCTCCTCCAAGCTCCTCTCTCCAAGCTTCAAACTCTCTCTTGCTCTCAATGGATGAAGTGAATAATGGGAGGGGAGAGGGTCTATTTATTCCCCCCTCTCCTTTCCCTCCCTTTCCTCTCCCCTATCCCCTTTCCCTCCCTTTCCTCCCTCCTCTTCGCCACCGGCGTCACCCTCCCTCTCGGCTGCACGACCTTTTCTTTCGTCAGTGGGGAGTGTTTTTTTAGAAGGGAAGCGTTCGGTAGCGATCACTCCCTGACCACTCCCCCTTTGAAAAATGCTCCTGGAGCGTACGAGAGCGGTCAAGGAGCGAACGCTCTCGACTGCGCCCTAAAATGCTCTAGCAAAACCAGGGAGCATTTTTTTTGTTGAGAGTGCGCTCCCGGATAGCTCCTGACTCGCTTCCTCTCAGAGCACGAATTGGGAGCGGGGGCGTGAGGGAAGGGGGCGCTCCCTCGCAACCCTGGTTCCACCTCTCAAAATTGAGCCCCAATTTGCTATGCGTAGGTGCTAAACTGACTTTGTGTAGAGCTAAGGGAATATATAATATACAAGTGTAATGTAGTAGGCATGCTGTGGAGACATATCTTCACATTAATCTCCATCAAGTATTTACTAAATATTCCATAGTGCTTTGAGCTCCCAAATGGATGTGCATTCCCTTGATTTTGGCCCACCAAACGATTTACTATGTGCTTTAATCTTGTGCCATGTGGATGCCCACTCAACCTCCAACTTGTCACTTTAACTTGACTTGATGACTTGAGTGATTTTCCATGTCGTTTCCACCTCAATTGGCATGTGGGTATATTAATTTTTCTCCATTTATTTATCTTATGGGCTATTTTGTTGCAACATTTTCCGTAAACTTAGGAAAAGTGGGTTTTGAGGGTTTATAATTTTTTTTTTTACCCCTCAAACTGTCTCTTAGTAGAAAGTTGAGGAGGAGAGGCCCAATTTTTGACCACTCATACCCCCTACAACTTCTCTAGATATCACTTGTTACAATTTAAATAGAAAATTTTTTATAAATCCTTTTTGTGGGAAATTTCAATAAATCAAAAAATGACTCCTAGACTTAATCAAATTCTGCGAAATTTTACAAGTGATCTAACATGGTGATATACAATGACTCTAGACACTATGACTCACTTAAGGCCTTGCTATCAAGCCGCACTCCAGCTTTGGGGTCATAACTAGGAGAAAAAACTCAATTAATTATTAAGAGCTGAAAAGCAAAAATAATTAACCATATAAAAAAAACTCCCTAGAGTGAAGTCACCTGATAACAAAGTCCTAAGCTACCTAGGCCTATTACAGGACTCTATTTTATCATGCTAGCATCACTTTACAATATCCCCGAAAAGCTTGCAGAATCTTGAGTACAATAGAGAAGAAGAGAGAGAAGAAAGTGCTTAGAACCTTTGATGATATCCAAGTTCTGTAGGTGCAAGAATCCTTTGACATATCCTAAGCATGGATTCTTCAAGTGCACTTCAATGGTCAACATGACCTACATTCAAGGCCTGAGCTAGTTGACCTTTGACCAAGCTATTGGAAAGCACTTTGACCATTGATTGGTGGACTTGTTAGCGCAGTTTTGATTGTTGTTGACTTTGATAGTATATCAAATTTGATAGTTTGACTAAAGTTGACTTTCGAAGCTCATATTGATTGGATATTGGTTTGTCTATTTGAATAGTCAAAGTTTGACTTTGACTCTTATGGATTTGGGCTCAGTATATCCTTTGCTGAACATTTTATGACAATCTAATAGAAGAAGAATTTTCAAAGGGTTTTCCCCCTTGTGGGGTTTTTCCCTCGTCTTTGACCAAATCGGTGTCTCTTGTTGATGTTGTTGATTTTCTCCTATTATCATTGCATTTACTGTTGATTATTGGAAGAATTAATTGTTATTGAAAAAGATTGCTAATTGAAAAATTGAATTGGGCTAAAGTAATTGCTATAACATAGAGCAGTGCAAAATTAACAGGTTCAAGGGTAGCTATGATGAAGGAAGCTCACACATTGGGTGTATGGATGTAGGAGGGAGCAATCGTGATATATGAGTTACCTCAACCTTTGTTTTTCCACCCTTCTTCATATGCTTTTGCCTTTTATTGATTTTCTCTTCATTTTACTGCTCGTGGCTTCAGGGGTTGAGAGCATGATGCATATGCTGTAGCAGTGATTATCCCCTTAAAGTTGGGCCGTTCATCGCCCACCAGGGGTTGGGAGGATCATGGGTTCCTTAATGATGCAGGTGGGGCACACATAGGGGCCCTAGGAACCAGGATAGGGGTAGAGCTCATGTTTGGCTTTTGCCCACACGCTAATTTATGTCCCAACCATATTTTTCATTTTGTGGTACATTTCCTGATGTAAGTGGCCAAATTATGCTTTTAACTTTCTTTCTAGCTGCATCAACCTGTGAGCATCGTTCCAGGCCTGACCCAAATTGTGGACAAGGGGAGGGGGAGGCTAGCACCTTGTGGACCCAATGGACAAATGTGGATCCAAATGAGGAAAATGTTAAAATGACTTATAATGAGCGGAGGAGAGTGAGATATATGTGTGAACATTTCTAAACAGAAATTCTATTACTGCAGCAACAGATTTATTTTACCTACTTATTATCCAATAAGTTATTTACAAAATTCCTTCAGTGACTATTAAAATAAATTCTATTGCAGATATCACACAATTATACAGAAACAAATACATGCACAAGAATCAAACACATCAACACAGTTATTTTTGGACAATTGTCCCCAAAAAAACCCAATCTGGGAAAACGGTGTAGCAGAGGAGGGTTTTATTAATCTTCAGCGAAAATCGCTTTTATAGCAAAATTTTGCATAGACACTGGGAGAAAACACCTGATACTTTTCTTTGAGACTTTCTGACACCCTGGAGGACTTCCTTTCCCTACTGTGTCAGCCCTACGTCATTCTTCTTGGCTCTGCACTGCTCTGTCCTTCACTGCATCATCCACTGCATCTCCCTGATTTGCGTCTCCCTCTGTGCTGTCTCTCAGAGTCCCTGCGTCACCTCTTCTGTCCTTTCAGATTGTTGCTAATCACCCCCTCTTCCTCCACCCTGAAACTCTCCCTCTGAAATCGATTTTCCCTCTTTCTGATAAAATCAATTTTCCTTGGGACACTGAGTATTTGCTAGTGTATCTCCAAATGACCCTCAAGTCTTCTCATATATTTTTCCTGTTGATGAATCAACGACCGAGATTAAATCCCTAATCAACGACTAAGATTAAAATAGACTTGATCTTCGTCTCTTAGAAGCTTCTCATCCTTATCTTTATTAATACCCATTAATATTTTTTTATTTTATTTTATTTTATTTTTTTAAGTTTAGACTTAAGAACCCATTAAAAATATTAATTATTTTAATAACTCCTTATACGGATGGAATTTCCCAAAAAGATTTATGGGTTTTGGAGATCTCATGTGCTTTAGCATCTCCACCAATTTTCATGGCTAGAGCACATTTGATGCTAGCACAAATCAACAATATGGTATCGGGAAGAGGGACCACACAACCAAAATTAAGGTTTCCCATGCAGTGCCACACCTAAAGCTAGTAGCCAATAGAGGAGATCCCACATGTTTAGGATACAAGATTAACTTGCAAGTTGAGGCAAGGGAACAAGGGTACAATCCAAGTCCATTTTTTCCGCTGAATCCCCCCACTAATCCATGCCCAAATGTGCTCAAGAAAAGCAAGCATAAACACCCAACTACATAATGAAAAGTCATACCTTTCGAGTTGGAAGGCCTATTGAGAAATCGATGCTAGTAGAGTTATGGTTGGATTTCTCTTTCTTGATAATTACTTGTGAATTAAGTTGGCTTCTCTTACTTCTTTGCTATATAATCTTTCATCAAGCAATTACCAAATTATGTGTGTATGAAGATCACAAAAACACGAGACACAAGATGTAGGCACTTTGCCAAGGCAAAACCCCTATCTAGGGGAAAACCCAGTCAAAATCTTTCCTTTAATAGTTTTCTTGAGATAATCCAAGACTCTTCAACCTAGACATAGACGTGCTCCAACCACCAAGTCAACCTCTCCTTCCAACAACTTCGACCTAGATCTTCAACCTTGTAGCAACAACACTTCGACCCAGTGAATCTAGAATTTCGACTTTCCAACAGTAGGTTCTTTGACCCAACACTTTCAGGATTTTGACCCTTCCAGTAGTAAAACTTCGATCCATCAATTGGCCCAATAACTTTGCATAAGTGACAGAAAGAGATAGCCCAAAACCTTCGAGCTTGATCCTTCCAACACTTCTCAAACTGCCACGAAGATATCTCAATATATGCTTGGCAGCGATCCAATGATAATGACAAGGGTCTAACTGAAATTGACTAAGAATGTTCACAACTAAACATATATCCGGCCTAGTATTTACTAGATACATTAGAGAACCCACCAACTTACGATAGGAGGTAGGATCAACAAGACTTGAGTTAGAGCTCCTCAACTTCTTGAGATTGGTGATCATAGGAGTAGTCATGGGCTTGGAATCCATCATCCCAAATTTCTGCAACAACTGGATGATATACTTTCCTTGCCCCATATATATCTTCCCAGGTTTCTGCCATACTTCTAGACCTAGGTAATAGTGCATCAATGCCAGATCCTTCATCTCAAACTCGGCTGCCAACATCTTCTTGCATTCTTGTATCCTTCGCTCCACACCTGTAATGAATAGATTATCCACATATAGTAGAATAATGACTGGCTCATTATCCACGACCTTGATATAGAGATTTGGATCAACAATACTTTTCACAAACCCAATTCTTAGAAGGTATGCATCTAGTCTTGCATACCACACCCTAGGAGCTTGATTCAAACCATATAGGGCCTTCTTGAGTCTATAAACATGAGTGTCTTTGCTATTTACTTCAAAGCCTTCAGATTGTTCAATGTATACTTCCGCATCGATTGTCCCATTCAGAAATGCTATCTTTACATCCATTTGATGGATATTCCATTCCATTGTAGCAGCGAATGAAACCAAAGATCTAATGGTAGTATACCTGGTGGTGGGTGCAAAGGTTTCTTCATAATCTATGTCTTCCTTTTGAGAGAAACCCCTTGCAACAAATCTAGCTTTGTATTTGTCTATACTTCCATCTATTGATTTTGGGTAGCATCGAATGTGCTCTAGCCATGAAATTTGGTGGAGAGGCTAAGGCACATGAGATCTCCATGACCCAGGAATCGTTTGGAGAAATTCCACACGGATGAAAAGTTATTAAAATAATTAATTTCGAAGTGACGAGGATCAAGCCAGTTCTATTCTTAGCCGTTATTAGGGACTTAATCTCGACCGTTGATTCGTCAACAGGAAAAGTATAAACGGAGGCTTGAGGGTCAGTTGGAGACACACCAAGTGATCAAATAATTTGATTTTCTAGGGCAAGGTTTACTGAGGAAATCAAGTTAATGATTAGAGTTGCAGCGAGGGGCAGTTCAACTAGGGATTTTCATCCGAGGCTGAAGAATACATAGCAGAGAGGTAGCACAGTGCCGGGAGAGACAACGTAGGCCCTTGAAGAGCTGACATAGAGACCGTAGAACTGACACAGAGTACGTATAGGGCTGACGCAAAAGCCGTAGAGGCTGATGTTGGGCCTCAGAGGCAGCGTTGGGGAGATTCTATGGGGTAGACTGAGAGCAGATCAATAGATTTTGAGTCTGGATAGGGTGATGCAGCTCCTGGAGGAGTGACGCAGTTCCAGAGCAGTGCTTGGTGTAGCTTTCGCTGTCTAGCATAGAGAACAATCAAAGTCGCTATGGAGTTTGATCATTCGGTTGCTAATTTGCTGGAATATCTATCTCCGAATAGAGGTACTACTGCTGAGGATATTCACTGTTGGGTGACCCATTTCTAGCACCCTAGTTGTATTCACGAAATCTGCTTAATAATACAATCAATCTATATGCTGCACCAGTTTTCTCGAATTGGGTTTTTCCGGGGATGATTGTCCAAAAATAACGGTGTCCCTTGTGTTATTTTTTTTGTTTATTTCAATGCATGATCTGTATATTTGTGAAGGCTACAATAGTGTTTACTTCGATGTTTATGCAATTAAACAACTTGTTAATGTAATGAACAAGTAGGAGATTGTAAGCCAGTGATTGCAGTAGGGGTTTCTGATGTGTTAGATTCAAGAATTTTCACATGGTATTAGAGCGATTGCAGATCATAGGCCACTGAAGACACCAGCCGAGAAATCTGAGAATTTGCAGCAGAGAAGCAACTGTCCCGAGCGACAGCGCTGTTCGAGAGCTGAAGAGACAAAAGGAGTGACACAGTGCCGAGAGTGTGACGCATAGGCTCACGCAGTGCCTGCATTAGCATTCTGAGTTGGGAGAGGAAGACCCAGTAGCTAGGAGGAGCCCAAGCAGTAGCTGTGTCAGCCATTAGGGCCATTGCATAGGCATAGGAGGGCAGATCAGGCTCACACAGAGCCATGTCATCCTTCTGAGCCAAGAAGGATTGATGCAGTTGGCCAGGAGGAGCAGATTCAACCCACATAGAGATTGCGTAGAGCCTGAACGACTTAGATTCTTCGAGTTGCTGGGGCTAAGGGAGCTGTGCAGATTTTGAGTTGAGACGCTGGTGGGTGCTGTTTCTGTGGGTGCAAAGCAGTGTCTAAGGAGACTGAACCAAGGTATGGGGAAGCACTACTTCGACATATTTCTAGCCAAGAAATCTAGATCCGGGTTGTAGCAGCAAAGGAGGATTGGAGAGGAGTAATTCGACAGTTGGCAGGAGGATTTCTGAGAGGGAAATCAAGACTCAGAGGGAGTCTAGAGAAGAGGAGCAGAGACGACAGTGAACGGATTGAGGGATAAGGACAGATTGGACGGGGCTTCCAATTTTGTCATCTAGAAGGCCATGATTCTGGCAACCCTGGATAAACATTGCATCAAGGACTATGCCTTGAAAACAGTGGCTGTCCCAATGGACCTTGATGCAAATGAGAATTATGAGGAGGCCCAGGCGAAGGCAAAATGCATGATCCTAGATGGGGTTAAGGATCATGTAATACCACATATTGTTGAGAAGACAACAGCAAGGGAGGTGCGGGAGACCTTGACCACCTTATATACCAGGGTTCTTCTGTGCAACGAGAGATGTTTTTGGAGAATCAATTGAGGTCATATCAGATGCAGAAAGGGGAGGAGATAGATCCCTTCCTTCTCAGGTTATTCGCAACCAGCTTACTTTCGTGGTGTCTACACCAAATCAAGAGTTCCTGGTCAGGATTGCCCTAAATGTATTCTCCAAGGAGTGGGAGACATTTTCCAAAGCATTTTTGGTAGAGCAACTCTCCCCAGTTGGGAGGAGATGTGGGTAGCTCTTTGACAAGAAGAGCTTAGGAGATTGACCAAGGCGGGGAGTAGCGGTAAGCGAGTTCGAATCAAGGAGGAGGAGGAGGAGGATGCAGCTCTCGCATTAGCGGGACAACAGGGGGTACAAAAGAGGAAGAAGAAAGACATCTCCAAGGTAAAGTGCTTCAGCTGTGGGGAGCTTGGACATTATGCCTCTTAGTGCCCTAGGAAGAAAGGCAAGGGAGAAGCTTTCAACACAAAGGCTGCTCCAACAAAGGTGGAAAAGGATGTCGAGGCTAATGACGATTGTGCCATGAGTGCTCATGCACCTCTAGAGAAGAGGTGGGGAGACATAGAGCTGTAGTCAAGGGGACTACGGAAATAGGGCAGGATCTTTCAGGTGCCCAAACTCTTGGATCACGTCTGGCTACGGGAGCCCTTAACGATAGTAGAAAAATGACAGGTGTCGGGTGGAGCAAGGTGTAATGTAGCGACAAGACAGTGCTAGAGTGCAATAGTCTGTAGTAGCACAGTGGAGGTTGCAGCAGTGCGAGAGGCACAAAAGAGGTTGCAGCTGCATAGTGGCAACAAAGGGAGCATAGAATAGCAGCTGAGGTAGCTTCAACATCACAAGGCTTCCAGACTGACTAGGATGTCAATGTTTGGGTGAAGTCAGTTACTTACTTCTCGGTAACTAAGTTGTAGTGCATCAGTTAGCAATAGTAGTGCTATGGGCAACATGATGCAGCGTGTTGAGAGGGAGTTGCAGTACAGATGTAGCAGTGGCAGTGGCAGTGTCATGGGCAACAATATAGGAAGCAATAGTGCAGTGGATGTACGGCAACAGGCCAACACAAAAGACCGATGTGGAGGATCAGTGTGATGCTTCTATGGTGAAGCATTGGTAGAGCACATTCCTCGCTAAGAGGGAGTGTTGATTTTGGGTAGTATCAAATGTGCTCTAGCCATGAAATTTAGGCACATGAGATCTCCAAGACCCAGAAATTGTTTGGAGAAATTCCACCCGGATGAAGAGTTATTAAAATAATTAATATTTTTAATGAGTTCCTAAGTCTAAACCGAGGAAAGTAAAAATATTAATGTGTATTAATAAAATATGAGTGATAAATTTCTAAGTGACGATGATCAAGCCAGTTCTAATCTTAGCCATTGATTAGGGACTTAATCTCGACCGTTGATTCGTCAATAGGAAAAGTATAAGAGGAGGTTTGAGGGTCAGTTGGAGACATACCAAATGATCAAAGAGTTCAATTTTCTGGGGTGAGGTTGGAATTTCTAAGTCTAACTGTTAGAAACCCTTCGTGTACTTTATTGATTTATTCCTACCTACTTGTTCTGTTAATTAACAAGTTATTTACCATGTAAACACTGGAAATAAATACAAGTACATGCTCAACACATTATAGATCATCAACTAAAGGAAACAAAAACAAGCACACAAGTGACACTGTTGTTTTTGGATTAATGTCCCTGGAAAATCCCAATGCGGGAAAACCGGTGCAACTATTTGAGGGTTTGATTTATTAAGCAGTTTGAGAATACAATCTAGGTGCCAAATCTGGCTCACCCAACAGAGAAGAATCTCGATAGTAGTACCTCTCTACTCGGAAGCAAATATTCTGGCTGAAACCCCAGATAAACACCCTGGCAGCGCCACAACTCCAATCTGCCCCACGAAACCCTAGCATCAACCTCTAGGGACTGTGTCAATTCTCTTTGGCCCAACGTTAGCCCATCGTCACTCTAGTTTGGCCTGCGTCAGCCTCTGGAGGCACTGTGTCAGTCCTCTGGCCCTCTGCGTCACTCATGCTGGTCTTCTGAGGCACTGCACAACCCCTGGCAGCTTCTGTGTGAGCCTTGGCTGGCTCTGCGTGAACCCTTGGCTGGTTCTGCATCCCTCTCTCCGGCTACTGCGCTGATCCTCCCGGTGCTATCTCTGCCTCTCTGCTTCTGTATTCACTGCCCCTCAACTGCAACTCTGATCACTCTCTCAACTTTCTTAGCAAACCCAGCCCCCAAAGTCGAAATCTTGATCTCTTGGTGTGTTCTCCAAGTGACTCTCAATCCTCCTCTTATACTTTTCTCGTTGAGAAATCAATGACAGAGATTAAGTCCTTAATCAACAGCTAAGATTAGATCTGGCTTGATCCATGACATTTGGACCATTCTAACATAGTTTTATATTAATTCACATTAATATTTTATTTTCCCTAAGTTTAGACTTAGGGACTCCATTAAAAATATTAATTATTTTAATATCTCCCAAATTGTTTAGAATTTGCCCAAACCCTTTCTGGGTATTGGAGATCTCATATGCCTTAGCCTCTCCACCAATTTTCGCAGCTAGAGCACATCCGATGCTACCCCAAATCAACACTCCCTTTTAGCGAGGATTGTGCTCTAGCAATACTCCTCAATGAGCATCACTTTGAGCATCACTCTAATCATCTGACATTGGTCCATGTGCTGATGCTAGGCCTGCTGCCCAACATCTTTTGCACTGCTGCATCCATTACTGCTACCCATGGCCTTGCCACTACCATTGCTACATCTGTACTGCAACTCCCTTCATCTTGTTGCGTCGTGCTGCCCATGGCACTGTCACTGTTAACTGCTGCACTGCAACCTAGTTACTTAGAAGTAAGTAAATGATCTCCCAACTCTAACATCTTCGTCAGGGTAGAGGCACCCATGATGCTGAAACTCCCTGTGGCGTTGACAAGTGCTCCCTCTCTGACCTCTGCGTTGCTGCAATAACCCCATGCATCTCGCACCGTTGCACACCTCTCTGTGCCATCTTGCACTGGTGCAACACTCCAGTGTTTCTCGCATTGCTGCCTCACGCTGTCATGGGAATCTTGCACTGTAGCTCCCCTTGTCGCTCCATCCGCATTCGTCTCTACTAACATTTGGTAGTACTACTACTCCTCTTCGGGGCTCCTGTAGCAAGGTCTAATCCAAGAGGCTGGGTACCTTGAGGATCTTGCCCGTCATCGCTTGTAGTCCGTCTGACTACAACTCGATGTCTCCCCACTTCCGCTCAAGTGGTGTGTGTGCACTCATGGCACAATCATCGTCTGTCTCCACTTCCTTCTCTGCCCTTGTTGGCGCAACCTTGGTCTCTGAGGCCTCTCCCTTGCTCTTCTTCCTTGGACACTGGGTCGCTTAATGACCCAACTGCCCATAGTGGAAGAATTCGACCTTGGAGAGGTCCTTCTTCTTCTGTTTCTCTTGCTTTCCCTAAGATGCTAGGGAAACATCCACCTCCTCCTCCTTGATTCTGATCCCCTTGCCACTGCTTCCCGCCTTGCTCAGCCTTCTGATCTCTTCTTGGTGAAGTGAAACCCACATTTCCTCCCAATCTGGAAGGGTCGCCCTGCCTAGTATGCTCTGGACAAATACCTCCCAGTCTTCTGAAACTACGTTCAGGGCTGTTCTCACCATCAATTCTTGATCCGGTGTGGCCCTTATGGAAGTCAGTTGATCTCGGATCTCCTTCAATCGATCAAGGAAGGGGTAGATCTGCTCTCCCTTCTGCATCTGGTATGATCGCAACTGATTTTCTAGTAACATCCTTCTTTGCATAGAGGTATGCTGGTACAATTTTTTTAGGGCCTCCCACATCTCATTTGCCGTGTCCTTTTCGGCAATATGTGGTACTACATGGTCCGTGACTCTGTCAAGAATGATGCTCTTGGCCCTCGCCATTGCCTCCTCGTACTTGTCGTTATCAGCGGGGTCAACTGGGAAAGCATCGTCCTCAAGGCGAAGTGCTTGACATGATTCTTGTCTAGAACGGATAGGATCCTTACCTTCCAGACTACAAAGTTTGAGGCTCCATCCAGTCTGTCCTGGTCTCTTACCTCGTTCACTGCCATCTTGCTGCTCCTCTACTTCCCTCTTGGAAGTTCTTGGTGTGACTCCCTCTGATCCTCGATTTCCCTCTTGGAAACCCTTCTGCCAATGTCGAGATGCCCCCACTCCGTTCGTTAGTGCAACTGTACCACTGATCCAGATTTCTCGGTAGAAATCCTCGATGGCAACTTCTCCTCCTTGGCCTTGCCCTGTTAGGTACTGTTTTGACTACAATACCCCACTAGTAGCTCCACTTTGCAACTTACCCACAGCCTCCTAAACCCCAACAAACTGAAGGTTAGAGCTCCTAGGCTCTGTGCAATCCCGACACCGACAAATCAGCTTCCTTAACCAACTGCTTCAGCCCTCCTGGCCTCTGCATGAGCCTGTCTTTCCCTCCCTCAGCCTCTGCGCTGCCTCTTCTTGGCTCGAACTTGATGACACAGGCACTGCGTCACCCCTTCCTTGCTTCTTTTCTGCTAGGAACAACTTCTGTCACTTGGAACAACTGTTTTCTGCTGTTGCTACTCTGCTCGGCTGATGTCCTCAGTTCTCCTGTGATCTGCGACCACGCTCTGATACCATGTTGGAATTTCTAAGTCTAGTTGTTAGAAACCCTTCATGTACTTTACTGATTTATTCCTACCTACTTGTTCTGATTATTAACAAGTTATATGCCATGTAAACATTGGAAATAAATACAAGTACATGCTCAACACATTACAGATCATCAACTGAAGGAAACAAAAACTAGCATAGAAGTGACATCGTTGTTTTTGGACTAATGTAGCGGGAAAAACCCAATGCGGGAAAACTGGTGCAGCGATCTGAGGGTTTGATTTATTAAGCAGTTTCAGAATACAATCTGGGTGCCAAATCTGGCTCACCCAACAAAGAAAAATCTCAGCAGTAGTACCTCTCTACTCGGAAGCAGATATTTTGGCTAAAACCTCGGATAAACACCCCGATAGCTCCACAACTCCAATCTACCCCACGAAACTCCAGCGTCAGCCTCTGGGGACTGCGTCAGTTCTCTCTGGGCTAACGTTAGCCCATCGTCACTCTGGCTTGGCTTGCGTCAGCCTCTGGAGGCACTGTGGCAGTTCTTTGGTCCTCTTCGTCACTCACGCTAGCCCTTCGAGGCATTGCGCAACTCCTGGCTGCCTCTGTGTGAGCCCTAGCTGGCTCTGCGTGAACCCTTGGCTGGTTTTGCATCCCTCTTTCCGGCTACTACAATGATCCTCTCGGTGCTATCTTTGCCTCTCTGCTTTTGTATCCACTGCCCCTCAACTGCAACTCCGATCACTCTCTCAACTTTCTCAGCAAACCGAGCCCCAGAAAGTTGAAATCTTGATCTCTTGGTGTGTTCTCCAAGTGACCCTCAACCCTCCTCTTATACTTTTCTCGTTGACAAATCAACGATAGAGATTAAGTCCCTAATCAATGGCTAAGATTAGATCTGGCTTGATCCATGACTTTTGGACCGTTCTAACACAATTTTATATTAATTCACATTAATATTTTAATATCTCCCAAACTGTTTAGAATCTGCCCAAACCCTTTTTGGGTATTGAAGATCTCATGTGCCTTATCCTCTCCACCAATTTTTGCGGCTAGAGCACATCTGATGCTACCCCAAATCAACAAGGTTTGTTGAGGAAATTGAGTTAGTGATCAACGTTGCAGCGAGGGGCAGTTCAGCAAGGGATATTCATCCGAGGCTGAAGAATACATAGCAGAGAGGCAGCGCAGTGCCGGGAGAGACAGTGCATGCCCTAGAAGGGCTGATGCAGAGGATGCAAAGGGCTGATGCAGGTGACGCAAAAGCCGTAGAGGCTTACGCTGGGCCTCAGAGGCAGTGTTGGGGAGATTCTGTGGGGAAAATTGGGAGCAGATCAACAAATTCTGAGCGGGAGAGGGTGACGCAACTCCTGGAGGAGTGATGCAGTTCCAGAGCAGTGCTTGGAGCAGCTTTCGCTATCCAGCACAGGGAACAACTGGAGTCACTGTGGGGTTTGATCACCCGGTTGCTAGTTTGCTGGAATATCTGTCTCCGGATAGAGGTACTACTGCCGAGGATAATATCTGTTGGGTGACCCATTTTTGGCACCCTAGTTGTATTCACGAAATCTGCTTAATAATACAAACCCTGTATATGTTGCACCGGTTTTCCCGAATTGGGTTTTTCCAAGGACGATTATGCAAAAATAACAGTGTCGCTTGTGTTATTGTCTCTGTTTATTTTAGTGCATGATCTGTATACTTGTGAAGGCTGCAATAATGTTTACTTCAATGTTTATGCAACTAAATAACTTGTTAATGTAAAGAACAATTAGGAGATTGTAAACCAGTAATTGCAGTATGGGTTTCTAATGTGTTAGATTCATGAATTTTCAGACCATCAACATCATGCTTGATCTTGTAGATCCATTTGGAGGTGACAACCGATTTGTCACTAGGTCTAGGAATGATTTCCCAAACCCCATTCTTCTTGATGGATTGATATTCTTCCTGTATTGCCTTCTTAAATACTTTTTGATGAGCAACTTCTTCAAATGTAGATGGTTCGACTTCAATCAGTTTTTTCATATATGCAGCATATCCATAATATCTTTTCGGCCTTTTGCTTTCTCTAAAGGTTCCTTTCGCAGCTCCATGTCCTTCAACATCTTCAAGAGTAGCTTTTAACCAATTTGGCCTCTTCTTTGTGTTCGGTATGGTCACAGGTTGAATAGGCTCACTTGGTCCTTCTTCTTCTTCGAATATTGGTGTATTTTCGTCATCAGAATCAATAGGGATATCTTTGGATCTTTTGTAGGCATGATTTTCATCAAATATAACGTCCCTGCTTACTTCAGTATATCTTCCTTCCTTGATGTAGATTCTATATGCTTTTGAGGAGAGACTAGAGCCAACAAAGATCTATTTGATGCTTGTAGAATCTAACTTCTTTCGTTTTCCCTTTGGAACATGGATATAGGCAGTGTTGATTTGGGGTAGCATCGGATGTGCTCCAGCCATGAAAATTGGTGGAGGCTAAAGCACATGAGATCTCCAAGACCCAGAAATGGTTTGGGCGGATTCTAACCGGTTTGGGAGATATTAAAATAATTAATATTTTTAATGGAGTTCCTAAGTCTAAACTTAGGAAAAATAAAATATTAATGGGTATTAATATAAAACTGGGGTAGAAGGTTCCAAAAGTCATGGATCAAGCCAAATTTAATCTTAGTTGTTGATTAGAAATTTAATCTCGACCGTTGATGGACCAACGAGAAAAGTATAAGAGGAGGCTTGAGGGTCAGTTGGAGAACACCCCAGAGTGATCAGTCATTCTATTCTCTAAGTGGGGTTTGTTAAGAGAGATAGAATCAGTGATCAACAGTGAGGAGCAATGAATACATAGCAGAGAGACAAAGTTAGTACCAGAGAGACAGAGCAGAGCCCAGAGAGGTTGACGCAGAGGCAACTTGGTGCTACGCAGAGGTAGCCAGGAGTTGCGTAGAGCCAGGAGAGGCCAGCGTGTGAGACACAGAGGGTCTAGGGGTTGACGCAAAAGCTCTAGAAGCTGACGCAGAGGCTAGCAGAGCTGACGCAGGGCCAAGAGGCAGCGCTGGAAGGATTTCGTGGGACAGACTGGGTGCTGGTGAGCCAGGTAGGGTGACGCAGTCCCTATCAGAGTGACGCAGAGCAGTGGGAGCTGCAATTGTTGCTGTGGGATTGTTCATCTAGTGATTATTCAGCCGAAATATCTATCTCTGAGGAGAGTTACTACTGCCGAGGGCATTCTCTGTTGGGTGAGCCATTTCTGGCATGCTGGTTGTATCCTGAAAACTGCATAATAATAAAACCCTTTGAATAACTGCACCGGTTTTCCTGCATTGGGTTTTTCCAGGGACATTGGTCCAAAACTAACGGTGTCACTTGTGTGCTTGTCTTCTTTCAGTTGATGATTTGTAGATGTTGATACTGTACTTGTGTTTATTTTCAGTATTTACATGGTAAATAACTTGTTAAGTAGTTAAACAAGTAGGAAGAAATAAACTAGATAGTACAGGAAGAATTTCTAATAGGTTAAACTTAGAAATTCCAACAGGCAGTGTTGACTACTGCGTGTCAACGACCTATAGTAGTACACCCCATTTTTTCGCAAAAGGGATAGTGCTTGATCAACGTGTCCATGTCGTTCGACTATCATCATCAACCTGATCATGTTATATTGTAAACCCTTTTTGCATGTGTAAATTATAAATAATCTCAACAGATCCATGTCATGTATATAATTGCCTAGGTAAACCTAATTTTATGATGACAATCTACATTTTGGAAGGTTTTTTGTCTCACCGATCCATGATCGGCAGAGTTTTCCTTCAGCCTTACCCAAAGTCGGAATGGATTTTGTCACCAGAATGTTAGGGGAGTCCTAGTGTGCTAGATCGACTCTATGTAAAAGTGATTTGGGAATAATCCTATGTTAAAATTGGCAACTAGGGCCAAACTCCATGTGGATCATCTTATTTATGGCAGCTGATATTTTTCTTGGATCACTCTCATCGAGAGGTGTAGGATTGATCTAAAGTTCATCCGATTCCAATAAGTATTCGTGATGAAATTATTTGCTTTATAAGACAATTCGTCAAGGTTGACCAACAATCAAATAAACCCCACATGTGCTCAACATTTTAGTATAAATAGAGGTGGCCTTCAAGTCATTTCAACACACTTAGGATCTCTTCCTCTCTCTATTTGTCTTTAGGTTTTAGTAGGAGGAGAGATCCTAAGGAATAACATTGCCCTGATCCAGAGGGTAGAAAGCTGGAACTGTCGGAAAAGCCGGAAAAGCCAGAACTGCCGGAAATGTCGGAAAAGCCAGAAATGCCGGAAAAGTCGGAACTGTCGGAAAAGCCGAAAAAGCCAGAACTGTCAGAAAAGCTGGAATTGCCGAAAAGACGGAAAAGTCAGAATTGCCGGAAAAGTTGGAAAAGCCGGAAATGTCGGAAAAGCCAGAACTACTAGAAAAGCCAGAAAAGATGGAAATGCCGGAACTGCCAGAGAAGCCGGAAATGTCGGAACTGCCGGAAACGCCGGAAATGCCGGAAAAGCTGAAACTGCTAGAAAAGCCGGAAAAGCCGGAAAATCTGGAATTGCGGGAAAAGCTGGAACTGTTGGGACTGCTGGAACTGCCGGGAACAACCAGAACTGCCAGAACTGCCAAGAATAGCTGGAATTGCTAGAACTGCTGGGAATTGCCGAAACAACCGGGACTGCTGGAACTGCCGAGAACAACTGGAACTGCCGAAACTGCTAGGAACAACCGAAACTGCCAGAACTGCCTGGAATTGCCAAAACAGCCGGAGCATATGTTTTCGAAAGAGAGCAACATGCAAGGGACAACTAACTAACATTGGGACAGTCGTATGGTACTTAGTAGCAAATACACCAAGCATGCAATGTTACAACTACCATGCAAGGGACAACTAGCATGCAACAACAAGTATGCTAAGGACAACAAGCAAGCAAGGTGCAGCGAACACATAGGTCAGGATGGCAACATGGTGCAACAATGGCACATAATGCAGTACAATGATGGGTACAGTCATGATTAATGAAGCGTGATGAGATGGAGCATAGTGATGATGGATGCAACATGGTGCAGGGCGGTGAGGTGCAACATGATGACGAAATGCAGCACAACGATAGGTGAAAGAGTCACCTTGGAGAATTAGTTGAAGCAGCATGTCTTCAACTGATCTCATGTATCATCTTCTTAGAGATGATCTATGCTCTTATCTAGATAAGTCAAAGTGTTGACTTTTGTTGTAAATGTACTATCTCTCTCTCTCTTTATTGAACTATTGAAGAACATATAAGAAGAATTGATCAAGGGTTTCCCCACATTGGGGTTTGTCCCTAGCTACCGTCACATATTGTGCCCTCTTGTCTTGGCTTGTCTTCTGTGATTTATGTTTATGTTCTATCTGCAGTTTATTTTAATGCTGATGTGATTGCTAATATGGAAAAGATATGGAGCTAACTGTGAAAATTGAAATAAATTGCTCTAAGCATAGAACATACCTAAAATTAACATTCTAACTATTTGGTTAGATTATTTTATTACAAATTGCTTGATCTGCTAGATTATATTTGTGTCGCAGAACTGGGTAGTTTGTGAGGGTCTTGTTCAAATGGGTTTTCCCCCTTGAGATGTAAAAAATGTAAAAGATCATGATGTAAAATGTCTTGAGGGTTAGAAAAATAATTTATCCCCTCATAAGTCTTAGGTCCTAGGTAAATTTAAATTTTCCAGAAGTAAAATTCGGGGATCCTTTAAAAGATTAAATCTTAACTGGTCCAGGGACTAAGGTTAGTTGATTATTTTGCTAAATTTTATCTTTTAGGTCCCTGGGGTTAAGTCAAAGTCAAAGTTTTGAGGAAATAAATGCAAAATTTTAATTTTTGAATTTATTAAAATGCATTTAATTGAAAAATTCGAAATTTCCTCAATATTTAAAATTTCGACGGATGAGATTAAAAAAAATTTTGATCCTCATCAACGGTCGAGAACACTTTGACAAGGATCACTCAAACTAGCCGTTGGGAAATTTATCTTTAAATAGGGGGTCAGTTATTAGTTGAGATCATTCGATCTTTGAGTCGTGTGCTAAGTGAAAGCTCTCTTGTAATCTTTTTTCATGAGCAATAAAGAAAGACTTTGGGGTTAATTTTTGCTGGTGTTACTCTTCGTGGAAATGTTGTAAGATGTGTCATTTTCATGCATAGATTTTCTTTCAGTGATTGATGATAGTTTTATGAAGAGTGATTTAAGCACAGGTATCTTGCTTGATTAGTGGGGTTTGAATGGTAATTTAAGTTCTGAATATAATGTTAGGTATCTCTATTAAATCTGAATTTTATTAGCGTTTTCTTACTCTATGTTAATAGTTGAATTGAGTTGTGCAGGGAATTTTGATTTTTTAGATCATCGGGCGTTCGGGGAAGTTTTCAGTTGGACCAGCCAACTCCCGACTTATATTTTCTAAAGAGCCCAGTTTGATTAAATCCCAGGCTTATCATAAGAAGTTTCATTTTTGATGCATGAAGGGTTTTTGGGCGAAGCACCTCCGTTTCAATTTAAAATTTTAAAATTTTTTCTGTGCTAAATTGATAAATCTGGCTTTTCAGAGCCTCAGATTATCAGATTTGGGAGCGGAATTGGACTCATACTCGCTAGAGATCTGCTCTTCTTGTGCATAGATTTGATTTTTTTTTAATTTTTCTGACTTAAGGTTTCATCTTTTTTTTGGTATATCGGGATTCTGGGTGTTTGTGTTTCCAGGAGCAGGTTTCAGATCTGAAGGTGAAGTTCGATTTTGAAGCCAGATCTAGGTATTGGAGGGTAAGATCTAGCCTCAGGACGAGCTCTTGCAGAGGCGTTATTTTTGTGGTTCAAGGGTTTTAAAATATTTTAAATTTGAAAACAATTTTACAGGGGTTTCAAGTAACAAATTAGAAGCATAAATGTGACATTTTGATCAAGGTTTTCTGGAAATTTTTTTGGGTTCTCTTTGTCCACATTGTTCTTTTCAACAGAAAAAATTTGGAAGTATTTTCACTGCTTGTCCAAATCCTCGTGGTTCCATCGTTGACCTGCAACTCTCTCAGCTCTCATCCCTCACGACTCTTTCAACCTGCAGCATACAACTGCTTTCAAACCCTCGCCTTTCGCTGCTGTTGTATACCCATTCCTGCATTTTTTCCCTTGTTGTCCAGGCGTGGCCCCTCATATCTGTTTTTCTGTCATTTCCGTAACCCCCTCCTCGATTTTCCGTCAACGCAGCCATCCCCGCGACTCTCCCATCAAACCATCTCCCTGCTGCCATACCCGCTCCATACGT
Source organism: Pinus tabuliformis (assembly GCA_031772625.1). NCBI lineage: Eukaryota > Viridiplantae > Streptophyta > Pinopsida > Pinales > Pinaceae > Pinus > Pinus tabuliformis. Next base: position 742,359,864 of record CM062815.1, read on the forward strand.
AGCCCCGTCTTCTGCCATAAATCCTCACTCAGTCGAGTCCTCTAACCTGCAGCCACGATCCTCCCCATCGCACTCCCCACGCTGGCCATCTGCGTGCAGCTCTCCACTCCTCCTTCCTTACCCACAAATCTGCTCTCTCTTCACAACTTTTCCCTTCCTCACTATTGTCTATCCTCCAGCGATTTGTGTCCCCCTCTATTCCATACGCAGTCTTCTCCTGTGAGCTGCTCTCCTTTGCTGTCCAAGCCATCATCTATCTTGCAACTGCCCATAAAAGCAAAACAAATACATTCGATTTTTTTTTTTTTCAAATGCTGGTAGTTTATTTCTTTTGGTTTGTATGTTAGTTTAGGGTTTAGGTTTAGTTATAATTTTTTATTTAGTTTAGCTTATGTATAAATGTTTTAGCTTTTACGTAAACTTAAGTTAGGATTCATTTAGTTTTAAAAAATCCTAAAAAATCTAAAAATTATATATATATATATATTCCACTGGAAAAATCGTAACCTTTCATTAACTTAGAAAAATTACATATTGTAGATGCGATTGCATATGCTTTATCTTTCTAGCCTCTGAGGGCTTCAGTCAAAATTTTGAAATTCACCAAAAACTATGTACTTTTCAGATTCACCACGCAGGGTGTTCTTTCAAAACTATAATAGGAGTCTGTTGATAAGTCTGTACATATGCCACGCAGGGCATTTAAAAAACCACATAAATATGTCCTGTAAAATTATATACAAAGTTGTCAAAATTTAACATTTCTCAAAATAGACAAATAAACAGTGATCAAGGGCTCTCTGCCCTGTGGTAGTGCTGATCTATGTATGGGTGATGATAGTAGCGGTATTCATTTGTCCCCCGCTGTTCCTGGATCATCCACTCTCCTTTGGGAAGTGTCATGGCCTCCTTGGATAGCCCGTCAGCACTGCTGTTATGTTCCCTGTAGATATGATTGCAAGTGATGTTGTTAAATTGAGCCTTGAAAATGTTAACTTCATCCAAAATATTACTGAGTGTGTGTATGTGACAAGCAGTAATATTATTGAACCAATTAATAATGATCTTTGAGTCTCCAAAAATGTTTATGCTCATGCAATTATGTCCCAAAGAGAAATGTAGAAGGTGTCGAAGGGTAATGAGTTCTGTGAAATTATTAGTTCCAGCTCCTAGACCCATCATTACTTTGTAGTGATGCTGTTCACTTAAGTATAGGATAAAACCTCCACCACATCCTTGCTGATTTGCTACACCATCGAAATACGCCCAAGGTGTGTTTTTATCAATGAGAGGAGGGGCATGAGGCCTTCGGGATCTAGATTGCTGAGGTTCAGGCATCTCATTATATGCTGATACAATACATGCCGCAATGTGTGGCTAGCACATAGGCCTGTTGTCGAAAATAGAGCGGTTCCGAGCCAGCCAGACATGCCAGCTGATAATCAGAGGGAGGCTTTGTAGTTTTGATCCCTTATGCCGATTGAACCAAACTTCCCATGCACTACCGATATCGTCTCCTTCCCATTGCCCAGAAAAATGTATGGAGGTAGATAAATTATGCCAAAGAGTAATCAGGGCTGAGCATTTCAGAAAAAGATGTAGGGTCGATTCAGATGAGTTTTTGCATAAGATACACCAATTTGGTCCATGAAAGGATCGGTGTGTGAGATACTCTCCTGTAGGTACTTTATCTCTAAGGATACACCAGAAAAATAATCTGGTCCGAGGAGGCGCTGTTAGTTTCCAAATAATCTTCCACCAAAAAGTAATCTGCTCCGGTTTTTTGTGGGAGATCAAGGATAGATACCCTGTCTTTGGAGAGTAGATACCATTTTCCGCATGACACCAGATAAGTTCATCAGGGCCCTCTTTAATCCTGATATGCGATTCAGATAGTGCAGAGATATATTCTTGCCATTCCTGGTGCCAGCATGGAGGTAACTCAAGCTGCAATGCAGTTTTCCATCCTTGGGAAAAGATATTGGAGTTTTGATGGTTTGCAATATTTGCAATCACCTTGATCTCGTGAGAATGTAGATGCTGTATGAGGTCTCTAGACAGCTGATATCTTCCTCCACCTCCAGTCCATGGATCCAAGCCAATGCGGGCCTTAGATCCATCATTGATTCTCCAGACAAGATTGTCCCTGATATGAGGAAGAGAGTGAAGGAGTGCCTTCCAGACAGATGAGATGCCAGATTTTGGCCAGCTCGGCAATCGGACCCAGTCCATGATTTGCTGAGGCCAAATATACTTATGATATGAAATGGCTGTCCAAAGGTTCTGTCCAGTCAGCAGAGTCCAACCCATTTTTGCAGCAAGGGCTTGTGCAAATAAAGGGAGGTCTTTAAGACCCCAGCCACCCCATTTCTTAGGCAGTGCAATCTTATTCCAGTCAACCCATGCAAAAATCTTTTTGTCCTGATTTCCATTCCAGAGATATCTGTTGCAGAGTTGTTGTAAACGAGCTAAGATGCTCCTGGGGATCCATGCAAGTGCCATCCAAAATACTGGCGTAGCCTCAAGAATTGATTTAATAAGAACGAGTCTGCCTGCCCTGGACAAATATCTATGACTCCAGATGGACAACCTTTTTTCCAGTTTGGTAACAAGCCAGACCCAATCTGCAATTCTCTGGCTGATAGGCTTTATCCAAAATCCCAAGTATTTGAGACCCCTGTCCAGTGGATGGATACAGTAAGGAAAAAGTTGATGAGCAAGATGGGACTCTTGGATGGAGGTTCGGGCAAAGGTAATGGTTGATTTTGATTGATTTGCTAACATCCCGGTAGCTGACGGAAAAGTGAGAGAATTTTGGAGAAAGTACGAGAGTCCCGAATACTACCATCAAGAAAAATGAGAACATCATCCACAAATAGGAGGTGGGTGAGAAAGCAAGCATCAGATATCTTAAGACCACAGAGATCACCATCCCTCTTAGACGAAGCAATCAAGCGACTAAGTCCATCCATGACAATCAAAAATAGGAGGGGAGAGAGAGGGCAGCCTAAGCCCCCTCTCGGAGCGAAAAAAATGAGAAGCAGAGCCATTAATGAGGACACTGAAGGTAGGGGAGGTGATGCAGGCCATAATCCAAGTGATGAAGTTATGAGGAAAGCCCAAATGGATAAGGAGCATCTTAATGTAAAGCCAGCTGACACAGTCAAAGGCTTTTGCCAGATCTATCTTGAGAATAATGCCCTTATGGTGTCTGGTCCAGATTGAATGTATAGCTTCTTGGGCTGAGCCAATGGCTTCATGAATTTGACGATGTTCAAGAAAGGCAAATTACTGAGGGGCAATATGACGGGAGAGGATAGGCCGGAGTCTGTTGGCTATGATCTTGGAGATAATTTTGTACAGACAGTTGCACAATGAAATAGGCCTGTAATCATTGAAAGAGGAAGGAGTGTCAGATTTAAGAATGAGGGCAATGAAGGTCGAATTGATGGCATTGTACAACGATCCAGATAATCTGCATTCTTCCACAACTTTCAATAGATCCTGTCCCAGAAGGTCATAAAATGCTAGGTAGAATTCTATTGTCCAGCCATCCGGTCCTGGGCTCTTGTCCTTCTTGAACCATTTTAATGTACCTTCGAGTTCTCCAGTAGTCACAGGTGCATATAGATCCTCTGCCTCGTCCTCATTAACAAATCTGGGGAAATGTCTGGCCACATTTATGATATCAGCAAGATTTGAACCAAGAGGGCTTTTATATAGATTCCTGAAATGAGTAGAGCCAAGATGGGAGAGTTTATTGAAAGAATTGGCAACTCCTCCCTTTGGTAAAGGTAGATTCCAGATGGTGTTTGATACCTTTCTACCTTTTGCATAATTTTGAAAGAACCTAGTATTGTCATCCCCTGCTTTCAATATATATATATATATATATATATATATATATATATATATATATAGGGGCTTCATTTTCATTTTTAATGTTACTTTGAGATATCCTAAAGTTTTAAAATTGAAACAAATTTCACATTTAGAGGTTTTAAATTTTTTATGTGGCCTTTGGCCCATTAAAAAATTTAAAAAATTATTAAATCTTTTTCGATTTATTTCGGCCACATTTAGTCTTGCTTAGCCCATCGAAATTTTCTCCTAAGGAGTAATTAAATTGTCAATTAAAAATTCCGTCATGGTGTCTTTTCGGGCTAAGGGTAAAATCTAAAGGAGAAATTTTTGTGGTATCAACATTTTTTTTTCTCTATAGTTAAAGGTGCTTAAATTTTTTATATCCTAAGTTTAACTATAGGAAGGTGGTGCATTTCCTAGATTTGGGTCACTAAGCATAATCATTTAAATTCTAGGATCTAAATTGGCCAACATTTAAATTTTGTGGTTGTTTAAAGTATTTGAATCTCTTAAAATTTAATTGCTAAGACATTGTGTATCTGTCAAATATCTTGCATCTACCTATCGTCATTGTTTGGATTATTTAATGATCATTACATGTTAAACATTTTGCAAATATTTTCGAGCGATTGTTAAAAAGTTTTATTGTGGAATTATACCTCTGTTTCTTAAGCAACAACAACTAATCAATTTCTTGGTTTTCATTTTATCTAGCAAGATCATTGACTCCATAAGGAACTGGTATTAATCATTTAAAATTTAATCAAATTCTAAATCTTGCTAAGACTTAATCAAGTATTCGATTGCCTCGTTGTGTCTCCCGAGCCAGTTGATTCCTAGCTGGTTTTCCATCGTCCCATTTGTCCATAGGGTCTACCCCCTTAGCTTGCTATAGGGAGACAACTTAAACATAGAGATAGGGGATTTGGGTGACAGCCCCCGATCTGAGCGTTGTCACGGTGCCTAGACATTCTGTGCGACAACAGGCAGGACTCCCAAAGATTCGGAGATGGTCCACACTTGGCTTCTTCTCTGTGAATGCTTCCTCAGTTGCAATATTCTCAAGAATTCTATGACGACTTATATTTTGAATATATACGATTGTCATTGCTGCTTCTCCTCATAGAAATTTTGGCAAGTCTTGATCAAAGAGCATTGTTCGTATACCTTCTTCAATTGTCCTATTCTTTCTTTCAACCACTCTATTTTGTTCGGGATAGTAGGGCACAATGAGCTCCCCCTTAATTCCTGCTTCTTTACAATATGCAATCAATTCTTTAGAAGTGTATTTCCCACCATTGTTGGATCTCAAAGTCTTTATTTTCTTTCGGTTAGGGTTTCCACTTCAGATGTAAACTCCTTGAATTTCTCAAATACTTCTTTCTTTTTCTTGAGAAGGTAGAGCCATGTCTTTTTGGAGTGATCATCAATGAAGTTACATAGTAAAGATGACCTTCAAGTGATATGTCAGACATAGGCCCACACACATCAGAATGGATGAGGTCTAATATTTCTTTAGACCTTGTTTCACTATTTGTAAATGGTTTTTTTGTATGTTTACCCAAAGTACATCCCTTGCGAACTCCTTCACGATCTCCTTTGATATTGGGGATGCCATGAACCAGTTGATTAAGAGTGGGAATGACCTTGTAGTGTAGATGACCATATCTTCTATGCCATAGTTCAATGGGATTGATTTCTATATGAACTAGAGCTTGAGGAGATGGTGTTATGACTTTATATAAGCTTCCTTCACGAACAACAATAACCCTAGCTTTATCGATACGTGAATCTTTTCCCCAAACCAAAACCTTTCCATCAATAAAAGCAACTCTATACCCTTTATCTTCTAAGCAAGAAATTGAAAGCAAATTCTTTTTCAAAGCTTGAACATATAGTATATTCTTGAGATGTAGTTTTGCTCCATTCTCAAGCTTCAAAGATGTTGATCCCAGGCCTTTAACAATATAGCTTTTGTTGTCTCCCAATTCCACTGCATGAGAAGATGGTTCATTTGATAGAGTGAAGTTGTGTACCCTCCCCTGTCAATAATCCATGCATTATCATCATTGAGTGAACTTGTTAAGTGCAGCCAAGAACCCTTGACATTTGACCTTGTTGAATAAGTAGTAGAAGATCTTCTTGATCCAACTTCCTACGGTATTGAATCCCATTCTCATATAACTTATCATAGAGGGAGTAACCATTTCCTTCGAGCCAATGGAGTGATCTTCAATCTTCCTTAACCTTAGCTCTGAAACCATGTTGAGAAATCAATGCTAGTAGAGTTAGGGTTAGATTTCTCTTTCTTGATAATTATTTGAGAATTAAGTTGGCTTCTTTGTTATATTATCTTTCATCAAGCAATTACCAAATTATGTGTGTATGAAAATCCCAAAAACACGTGACACAAGATGTAGGCACTCTACCAGGGAAAAAAACCTATCTAGGGGAAAACCCAGTCAAAATTTCTTCCTTTAATAGTTTTCTTGAGATAATCCAAGACTCTTGAAACTAGACATAAACCTCCTCCAACCACCAAGTCAGGCTCTCCTTCTAGCAACTTTGACCTAGATCTTCGACCTTGCAGCGATAGCACTTCGACCCAACGAATCCAGAATTTCGACCTTCCAGAGTCTTCGACCCAACAATTTCAAAATTTCGACCCTTCCAGCAGTAAAATTTCGATTCAAAAAATGCCCTAGTAACTTCGCATAAGAGAGAGAGAGATAGCCCAAAACTTTCGACCTTAATCCTTCCAGCACTTCTTCTCTTCTTGGAATTGCGCACTTTTTCTGCCTCCTTCACTGGGATATCGAACTTGTGAGAGAGATGCTCCAAATGAATTCGAACTGCTTGTATATGTAGGCTTTGGGTGAGGTCGAATTGCCCAGTTTGAGGCCGTCTTGGTGTGGAGGTGTCAAATACTTTATTTGACTCAATAATAAAGCTTTTGACATGATTCAAAAGCCCAAGAAGGGTCTCATAAAATGTACAATGACTCTAATGACTCAATATAAATCCTAGGAGTCCACAATGGGGAATTTGGCTAATAAAAGATGACCCAAGCATGAAACCCATGCTTTAATAAGTTATTGTAACAATAATAAAATTTTTCTTTTTCATTCTTTTGATAAGAACATTACATAATGACTCAAATACATTTATGAAGACCGAACCTAGTTACATTCTTCAACAAGGCCCACCTTCAAAATATATGATCATAACATAGGAGCGAGGGCGCACAATGGCTGGCTCAGGTGGCAAAGAATGGTGACACATCGAGCTATCAGGTGGCTTCAAGCGGTTGTTGACTTCCAGTTGTAAACAAATCTAGGAGAAGGTTTCACCTATAGAGGTCACCCCATTGGTGGTGGGTAACAAATTCATCCAGTGGTAGTGAAGCCTTTGCTGAGGTACTTGTGAGGTATGATAGACTTTGTATTGGGATATGTCAGTGTTGGTGGAGTGGAGTTGTTAGGGTACACAAATTCTGATTGGGTAGGGAGTGCTGTGGATAGAAAATCCACGTTTGGATGTTGCTACAACTTGGGATTAACTATGATCCGTTAGTACAATAGGTGTTGAAGGATCAAGGGCAATGATGTATAGTGGGATTCTTCTAGACTTGATAACAACTTGTGAAGCACTTTTACAATTTATCATTGTTAGATTGATCTTCTTCTTCTTTTTATTAGTGTGTGTGTTTACTTCATCAAACTGCTACCAAAACACAACAAACAAGAACACAAGATGTTGGCTCTCTTGCAGGAAAAACGTCTCTCTCTTAGAGAGGAAAACCCTTTCGTAAATTTCTCTTATTGAAGCTTCTATTGATCAATTGCAAACCCTAGACCCTTGACAAGAAGATCCTCCAAGTACAAGTCAAGCCCTTTCAAGATTACTTCCTCTTGCAACAGTTCGTCCTCCTTCCAACGCTTTGTCTTCCTCCCTTCGGCACTTCTTCCGACAACTGTAGAAACCTTAGATTGTATGCTCTAGAATGATCCTTGTCCTTTTCTTCCTTCACTTGAGATGGAGCCTTTCTAACTTAAGAAGATGACCTTGTTGCCTCCCAACCGAACCTTCTTTTCTTTCACAAAGATTGCAGTCTTAGGGCAGCAGTAAAGTAGCCCTAGTTCTTCGCACGTGTGAGGGAATACCCTCACAAGAACTATGTTAGACTTCTCCTTCTTCCTTCGCTTGTATAGCCTTTTTCCTCGCTTGAGTGAGAGGCCTTATAGGCACTCTTTGTTAGCCCAAACACTTCTCCTTTATGACTGCAATAGGAGAGCTTAATATGACTGCAGAGTTGCCTTCTTTTCCTTTGCATGTGTGACTGTAATTAGCCCTAGAACAGTCCCAAAACTTCGCTTTTCTTCCTTCCTTCTTCTCTGCACTTGGAGACCTCTTTCCTTGACTTTTCCGTACCCTTCACTCGTCCTCTTTCTCGCTGATTTCAGAGATGATATCATTGTGCTTTGAGGAGGTCGAATGGCTCCTTATGTAGGAGGCTGTCTCCTTCTTTTAGGCCGACTTGAGGCCGACTTGCCTGATATAATTCGTATTGCTTCTTTTGATGGTGCCATTGCTTGGAGGAGGCTTATGACTTTGCTTGGAGGTCTTCTTATGACTCTAATACATATTATTACCTAGTGTAACAAGCCCTTACGGGTCTTCAATAAATACATTGACTCTTTAACTTCCTAGAAGCACTTAAATATGTGCTTGACCTACTTCAATGAGCAAGAAACTCATTGATAAATATAACAAAAATAATATCTCTTTTCTTGAATAAATACAAATATCAAGAGTACATTTATGAAGACCTAACCTAGTTACACTTTCTTCAACAATAGGAAGCAACAATCAATGACACTTAGTTCAGTAGAGGCAAAGTACATGGCAACGAGTATGGTGAGCTATGAGGCAGTATGGCTTCGCAAGATGCTTGTAGGACAACTTAATCTGCAGAATGGGCCAACGGTGATTCACTGTGATAATCAAAGTTACATCAAGCTTTTTAAGAATCCAGTGTTTCATGATTGGTCCAAGCACATTGAGATCATATATCATTTCATTAGAGACAAGTTTCAGAGAGGTGATGTGAGACTACAATACATTTCTACAGAGGAGCAGGTGGTAGATATTCTCACTAGGCCTCTAATGAAAGGGAAGTTTGTGAAGTACCGAGGTAAGCTCGGGGTGGTGGAGAATCCCTTCCTTGCTAGGAGGGAGTGTTGAAGCTTGTGGTAGCTTCGGAAGGTCTTTTGCATATGCTTGGTGTCTAAGCATGTGGGAGATAATTTATTGCCTCTCTAGGTGCTTGCTTGTTGGAGTAAGTGATTTATGTCTTTTTCCTAAGTCTAAGTTAGGAAAAGTACAATAGTTAAAGTCAATTAATTATTGTGGACTATTAAGTAATTTTCTAAGCATAAATAATTTAAGTATTTTAGTGACTTAGAAATAATCTCAACCATTGACCTCCAAGATCTTCTAGAAGGGAGATTAGGGTTAGGGATTTGGGTTATAAAAGAAGCCTAGTGAAGAGGTGAAGACACACAATAACACAAGAGAGTGAGTCACAACAAGAGAAAGATATTTTCTCTACTGAAAGATATTTTCTCTAGTGCGAGTGGTTCAAGACACTGAAGCTCAGAGGATGAGAAGTACAGGAGGATTCGAGAGCGCATCTAGGAGGTCGAGTTGTGGAGATTGCAGGGCTGAGTTGCTGAAGAGAGGGGGGTGAATTTAATGGGAGAAGTCAATTTGCTGGAGGTGAATTTCTAAGGCGCGGTGGTAGCTGGTGGGAAGGTGCAACATTGATTTGCCAGTAGATTGATTGGGCCAAATTTCTCTGGGCTGACTTCCTTTAGAGGCTGATTTTCAGGTGGCTGAGTTTTTTGGGGGTGAATTTATCCTGTGGGGGCTGAGTTACAGGTTCCAGTTATTGTATTTTTCCTTATCTTTGTGGGTTGAAAACTGAGATTTTCCAGATTAATAGATGATGCAGAATAGTTGTGGGCGAATTATTTTGGCAATGTGTGATTGATCTCTTGGGTTTAAATTCCGCGGCATATATATATATATTTCTAGAGGTTAAAAATACCGATGATTTTATTTTTCCGTAAGTCAGTATTTATTTTTCTGTAAATAAATCTTGGCTGGTATTTGGAAATTTAACAAATACTTGGCCCAGCTAAGACTCAACAGGGCTTGCAAGTGTTGTCTGAGTCAAAGTACACCGATATATCTATCTATCTATATATATATATATATATATATATATATATATATCGTAGTTTCCATGTTTTCTGGAATATGGGCTGAAGTCAGTTCATGATTTGTAAAGAAAGGGATTGCCATTCGTAAATAAGTTTATTAGGCCTTTCCCTTTTACCTTGGATGACAATAATTTCAATGCATCCAGTTCAAGTATAATTTGAGTCATTCTAATGCTCTGATATTTAGTTGTTATTTTTCTTTTTGTTGAGGGTCTAGAGGTTATTTAGAGCACCTCAAATGTTTAATGTCCTTAATATTTTTTTGAGAATTTTACACACTTAACATTATTGCCACTTTTTTTGAGAAGGGTTTTACTGCTCATTATATGTACTGTGACATGCTTTAAACTGTATTTATCAGATTTTCAATTGGTATAAAACTGAAGCAATAGATGAGATGAACGAGGCAATAGGGAAAATCTTATGAAATGAACATGTAGCCTGTAACTGGATATGCTGGTTTATCTAATTCTTACAAATTATTTTTTTTAATAGCCAATCTACTCCTAGAGATTCTTACTTTCGTGCATAGAAAGAGTCTTGCATGGCTAGATGTTTTAGGCTTTTAGCTAAATGGGATGACTCAATGACCACAAAGTGTTATCTACTATTTTGATAACTGAACCTACCTCCCTATAGAAAGTCATTGGATGAATGTGTATTCTCCAGTCCTTGCACATTTGAATGTGCATACTTCAGTCTTTTTGCACATCTGTTATTAATTACATTCCTAATTGGAAATTGCAAGTGTTTCTGAGGTGAAGAGCTTTGTAGTTAAGCACTGTCCTAAATATCATAGTTTGTTGATTGCTGTTTCTGTGAAAGAAACTATCTATGTATGATGATTTATTAACACGCTACCATTCACCGAGAAAGTCTATGGATTGAAATCATTATTAATGTCAGAGAATGATTTTTTATATTCTTTTACTTCATGGTGCTGCAGATGGTCGGGAGGAGAATTATGTATATGTTTCTGAAGCCTTTTTGGCAGGCCTTGCTTCTGGTGCGCTGGAATCTTTTGTAGTCACACCTTTTGACTTGTTTAAGGTACGTGCACAAGTAACATCTATTACGAGGCATCCATCTGCTGAGAAGAGCTTTCCGTTACCCAGAAACACATCAATTGTTTCAAAATTGCTGCCTGGTTATTCTCCTGATAAAAGACAGTGGGATCGAGTTTCTCGCCTTCTATCAGCATTGCCTTGTAAGCATTCCAATGTGATTAGTGCCCTTAAAGAGTATCCATGGCTAATCACTGGATCCGGTCAGCCTCCTTTTGTCAGGGACCTAAAAGGGCCTATGTCTTCCATATCCTTGGAAGGTTGGAGTGTCTTGTGGAGGGGCCTTCGACCAGGAATCTTTCGGGATGCTGCTTTTAGTGGTTTTTTCTTCTCATGTTGGCAATTTCTTCATGATATTGTTATTGATTGGAAAGGGTCTCAGATGAAGCCTCTTCCGAAGTAAGTCTTTCTTCTGCAGTTCATTTCCAAAACTGTAAATGCATTTAAAGTGCCATTATATTTATATATTGTGTGGAGCTAAACAAACTTCTTTGCCTTTAAATGTGTCTAGGACTTATAAATGAGAGAGGGGCAGGAACTTTTGACTCATTATCATAGATTACTATTTCCAGTTTGGATTTCCTTTGCTATCCATATAGTTTATGTATTGTGTTTCCCTTTCTGGATTCTAATTCGGAAAGAAAAATTTATGAATTCATGTTTTTATAGAAATCATTCTATTGCTTTGTCATTTTCCAGGCCTTTCGTGTAGGCGTTTTCTCCCCGTAATCATTATATTCATATTTCAATATGCCCATTGCTTTCATTGTGAGCTATTGGACTGTTTAATGAACATATTTAGGTTTTGGATAAATATAAATTCCTGGTATCTTTCAATCATAGTTGCTAGATTCCTTCCCACATATGCGTCCCTTTCATCGCATTTGACTCAACACAGGACTCATTTTGGCCAAAGAGTCAAACTTGATTTGAGACTTGGCAAAAATGCTAGTCACCTCGGACTATGTTGAAGTCATGAAAAATATAAAAAATATAGATTTTTAAGAAAGATATATAATTTTGTAGTTATCCATGGGAGATTACATTTAATATGATGCAAATATACTGAATAAAATACAAAAAAATATTTCTAAACATAACCAACTTCATCATTGGAACACAGTCAATCGCTAATGATCATATGAAAATTCATCCATCAATTCAAAATTGCCATGGACGATGGCATGGAGTTATGATTCATGAACCAACTTGGCCGATGGTTCATAAATAGTAAATCATCCATTTTCAGGATTGAAGACTTCGAGTCAAGTATGAAATCATATGACTTGACAATTTTATGTTAACTCAGGGTTTTGCTAAAATTAAATGTGACAATTCCTAGTAAAACTTCTTGGGTTTAGGCGGTTTAGGGTGGGTCAACCTGGATTTCGAGCTAGAATTGTTCGTTCTCCAGTCAAATTGAGTTGTCTAGGGTGGAGATTCGATTAGACTTGGCAACTTGCAGCTCTACCTATAGAATCTTGCGTCTACCCAAAAAATATTTGGAGCAAACCATGTGAATTTTTATTCCATTTGATGAGCATTCACACCTAAACCTTTTTATTTCTTCCAAGAAATAAGTTATATATAAAACTGTAACGACCAAAAGTCATATACACAGTGGAAACATTTAAAATACTTCGTGGACAAAGACATCCATTGTAGGACAGTTCTTGTAAATTTTATATTGTATAAAAAATTGATGTAGGATGATACAAATGAGAATGAGGGTCCTGTATATATAGCCAGGTAAGTACCCTTTCACAAAGAGTCATGTTTGTAGAGACATGCCTCTTTGTTTAACTAATTATTATTTAAGTACATATTATTATGATTATTATTTCTTACCTATATTTATTACATTTTACATAATTTATGTTCATAGCATTGTCTTCCCCTTCAAAAAGCTTTGTCCTCAAAGCTTGTTGACGAAAGGGCTTGATCTCTTCTTCTGCTACGAATGTCTTCTGCTTGATCTCTTTTTCTGCTATGAATGTCTTTTGCTTGATCTCTTTTTCTGCTATGAATGCCTTGTGAAAATTTCTAAACTGAAATTCTACTGCAGGAATTGATTTATTTCACCTACTTATTATTCACAATAAGTTATTTACGAAATCCCTTTAGCAAATATTAAAATAAATTCTATTGCAGTTATCACACAATTACCTAGAGAAAAATACATGCACAAGAACCAATCACATCAACACAGTTGTTTTTGGACAATTGTCCCCGGAAAAACCCAATTGGGGAAAACCGGTACAGCAGATGAGGGCTTTATTAATCTTCAGCAACAATTGCTTTTACAAGGAATGATTTTACAGAGAAACTGAAAGAAAGCACCTGAGACTTTCCCTTTGAGACTTTTTGACATTTTGGAGAATCTGCTCCCACTCCTACGCAATGTTTTGAAACTCCGACTCCGGTTTGGAAATGACCAAGGGTCGGCTCTGACTCAGACTCCAACTCGGTATCAACTTGGCTAGTTTGATTTCAATGACTCTGTCGTTGTAAAAAATACATTAAATATTTAATTTTTTTATAAAAAAACATAATTTTAAAGATTTTCATTCATGTTTCCAAACACAAAGCTTTAGAATATAGAGAGAAGACAACATATGATCAAATTAGGCTCATGAATATATCCATTATATCAAAATGGCACCCAGTGCACTGTCCAATACAAAGTTCATACTTAGCCACCAATGTCAGGATTCTTTTCTGTCTCAATCCAAGGAGAACCACTAGACTACAACAACAATAATATCAATTCTCTGCAACCAATTATAGCTTCCCAAATGATAAGCCAATGAACTAATCAACAAATGTCTTCGAATTTGTGCCTTTGCTACAGGACGACCTGTCTCATGCTTCTACCTAGACTGCTGAATATGATTTCAAGAAATTTGCCCTTAATGAAGTCTCAAAACCCTTGATTTAATTCTGGTCAAGCTCCAGAACAATCAGAGGTAAATATGTATCTATTAGTCCATTGCTAGAGCGTTTGCCTTTTTAAAAACATTGTATGGCTCAATGCATTGTTTCAATTTTCTAATTCATGCCTCTAGGATAACCATACTTCAACCTTGTAATTTTCAATCACAGTGATAGATTACTTTAGGGCTATAAATATGCAATAAACAACAACCCAACTGTTGATATGTAGGAGGCAGAACAACTTTTGACAAATGGAGTTGATGAAAACATTGAGAAGTATAATGCGAGGTTCGTGGCGAGAGGATTCTCCCAAACATAGGGAGAAGATTATGATAATTTGCTCTTCTAGCCCGATATACCACCATTCATTCGATAGTTTCCATTGTTGCAAGTCAAGGATGGACCCTCCTTCAAATGGATGGTGAAGACGACATTCCTTCATGGCATGTTACAAGAAGAAGTTTTTGTTGAGCAACCACATGGATTTGAAGTGGAGGACCGAAAGACACACGTTTGCAGGTTGAAGAAGGCATTGTATTGCTTGAAGCAAGCCCCCAGAACATGGTATGCTGACATAGATACTTGGTGAAGCTTGGATTCACAAGAAGCAACACTTTCCCAACCTCTACATCAAGGTGGTCCAAGGTATGCCTTTGATTTTAGTTTTATATGTTGATGATCTATTTTTGACAAGTAGTGTAACAACCCATCTATAAATACAAAGAACGCAACCATAATAGCAGGTATATGGTACATGCATATGATAGCTACATATGCATGTGTCGCATACACCGCACTAGTATTTTATATTAAATTGATTATAAGTACTAAATACCATGACTCTTCTGGGGAAAGAAGTTCTACTCGTTCATCAACATCGCATAATGTATGGTTAGATCAAGAGGAATATATATACATATATATTATATGCCCCAGAATAATGATAAAAATCATACTAATAGAATAGAATAAGGGTTAAATAATAATATAAATAATTAACTAATATAAAGTTCTAAACTTTATATTAAAACAAATATGAATAAACTTCATATTAAAATAAATATAAATAAAACTTTATAATAAATATAAACCAAACTTTATAATAAATATAAATATAAATTAAACCTTATATAAAAAAAAGACATATAAATCAGACTTTGTTATATAAAGTACATATATAAAAAATATAATAAAATGTGATCACAGATTAATAAAGCGTGAATGTATTTCAGTACCCAAGGTCATTACAAAATATCTGATGGTCTCAAAACACATGCAAAGGCGTGGCGGTAGGAAGGAAAGCGGTGGCTGCAGGGGGGGGGGGTTGAACAACGGAGGTAAAACCAGGAGGAGGAATTCAGAAGGGAGGAAAGTCGGCCATTGGAAGAGCTTAATCATTCTGAGGTTCTGGGAGCGGGGGACAGTGAGCTTCTGCTGAGAAGCTTACTGGATTGAGCAACCAGGCTCTGCTTAGTTTGGCTGGGTGGAATTGGTCTCCCGGTAATTGGAGCAGCGTAGCCGCAGGCAACATCATCTGCAGCAGTTCAGGTAGGTACCTGCTTTAAATTCTTTACTGTTTCTGTATTTCAATTTTTCGGTTATTACAAGTAATGAGCCCCTGATGATTGAGTGTAAGCGGGAGTTGCTTCTGAATTCGAGATGGACCTTGGACTCATGCACTACTTGCTAGGCCTTGAGGTGTGGCAAAGGCCCAATGAGATTTTCCTTTCACAAGGAAAATATGTCGCGAAGTTGTTGGAAAGGTTTGGAATGACAAAATGCAAGTTCCTGGCCACACCGATGGAAATGAATTTCAAGAAGCTACGTGGAGAAGCTGCAGGACCCAATTTGGCGAATCCATCCGAGTATAGACAGTTGATTGGGTCTCTAATTTTCGTAGAGAACACCCAAGACATATGCTATGCAGTGAACACCCTGAGTCAATTCATGATCAAACCTCTCCATGCACATTGGGTTGCTGCCAAAGACATTTTGAGATACTTGCATGAGACGATTACCCTTGGATTTAAATATTCTGTCGGAGATGTTCGACTTCATGGATATACTGATGTTGACGGGGCAGGAAACGTTGTTGATAGGAAGAGCATTTCAGGATGTTGTTTTATCCCTGGATTCGCCATGATATCTTGGATGAGCAGGAAACAAAAGTCCGTAGCATTGAGTACTGCTGAGGGAGAGTATATTGTCGCTAGCATGGCTAGCTACGATGTAGTTTAGTTGAGGAAACACCTTGGAGAGCTGTTTGAACAGTTTATAGACACTACTGCAATATATTGCTACAACAAGTGTGGGATTCAATTGGCAGAGAATCTCATATTTCATGACAAGTCCAAGCTCATAGAGATCATATATCATTACATTTGAGACATGGTGTAGAGAGGAGCCGTTAGACTCCATCACATATCGACTGATGAGCAGATAACAAACATTCTCACCAAGGCTTTGCCGAAAGGTAAGTTCTTGGTCTTTGGAGAGGAACTTGGACTAATGGATGTGAATGTGAAAATTCCTAAACCAGAATCCCTACTGCAGCAACTGATGATATTTCTCCTGCTTGTTAGGTTTACATGAACAAGTTATTTGCAGTTTCCTAAGGCAAATATTGAAATACATACACTGCAACCTTCACTTAATTAATTTATATGCGGAAACAAGAGACTGAGCAAAAAAGAAAATACAACACAATAACACCGTTATTTTTGGACAAATGTCCCCAGAAAAACCCAATGCGGGAAAACTGGTGCAACAGATCTGAGGGTTTATTATTATTAAGCAGTAGCAAATTCTGAATACATCTTTGAATACCTCAAGGGTTATTTAGTTACAGAGAGTGAAACACAGGTAGAAAGATTTGTGAGATTACCTCACATAATCACTGAGAAAAATCCTGGCTGATCCGATCACTCGATGAGGTGCCTCTCGCAGGCCCTGCTTAGCCTCTGCGCAGTCCCTGTGTCATCCCCTCTAGGCACTGCGTCACGCAACCAACTGATCGATTTTCTGCCCGGAGTCACTGCTCTCAACCTCCCAGTCTCACACTCCGGCTCTCGACTTCTGAAACTGACTTTGCTACAAAATTTTAGACTCTCTCTCACCCTTTGCACTGCCTCTGCATGGCCCTGCGTCAGCCTCTACATGAGAGCCGCAGGGTCACTCAGCCTTTCTCTGCTGATGATTCTCCGGCTGAGAAAATCTCTCTCTTCGGATGCTATCTCTGCCCCTCAACTGCAAGAAATATATTTAATCATAATTTCCTCCCGAGAACTTCTCACTTTAGAAATTGGATCTCTTGATCTCTTGGTGTGTTTTCCAAATGACCCTCAAGCATCCTTAAATAATCTTCTTGTTGAAATTCAACGACTCAGATTAAAAGCTAATCAATGGCTAAGATGATTTTAGCTTGATCCTCGCCTTCTTCTAGAAGTTACACCCACAATTAGATTAATACCCATTAATATTTTTAATTTCCTAAGTTTAAACTTAGGGGCCCATTAAAAAATATTAATTATTTTAATAAAATTGTTTCTGGGTTCTTTGGAATACATGTGCCCAAGCCTCCCTACAAAATTTATGGCCTATAGCATATTCGATGCTACCCCAAATCAACACTCCCTCTTAGAAAGGAATGCGCTCTGACAATATACGCTACTGCATACTGCTCTAACTCTGAAGCATCGTCCTCCACACTGTTGATGTCTGACATGCTGTCCACCAAGTACTGTGCAAATCCTGCATCTATACTGCTGCTGAACCTGCCACTGTCAACACTGAATCCATACTGCAACACCCTTTGAAATTCTGCATCCGTGCTGCTGCTGGCATTGCCACTGCCAACTGCCCCTACACTGCAAACTGTTGCTTCTACTCCACCAACAACGAAAAAATCCCAAATTATTGAACTAACTGTGTTCAATATGATACCACGTGAATGCTGAAGTCTATCTGCTGCTAGTCTTCGCATTAACCCTCTAAATCTACTGCTCTGTTGTTGACATTTGCACTGCTGCCAACTCTTCTCTGCGTTGTTCAGTCTTTGATGCTCCTAGCTACTGCAACTGTCTCCTTGACACTCCTCAACATCGTCCGACACTAGTCCATTTTGCTACTTCTGATCTGGGCTCATGTAGCAAGGAATTGATCCAAGAGTTGGGCTCCTCAAGGATCTTGCCCATTTGTAGCTCTTTCGAACTACAACTCCAAGTCAACCCACCTCCCTCTTAGAGATGTGACTGCCATCTCTGCCAAAAATGTCGAAAATCTCCTCTCTCCTCTGCGCTGTGCTAGGCTAGCCTATGTACTCCCTGCTGGAGATAGTAAAACTGCTGCCCCTTGCTGCTGCCCAATTCTAGAGAATTCAAATTCCTTGGCTAGGAATTCTTCGAGGAAGAAATTCCCTCAACCGTGCTTATCCTCTCTTACAACGATTTTTTGCGTAGCAAACTGCCTATAGAAAAATATGTGTCCTACCAACTCTCCTCGCGCTGAGGCTTCTGTGCTACTCCCTCTGCCCCGATTGAAACTCAATCTGGAAGCCCTTCTCTCCATCGACTCACTCAGAGAGAGACTGCCTCGAAATTTCAGCCCTCTGGCTAAGAACTGCACAAACCCTCTAGGGTTTCGAACTGCTGCCTCCTACAACTTTTTCGATTTCCCTCTTTTGCTCGGCGTTGGGTTCTCTGGCATTGGTCTTATTGTTCCACCCGTAGCTCCGATACTGTGTGAAAATTCCTAAACCAGAATCCCTACTGCAACAATTGATGATATTTCTCCTACTTGTTAGATTTACATGAACAAGTTATTTGTAGTTTCCTACGACAAATATTGAAATACATACACTGCAGCCTTCACTTAATTAATTTATATATGGAAAAAAGAGACTGAGCAAGAAAGAAAATACAACATGATAACACCGTTATTTTTGGACAAATGTCCCCGGAAAAACCGAATACGGGAAAACCTGTGCAACAGATCTGTGGGTTTATTATTATTAAGTAGTAGCAAATTTTGGATACATCTATGAATACCTCAAGGGTTATTCAATTACAGAGAGAGGAACACTGGTAGAAAGATTTGTGAGATTACCTCACACAATCACTGGGAAAAATCCCAGATGATCTGATCACTAGATGAGGTGCCTCTGGCAGGCCCTGCGCTGCCTCTGCATAGTCCTCACGTAGTGCCTGTGTCAACCCCTCTAGGCACTGCATCACCCAACCAATTGATCGATTTGCTATCCGGAATCACTGGTCTCAGCCTCCTGGTCTCACACCCCGGCTCCCGGCTTCTGAAACTGACTCTCTTGCAAAATTTGGACTCTCTCTCACCCTCTGTGCTGCCTCTGCGTGGCCTTGCATCAACCTTTGCTTGAGAGCTGCTGGATTACTCTCTACCTCTCTCTGCTGATGATTTTCCAGCTGAGAAAATCTCTCTCTCTCTCCCGATGGTATCTCTGCTCCTCAACTGCAAGAAATATACTCGATCAGGATTTCCTCCTGAGAACTTCTCACTTCAAAAATTCGATCCCTTGATCTCTCGGTGTGTTTTCCAAATGACCCTCAAGTTTCCTTAAATAATCTTCTCATTGACATTCAACGACCCAAATTAAAAGCTAATCAATGTCTAAGATCATTTTAGCTTGATTCTCGTCTTCTTCTAGAAGTTACACCCATAATTAGATTAATACCCATTAATATTTTTAATTTCCTAAGTTTATACTTAGGGGACCATTAAAAAATATTAATGATTTTAATAAAATTGTTTATGGGTGGAATTTCCCAAAACGCTTTCAGGGTTCTTTGGAATACATGTGCCCAAGTCTCCCTCCAAAATTTGAGGCCTAGAGCACATCCGATGCTACCCCAAATCAACACTCCCTCCAAAATTTGAGGCCTAGAGCACATCCGATGCTACCCCAAATCAACACTCCCTCTTAGCGAGGAATGTGCTCTAGCAATATACATTGCTGCATGCTGCTTTGACTCTGAAGCATCGTCCTCTGCACTGCTGATGTCTGACATGCTGTCCACCAACTACTGCGCAAATGCTGCATCTATCCTGTTGCTGACCCTACCACTGTGAACATTGCATCGTACTGCAACTCCCTCTGAAATTTTGCATCCGTGCGGCTGTTGGCACTGGCACTGCCAACTGCCCCTGCACTGCAAATTCTCGTTGCTACTCCATCAACAACAGGAAAACATCCCAAATTACTAAACTAATTGTGTTCAGTATGATACCAAGTGAATGTTGAAGTCTGATTGCTGCTAGTCTCTGCGCTGACCCTCTGAATCTATTGCGCTACTGCTGACCGCTGCTCTATGCCATATGCACTGCTGCCAACTCTGCTCCACGTTGTTCAATCTCTGACGCTCCTAGCTACTGCAGCTGTCTCCCTGACACTCCTTAGCACCATTCGACACTACTCCATCCTGCTACTTCTGATCTGGGCTCTTGTAGCAAGGAATTGATCTAAGAGGTGTGCTCCTCAAGGATCTTGCCCATCTGTAGTTCTTTCGAACTACAACTCCAAATCAACCCACCTCCCTCTTGGAGATGCGACTGCAATCTCTGCCAAAAATGTCCAAAATCTTCTCTCTCCTCTACGCTGCTGCTAGGCTAGCCTACACACTCCCTGTTGGAGCTAGTAAAACTGCTGCCCCTTGCTACTGCTTAGCTCTAGACAATTCGAATTCCTTGGCTAGGAATTCTTTGAGGAAGAAATTCTCTCAACCGTGCTTCTCCTCTTTCTTTTGATGATTTTCTATGAAAATTTCTAACAAGAAATTCTATTGCAGTAACTGATTTATTTCTCCTACTTAAATAAGTTATTTACAAAACCCTTCAGTAAACATCAAAATAAATTCTACTGCAGTTGTCACATAATAGCATAGAGAAAATAACAGTGATATACAAGCACAAGAATCAATCACATCAACACAATTATTTTTGGACAATTGTCCTCTGAAAAACCCAATGCTGGAAAATCGGTGCAACAGATGAGGGTTTATTTATTATTCTTCAACAACAATATCTTTACAAGGAACAATTTTACAGAATATAGAGACACCTCTGAGAGAAACACCTGAGACAATTTTCCCCTTGCTTTGGAGAAATTCTAACACCCCGGAGACCTTCAGCCTTCACTGCGTCACCTCTGCATCACTTCTACGTGAGGCTTGTGTGAGGACTGCGTCCCTTGCTGCCCTGTCTCTTTGATATTCCCTCTGCGTTGGCCTTCTGATGCTCTGCGTCACCCCCTCCTCAGTCTTTGACTGATGCTGATGTCTTCCTTTTCCTTCACCCTGCAACTCTCCCTATGAAATCGAACTCCTTCTCCTTGAGAATCGATTTCCCTCGGGTTACTGAGTATTTGCCCGGTCTGTCTCCAAATGACTCTCAAGTCTTCTCTTATACTTTTCCTGTTGATGAATCAGTGACCGAGATTAAGTCCCTAATCAACGACTAAGATTGAATTAGACTTGATCCTTCTCTCTTAGAAGCTTCTCACCCATACTTTCATTAATACTCATTAATATTTTCATTTTCCTAAGTTTAGACTTAGGAACCCCATTAAAAATATTAATTATTTTAATAAAATACAATCCGGGTGGAATTTCTCCTTTCTTCCTAATAATTTGAAAAACATTCTCGAATTCCTATCATATGCCAAGAAGCTCCATTATCTATATACCAAACCTCAGAGGAGGCAGAGCTTGCTAGGCAAGCAACTTCTTCTTCCAGTCTGGAAGCTAACATAGAATAATCATGATCTATGTCCCTCGTGCTTTGTTCTGGAAATTTGCGCGAGTCCCTTTGAGTTGATGCCTCTGCATCATGCTTCTAACCCATAGCTGATTTTTGTTTCCTGTTGCCGGATCTCTGCTTTGATACCATGTGAAAATTTCTAACCCAATCCTGGCACATGCAGCGCATTGGTTACTCGAAGCCGCTTCCTTGTTTCGGTTTGAAAGACTACAATACCTCTTCCTGTGGGGGTACACTTTGCCTTATTTCCCATGGTGATCTGAAAATTCATCCTTTCTTCCTAATAATTTGAAAAACATTCTCGAATTCCTGTCATATGCCAAGAAGCTCCATTATCTATATACCAAACCTCAGAGGAGGCAGAGCTTGCTAGGCAAGCGACTTCTTCTTCCAGTTTGGAAGCTAACATAGAATAATTGTGATCCATGTCCCTCGTGCTTTCTTCTGGAAATTTGCGTGAGTCCCTTTGAGTTGATGCCTCTGCATCATGCTCCTGACCCATAGCTGATTCTTGTTTCCTGTTGCCGAATCTCTGCTCTGATACCATGTGAAATTTTCTAACCCAATCCTGGCACATGCAACACATTGGTTACTCGAAGCCGCTTTCCTGCTTCGGTTTGAAAGACTACAATACCTCTTCCTATGGGGGTACACTTTGCCTTATTTCCCATGGTGATTTGAAAATTCATCATTTCTTCCTAATAATTTGAAAAACATTCTCAAATTCCTGTCATATGCCAGGAAGCTCCACTATCTATATACCAAACCTCAGAGGAGGCAGAGCTTGCTAGGCAAGCGACTTCTTCTTCCAGTCTGGAAGCTAACATAGAATAATCGTGATCCATGTCCCTTGTGTTTTCTTCTGGAAATTTGCGTGAGTCCCTTTGAGTTGATGCCTCTGCATCATGCTCCTGACCCATAGCCGATTCTTGTCTCCTGTTGCCGGATCTCTACTTTGATACCATGTGAAAATTTCTAACCCGAAATTCTATTGCAACAACTGATTTATTTCACCTACTTATTCTTCACAATAAGTTATTTATGAAATCCCTTCAGTAAACATTAAAATAAATTCTACTGCAGTTATCACATAATTAC
This sequence comes from Pinus tabuliformis, assembly GCA_031772625.1. NCBI lineage: Eukaryota > Viridiplantae > Streptophyta > Pinopsida > Pinales > Pinaceae > Pinus > Pinus tabuliformis. Next base: position 742,382,893 of record CM062815.1, read on the forward strand.
ATAGAGAAAATAACAACGATATACATGCACAAGAACCAATCACATCAACACAGTTGTTTTTGGACAATTGTCACAAGAAAAACCCAATGTGGGAAAACCGATGCAACAGATGAGGGTTTTATTAACCTTCAACAACAATCGCTTTACAAGGAATGATTTTACAGAGAAACTGAGAGAAAACACCCGAGACTTTCCCTTGGAAACTTTCTGACACCTAGAGACCCTTCTCCCACTTTTGCATCACTTCTGTGTCACTCTACGTGGTTCTGCGTCCCTCTGCGTTAGCCTGGGTGAGGGCTGCGTCTCTCCTAGACTGTGTCTCCCTCTGCACTGTCTCCCAATGCCCCTGCGTCACCTCCTCCTCAGTCACTGATTGTTGCTGATGCCCTCCTCTTACTCCACCCTGCAACTCTCTCTCTGAAATCGATCTCCTTCTCTTTGAGAATCGAATTTCCTTGGGATACTGACTATCTGTCGGTATGTCTCCAAATGATCCTCAAGCCTTCTCTTATACTTTTCCTTCTGATGAATCAACGACCGAGATTAAGTCTCTAATCAACGAATAAGATTAAAACAGATTTGATCCTCGTCTCTTAGAAGCTTCTCACCCTTATCTTTATTAATACCCATTAATTTTTATTTTATTTTCCGACGTTTAGACTTAGGAACTTATTAAAAATATTAATTATTTTAATAACTCCTTATTCGGGTGGAATTTCTCCAAAGGATTTCTGGGTCTTGGAGATATCATGTGCCTTAGCCTCTCCACCAAATTTCAAGACTAGAGCACATCCGATGCTACCCAAAATCAACATTTTCGGGGATGTTTAGTCCAAAAATAAATGTATCGTTTGTGTGGTTCTCATTTATTTTTCAGTACTTGATCTGTATATTGGTGTAGGCTGCAGTGTATTTGCATTAATATTTTTTGAATAATTATGAAAATAACTTGTCAAAATGAAGAACACAAGTAGGTAATGCAAATCAGTATACTACAGTCGGATTTCCGATTTGTTAGATTCAAAATTTTTTACACCAGCAACTTATCCAACAACTTTGACCCTAACAACAATTTCTACAACTTCGACCTTGATGTAGCTTCTACAACTTCGACCTAGCAGCTTCACAACTTCGATCTTGCAGCTTCACAACTTCAACCTTGCTGCTTCACAACTTCGATGGAGTTCCACAACTTTGATGCAACTTCATAACATCGAAGCAGCTTCAGAATTTCGTGTTTCCCAGTAACTGTGGAAACCCTAACAAGAGAGAGAGAGAGAGAGAGAGAGAGAGAGAGAGAGACCCAAAACTTTGAACTTGTACTCCTTCTCCTTCTTCGTCCTTTTCTAGCTTCTATTTTGAGGAGATCGAACTTTCTTGAGTGAGTGTCCAAATGAGGTCGAGTTTCTTCTTATTTATAGGCTTGTGAGGGGTACAAATTGCTCTCTTTAGGCCGATTTGGCCCTTCATGTAGGACGAATTGATCTTTGTGCCATGACGAGGTCTTGGAGGGTCTTTTGACTCTATTTTGATTCAAATAATTTTTCTTTACAATATGTAACATTGCCAAATGGGTCTTCAATACATGACAATGACTCAATTGACTTTATGACAAACCGAGAAGCACTCAATGGGTGCTTGACCTAAAACTAAATTTCCCTTGAGCATAAGACCTATGCCTCAAGAATAACAATAATAAATTTATTTTTCTCTTTTCATTAAATACATAAAATCATGATTACATATGTCATTATGAAGACTGAACTTAGTTCCATATTTCAACACTCCCTCTTAACTAGGGAGGTATTCATAATCCATACAAGGTACTTGGACATTCTCAATCTTAAAAATTCTCATAAGAAGAGTTAGATTGGTAACCCATTTGTTTAGCATAATGTTATCTGGCATTGTCACATAGCAAGGCCTTGGCTAACAACTCTATCCCTTCGCAAGATCAGAGCACAATGCTAGCGAGACCAATGATTTATAGGTACCTTCATCATTGTCTCTCTAGGAGCATACCCGACTATTCTTATCTTGGATTCCCAGTGCTCAAAGAATGTCGATCCTTCACGACTCCTATTATCTTGGATGCCCTACCACATCCTTAAAGAGTATCAGATGCCAGATGTTTACACAATCCTCCATTCTTTTCTTCCCAAGTGAAGACAAGAATGATGTGTCTATCTCTCCCTCTTAACTAGGGAGGATATAACAATTCCAATGAAGGAATGTACCCATTCCTATAAAAGGAATGTACCCAAGCTCTAGGGACTTTTTCTAATCTCCCTCTTAGCTAAGGACTTTGTCCAAGCTCCCTCTTAATTAGGGACTTGTTTCCAACAGCAACTCTTTTATTCATTGTTGGAGATCATAGGTCCTTCAACTGCTTGTGGTGCTTCTCCATTTTATGCCATGAATTTAATCTTTAACATTATGGAGCATTCATTTTTGTAGAGCATCGACGATCCATCACTTTCTTCAAGTCAGTCATGTCATCCTTCCCTTTATCTGAAAGTGATTTTCGAGTCCACATCTGGCTTTCCTTCATAAAACTACCTCTTCTACATCATGTTTCCTTTAGGAGATTCCATCCCACCACATGAGTGCTAGTTGTAGACGACATCCACAACTCTTTTTCTAGTAGCCCTGCATTAACCCATCCAGATGTTATTCAAAAATCAAAATGAATATCAAATCAAAATTACCTTTTGTGATGGCCCTTCATCGTGACATTTGTTTGCTTGCAATACATCCCACACATATATTTGGCATATCTCCAAGATATACAATGTCAAGGGTCTCCTTCTTTTTTAGACTTCATCAAGGCCTTCATATCTTTCCCACAAAGATATCATAGTCAAATCTTTTAGTCATTGGATGTTGATTGCCTTCTCCATAGATGCATCTTTCATGATCTCTTTCTTACTTTATTCACATATTGTTTCCCTAGGAACTTCCAATCATAGTTCCTTCATCTTTGTTAACCACCTCATATTCCATATGAAGGCATATTATGTTGATTTCATCTAGTAAATATGTGAACCATGCCTTTATGCATCCTATTAATAAGAGAGATCCCTTTCCTTTGATCATACTCATGAAGTAGAGCATGCATCCTTAGTATATGCAACTTGTTGACGTTGCTAGACCCGCCAACATGTCAGGGGATCTCCCCGGTAAGAAGTCCCAACTAGACCTCAGACCGTTTGGTGTAGGAGTCCTAACAGTGGGTCGTACGATATTGCCTTGACCGCAGTTGCGCGCAGAGGTAAGTTGGATGTTCTTGTTGGTAGCAAGGGTGTGACCAGCGCAACAAGTCAACAAAGGTGCATCAAGGGTTCTAACACACGGAATGGGGAATGAGTGCGCCCCTTAGAAACCTGTAAAAACATGCAGCTTGAAAGGGAACAGACGAGCAAAGATACATCACAATTTGGAAGACAAGTTAACCAACGATCCAAAGTGATGGTTAAACCAACAACACATCTCAATAAGATTCAGACAAACACATATAGAAAGAGTCCATACATGCATGCGTAAGCAAACAACTACATATATCATTAGAGTAACCGAGAAAATTGAACTACCATAACAGCATATGCATGAAACGTGCTGGCTCTGTTATATTAAGAAAGTGAAAGTTCCAATCATACATACGACCATGACCAACTACTAGTCCCGACAACGGAACGTTACAGTCATTGCTGCCTGCTCCTCCAAAGAGATATACTAGCTCTGCACTATGGAGAACCCAAGGCTTGTTACAATACACTCCAAGCTTTCTCTAAGATACACCTATAGGAAGTTTGGCTCCCAAAAGCCCGTACAATGAGTTGTGAGGTTCTATAAATAGCAAAAGGTGGGGCGACCCTCGACATTCCCCTTTGTGACTCTTCACCTACTCTCATGACTGTTACATTCGACTATGGACACTTGGTCTTTCACTTTTACAACATGTTACATTACAATCTGCACATGTACTTATGTGAGACAAAATAGGCTTGAGTAATCCATGCAAGACATCACTAAGACTCGGATAGCTGTGGGAAGACCAACTCTTCGACATCCTTGGGATGATCGACGATGGTGAACCGATGCCAAGCTTGGTAGTCTGTGATGGTGTCTGTGTACCTTGTGGTGACATCCTTCTGGAAGCGAACTCTTGCCTCTGTTGCATTTGGGTATACTGATTGGGCTCCTCTATCCAACTTGTTTGATAACATGCGCATCATAGTCTTGAGTGCAACTGGACCAACAACATACTGATGCATAATGTTTGTGCTGATCTCCAAGTCCGTGTTGGTGGCTATGCACATCAACTCGTTGAAGTACATGTCCAGTTCCAGTTGGACTTGGTTCTTTGACTTTGCCTCGATGAGTGTACCAATGGATGGGATTGGATGCATGCGCACAATGACATTCATGCTCCTGAACACCTGTGCATGTGATCGACAACACTGCTCACCCTATCTGCTCTATGCCAACTGCTGGGATGGGTCTATAACCTGTATGGGCATAGTTTCATCAATCTGTGCATGTTGCGCCTCCTGCTATACCTGTTCTTGCTGCACTTCCTTCTCTCCTCTATGTAGCTCCTGTTCTTCCCTGAGTTGCTGCTTCAACTCTTGCAACTCCTCTGTTTCCTTCATCCTTTGTTTCTCTCTTTGCCTTTGCGCGATCCTCTTGCCTCTTAGCTTCAATCTCCAAAGCTGCTTTCATCACAGGTGGATCTGCTTTGAACTTGCAGCTTTGCTTCGCCTCTGCGCTGTCAACAACCTTCCTCCTGCCTTGGTGATGCGTAGGTCTGCTACCCTCAGTTGCTACTGATGGTGTTGCTCTCTGCGATGCTGCTGCCATTTCATCTTGATATCCTTGTTTATGAATAGCTTGGTGTCTTCATAGATAGGCAAGCTCATAGACACTCGCTCAACTACATCTCCAATTGCGCTCTCAATGGTGTCCTTTGACCCTGCTCTCAGGCCATTGTACCTGTATTGCTGAGAGGCAGACGAACACCTGTGATACCTAGAGACATAGCAACACTCATGGCAAGCAATTTGTCAGTTGAAAACCAAAACAAAATGGAGGATTGACATGCAACATACCTGTGTGATTGACTATGAAGATTGCACAATTTTCACCGGGAGGCTGGGAGACTAACTACCAAAACTGTGCAGGGCAGAGTTCGGGCTGTCAGGAGGCTTGTTGACTGCTGGAACTGTGGAATGCACAGTCCAGCTTGGCTTGCTGAGCTCTGAAACTGCGCAATGCGTAGGTTCAATCAGTAGTGACATGCAAACCAGCAAACTGCATTACGCAATTTCTGGGGCCAGTAAGGCACTGCCTCCCAGAATTGTGCAATGCAAGCTTGGAGGCTAGTGCTGGGCTAGATTTGCACAGTTTCCGGAGGGAAGACAGAGCCTTCACTTCCAAAAATGCGCATTTGCTTGTTGGGCGAGGCAAGGTCTGGGCTAAGGCACCCAAACCTGTCGACGGGCGACTAAAAACATGAGAGGTCTGAATGCATGGCGAAGCTAAGTGCAAACAAGAGTGACTGATCATGCATGCAAATAGTGAGTGCAGGATTCAGAAAACGAGAAAACAAGCATGTGTGTGAAGTGAGTTGCCGCAATGGCCACTGTCGTGCAAAAACAATGTCATGCATGCGACAATAGTGAGATGCGATGAAAAACTGAAACAATGCTTTTACAAGCTAACATGCATCAAAACGACAACAAGCATTCATCGAATCCAAGGAAACAACACTCATACAAGTCGAAATACAAAAAGCGACAGAAAAGCAGCAAAAACCATGTAAAGCGGACTTACCCAGAAAAAGCTTTGCTGAATATGCCAAAAAATCCTAGATGTGATGTGAGATGTCAGAGCTTCTAGATCGATGTGAGGAATGAGCTCTGCAGCGTCCGATACATAAGTTTTGATAGTATTGAGGCTTATGCCACGCATGCCATAAATCTAGGAAAATGCGACACTTAGAGGGAAGTTTCTTAAATGATCTTTGCATGTAACCTCTAGCTGCTAAGAATAGAAAATCTAGGGATGCTTTTTTGCTTTTTGCTTTTTGGGGAAAACAACACATGCATGCAAATCAGGATTGCTCAGTCCTAGAGGGAACTGGTCAACTTGACAACACATGCAACACTCTGCAAGCCTGGGGATGAGATTTGCACAATTTCTGGGCTGAGCAAGACTGACTGTCCCTTATGCATTTCACAATTTCTGGACTGAAGCCTTGACTGTTAGTCAGAATTGCGCAATTTCGGAGTTGAAGCCCAGTGTTGGGCTGGATTGCACAATTTCTAGAGGGAAGGCTGCCTGGTTGGGTTACGCATTTCTAGAGCCCAGCAGGATTGTGCAATTTCTGGAGGGAAGGCTTTGTCCCCTCCAAAATTGCCTACATTTCAGGGGGAGCATCTCAACCAAAAAATCGACTAAGTCTGGAATGACAACTTGCGGGTGGGAGACAAACAAGTTGACATGCACAGGCTGGCAGGCCACTGAAACTCAACCGAAGCCTATGTACTTGGATAGTGCAAGACATGCTGCTTAGGATGTGTTGACCCTGCCGCCTACACCTACCTACAAGTTAGTGAGAAAAGCTTTCAACCCCACAAGGTGTGGTTGGTGGCAGGGAAACTCAGAGAAGGGGTTGTCACACTAATGCCAACTCTCCGTTTGAGCTATCTCCTAGGTTAGCTAAGGGGGGTGGTCCCTAATGAAAATTTAAGTTAAAAGATGTGAGTTTCTAGGAGAGTGTTATAGTGAAAATGGATTACTTTTAAGGATTTATGAGCAAATATGAAGTGAGCAATTGCCAATCATTAATATGATTAAAAACCATAAAACTAGTGCCTTATAAGGAATTTGCTCAACAATTTAAAGATATATTTGCTCAAAGTAAAATGCAATGCTTTGAAAAGAGAGAACAAAATAACCTTGAAATGTAAATAAGAGTTGTTAGCACAAGATATGTAAGATAGAAAATGCTTTTGAGATAATCAACTTTATAAATCAAAACATGTGAAACATATCTTGCCAAAACCAAAAGATCAGTAATTAACTTGGAAATGTAAAAGAAAAAAAGTGCTAAACCAAGACATCAATATGCAATTAGACTTGAAACATGAAAAGAAAACACTTGTTTGAAATGATTACAATACTTGCTTTTGGAATAGACTTTGCATATGAAAACTTAAACCATCAAGAGACAAGTAAAGTAATGTAATGGAAAGTGCTCTTGGTTAATTTTATTAATTAGCTCTACGACAAGATTACAATTTAACTCTTCAATCCTCAGACCTCACCCTCGCCCAATGATATGGATCTCACAGTGAGGAGTCAATAGAGGAGTATAGGATCTCTAAGATGTCTAAGAGGAATAGAGGAGTAGAGGATCCCTAAGAGGAATTCGAATTTGTTGAATGGAGCTCCAATGCCAAGTGTAAAAATCGAATTCTGGCAAGTGGACATCATTTTCTTCTTCCCTTATGTGCCAAATTCGAATTTTATGGTGGAATGACAAGTGTATATGGGTGGTAACCCATGTGGGGACAATTTCCCACAAAAATCTCCACCAAATTTTCTCCCAAATCCTTTCAAATGTGCATTAACTTCACAAATTCGAATTTCCAAGCAGCTTTTTCATTTAATGCCAAAAATTCGATTTTATTTGAGCACATGTCCTTTCTTTGATTTTAGAAGTCCACATCACCTTGGGACTTCACTTTAACTCCCCTATAATTTTCCACCTCATTTCCACAACATTTAGCATGTATGGATATTTATTTTTCTCAATTTATTTAATTTTTGGCTTAATTAATTGCCAAATTTCCCATTAAACTTAGGAAAAGTGGGTTTTGAGGGTCCAAAACACATTATTAACCCCTAAAAGTGTGTCATAGTAGAAAGTTGAGGGTGAGAAGTGTAATTTTGATTACTCATACTCCATACAACTTCTCTAGACTACACTTATTACAATTTAAATACAATTTTGTTTGCATTTTTTGACTTGCGGGAAATCTAAAAAATTAAAAAATGATTACCTAGACCTAACCAAATTCCACGAAATTTTTTATGTGATCTAATATGGTAATATACATTGACTCTAGACACTAAGATGTGTCAGGGGCTCAACTTTCAAATCGTCACCCCGACTTTGGGGTAAAACGTGAGTGAAAAAACCTAAAAAATTATCTGCCTCTGAAAAAGAAGGGATAATTAACCAGATAAAAAAAACACTCCAAGGTGTACTCGTTTGTTGATAGAGTTTCAACATCTTAGGCCTGTTACAGACTCAAAACTCATCATTACTAGTATCACTTATTACAATTCCTCGTAGGGTGTGGAATCTGGGTACAAGAAAGATGATGAGAAGATAGAAGTAGAGTTAAAACTCTGTTGGATGACGATATATGATGGTACAAGTGTCCTTTGGATCATTCTTGGGCATGGATTCTTCATATAATCATCAGGTGCCACTCTAGTCGTCAACAGGATGGTTGGCAGGGAGGCTCCAAAACGAAGCTAAGGCAAAAATTTTGGAGGGTGGTTGTAGCTGCTACAACACTTGGCGACACACTGGTAGAACTCCAGCTCTCTAAATGGACCTTGTTTCGTGAAAAGCAAGTCTAACTCCTCTAGAAGTATTGTTCAGTTCTCAGATCATCTTGATTTCCACACTAGCTTGATTGAAAGATGTAGCACCTACCATGCTCTTGGTCGGTCAACACACATTCCAAGCCAAGTCAACACAGTTGTTTCGATTGGGGATGAGGGGTATATTGGTACACAAGCAATATGACAGTCAAAGTTTAAGTTTCATCTCTGGTGTTGCTCCGCTACCAGTAGGCCTGGACAGTACCCCGGCGGAGTCATGCAAGAACACAAGCATCGCTCCGCTGCCAGCGAGCCTGGTTAGTACCCCGACAGAGTTACTTGCATCACCTCTCTGCGCAGAAAGCCTTTCTCTTCTTTCACCTTATTCATTTTTCATTTGTTCAAAATTTCTCTATTTTCATTTTTTTTAAAAATTGTGCATAACACTTATTCATTTCAAAGGCAGAAGAGGGAACCCGACTTATTGAGAGCAGAAGAGGTTGTTCCATCAGAGAACTATTTTGTATATACCTTTGACATACTTGTTAAGGTCTTCCCCCTCGCCTTACTCTACTTGACTGAGCTAACAAGGGTTAACCCAAAAACAATCGACTAGAGATGGTGATACTAGTTAGCGCACAAGCATTGTGTTTCATCAAGGTTCACTTCGAACATAACGTATTTTCCATTGGTGTATCATGGACTAAAGACAAAAGTTCTTCATACAAAGATAGGACGACAAATAACCAAGTATTGATAACTGCACAAGTCCTCTTGTACTTTACCCAACTTGTTTCAAGAGTTGCACGCGGTTTATGCGAAACTAACCTACGAACGTAAACAAACAAACAACAAAAGAGAGAAGAGCAGAAGCAAATGCGAAAGAAAAGGGAGTAAGCAAATAGACAAGCGAGCAAACAAACAAACAAACAAGAAAGCAAACATGCATGCAAGCGAACCAACAAGAAGCAAACACTACTCCTACTCCTAAGCTGACAGTGCATGGGTCTGCTCACGTGAAGTGATACTTCCAATGCAGACACCGACGCATTGGTCGACCCATGTTGGTGAAGGCGTGGCTTGCGAATAGCACAGCCACGCGAACCAGCGAACGTGAGGGATATAACGATGAAGACAAACACACTTCGGGTTTAAATGCGTCCACAAAAAAGAAATGAGTAAAAGTGCATGACATGCACTTTGTGGACTTGCCATGGTATTGTGCTACATTGCCTGCAGATGTTAAGCATACGCATTCTCTTGACTGCGACATGCAAGCAAACGTGAGAAAGGTAGACCACTTATGTCGTGCAAGTGTGCTTGTTGTGTAAGATTCCTCCAATGTAAGAGCAATGGGATCATGTGATTCGAGTGGAGGAAGCAAAATCTGGGTGTTTGGTTGATCTTCAATGCGAAGCAGAGAGTGATGAGGAGCCTTGCGTGTTTCAACAATTTCCTGATCGGAAGTGAAACCAACCTCAGGACAACGAGGGCTTGACATAACCATCAGCTCGGGCTGAAGTGCCTTGACATCCTGCGAGGTTTCGACTTCGTCGACATGTAGATCATCGGAGACTAGTGGCATAGACATATTAACAACGAGTGAATCAACATCATGATCGAATGAAGAAGTACAAAGATCACGACAGCCACGATCAGAAAATTCAGGATGTTTGTCGACATCCTCATGATTTGATGAATCGTGTCGAGGGGTAGATGAGAAGCAAGGATGTTCATCCTCTTTGTTTTTAGAAATGATAGATGACAGATTGGATGGATTTTCAGAGGAAGATGTGTCCTCTTTGCAATGTAATGACAGACTGACATCCGGTGTGTCTTGTGAACGATCAGAAGTAGAAACATCCGGAAATGAGTTTTCACAGGGGAAATCAACAATGGCAGAATCACAAGGGATGTCAGGATAGAGCGAGTGAGGCACGGGTGGAAGGGAGTCATCCTTCATCGCAGGTTCTTCCTTAGATTCCAGCACACACTCATCATGAATGATAGTGCAGGTTAGCTGCACAACACCAACTTCGTCAACAACTTGATCCTCGTTCACAACAGGTGTGGAGTCCGGAACGGAAGAACACAAGACAGTACAATTCGGAGGATCAATGGAACGCGGGGACGGAGGTTGAGGGAACAAATCCATGTGACAACCAACAGGCTTGCAAGCCAAATTTGCGTAGATATCAAGAGCAGGTGGGGTGGGAGGATGTGACAGTTCAACAGATGTGTGTGCATGTTCTCCTACATCATTCTGCGGAGGTGAAGCTGTTTGATGAGGTGAAGGCGGTCAATCGCTTGTGACAACGACTGTGCCTGCCTGTGATTGCGTAGCTCCATCACCGGAGTACGCTGAGACGCGTTCGAATGATTTCAAGATTGCGGATTTTCAGATATGTAAAGAAGATACTCAAATCTTCCATTGAGAAATTCCCAGTCAATTTCATCTTCGAGAAATTGGTATGCAAGATTACAAAAGCGTGTGTGAAACTGTTCAACGGATTCATCGGGTGCTTTCCGTAATTTCAGAATTTCTTTGTTGAATGCTTTACGGTCAAAATGATTGAAAGCATAGTCTATCTCTATGACAAGATGTGAAAGAGAATGAATAGATTTTTCAGGCAGAGTGGCACACCATTGCATTGGGTGCCCTCGAAGCGTGTAGGTGAACAATGCGCAGGTCATGTAATCTTCAAAGATTTCATGTCTTTCATAGGAACCTACAACACCGACTGCGTGTCTGACCAAGGCTATTTGGCCTCCACCATCATATTTTTTATGTGACAAGTTATCCCAGAGCTCTTCCGAGATTTCAAAGTTGTTTCCATAAGACATACACTCTAGAAGAGAAACTCTGTAGTTAGTCATGATAGGTATGCAGAGATTCAAAATGGATGTGAAGACTTTGCTTGTCATTTGGACCTTGTTCTAGCCCCAAAATGTTGACGGTGCTGGACTCGCCAACATGTCAGGGGATCTCCCCGGTAAGAAGTCCCAACTAGACCTCAGTCCGTTTGTTGTAGGAGTCCTAGCAGAGGGTCGTATGGTATTGCCTTGACTGCAGTTGCGCGTAGAGGTAAGTAGGATGTCCTTGTTGGTAGCAAGGGTGTGACCAATGCAACAAGTCAAGGAAGGTGCATCAAGGGTTCTAACACACGGAATGGGGAATGAGTGCGCCCCTTAGAAACCTATGAAAACACACAGTTTGAAAGGGAACACATGAGAAAAGATACATCACAAGCTGGAAGGCATGTTAACCAACGATCCAAAGTGATGGTTAAACAACAACACATCTCAATAAGATTCATACAAACACATATAGAAAGAGTCCATACATGCATGCGTAAGCAAATAACTACATATATCATTAGAGTAACCAAGAAAGCTGAACTACCATAACAACATATGCATGAAACGTGCTAGCTCTATTATATTAAGAAAGTGAAAGTTCCAATCATACAAACAACCATGACCAACTACTAGTCTCGACAACGGAACATTACAGTCATTGCTGCCTGCTCCTCCAAAGAGATATACTAGCTCTGCACTACCAAGGCTCGTTACAATACACTGCAAGCTTTCTCTAAGATACACCTATAGGAAGCTTGGCTGCCAAAAGCCCGTACAATGAGTTATGAGGTTCTATAAATAGCAAAGGGTGGGGTGACCCTTGACATTCCCCTTTGTGACTCTTCACCTACCCTCATGACTCTTCAACTACTACATGACTGTTACATTCGACTATCGACACTTGGTCTTTCACTTTTACAACATGTTACATTACAATCTGCACATGTACCCATGTGAGACAAAATAGGCTTGAGTAAGCCATGCAAGACATCACTAAGACTCGGACAGTTGTGGGAAGGCCAACTCTGACATCCTTGCGATGATCGACGGTGGGGAACCGATGCCAAGCTTGGTAATCCGTGATGGTGTCCGTGTACTTTGTGGTGACATCCTACAGGAAGCGAACTCTTGCCTCTGTTGCATCTGGGTACATTGATTTGGCTCCTCTGTCCAACTCGTCTGATAACATGTGCATCATAGTCTTGAGTGCAGTCGGACCAACAACATACTGATGCATAGTGTTTGTGCTGGTGGCTATGCGCATCAACTCGTTGAAGTACATGTCCAGCTCCAGTTGGACTTGGTTCTTTGTCTTCGCCTCGGTGAGTGTGCCAATGGATGGGATCACATGCGTGTGCACAATGACATTCATGGTCCTGAACACCCGTGCATGTGATCGACAACACTGCTCACCCTGTCTGCTCTGTGCCAGCGGTTGCGATGGGTCTATAACCTGTATGGGCGCTGTTTCATCAATCTGTGCATGTTGCACCTCTTGCTGTACCTGTTCCTGCTGCGCTTCCTTCTACGCAGCTCCTTTTCTTCCCTGAGTTGCCGCTTCAACTCCTGCAACTCCTTCTCTGTTTCCTCCATCCTTTGTTTCTCTCTTTGCCTTTTTGTGATCCTCTTTTCGTGCTGTCGCCTCTTAGCCTCAATCTCCAAAGCTGCGTTCATCACAAGTGGATCTGCTTTGAACTTGCAGGTTTGCTCCGCTTCTGCGCTGTCAACAACTTTCCTCTGGCTTTGGTCATGCGCAGGTTTGCTACCCTCTGCTGCTACTGATGGTGCTGCCATTTCATTTTAATATCCTTGTCTATGAACAACTTGGTGTCTTCATAGATAGGCAAGCTCATAGATACTCACTCAATTGCATCTCCAGTTGCGCTCTCAATGGTGTCCTTTGACCCTGCTCTCCGGGAGGCCATTGTACCTGTACTGCTGAGAGGCAAACCAACACCTATGACACTTGGAGACATAGCGACACTCATGGCAAGCAATTTGTCAGTTGAAAACCAAAACAAAATGGAGGACTGACATGCAACATATCTGTGTGATTGACTGTGAAGATTACGCAATTTTCACCAGGAGGCTGGGAGACTGAATGCCAAAACTGTGTAGGGCACATTCCGGGTTGTCAGGAGGCTGACTGACTGCTGGAACTATGGAATGCACAGTCCAGCTTAGCCTGCTGAGGACTAAAACTGCCCAATGCGCAGTTTCAATCAGTAGTGGCATGCAAACTAGCAAACTGCATTGCGCAATTTCTGGGGCTAGCAAGGCACTGCCTCCCAGAATTGCGCAATGTAGGCCTGGAGGCCAGTGCTGGGCTAGATTTGCGCAGTTTCTGGAGGGAAGGCAAAGCCTCCACTTCCAAAAATGTGGATTTGGCAGCTAAGCGAGGCAAGGTCTGGGCCAAGGCATCCTAGACCCGCCAACGGGCGACTAAAAACATGAGAAGTTTGAATGCATGGCGAAGTTGAGTGAAAGAAAGAGTGAATGATCATGCATGCAAACAAGAGTGAATGATCATGCAGGCAAACAGTGAGTGCATGATTTAGAAAACGGGAAAACATGCATGTGTGTGAAGCGAGTCGCTGCAATGGTGACTGTCAGTGCAGAAACAATGTCATGCATGCTACAGTAGTGAAATGCGATGAAAAACTGAAACAATGCTTCTACAAGCTAGCATGCATCAAAATGACAACAAGCGTTCATCGAAACCAAGCAGACAACACTCACACAAGTCGAAATACAAAAAGCGACAAAAAAGCAACAACAACCATGTAAAGCGGACTTACCCAGAAAAAGCTGAGCTGAATGTGCCGAAAACTCCTAGATGCGTGTGGGATGTCAGAGCTTCTAGATCGATGTGAGGAATGAGCTCTGCAGCATGCGGTCATAAGTTTTGATAATATTGAGGCTTATGATGCACATGCCACAAATCTAGGAAAATGCGACACTTGGAGGGAAGTTTCTAAAATGATATTTTCATGTAACCTCCTGCTGCTAAGAATACATCCCTAAAATCTAGGGATGCTTTTTTCTTTTTAGGGAAAAGCAGCATATGCATGCAAATCAGGATTGCTCAGTCCTGGAGGGAACTAGTCAACTTGACAGCACATGCAACAGTCTACAAGCCCGAGGATGAGATTTGCGCAATTTCTGGGCTGAGCAACATTGGCTATCCCTTATGCATTGCGCAATTTCTGGACCGAATGTTATGAAACCAGCGCACAAAAAGATAGAAAAGATAGATCAACGCCTTAGAATTCAGCCTCTTCGAGGGGGCAACCTCCTTTACATTACACAAATGAATGATTCTTTGATGATTCAAATGACAAAACCTCCTTTCTATATATAGGAGTCTAAGGAGTCACAATGTAACCCAACCGACCTAACAATAATAATATAAAGGCACAAAAATAACAATAGAGGGATTCTATGGGGCACAGTAATAACAATATGGGGACAATAAGGGCACAACAATATTAATAAGGGATACAACTACAATAGTAATGGGGTAATCACTAGTATTATAGGGACCTAACATACCCCTCGCCTTCAAAAAAGTGTTGTCCTCAACGCTTAAGTAGTTCTAGATGCTTCTGTATAAAATTCTCATCCTCCCATGTGAAATCTTTAGCGGATAAGTTCTTCCACTTGATGAGATACTCCGAAATTGATCGATTTCGTAGCTGTCGAGTTCTTGTTTCTGTAACTGCTTCCAGTTCCAATATAATTTTTCCTTCCTCGTCAAGTTCTGGCAATATTGTTTGAACTGGGAGCTTGTCGCCTATAACCTTCTTTAAACATGAAACATGGAAAACTAAGTGCACTCGAGAAGCTGCAGGTAGCTCCAATTTGTATGCCATAGTACCAATCTTTTGCAACACCTTGTACAGACCATAATACTTTGGTGATAATTTATTATCCTTCTTAGCTTGCTTGAGTGACATTTGTTATATGGTTGTAGCCGTAGGAATACCCAATCAAAACTTCTTTCGCTGCGATGTTGATCTGGCTATTGTTTCATTCTATTTTGCGCCAACACGAGGTTATCCTTTAAGAGTTGGAGGACTTCTTGTTGATGCTCGATGTGATGTTCCACTGCTTGAACCTTAGAATTTTCTCTTAAATATGATGTGATGGATGGTGGCTGATATTCGTAAAGTGCCATAAATGGGGTCATTTTTGTCGCTGTATGGAAGGAAGTGTTATACCACCATTTAGCCAGAGGCAACCATTTGACCCATTTTGTCTTTTTATTAGATACAAAGCAACGAAGATATCCTTCCAAACATTTGTTTACTGTCTCAGTTTGCCCATCAGATTGAGGATGATCAGATGAGCTATGAGCTAACTGAGTACTGAGACAAGAAAATAATTCTGTCCAAAAATTTTCCAGTGAAATGGGATCTCTGTCACTGACAATAATCTTTGGGTTTCCATGTAGCTTTTGAATTGTTTCCATAAATGCAGTAGAAACTGTATTGGCTTTAAATGGATGTGATAATGCACAAAAGTGTGCATACTTGGTAAGTTTGTCAACTACCACCATGATGACACTCTTTCCCTCAGACTTGGGTAAACCTGTGATAAAATCCATTGAAACCTCCTCCCAACGTTGGCTTGGAATGGATAAAGGTTGTAATAGACCCGGGGTCTTAATTGTTTCAACTTTATTTTGTTGGCAAACCAAACATTCCACCACAAACTTTTGAATATTCGATTTAAGGCCATCGCAAAAAAATTCCTTCTTAACTCTGTGGTAAGTTTTTAAAAATCCTGAGTGCCCTCCTAAGGGAGAAGTGTGCAATTCCATAAGAATCTTTGTTTGAGTTGGGAATTCTTACAAAGGTATAAGCGATCTTTGTACCATAACGAATCATTTTGCCAGCTAAATGTATCAATGTACTGGAATCGTGTTGTAACTTTCGAATAAGTGCCCACACTTCTTCATCATTCTTCCATTCCTCCCTTGTTTCGTTTATCCAATTTGGTTGGATAATAGAAATGGCGCACAACAATGCTTCCACATCCTCATCCTTTCTTGAGAGTGCATCTGCCACCACATTTTGCTTCCCTTTTTCAAAATGATTTCAAAGTTATAATCCAATATCTTTGTGACCCACTTTTGTTGCTCTTCAGAGGATAATCTTTGTTCTAAAAAGTATTTAAGGCTATCATGATCCCTTTTTACCTTGAAGTGTCTTCCCATTAGGTAGGGTTGCCATTTCTTAGGTAGGTAGGATTCTCCAAGGAAGAGTTATGCCAAATCTCCCTCAGTGACCTGATTATAGACTAGTTCAGTAGAGGGAACTTGTACGATGTGCCACGTGTCCCTGTTTCGACCTTTGGCTCTGAAAAATATATACAAGAAACTATAGTTAGTCTTCTTTCTGTACCTTCTTACGAACTTTCAATTCGATGCTCAGAGAGAAAGTTATGACGATTTTCCCCAGGTCCCCTATTTGGAATGTAATTTAGGAGTCTGCAAAATGACCAACTTCCTCAGATCATATCTCCGCAAATATAGCGCGAAAAGCTTTGAAATTTGGACCCGAGGTTTAGTGCGATTTCATCTCAAATGGGTTTTTTTTTTCGCTTCTGAAACGTCGAAGAAAAAGAGTTATAGCGAAAATGCCACGATGATCTATTTGGAGCAGCGAAACCCTAGAATCCAAAGCTCCGATACCAAATGTTATGAAACCCGCTCAAAAAAAGATAGAAAAGATAGATCAACGCCTTAGAATTCAGCCTATTCGAGGGGGCAACCTCCTTTACATTACACAAATGAATGATTCTTTGATGATTCAAATGACAAAACCTCTTTTCTATATATAGGATTCTAAGGAGTCACAATATAACCTAGCCGACCTAACAATAATAATATAAAGGCACAAAAATAACAATAGAGGGATTCTATGGGGCACAGTGATAACAATATGGGAACAATAGGGGTACAACAATATTAATAAGGGATACAACTACAATAGTAATGGGGTAATCACTAATATTATAGTGACCTAACACTGAAGCCCTGACTGTCAGTCAGAATTGCACAATTTCTGAGCTGAAGCCCAGTGTCGGGCTGGATTGCGCATTTCTGGAGCCCAACAGGATTGCCCAATTTTTGGAGCGAAGGCTGGTTCTCCTCCAGAATTGCATAATTTTCAGGGGGAGCATCTCAACTAGAAAATCAACTAAGTCCCGAATGACAACCTGCTTGTGGGAGACAAACAAGTTGACATGCACAGGTTGGCAAGCCACTGAAACTCAGTTGAAGCCTATGTACTTGGACAGTGCAAGACATTCTACTTAGGATGGTTGGCAGGAAGGCTCTAAAATGAAGCTAAGGAAAAAATTTGGAGGGTGGTTGTAGTCGCTACAACACAACTATATAATGACATGACTTGATTCATTGAACATATGCATAGATACCTCTTTTCTTCATTGGTCATCTAGTCTTTTTTCAACAACTTCCTATCCTTGATTGAGAGTGCTTCAATCATCTTTGACGTGTTGCATTCCTTTGTCACCATATCATCATTCTTCTAAACAATGAATCCCATCCCAGGTGGAATTCTTAGCATGACATCTTTCAAGAGCTGAACCTTTTAATGAAAATTCTAGTAGAGGATCCTGATCATCCTCATCTTGCAGATGCTCCTCCCCAATTATGTATGATGAGTTCTATACTAGATGACTTACTTCTACCCATAAGTGCTACTTATGCTTCTAATGAGGTTACCAAGAGCTACTTCCTTCTAATGATGATTATCATAGAATCCTACTTAAACTATCTTTCAAGCTTTTTATGATGATGTCTTGAGCTGTTGCTTCAGTCGAATGCTCCTATGATGCCATCTCATTAATTGATGCATCCTATCATGCTTCTAATGATTCCTACCATAATAGCCATATTTAACAAGAACTGAAAAGAACTAGGTGGAGAAGGCTTATCTCAATCATAATAGAGATCTTTTTCTTCTTCCTTTGTGGATTTCTTCTTTTCTGCTTCTTCCACTTCTTCAGTGATATGGGCTTCTTCCCTTCCTTTTTTGTTGTTGTGCTTGTTGATCTTAGGACAATCTCTCTTGAAGTGCCCATACTCTTGACATCCATAACATTGAACCTTCGCCATATTCTGCATCCTTTTTTGAGGACCAAATTTCCCAAACTTTCCTTTCCTCATAGCCATGGTAGCGTATGCTTGAGTTTTCTCATTTGATCCTACATCATTCTTTGCATTCAATTTGGTTCCTTCTATCTTGCATAATGACCATAGTTCATTAAATGGAGTAGCTTCCTTCTTGAAGATGCATCATGTGAAGTTTCCCCATTCCTTCGGTGGTGCATTGAGCACTATGGTAGTCGTTTCCTTGTCATACATTATGTCTCCCAACTCTTGTAGTTGATCCCTTATTTCAGACACCCTCATAAAGTATGAGGCTATTCCTCCTCCTTTGATATCTTCATCTTGTTTGTATATTTTCAGTTTCATGTATTTTTCTAGAGCTTGAGCTTCTTCTTTTGGCGGTTAGATAATTCAACCCTTAGCATGCTCAACGACTTCATTTTCTATGGGGATCAAATCTATCCTTTTTTTTCATGCAAATTTTTTTTGATGACCCAACCAATTTGTTGCTTTCCTTGCAAAATGTAGTCATCTTGATAGATAAATATATATGTAAAGATACTTACTTGTCAAGTAGAGATACTTCTAGATGATGAAATCTTCAACTTGATGCCTTATTAATTTTGATGATGATGTAGATAATAGAAGATGTCTTCCTTCAAAAGTGGTCTTTCAAAGAGAGGGAGATCACTTTGATTCCTTGATGATGATGACAACACCTTCTCCTTGATGAGCTTTCCTTTATTAAGTTCAACTTCAGTGAAATTTGCCTTCGAGTAATTGTAGCTTCTTATTCGACCTCTTTTTCGACCCCTGCAATTTGACTGCATTTCTTGGTCACTGCAGAAACTAGCGTTTCTGCATGTGTGGGAGAAACACGAAGATTTTATCCTTCTTTTTTCTTCGCTTGGATAGTGGCCTTTTCTTTTGCAACTTGACTTGCAAGATGGCTTGTCTTCTACTTGTTTTTGGCCTCCTTAGGTGACCACAATAATTCGGATTTTTCTGCAACAAATGAGCCCTAATCTCCTCACACGTGTGAACAAGAATAGCCAAAAACAAACCCAAAATTACTTCGATCCTTTTATCTTCTTGACAAATGATGTTCTTGATGATATTCTAGTGCATCAACCCTTGAGTGTCCTTTCATAAAGCCGACTTTCCTTGTCTTGTCACCTTAGCTCTAATTCCATGTTGAGAAATCTAGGGCAGCTAGATTAGGTGATTTCTCTTTGATAACTACGTGTGATGTATTTTTACTTTACTTGATTAACTTCTTCTTTGCTTTGTTATTATTAATGTTCTCTATCATCAAACAACTACCAAATCATAAAGAACAATGAGACAATAGGACACAAGATGTAGGTGATAAGCCAGGGCCAAAACCTCTCCAACTGAGAGAAAAAACCATCAGAATTGTTTTCTTCTTGTAGAATTTAAATTGACAAATTCCAAGACCTATGACCCTTAATTAAGACCTTCCAAGACCAAGTCAACTTTTTCCTTCTTGAATGTCTTCCAACAACAAACTTTGACCTTCCAGTAGCTTCTCCAACAACTTCAGTCTTGTTGTCGCACAAAGTGTGTAGGCACCGCGACAACGATCAGAGTAAGGGCTGTCACTCTAATACTTACTCACTCTGTTTAGACTCTCTCCTAGACAACTCAAGGGGGGTAATTCCTAAGGTGAATGGATGAAGATAATCTGTGGAACACAGGCTCTAGGAGATTTTGAAGATGAACAACTTTGATGAATTTAAAACAGGTCCTGGTTAACTGAGATGGATAGATCTAATAAAATAAGACACAACCACAAGATAATGATGATTTTAGACCAGTGCCTTATGTTCAATTAACCAAAGATTAAATAAAAACAAATTACTTAGAGAAATTTAAAATATGGCAAAGTGACGATCATGAACAATTAAATGTAAAATGCTCAATACTTTAGCATGCACGATAATCTAGCAAAATTATCTTTCTCCAATCGTCAATATGATTTTTTTTTTTTAAACATTTATTGCTCTTGACAATAGAGAAATCACAAAATTTAAGATTTTGCACTTAACACGAAAGACACCAAGGAGCTTTAGTTTAACAATTTAATTATTCTTTAGGCAATTAGTTGAATGTGGTAAATGAAGAAATCATTTTTTTTTTAATGTGATGGAAGTAAAATGAATCAAAGGGTTAAAATTTTAATGGGCCATATGCCACATTAAAATATTTAATGTGAATTTGCAAATCCTCTTTTAATTTATTTCATTCTTATTCCCAAAGTCACCAAAATAAAAATTTAGATTTTTTTAATTTTTTATTTTTTTTTTTTGTAACTTTTAATTTTTTTATGATTTTCTAATTTTTGTTAAATTTATTAAATGAAAAAAAACCATAAATTAAAATAAAAAATGATCAAAATGAAAAACACAAATAAAATCAAATCAGAAAATAAACAAAAATCGAAAACCACAACCCAAAAAAAATTCGAAATTTTAAATCGAATCTAGCCAAAGTTTCATTTAAAAATGAAATCGGATTATATTAAAAAAAGAACTAAACTAAAACCCTAACTAAAAACCTAAGGCGAAGACCAAACAAAAATAAATAAAGGATATCGAAATGTTTGCTTGTTGCTTATGCAGGTTTTAACGGTAGAAAGACTTCGACAGAGGGGCGCTGGAGGGTTTGCAGCTTGATGGAGAGGGAAGGACTACGAGAGCAGGTTTATGGGTTTGCGCGGAACGGAGAGGTAGCATGCAGATGGAGAGGAGGGCTGCAGGGAAATGGGAAAGGAGGAGTGACGGGAAAGGAGAAGCCACAGATTTGATGAGGAAATTGCGGGGTTTCAAAGGAGGGAGATGGGCGGACAGTTGAGGGTCAAAATGAGCCGCAGAGAAGGGTTTCAAAGGAGATGAGACTGTGGTTTTGATGAGTGAAAAAGTGAGCAGTGTGAGGAGCTAGACGTGAGTAGAAAAAGGAGAGGAATGGAGGGATAAGGGAGCAGAATACGCATGAAGGAAGATGCAGCCAAAAGAAAAATGTAGGCAACAAGAAAAAAGAAATGAAGACCTCAGGGAACAAATAAAATTCGATTTTTTTTACAAGAAGAAGAAAAAAACCAGACAACATTTCCAGGTAGCCAATGGTAGCTTTTAAAAAAGCCAAAATAAACCCCAAAAAACGAATATTACATTAATACATTTTTTATGCTTTAGATTTGGCAGTGAAACCTCTTGTAAAATTTCTAGATTAAAATTTTAAAACCCTTGGACTGCAAAAAAGTTGGATAATATCCCCGAAAAAAATGATTTTGAGGCCAGATCTTACCCTCCAGGGCCTAGATCTGGCTTCAAATCAAAATTTTCTTTCATATTTGCAACCTATACTTGAAAACAAAAACACCCAAAACTCAGATATACAAAAAAATAAATAAAACCCCAGAAATCCAAATCATAAAACCATTTTTTTTATAGATCTATGCACAAGAATGGTAGATCTATCAAATTTGAGGAGTAGGAGTTCAACTCCGCTCTCAGATCTAATAATTTAAGACTCTCAACAACCAGATCTATCAATTTCCCACACAAAAAATTAAATTTTTAAAATTTTAAAAGAGGTACTTAACTCAAAACTCTTCGTATATCACACCTAAAATCTTATGATAAGCCCAAAGCTAATTTAGCTGGGCTCTTCAGAAAACACAGATCGGGAGTTGGTGGTTCAACTAAAAACTTCTCGTAATACCCGAGGATCTAAAAATCAAGATTTTCCTGCAAAACTCAATCCAACAGAGCGAGAAAATGATAATAAAATCCAGAGAAATAGAGATACCTGCTATTACATTCAAAATTTAAATTATCATTTAAACTCCAATCACTGAGCAAGATACTTGTACTCAAATCACTCTTCTGAAGCTATCATTAATGGCTTTAGAAAAAAATTATTCATGAAAACAACACATCTTACAGTATTCCCATGAAGAGTAATACTAGCGAATTTAACCCCAAAGTCTTTCATTATTATCTAGAAAAAGATTACACGAGCTTTTTCTTAGCACATGACTCAGAGATGAGATAGATTGACTGACAAATGACTTCCTATTTAAAGATAAATCCTCGAATGGCTAGTTCGAGTGATCCTCGTCAAAGCAATATTGACTGTTGATGAAGATTAATTTTTTTTTAATCTCATCAGTCGAAATATTTAATTTTTGAGGAAATTTGAATTTTTTTATTAAATGCATTTTAATTAACTCAAAAATTAAAATTTTGAGTTAATTTCCCCAAAAATTTGATCGTGACCTAACCTCAGGGATCAACAGTTTAAAATTTATCAAAATAATTAATTTACCTTAGTCCCTGGACCTCTTAAAATTTAATTTTCAAGGACTGACGAATTTTTTCTTTAGAGAATTTAAGTTTACCTAGGACCTAGAATTAATTATTTTGGCTTAAGATTTTAATTATTATTTGGCCAGAAAATTTAATTAATTAACTTATGAGGGGATAAATTATTTTTCCAACCTTCAAGACAATTTACATCGTGATTTTCATATTTTTTACCTCATGAGGGGGGAACCCATTTGTAATAGACCCTCACAGACTACCCATTTTTGTGATACAAATATAATCCCGTAGACCAAACAATTTGTAATAAAATAACTTGACTAAATAGTTAAGATTATTCCCAAATCACTTTTACATAGACTCGATCTATAACACTAGGACTCGCCTAAGATCCCCGTGACAAAATTCTAGCTTTGGGGTAAGTCTGAAGGAAAACTTTGTCGACCATCCGAGAATGGATCAGTGAGACAAAAAACCTTCCAGAATGTAGATCGTCATTAGAAAAGTAGGTTTACCTAAGCCATTACATACATGACACGGATTTGCTGAGATTATTTACATCATATACATGTAGAATGGGTTCACATTATAACATTTTGGAAATTAGGTTGATGATGATAGCTGAACGGCACAGACACATCGATCATGTGCTATTCCTTTTGCGGAAAAAGGGGGTGTACTACTATGGGTCGTTGACACGTAGTGGTCAACATCTGACTCTACTTGGGGACACGTTGCTGCACCGCAGGAATGTGAGAATCCAGAATCTGCATCCACGCAACACACAATATAACATAAGTAGCATACATCCAAAATCATCATATAACGTTGCGCACAAGAAAGTTATACGCTGATCATTTATTAACTAGTCTAACAACATGAAAAACATAAATCTACCTACAAAATAAAACACTGAAATAAAAGGGGTAGGGTTGTGAATACAATACAAAGGATGCCCCACGACATCAAATGCGTTCAATGTAGTGCATGTTGAGCATTTGCCTGCTTTCAGGGAAATCTATAGGCTGCTTTTTAGATGTGCCATTTTCAATTGTGCATATGATAGGACTCTTCCCTTTGAAAATTAAGCCGTTTAGTTCCGTCTTTCGCAGAATTTACTTGAAAACCCTGAAACTTACCCAAATTATTTAGAAGGTGAATAACAGGTGTTTCATGCCCATGTTCAAATTTATTTGAGATAGAAGGTTTAAAAATGATATCCGTCTTAGTTTTATCTTCAATTAATTTATCAGACAACTAAATGGTAGAAGTAGCAACAACTAACTCATCAGCTAAAATATTTTGCTCTCTTGGCATAGCTTCAAGATTGATGGCATCGAAATATTCCATGGTATCCCACACAACATTTCTATAATTTCTAAATCTTTGATTCTTACATGTAAATTTAATTTTTATTTGCATGATGGATAAATTTGAATCACCCTTGATACTTAGCAATTTGACTTTCAAAGTTTTTGCCATTTCAATACCCAACAATAGGGCTTCATATTCAGCCACATCACTGGTTGCTTCAAATCCTAATCGATAGGCAAATTTGAAAATATGACCAATGGGAGATTTTAGGACAATTCCCGCACCTTTTCCATGCGTAGATGTTGCACCATCAAAGTATAAATGCCAAACCTTATCTCTTAAATCACCCTCTTTTTTAACAATCTTGACCTCTACGGGAATGATTGAGTTAGATAAAATAACATGATTCCCAGGGTTAGGTTGCTCACATATTATCTCATTATGGGGACTTTTAGGATCTTCGACATGGAATATCCTTTCGGGTTCTCTGTTTAATTTAAGAAATCCTTGACCATTAGGGGAAGGAATCGTAGCATATGACCAATTCATTTGAATGCTTCCTCCTAAATCAGAGGTCCATTTCCTAGACAAAAGCATACCCCAAGCATCAGGCACATCAACCACAACTATGTCCATGACAATCATGATATCAGGGTAGACAGACAGATGGACTTGTAAGTCCTTAATCAACCTATGAACTTCAATTTTCTTCAAATCACTGGCACATATCTTATAGTAAGGCCTAGATATTCTTAAGTTAAGCTGCTCCATGACTCTCTTAGTCATCACACAAACAGAAGCACGAGAGTCAAGCATGTATTTATATAACCAATAATTATTCACAAGCAAAGTAATGAAAAAAGGAGAATGCCCCTTGTTATCGGATTCCATACTTTGCAAATACATGGGAGCATCCTGGTAGAAAGCCTCATGAGTTTCCTCTTGAGTCGCATTCACCTGGATACTGCCAATAACATTTAGTAACGTGGCCTTCTATGAGGGGATCTTTAGTATTTCAGTGACAGGAACCAAAACTTCAGAATTATAAAACCAACCTCCTAAATCAATATTCATACCAGAAACTGATTTGAGGTTAAGACTTCAAGAATTAACTTGATTATCATTTTGACTTCTTCTATGATAGGTTAGTCCTTTGTCCTTAGCAATTTCAGGAACACGCTTAGGAGGAGGCTCCTCACTAAAAAGTTTAGCCAAGACATCAGTTTCTTGACCAAAATTATTAATGCTATATGAAGATGTCAAAGTTCTGACGGGTTGACTATTTTCCTTGACCTCTTCCCAATTCTCTTGCGATAAATGATATTCTTTACCAGCCATGTTTATCTGATTATTTGTCCCAAGCATCTCATGACATATGATTCTCTTGATAACAGGACAAGTAGCTTCTTCATGAAGCTCGTCACAGGCCCTATAGTAAGGCGGGGTATCTTCCACAAGACTATTAGTTTCAAGAGGATTGGGAGGCCCGTGCTGACTGGTTTGACCTTTTTTCTGCCAATTATTTTGATTATTATTATTATTCTGACCCCTAGGTTGATGATTTTGCATTTGAGCTCTTTCCATTTGAATCAACCTAGACTGTAATGTAGTTATCTCCTTAGCATGATCAACAATCATCCTAGCTTGATTTAACTCCATATTTTCTAACTTCTTAAGCAATTTTTGCATAGGTTCTTCTTCAGATTCCTTTTCTTTTCCTTTAGGTTCTTTTAATTTAACATCAGATCTATCAAACCCAGGAATTTCAGATTTGCCATAAGCCTTCTTATTTTTTTCTAGCTCTTCAGCCGTGATTTGACAAGCCTTGTAGTCACCAGGCTTGGACCTTCTTAGTTCATAAGAACAGGATTGAAATCATCGAGATAGTATTCAAGAAGCATTTTCTCAGTGGGTTTGTAATTAGTAGATATTTCTTTAAACATACCATTAAATCTTCTATTAAATTCTTCACCTGTCTCATTTTCTTTCTTTTTAATGACGCTAATGGCTTTTGCTAGAAATTAATCTTCTTTCTTATCACCAAATTTCTCTCTAAA
The DNA here is from genome assembly GCA_031772625.1 of Pinus tabuliformis. Lineage (NCBI taxonomy): Eukaryota > Viridiplantae > Streptophyta > Pinopsida > Pinales > Pinaceae > Pinus > Pinus tabuliformis. The sequence continues at coordinate 742,409,226 of CM062815.1, forward strand.
AGCATTAAGGAGGGAATCATATGAATCAATGCTATGATTAGGCTTATCCCTAAACCAATCCATAGCATCCTGCTCAAGGGTCAAGGCGAAGCATTTCATTTGCACATCCTCATAATTTTGAGCCTGAGCGAATTTAGCCCACCAAGTTTGGAAAGCATATAAATGATTTTTAATAGTGATTGCATTATTTCCTTGGAAAGCGGGTAGCTTGTCTAGACCATTATTTGGAAGGTTATGGGGACAACCCTGGATGTTAGCAAAGTTAAGAGGCACATAGATATCCATGATGTCTGGAACGAGAGAATTCAAGAAGAGTGAATGGATGTCACAAAGAGCTTCCTGGCCGAGATTGTCAAGGAGTGTACGAGAAGAGAGCTTGTGTAATCTAGCTCTGAGAGCCCTTTTAGGATCCGGAGCAAGATTAGCCAAGTTGCTTGGGTTCCTCCTAGTACACGCCCCCTGTAGAAGATGATGGAAGTAGAGTCGCCACCTGGATAGAAATCTAACTTAGGCACATAAGATGATATGATGAAAATGAGATGAGGATGAATGAGTGAAGATGAAATGATCAAATGATGAGAAGAGATTGAGAGGACCAAGGACAGAAAACTCTGCCTCTGACAACGACGCCAAAAAATGTTGTCGCACAAAGTGTCTAGCCATTGTGACAACACTCAGAGTAAGGGCTGCCACTCTAATTCTTACTCACTCCGTCTAGACTCTCTCCTAGACAAGTCAAGGGGGGTAGTCCCTAAGGTGAATGGATGAAGATAATCTGTGGAACACAGGCTCTAGGAGATTTTGAGGATGAACAACTTTGATGAATTTAAAATAAGTCCTCGTTAACTGAGATGGATAGATCTAATAAAATAAGACACAACCACAAGATAACAATTATTTTAGACTAGTGCCTTATGTTCAATTAACCAAAGATAATAAAAACAAATTACTCAGAGCAATTTAAAATGCGGAAAAGTGACGATCATGAACAATTAAATGTAAAATGCTCAAACCTTAGCATGCAGGATAATCTAGCAAAATTATCTTTCTCCAATAATCAATATGATTTTTTTTTAAGATATTTATTGCTCTTCACAATTGAGAAATCACAAAATTTAAGATTTTGCACTTAACACCAAAGACACCAAGGAGCTCTAGTTTAACAATTTAATTATTCCTTAGACAATTATTTGAATGTGGTAAATGAAGAAATCAAATTTTTTTTAATGCGACGGAAGTAAAACGAATCAAAGGGTTAAAAATTTAAAATTTTAATGGGCCATAGGCCACATTAAAATATTTAATGTGAACACGCAAATCCTTTTTTAATTTATTTCATTCTTAATCCCAAAGTCACCAAAATAAAATTTACATTTTTTAAATTTACAATTTTGCTATGATTTCTAATTTTTAAAATTTTTTTAGATGAAAAGAAAAATCAAAACCATAAATTAAAATAAAAAATGATAAAATGTAAAACAAAAATAAAATAAAATCAGAAAATAAAAAAAATTCGAAAAACCACAATTGAAAAAAAAAATAAATTCAAAATTTTAAATCGAATCTAACCAAAGTTTCATTTAAAAGTGAAATCAGATTATATAAAAAGGGAGGAATTAACCTAAAACCCTAACTAAAAACCTAAGGCGAAGACCAAACAAAAATAAATAAAGGAAATCGAAATGTTTGGCTTGTTGCTTATGCAAGTTTTGACGGCGGAAAGACTTCAACAGGGAAGGACTGCGAGAGCAGGTTTGCGCTGGAGAGGGAAGCACGAAGATGGAGAGGAGGGCTGTGGACAGATGGCAAAGGAGGAGCGAAGGGAAAGGAGAAGCCGCGGATTTGATGAGAAAATCCCAGGGTTTCAAAGGAGGGGATGGGCGAAGAGTTGAGGGTTGAAGGGAGCCGCAGAGAAGGGTTTCAAAGGAGATGAGACTGCGGTTTTGATGGGTGAAAAAGTGAGCAGTGTGAGGAGTTGGACATGGGCAGAAAAAAGAGAGGAATGGAGGGATAAGGGAGTAGAAGGCGCATGAAAGAAGATGCTGCCAAAAGAAAAACACATGCAACAGGAAAAGAGAAATGAAGATAGGCAACAGGTAATTTTTTTTTGTTTGTTTATTATTTACAGCAAGAAGAAAAAAAACCAGAGAGCAGATCCAAGCAACTAATGGTAGCTTTTAAAATAGCCAAAATAAGCCCAAAAAAGCGAATATTACATCAACACATTTTTTATGCTTTAGGTTTGGCAGTGAAACCCTTGTAAAATTTCTAGATTAAAATTTTAAAACCCTTGGACTGCAAAAAAGTTGGATAATATTCCCGCAAAAATTGATTTTGAGGCCAGATCTTACCCTCTAGGGCCTAGATCTGGCTTCAAATCAAACTTCTCTTTCAGATCTGCAACCTGTACCTGAAAACAAAAACACCTAGAACCCAGATATACAAAAAAAAAAAAAAACCCCAGAAATCCAAGTCAAAAAACCAATTTTTTTTTACAGATCTATGCACAAAAATTGTTGATCTATCATATCTGAGGAGTACGTATCTAACTCCGCTTTCAAATTTGATAATCTAAGGCTCTTAACAACTAGATCTATCAATTTCCCACACGAAAAATAATTTGTTTATATTTTAAAGGAGATGCTTAACTCAAAACCCTTTGTATATCACACATAAATCCTTATGATAACCTGAAGCTAATTTAGCTGGGCTCTTCAAAAAACACAGATCGGGAGTTGGTTGGTTCAACTGAAAACTTCCACTAACGCCTGAGGATCTAAAAATCAAGATTTTCCTGCAAAACTCAATCCAGCCATCAAAATAGAGCGAGAAAATGATAAAAAAATTCAGACAAATAGCCACTATTACATTCAAAATTTAAATTATCATTTCAACCCTAGCGACTGAGCAGGATACCTGTACTCAAATCACACTTCAGAAGATATCATTAACAGCTTTAGAAAAAATTTATGCATGAAAACAACACATCTTACAGTATTTTCATGAAGAGTAACACCAGCGAAATTTAATCCCAAAGTCTTTCTTTATTATCTAGAAAAAGATTACACAAGAGCTTTTTACTTTGCACACAACTCAGAGATTGGATAGATCGACTGACAAATGACTTCCTATTTAAAGATAAATCCTCGAATGACTAGTTCGAGTGATCCTCGTCAAAGCAGTCTCGACCGTTGATGAAGATTAAAATTTCTTTTAATCTCATCTGTTGAAATATTTAATTCTTGAAGAAATTTAAATTTTTCTATTAAATGTATTTTAATTAACTCAAATTAAATTTTTGAGTTAATTTCCCTAAAAATTTGATTTTTACTTAACCCTAGGGATCAAAAGTTTAAAATTTATCAAAATAATTAATTTACCGTAGTCCCTGGACCTCTTAAAATTTAATTTTTAAGGATTGATGAATTTTGCCTTTGGAGAATTTAAATTTACCTAGGACCTAGAATTAATTAAATTTCTGGCTTAGGATTTTAATTAATTTTTGGCTATAAAATTTAATTAATTAACCTATGAGGGGATAAATTATTTTTCCAACCCTCAAGACAATTTACATCATGCTTTTCATATTTTTTTTACATCATAAGGGGGAAACCCATTTGTAATAGACCCTCACAGACTACCCATTTCTGCGACACAAATATAATTCAGCAGACCAAGCAATTTGTAATAAAATAACCTAAGTCACTTGACACGGGGATTCGGGATTCATAGGATTCGAGATTCGTAGTATCGGATTCGGACATGTTGACCCCCCGGAACAAGACACGTAGGATTCGTTATATATTATTTTATTTTATATATATATATATATATATATATATATATATATATATATCTATTAAAAATTAGATATTTCTTACACAAATTTTAATTAATGATACAAATTTATTGATTTCAAACATAGATCTTCATCTATAGCATGCATAGTACATACAAAATTCAAATACATGTCAGTGGTCATATAAATCATGATTCATAATTCATAACTGAAAGATAACTTACAACTACAAAATAGTAAGATAAACACATTGACAACTGTAGTTTTCTCATTAAGTCATCAAATCAAAATGTGTTACATAAGTAGTGCTGGTGCAATGCCAATGGCAAATAGAAATAGAAAATATAAAACAACTACAGGTATACAAGCCTTAAGGCATCAATCCTCATCATCAGCATCTGAATCAACATCAATGTCCTCATCATCATGGTCTCCACTTGCTCTCGTCTGCATCCTCCTCCTCCCATGTATCCATAGTCGCCTCTGCATCTGTGCTGTGGAGGATGACCCCTCTAAGTCATCAAATCTAACAGGCTCTAGCACTGGATTATTGAGATCCATGTTGGCCAATGCCAACTCAACACTGGTGTCCAGACCCATATCATCAGGAAAGACATCCCACATCTTTGTCTTTCCCCTCAACCACTCTTCCCTCTGCCTGTAAATAAGATGAAGGTTGGTGTGCACATACACCATTGTCTTTGCCTTGGACTGCTCAAGCCCGCTCTTCTTCACACTATACAAATTCCCATATGTGCTCCAATTCCTCTTGCAACAAGAGGATGAAGTCACCTGAGAAAGGAGCCTTATGGCTAACTGTTGAAGAGGAGGGCTTGTTGCCCCATGATTTGCCCACCAAGAATAGGGCTTCTTAGCCCCCCTGTCTCTAATCACGTCATAACCTCCAAATCGACCACTAACAGTGGAAAACTCTGCAAAGGCATCCTCCACCTCATCAAGCAATGCAGTATCCTGAAAAATCTGCCTGAATGCCTCTTTCCTCCCCTGTGAGATTTCACCATCCATGTGAGGAGGGAATCTGCGGGAAGGTCCACCATTCAGCCACTCATGGCTATAGTATTTGGGGTTCAATGAGTGAGCCAAACAATGTAAAGGTGTACAATTTTTGTCCCATCTGCTGACAAGAATATTTTTTATAGTATCACAGAAGGCTTCTGGTGATGTCTCATACTCGGGGCACTCACTCTGTAGAATAATGCTCCTCATAGACTCAATCATGGAATCCCATCCCTCATGAACCTCTCCTAGGATGGGTTTGTCTGTATCTGCAAATCGAAGCAAAGAAATGATAGGGTCCATGATCCGAATAATTAGATCTACCCTCTCCCACCAAGCATCATCTAGCACTTTGTCCTTCACTCTTTTAGAGGCTACCTGGTTTGTCTTTCTCCAAAAAGACCAAAACTCAGAAATAATCATGGACCCAAGAGCGGTCTTGACCTCCCTCAACCTCTTCAAGATCATGAATGAAGAGGCAAATCGTGTATTAGCAATCTTCAACAATGATAGATTGGTGTACTCCTTGTAGATAGTGAAGGCATTTGTATGATTTTGCACGAAGTTACGGATATGTCTTGCATCCTCAATAATGCTTCCAATCCAAAGCACATTAGAAGCAATGGATTTCAGTGCTAAGTTCAATGAATGGACAATGCAAGGTGTCCAAAACACTTGTGGATATTTAGCTTTCACAATCATGCCAACAGCCTTGCAAACAGGTGCATTATCTATAATGATTTGCACACAAGAATCAACACCTACCTCTTCAATAACTTTAATAAATAACTCACCAATAAATTGTGCATCCTTGTATTCTCCAAGTGTATCCACTGCTTTCATGAAAACTGGACCACTCAAGGAAGACACCATAAAGTTGATGATTGGGCGTCGTGCTGGATCTGTCCATCCATAAGAAACAATGCTAACAATGTTGGCCATGATGCTACAATAGGCTTAAGCATTTTTTGCACCTCTTTTTTTGCCTTCGTCAACAATGTGGTTCTCAGCTTCTCTGACACAGGAGGCACATACCCTACTGGAGCCTCTTGAGTTAGAGCTCGGCACATCTCAATAAATAGAGGTGAGCGTGCAACATTAAATGATATGAAGTTTTGATAGAAGAAGAAGGCAATGGTGAAATCAAGCTCTTCCCGTCTCTCTTTTTGAAAAATCTTGTCCATCAGACCAAGTGCAATTGCTCTTCTTTTTGCTGCTTGTCCCCCAGTAGAAGTAGAACTCTCAAATGGAAATTTGGTGGTGGCTTTCATCAAAAATGGAAGGGGGTCTTCATTCTTGGGTTTTCTTGATTTTGAAGCCACATTTTCCATACCAACAATGGACTCCTTTTCCAATTCTTTTCTCTTTTGTAAATAAACAATTTTACAAGCTCCAATCCCACAACCAGGTAAAGCCAACAAATGTGCTTTCACACGGAAATATGTGCTTTTGAAAGCAATGTGACAAAACTTGCATCTCCATTGCACATTGCCTCCTCCCTTCCCCTTGGTGCTTGTCCCATCCTCTCTTGTGACATATTTCCACAATGGATATTTATCAATGTTGTCTCTAGGTCCTCCTCTTTCATCAACATTACTTGTAGCAAACTCTGATGATATTGGGGGAGGAGGGGCATCTCCAATGGAGACATTCTTGCTCTTCCTTTGCCCCCTAATTGCTGCCTTTGATTGAGCCATGAATACTGTAAAAGAAATGAACAAAACATGCACAAATTTGTAAACAAAAAATCATATACAAACTGCTGTAATAGAATAAGAAATGCAAAAAAATGGAGCTGAAATGCATTAACCTGGTGCTTGAATCTCCTTGCCGAACGCTCTGCTGCCTTAGCTCCTTGCTCCAAACCCTTCTCTCCTTGCAAACAACTCAAACAATGTAACCCAAATGATAAACAACGTGACTGAAATGAGGAAATGCGGCCTTTTTTAACCCGAGTCCCTTTTCTGTGACACGAATCCTGGAAATCGTGATACGCTGGCAAAAATCGGGATTTGTATAGGATTCGATGAATCCTAATAGGATTCGAAGAATCCGAGTTTAGGATTCGTTTTTTGACCGAATTGTACCCGACACGCCGGATTCCGGTTCCCCAGGCCATTTGGACGAATCCGGTTACTTAGAAAATAACCTAACTAAATAGTTAGGATTATTCCAAATCATTTTTACATAGACTCGATCTATAACACTAGGACTTGCCTAAGATCCCCGTGACAAAATCCGTTCCAACTTTGGGGTAAGACTGAAGGAAAAATCTGTAGACCATCTGAGAATAGATTGGTGAGACAAAAAACCTCCCGGAATGTAAATCGTCACTAGAAAAGTAGGTCTACTTAGGCCATTACATACATGACACGAATCTGTTGAGATTATTTACATCATATACATGCAGAATGGGTTTACATTATAACATCTTGGAAACCCAGCTGATGATGATAGCTGAACGACACAGACACATCGATCAGGCGCTATCCCTTTTGCGAAAAAAGGGGGTGACTTCTATGGGTCTTTGACACGTAGTGGTCAACAGACCCCAACAATAATTTCTGCAACTTCGACCTTGATGTAGCTTCAACAGCTTTGACCTAGCAGCTTCACTGCTTTGACCTTGCAACTTCACAACTTTGACCTTGTAGCTTTGCAACTTCAACCTTGTAGCTTCACAGCTTCCACCTTGTAGCTTCACAGATTCGATGTAGCTTCATAGGTTTGATGCAGCTTCATAACTTCGATGTTGCTTTAGAATTTCGTCTTGCCTAGTAACTGTAGAAACTAGAAACCTTAAAAGAAGAGAGAGAGAGACCCCCAAAACTTCGAACATGTTCTTCTTCTCCTTCTTCGTCCTTTTTCCAGCTTCTATACTGAGGAGATCAAACTCGCTTGAGTGAGTGTCCAAATGAGGTCGAGTTCCTTCTTATTTATAGGCTTGTGAGGGGTACGAATTGCTCTCTTTAGGCTGGCACGTCCCTTCATGTAGGCCGACTTAATCTTTGTGCCATGACGAGGTCTTGGAGGGTTTTTTGACTCTATTTTGATTCAAACAAATTTTCTTTACATTATGTAACATGCCCAAGTGGGTCTTCAATACATGGCAATGACTCAATTGACTTTATGACAAACCTAGAAGAACTTAATGGGTGTTTGACCTAAAAATAAATTTTCCTTGAGCATGAAACCCATGCCTCAAGAATAACAATAATAAATTGATTTTTCTCTTTTCATTAAATACATAAAATCATGATTACATATGTCATTATGAAGACCGAACCTAGTTACATATTTCAACAACACTCAGGGGAGATCAATTTACCACAGCCAAGTCCATGGAAGTCGCGTCCGACTTTGGTAAAGATCACATACACCTAAGTCTCCTCACCCACTAGCCACTGCCAGATGGGTGGAAATCTCGACAAGCTTAACCATCTCAATATGGCCCTTTGTCAATAATGACACTAAGGTGACTTGTGGGTAGGATGCATACTAGGGTATGTGCTCAACCAAGTCCATGGATCCAAGGAGTACCCGCACGCCAAGGAGCCTCAATGCTCATTCCCCCTCGTCGCCCCGCCGCCCCCCACACATCAAGTCCATGGATAATGGAGAGATTGAGGGAAGAGCATATGCTCAATGTTCTTAATCAATTTTGCTCCCTCTCAAGGAGGGATACATTCTCTCGCAGTCCAATATGGTCTTTGAAGAATAAGAACTTCGCTTTGGGCAAAGTCTTGGTGAGAATGTCTGCAACTTGCTCATCTTGTCAAGTTGTGTTGGAGCCTCAATGCTCCTCTTTGTACCATATCTCTGATGTAGTGGTACCTGATCTTGATTTAAAACACTGTTTTCTTTGAAAGTCTGATCCTGCTTTGTTTGTCTTAGTATATTGCGGTTGTATTTGGCACATGATCAAAGAGCTTAGGAAGGATCTTTTGTATCCACACTGCCTCACAACTAGTCATATTAGCCGCAATCTACTCTACCTCGATTGTATTGAGGACGACAGATCTTTGCTTCCTGCTCATTCAGGAAATAATGGTAGATCCCAAGCTAAAGAAACACCTTGATGTGCTCTTTCTATCCGTAACATTCCTAGTCCAATCTGCATCTGTATACCCATGTAGTCTCATATCATCATCAGAGACATGCGTCATTCCATGATTGATTCCAATACCAGATCACACAAGCCAACAAACAACTTCAATTGCTTCATAAATAAGCTATGCAACAGAAACATCCATGTCATCTAGGCTACCACAACACTCAAAAGTGTTCTTGCATCAAATAATTCAACGAGTCCAGCTTTGTCAAATCATGCCAAATCTTCAACAAGGATGTCACACTTTCATGATTCATCATCTAGCTCCCTCTTACACTAGGCATAGAGGTCCTCATCTTTTGTTAGAAACATATCATCAACACATAGGAGACTTCACTTCAGCAGATTCAGATCGACATCGTTCTTCAAAGACTTCTTTTCTCCATAGATTAAAACAAAGCTTCAATCAAGCTGATCTTATCTGCTCCCTCTGAGTCCAAAATCTTATCCAAGTACAAGTCTTCTTATCTTTGTTCTTCCATCCTTCTTCATCTGCTGCCACAACCCTTACAATGTTCAATATGTACCTGTAATTCTCACTAGCAGGCAATGGAAGAACAACTCCAACCCAACAAGATATACAAAAATAAGAGGCTAATAATAATTAAAAGAACAATAACAAAAATAGTAAAGAAAGTACATATGTCTTGAGAATATGTTAGCTCCCTTTTGTTCAACTTATCAAAGAGTTATCTTGTCCACAACATATCATCAGGGAGTCCACATTACCACATCATCAAGGAGTCCATATCATCAAGGAGTCCACATCATCAACAAGGAGTCCATAACAAGGAGTCCTCATCATTAACAATAATAGACTATCAAGAAAACCACATCATCAAGAAGTTCATGTCATCAAGAAATCCACATCATCTTATTGACCTCGTCCACATCATCATCATCGTTGACCACATCATTAGTAATGATATATAATTCTATAAGATACTTATCTTTTTAGAACATGACAACTCCCTCTTCATCTTGGCCTTCTTGCAACTAAATTTGCAAATCAACCTCGTCCACATCATTATCAAGGAGCTAGGGTTAAGCGGAAGCAATTAATCTTAGGGTTTGTCCATAAGTTCTAGCTGCATAGATGTCTTTCAAAACTTGACAAAGTTTTAGTAACAATAACATTCTATTCTTAGTTAGCTAGAACCATCAACAATATGTTACTACATTCACCAAACCTAGTAGCAACACTATCATTTGCAACATTTTGTCCTCATATATTAGCACCAGTAGCTATACAGGGCATCAATTAATATATATATATATATATATATTCCGACTATATTTGCAACCCTAACATGCATCCATTATACTGTGCAACTTTACTCAGCTAATATTAAGACTCTATGACAACAATACAAAACATCAAGACTGTCTCTTGCTTCACAATGGTTTGGAACAAGAAAATCTCTATAAGCAAATCAATACCCTCAACTCCAAACCCTAGGCCTTATTTACATGCCATAGGATCAAGGTTTTCGGTCTGCAACATAGCACTTCTTCTGTTTCTCAGGACAATAACCTACACATTAGCAAATACTTATGCACAGGTATTAGATCGACCAAACAGACCATAATCACGTGACTAGGGCTTATTTGACTAACTGCAAATTTTAGTATCCTGGCTAGGGATTGAAAAAATACCTACCAATCCTCAAAGCTTAAGAATTTGGTCAGTAATTCCAATCAATCAAACCCTAGATGATATTTATCAAATCAAAATTATGAGTTTAACTCGTCAATGTCACAAGAAAAGGGATAATATGTCTTCAGACCTTGATCATCAATGTCAGATTTTTACCTTGATAAACTCTTAGGGATACTGAGTTATCCATCACAGATTAAGTGCCTTCCAGACTTTCAGAATCTTTCATAAGAGTAATAATTTAAAAGTATCTGTGGTCTTAATTCAGCGGACTTATACAAGGTCTCTAATACACGATCTCTCAGGAGCTCAAGAAGATCATAGAATTCAAGACTACCATAAGATCAGTCCTTATGAGATTTAACTTTTTACTATTTTGAGGTTACCAATGTCGGCTCATAGGTCTGGAGATTAATAATAGTATTTATGCTCCTTACACTGACATTGATTGAGGTTCAGAAATAGGTCATAGATGTATAGGGTGGCCCAGACTTTTTTGACAGTCCTCAACTGGTTCAATCTCCATATAGCAGATTTATTCTTTACAACATTTTCCTGGACTTAACTTCAGATGGCACAGGAAGGAGATCATTATCACACTTCAGCCCATAAAGATATAGAATCTTGGATATTTACCGCAGTCATATAGAACTATGTTCTTGACTTGTCAACCATAGCGTGAATTAGAATGTGTCACAGGTTACAAAAGATATCGTAGAGATAACACAGGGACTTGGCCCTTCTCATGAGTAACTTAGATTTAGAGGTAACAATCCACCCTTCCATATAATCTCAATATTGGATATGCTACAGACTTTATATATATATATATATATATATATATATACAAAATGAGGATAATACATACCTCAACCATCGACCTTCTATAGACTTGACGCATGGGACCTCCTTCCCAAACTCGTTTTAAGTCAACTTCAATGACTTTGATCAGACTTCAAACTTTCCTCAAGTTTGTCAATAAATCAGATGCCACAAAGATTATTCAACACAGACTCGAATTTCATGAAGTTGCCAATGGAAATTGTCATTGCTAAACTAGGCCTTTAAACACTTTAATTTTTGGTCCCCATCAATTTGGATCCTTGGATAGATATTTGACTATAGTCAACTTTCTTTGCATTGCATGACATTATATTTAAGATGTATATACTATTGTTGTGACTAAGACCGCCATTACAATTAGTCTATTACAGTGATGTTACAGACCTTCTTCAGTATTTTGGCCTTCACGGATCTCAATCTTGATATTGTCACGCATCTTACTCTGCTCAGATACTTGAATTTGCAATAAAAGCTTGGACAGACATAGCTCAGATTGGTATGAATGGTACTTCAGACTTGATTCAATTATAGCCTTGAGTGCAAGCTCATAGAGAGGGCATGGATTTCTCACCAGAGACAAGGTTACTACTGCAGATTTTCCACAGGCCTGAGAGAATTTAAATTTGGACCAAGAAGTCATGCTATTAGGTCTCGGCCTAGTTTCACCAAACAATAGCACTGGGACATGATACTCTCCCTTCCACAAAAAATATAGATCAATTTCGGGCTACAAAGAAGCTCAGAGCATAGAGAAACTTGGATCAATCTCAGATCACCGAGGCAGGTTCTGTGGTACTTTGGCCTAGAATGGCAATCCAAATATGCTTAGAATAAGACCCTCATATTCCTCTACCTTCACCATAAATTCAGACTGTAGTCATAATTATCTTCCATAGAAATTCACATAGTTATAGTCTTGGAATACATCGGTTGTCACAGCTCGGAGAGACAAGTACTTTGGAACATAAATAGACCTCAGAAATGTTGGAAAATCAAATAAGATGTCGGTTCACCTTTCATGATAATTACTTGTGAATTTAGATGGCTTCTTATTAAATTATTTGTGTTTCTTTTCTTCATCTTGCAATTACCAAAATAAAAAAATGATGATCACAAGAGACAGTAAACACAAGCTATAGGCTCCACGTGAGGGCAAAACCCCACAACGGGGAAAACCCAAACACTCCTCTTCTTTGAGAATCAGAGCAAAATGAGATATCAAGACCAAGACCAAGATACTTTTCTCCATAAGATCCCCAAGTCAGTGCTCCCTCCAAGTCATAATAAAAAATCAAGCTTCTTCAAACTTCAGCCCTGTTACAAATTTCATACTTGTTCAGATTTTCGATTCCGTCACAACATTACATACTGCTTCAGATGTTTGTTCTTGTCACATAGCCTCAATGAACTTTTACATCCTTCCATAGAAGAACTTCGTATATCCCAGTCACTGCAACTCGTATCCTTCATCAAAACATCTTCGAACTTTGGTCTTTTTGGTGGAGGATACACACCTATATATAGTTGTTTGTCACTATGAGGGGTCACGACTGTTCAGCAGGCCGACTTGACCAACAGGAGGGCCGATTTGGTCTTATGGAGGACTATTTGACTTCTTTTAAATAAAAAACTTTTTTTTCCCTTTTCTTACAAAGAGTCCCAATGGACTTTGACTCAAAATTAATTCTTTGGCTTAATCAGAAACCTAGAAGCATGAAGAACATGCTTGACCTAGACTTGAGCATGAAACCCATGCTTAATCAAAATTCTTTTTCTTCTTTTACATAAAATACAAATTGATAAAAGTACATAAATAATTATGAAGACTGAACCTAGTTATTTTTCCAACATGAAAGAGAAAGATTCAGATCACTATTGAACTCCGACCTCAAGGAATGATTGCCTCGCTGCTCCTAAAGGCAACTTGGCCTTGATTCAGCCTTGCATCCGATCCTTAAGAAGGGTCTCAGCCCTCTACATAACTCTCTGAATTTTATTTCGCCAAGTCACAATTTTATTTCAGAATTTATGCCCAGAACAAACATTTCTCTATACATCCTTAAACTCGGCTTGCCTTCTTATGATAAAATTGAACTTCAAACTGCTCTTGGATTGAACCAAGCTCTGATACCATGTTGATTTTCTAGAGTACACAGACTAGAAGAAATTTTCTTGAACAGATAACTACTTTCTATGATTAGTTAGCATTAATTCACATTATCCAAAATGATTAAGCAGTTACACAGAAGAAAATTCAACCATAATCACATGAAAAAGAGCAGTAAAGATAACAGTGCAATAATGAGACAAGAGACATAAAAATTAGGCCAGAGGGCAGGGAAAAACCCATAAAGATTTCCTTATGAGAGAATATTCAGTTCATGAAGTACATTCAAAACGAGAGAATCAAGATCTGACCAATAAAGTGACCTCCCACAAGTGCCAAGTGTTCCTCAGAAATTTGGCCTGCAAACCCTCTTCTATGTTCGCTAGAACAGAGATCTCTTGAGCAAAAGGGAGTGCCCAAATAAGGAGCAAAAGTATCCTATATATAGTCATCAAGAGGGGGTCGAAAGTGCCCCTCCAAGGGGCCTAGCCGACTTGATTAAAAGGGGAGTCGACTTGACACCTCTGGGTGCAATAACTTCAGATTTAGTTTCCTTTTTCTTCCTTTTATTTTCATTGATGGAAATACAGACCATGGCTACAATTTTCAACACTTTCTAGTTGTCGTGTCAATGATGCTACATGGTGACTTCTCTTGCAAAGATCTTACCTCCAGTTATGTATAAAAGCCCTTGAACAATGTATCCTTACCCCTGTATACCTCAAAAAGTGAAATATACCTCCAAATATGTGACAATATATCAAATATTCTATGATTATTCCAAAAAGTTCCTAAAGGAGAAACATGCCTCCAAATTTTTATAACACACCTTGAATAATGTGTAATGCCCCCAAAGGATCTATTTGTCCATAGAAATGCTTCTAGCACCACATTGCACCTTTCAAAGAGGGGTGTTCCTCCTTTACCTTCTTTCCTTGGTACTTGCTGTTGAAAAATCTGTGCTAGTAGGCTTTAGGGTTTGATTCCTCTTTCTTGATAATTACTAGTGAATTATGTTGGCTTCTTTCACTTCTTATTTAGTTTATATTTCATCAAGCAATTACGAAATTATATATGTATGAAGATCATAAGAACAAGAGACACAAGATGTAGGCGCACAGCAAGGGCAAAACCCCTATGAGGGGAAAACCCAGTCATAACTCTTTCTTCACTAGATTCATAAGACAAGATGAGATAATCCAAGACCCTTTGACCTAGACACAAACTTCCTCCAACCACCGAGTCAATCCTTCATTCTTTTCCAAATGATAACTTCCTAGCAACAACTTCGACCTAAAATTTCGACCTTGCAGTAGCAGAATTTCAGCCTCCTTGCAACATAACTTCGACCTGTAGTAAACTTCAGATTTTCGACCCCAACAAATGCCCAGTAACTTCGCATGTGTGAGAGATAGATAGCCCAAAACTTTGATTTTGTCTTCCGCTGCAATCTTCTTCCTTCTCTAGCAACTTCGCACTTTTTCTGCCTCTCTATCTTGTGTATCGAGCTTGTTGAGTGAGTGATGCAAATGGATTGACCTGCTTCTCTATATATAGCCTTTTCTATGGGTCGAATTGCCCTAATGTAGGCCAACTTCATTAGGTAAGGGCCAACTTGGTATGTAGGTGTCAAATGACTTATTTGACTCAAAAATAATTCATTTTACATGATACAAAAGCCCAAGAAGGGTCTAATAAAATTTACAATGACTCTATTGCTAAGTTGCACGATACGGGAAATGAGTATGAGTTTCCGAAACGGGAACGGGTACGAGACATGGCCCCCCCAAATTTTGGAAACGGGGAAACACAATATATATATCTATATATATATATATATATATATATATATGTATATATTAGGACATTTAAGAAATATGTGCAATAATAAAGCATACATGATACATTCTAATTTATTACATTATGATTAAGTTGTCAATTGTCAATACATAAACTATAAGTCTCTAAATTTACATCACATTTACTCATGAATGATCACATAATGAAAATAGCAATATCTGAAATCAGCCACAAGAAATTTCTAATTTCTTGTCTCGTGCTTGATTGAGAGTCTCTTCCTACATAGTCCAACGATCTTAGTGCCCTTGATTAAATACAAGTTCCATACCCTAGTACCCTAGGTGCTCTTGATTATTAGGAGTTTGCCCTGCATAGAGGTTTGGTTTTCTTGATTAAATACAAGTTCCATACCCTAGTACATGACAAAATTCAATGGAAACATTGCAATCCCCCCAATCTCGAAATCCTGAAAAATGGATAAGTCTGCTGGATTTTGAGTGAAAACTAAAATTCTACTTCCTCCATATGAAATCCAATGAGGGTGAAACCACTCTCGAACGTCCTGAGTCATTTCATGGTAATGTTAAAAATTTAAGTAAAAGGAATGAAAATGAAATTTAACATTACCATGAATTGCATATCAACACTAGGGCCATAGGCTTGAACATTAGGCTGCCCCTCTAAAAAAAAATCCTCCTTTTTTTATAACTTGAGAGAGGCATCTAGAAGCATCTAGAAGATATTTTAGTTGCCGAATAAAAAATAAGAAGCGAAAAAATAAAAATAAAATAAAAGAAAATGTCAAGTGTTAACTGGAAACTCTGCCATATGACCTGGAAACTTGTTTCCGGCAGTACTAGTCACATTTCCCCAACATGAAATGGGCTAGTATGGTCAGAAACGAGTTTCCAGGCCGTACAGTACGAGTTTCCTCGTTTCTGGCCAGAAACGGACCCTTGGGCAACGTTTCTTGCAACTTAGCTCTATTGACTCAATATAAAACCTAGAAGCCTACAATGGAGGCTTTGACCTAAAAATGATGACCAAAGCATGAAACCCATGCTTTAATAAGTCATTTTGTTAATAATAAATTTCCTTTGATAAATATATTACATTATACAATTTTGAAGACCGAACCTAATTACATTCTTCAACACTTGCTATGCTCTGGACCTTTTACAAGTTATGGCATTTTCTCCTTGGGTTGTGTTTGACCCTCAAATCGCAGTGTTGTCGCGCGGATTGACACGACAACGCTCAGACCGGGGGCTGTCACTCTGATCCCCGATCCCTCCGTTTAAGCCTGTCTCCCGCGGCTAAGGGGGGTAGTCCCTGTGAGATGATGAGACCAACTGTCGACCAGTTGGTTGGGAGACACGAGACACGATATGAAAAAGCACTCGATGGATTTGATTAATTCAGCAGACCAGTGCCTTAAGGGATGATTATAAAAACGATTACTGGTTAAATGATATAGAAACATGAACCATGAACAGTAATCATATGTTAACTTCGCATCTCGACTTGAAAATTCAGCATGAAAGATATAACGTGAGAAACCACTGAAATTGGCAAAATTGATTTTCCACAAAAATTTCAAAAAAAAAAAAAATTCAAAATATTTTTTTTTTTTTTTTTTTTTAAACAAAAAAAAGTTAATTCCTAAATTAAAAAATTTAACTTTCCTAAAACCTAAATCTAAAATCTATTAAAAAATAAAAAAAATTAAACTAAACCCAAAAATCCCTTTTTTATTTTTTATATTATAAAAATGAAACTTTAAAAAATCTAACTTAAAATCTATGCTAAAACTAAGCTATAAATAAAAAATCAACCCAAAAATCTTTTTTTTTTTTTTATTTTTTTAAAGGGGAAAAGTTAAAAAAAAAAAATCTAGAAACTAAACTATAACATTATACCAAAAATCTAAATAACTAAAATCTAACAAATCCTAAATCTAAAATGTGAATCTACGTTAAAGAATGAAACAGCAAGTCGTATTTTTATTATGTATCACAACCAACGTAAATCTAAACCTACGCTAGGCTCAATGCAACCACGCAAACCCCAATCAATAACCGAGATGACCAAACCTGCGAATGATGGAGAGCAACACGACGGCGGAAAATCAGTGCGTGGAAAGGGATTTCGCTGGAACACACGACGTCAACAGCAAGGTTCGAGCACGATTTACCAATAATACATGTACCTGCGTGATGGTCTGAAATTGGTTCGATTTCTCTGCAAGGAAAGTTCGATTTTCTTGATAATGACTGCGTTAAAAATGGAATTCCCGACCTGGCTGATAGCTCACGCTTCCTGATCACTGCAACTGGATCTCAGATGTTACCTGTCAGCGGCCCAAAAAAAATTTCGAATTTGATTTGCAGGGTTACCACGCCTGATGCTGGATACCGTCCGCCTTTTAAATGTTTTTGAAGGCCCCACGTGAAAATATGTAACCTGACAACACATGCGTTTTCCAGTTTTTGGAAGGAAAAATGCACACACGCAATTCACAATCCCGCTTTTCCTCTACCACTGCGTTTATTGATTTGAGGGTATACACAATAGTTCGCAAGTGTTAAATCAGATTTGCTTGATCTCTGATCTGTAGCACCTGCGGCCTGAAAATGATGAATCAAACAACCAGAAACCTAAAGAAAAATAAAAAAATAAAAAATAAATGAAACCCTTAAAAATAAATCCTAAAATCCCAAAAAATTTGCAGTAAAACCCTAGATCCAGAAAAGAATTAGAGATATGGCCCCTTGACAGCCTGATTTAACAAATAATAACAGGAAATATTTAGGATATCAGATAATACTTCAGAAATCTCTCATGTAAACCAGAAAAGAAATTTTAAATGATAAACCCAAGGCCAAAATCAGCTAGGCTCTGCACAGAAAAGCCTGTGGGAGTCGGCTGGTTCAGCCTAGAACTTCCCCAAACGCCCACCAATATTCTCTATCAACAGGTTTTCCTGCACATCTCAAGCAACCATCAGCACAGAGAGAAGGAAAACTGCTAGATCTCAGTAAATAATGGAGATACCTGCCATTATTTCAGAAACCCTAGCAGCCTTCAAACCCTAGCAGGTGAACAAGATACCTGTGCTCACACTACTCAAAAAACAAGCTATGATTAATGGCTGAAAACTGAAATAATGCAGAAAATTTTAAGATCTCACAGCAATTCCAGAGAGTAACACCAGCACAATTTGGACCCCAAAGTCTTCTTTTATTAACCATAAAATCAGATTACACGAGAGCTTTTTCAGTACTGACTCACAGATCGAATGATCTGAAAATGACTCCTAGCACCCTATTTAAAGGAAATGCTCCAACGGCTAGTTCGATTGATCCATGTAAAAATGATCTCGACCGTTGATGAGAATCAAGACATCTCTTGATCTCATCCGTCGATTTATTCAATTAATTTATTATTATTATTTTTAAAATTTTAAAATTATTTTTTATTATTATTTTTTGAATTTTTATTATTTTTTATTTATTTCATTTTTTAAATTTTTAAATTTTTAATCTTTTATTATTTTATTTCATTTTTTAAATGGATCATCGAACTAAGCCATTGGAAACATCACCTAGGACCTAGGACTTAGGACTCACGAGGGGATTTAAAACATTTCTCAACCCTCAGGACACATTACATCATGATTTTTTTACAATTTACATCTCAAAAGGATGAACCCACTTAACACAGACCCTCATAGAACACCCAGTTCTGCGACACAACTATAATCTAGCAGACTAACATATAAGACTCTCCCAAACTTTCTGATGACGGAATCCATCCCGGCTTTGGGGTCAGGTTTGAAGGAAAACTCTGCCGATCCGTGGATCGGTGAGACAAAAAACCTTCCGGGACGTAGATCATCAACAGAAAGTTAGGTCCACCTAGGCAAATTACATACATTGACTCATGTCTGCTTAGATTATTTACAATTCATATATGCAGACTGGGTTTACAATTGAAATCCTCAAGCTGCTGATGACTGTAGGCTGGCAAGGACACGTCGTTCAGGTGCTACCCCTTTCTGTCAAGAAAAGAGGGTGTACTGCATGGGAAGTTGACCAGTAGTGGTCAACATCTGGCTCTACTTGGGGACACGTTGCTGCTCTGTAGGAATGTGAGAATCCAGAATCTGCATCCATGCAACACACAACAAAATATAAGTAGCGTCCGTCCAAAATCATCATATACATTAAGCACAGGAAAGATAAAAGCTCTTCATTTATTAACTAACTAATAACATGAAAAGTAAATCTAATCCTAAAAACAGAAATGACATGCTGAAAAGACAAGGAGTAGGGATAGAAATACAATACAGAAGATGCCCCATGGCATCAGATATCATCTCTGAAGAACAGCTTGAGCATTTGGCCGTTCACTGGTAGATCAAGTGGTTCGCCATCCAATTTGCTCAAGTAGAATGAGTTTGGCCCAGCTATATCTCTGATGATGTATGGTCCCAGCCACAAACTATCAAACTTCTTATGTTTTCCCGGCTTTTCATTTTTGCGATCCCAGAGTAAAACCATATCTCCAACCTGCAAAGATCTAGATCGAGAACATTTATCAAAGCTTTTCTTAATATTAGATTGATTTTTACATATAGCCTCAAAAGCTGTCCGACGAGCCTCATCTAATTCCACAATCTGATCTATCCTATTCTGAACAACATCTTTATTGGTGGAAAATTTTTGGAGAAGCTGATATGCTGGCAATTTTAGGTGCACAGGTAAGGTAACATCCAAGCCATAAACTAATTCAAAGGGAGATTTACCAGTAGACTTCTTCTTAGTAATTCTGTCTGCCCACAAAGCATACTTGATTTTGCTGTCCCAAGACTTCTTGTTATCTCCTACTATCTTCTTGATAATGGTTATGAGATTTTTATTACTTGATTCAGCTAAACCATTACCCTGAGGATAGTAATTCGACGAATGAGATAAGACAATGCCATATTTGAAGCAAAAAGATGTAAACTCTGAAGAACTAAAAGCCTTGGCATTGTCTGTAGTGATCTTAGCGGGGACACCAAATCTAGTAATGATGTTATTCTCAATGAAATCCATAATCACCTTTTCAGTGGCATTCTTAGCAGGAATGGCTTCGACCCATTTAGTGAAATAATCGGTAGCGGTCAAAATCCAAGAGTAGCCATTGCTAGAATTTTCATGGAACTTCCCTATGAAGTCCAGACCCCAATGCTGAAAAGGTGCCTCCACAATAACAGGTTGTAGAGGAAGGGCAGCAAGCTTCTGCTTCCCAGTGAACAGTTGACAAGCTTGACACATTCTAACATACTTGTGCACATCAGAAAAAATCGAAGGCCAGTAATAGCCAGCTCTTAGGATTTTGTGGGCGGTAGTTCTAGCGGCATAATGACCACCACAAAATCCTGAATGAAATTCGGAGATTAATCTTTTGGACTCAACATCGCCAACACACCTAAGCACTATGCCCTCAGGATTTCTCCATCCAAGGCCATCTTTCATAAGGCAGTACTTAGTGGCTTTTAGTCTAAGAGCCCTTCTTTTATGAGCAACTAAATGGTTAGGACATGCAAGATTTGTCAAATAGTAAACTATGTCCTTATACCACTCATGCTCAGCTAATCTTCTCAACTCAGGCGAAGCTAGATCGTCAAGGCAGAACAAACCAAGAGTTTTTTCATTACTTTCAGTTAACATTTGAGCTAAACCTTGGCCTTTGATCAGCTTGGTGGGTCTAATTTCTAAATCATACTCCTGTATCTTAGTAACCCACCTAGCACGAGTCCCTAAGCAATCAGTTTGAGTCAATATGTCTTTAACAGCAGAATGTGGGACGAAAGCAATGATCTTAGAATAACCCACATAAGTTTTAAAATGCTTAAGAGACTTGACCAAGGCATAAGCCTGCTTTTCCATGGTATTGTACTTCAATTCGGAGTTTTGAAGCGCTCTACTCATGAAAGCAATAGGCTGCTCGTGACCATCTTTATTCTTTTGAAGCAAGACAACGGCAATTGTATCCTCAGAAGCGAAAGAAAAAATCATGAAATCTTTGGAGTAATCAGGACTAACAAGGACAGGAGCTTTCGCGATAGCAGACTTGATTTCTTGGAAAGCCCTTTTGCCTTCTTCCTGCCAGACAAATTTCACATCTTTCTTCAGAAGACTTTGAATGGGCTTAGCTATTTCCGCATAATTCGGGATAAATCTTCTAATAAAATTTATCTTTCCAAGGAAAGACTGAAGGGACTTGAGGTTATGCGGGAGAGGAATCTTTTGAATTGCTTCAACTCGTTCAGGATCGACCTTGACTCCTTCCTTAGAAATGATATGACCCAGAAGTTTCCCTTCAGTTACCCCAAAGACAGATTTAGCCGGATTCAAAGAAATTCCATATTCTCTGCATCTATCAAAAACCTTCCTAAGATGATCTATATGGCTGTTACCATCTTTAGAGAAAACAGTAAGATCGTCTTGGTAAATTTCGATGATTTTCCCGATTAACCCTTTGAAGGCATAATCCATGGCCCTCTGGAAAGTAGCCCCAGCGTTTGTCAACCCAAATGGCATTCTAATGTATTCAAAAGTGCCCCATGGTGTTGTGAATGTGGTCTTGTGTCGATCTTCCTTTTTAACCCAAACTTGATTGTACCCAGAAAAGCCATCTAGCAATGACATCATTCCAGACCCAGTTACTCTTTGCAACAAAGTTTCCATGTTTGGTAAAGGGTAATTATCCTTTTTGCATGCCAGATTAAGGTTTCTAAAATCGACACAAAGTCTTATCGAACCGTTCTTTTTCCTAACAATCACCAAATTCGAACACCATGTCGAATGCCTAGTTTGAGCGATGATCCCTGCTGAAAGCATCTTAGCAAGCTCTTTCTGGACCAAGGGGGCTAATTTCGGATTAATTTGCCTAAGTTTCTGCCGAAAGGGTTTAGCATTCTCGTCCTTTAAAGGAATAGTATGCTCCATAACATCTTCCCTATAGCCTTTTAATTCATCATAGGAAAAAGCTAAAACATCTCTATATTCATGAAGTAAATCAGTCAACTTTTTCCTTTCCTCCAAACTAGTACCTTTACCAATTTTAACTATTTTCGGATTTTCAGAAGTACCAATGTTGATTTCGAGGTACTCGCCTGGGTCCATCTTGTTTTCTTCTCTAAGCTTCGTGGCATCATGCCGATCAAAATGTTGCTCCAAGGCAACCACATTTCTAGGAGTAGGATTTATGATATGTTCATGATTCAAAGATCCATCCTCCTGAGAAATTATGCGAAAATCCTCAAACTCATCTAAACTATTGAGAAAACGAACGACTTGTTTTTCATCATTAAAAACTTGCCAATGCTCTGAGTTGTCTGGAACAGATGGTCTGAATATTACTTCCATTTTAATTTTATCGTTAATTAACTCGTCAGACAACTGGAAAGTGGTAGCAGCTACGGCAAGCTCATCCGCCAAACTATTTTGTTCGCGAGGGATTGCTTCAAGGTTAAGGGCATCGAAGTGCTCCATAGTATCCCACACAGCATTTCGATAGTTTCTTAATCTCTGATTTCTACATGTGAATTTGTTTTTAAGTTGCATGATAACCAGATCGGAATCCCCCTTGATGCTAAGCAATTTAATCCTCAAAGCTTTGGCCAATTCAAGACCCAACAATATAGCTTCGTACTCAGCGACATTGTTGGTTGCTTCAAATTCTAAACGATAGGCAAACTTTAATAAGTGAGCAAGGGGAGATTTAAGCACTACTCCCGCACCCTTACCATGACTAGAGAACGCACCATCGAAGTACATATACCAGACTTCATCTTTAAGATTTTTTACCTTATCATCGGGAGGAATTATGAAATTAGACATGATAGAATAGTTCCCGATGTCAGATTGCTCCCTAATTATTTCGTTATGAGGCTTCTTAGGATTTTCAACATGAAATTTCCTTTCGGGCTCTCTATTTAGCCTAACAAAACCATCACCGCTAGGAGAAGGAATCATAGCATATGACCAATTCATCTGAATGCTTCCTCCTAGATCAGAGGCCCACTTTCTAGATAACAACATACCCCAAGCATCAGGAACATCAACGACAACGATATCCATAACAACCATGATGTCCGGGTAAACTGAAAGGTGAACTTGTAAATCCTTGATTAAACCATGTACTTCGATTTTCTTGGAATCCATAGCACATATATTATAGTAGGGTCTAGAAACTCTTAAGTTAAGCTGTTCCATGACCCTTTTAGTCATAACACAAGCAGATGCGCCTGAATCCAACATGCAGTTATTCAATTTATACCCGTTGACTAATAAGGTGATAAAGAAGGGTTGATGATCTTTGTTCTCAGCATCTACGCTTTGCAAATAAATAGGAGCATCATGATAGTCAACCTCGCGAATCTTCTGCTGAGAAGTGTTGACTTGAGGACCCTGAATTGCTTTTAGTAACTTGTCTCTTTGGGAAGGGATCTTAGCGATCTCAGATACGGGAACCCAAATTTTAGCATTATTAAACCAACTACCCAAATCAACATCTATTCCAGAGTTTATACCAGGGTTTAAAGTTCGAGGAGGAATTTGATTTCCGCTCTGATCTTTATCCCTTCTCTGGTATGTCAAACCCCTATCTCTAGCAATTTCTAAAATTTTCTCAGGAGAGGGTTTCTCACCATATAGCCTGGCCAAAATGTCATCTTCGTTTTCAAGGTTATTTATACTAAAAGCAGATTGAGGGTTCACAACATCATAGCTCCTTTCCTTAACCTCTATCCAGTCATTCATGGGCACAGGAAACTTGCTCCCTACTACGTTTATTTGCTCACCTGTCCCAAGCATTCCATTATCCAAGAGTCTTCTGATAGTGGGACAAGAGGACTCTTCGTGAAAAGCATCGCAAGCACGACAGTAAGGAGGGGCATCATCTACCAGATTAGTAAGCGGGTTAGGGGGTCTCTGCTCACTAGATTGACCCCTTCTTTGCCAATTATTATTTCTGTTATTATTATTTCGAGGCTGAAAATTTTGCGATTGCGTTCTTTCCATCTGAATCAATCTATTCTGCAAAGTGTTTATCTCCTTATTATGATTGATTTCCATAGTTTCAATTTTTTGAAGCAATTTAAGAACAAGCTCACTTTCTGGCTCCTGGACTGCTTTTCCCTTAGGTTCCTTTAGTTTCGTAGCAGCCCTATCAAAACCTGGGATTTCAGATTTCCCAGAAGCTGCCTTGTCCTTTTCAAGCTCTATAGCTAAGGCTTGGCAATCTCGATAATCAGTGAGTTTAGCACGCCTTAACTCATAAGATGGTTCAGGACTGAAGGCATCAATGTAAAAATCTAGGAGAGTTTTATCTGTAGGTTTATAGTCTTGAGGTAATTCTCTAATAATACCATTAAACCTTCTATTAAATTCTTCAACAGTTTCATCCTCTCTCTTTTTTATCAGAGTAAGAGCTCTTACAAGATGTCTTCCCTCTCTCTTATCTCCATATTTTTCTCTAAATGAATTTATGATTGATTGTAAAGAGTTAAATGTATTTGGAGGTTTTTCTGTAAACCAATCATAAGCATCACCTGCTAGAGTCAAAACAAAAAGAGACATCCTGACATCTTCATGATCAAAATCAGGAGATCTAGCATACTTAGCCATCCATATATTGAAATCTCGCAAGTGGGAATTAACAGTAATGGCATTATCTCCATGAAAATTAGGCAATTTGTCTAACCCAACAGATGGAATAGCATTGGGAGATCCAGGAATGTTAGAAAAATCGCAAGGAGCATACAGACTCATGGTGCTGCGCCTAACTTGACCCTTAAAGAGCAAATGGATATCGGGAAGGGCTTCTTGTCCAAGATTTGCAAGGAGTGTACGAGAAGCAAGTTTGTGTGATCGCACCCTGTAAACCTTTTCAGGATCAGGAGTGGGTTTGCACAGACTGCTTGGATGTCTTCTAGTGTACACTCTTGCAGATAATATAGGAAGTGGAGTCGCCACTTGAACAAGAAGCTAGACACAGAAAAGCTTGAAGTGTAAGAACCAAGGACAGAAAAACTCTATCCCCGGCAACGGCGCCAAAAAATGTTGTCGCGCGGATTGACACGACAACGCTCAGACCGGGGGCTGTCACTCTGATCCCCGATCCCTCCGTTTAAGCCTGTCTCCCGCGGCTAAGGGGGGTAGTCCCTGTGAGATGATGAGACCAACTGTCGACCAGTTGGTTGGGAGACACGAGACACGATATGAAAAAGCACTCGATGGATTTGATTAATTCAGCAGACCAGTGCCTTAAGGGATGATTATAAAAACGATTACTGGTTAAATGATATAGAAACATGAACCATGAACAGTAATCATATGTTAACTTCGCATCTCGACTTGAAAATTCAGCATGAAAGATATAATGTGAGAAACCACTGAAATTGGCAAAATTGATTTTCCCACAAAAATTTCAAAAAAAAAAAAAATTCAAAATATTTTTTTTTTTTTTTTTTAAACAAAAAAAAGTTAATTCCTAAATTAAAAAATTTAACTTTCCTAAAACCTAAATCTAAAATCTATTAAAAAATAAAAAAATTTAAACTAAACCCAAAAATCCCTTTTTTATTTTTTATATTATAAAGAATGAAACTTTAAAAAATCTAACTTAAAATCTATGCTAAAACTAAGCTATAAATAAAAAATCAACCCAAAAATCTTTTTTTTTTTTTATTTTTTTAAAGGGGAAAAGTTAAAAAAAAAAAATCTAGAAACTAAACTATAACATTATACCAAAAATCTAAATAACTAAAATCTAACAAATCCTAAATCTAAAATGTGAATCTACGTTAAAGAATGAAACAGCAAGTCGTATTTTTATTATGTATCACAACCAACGTAAATCTAAACCTACGCTAGGCTCAATGCAACCACGCAAACCCCAATCAATAACCGAGATGACCAAACCTGCGAATGATGGAGAGCAACACGACGGTGGAAAATCAGTGCGTGGAAAGGGATTTCGCTGGAACACACGACGTCAACAGCAAGATTCGAGCACGATTTACCAATAATACATGTACCTGCGTGATGGTCTGAAATTGGTTCGATTTCTCTGCAAGGAAAGTTCGATTTTCTTGATAATGACTGCGTTAAAAATGGAATTCCCGACCTGGCCGATAGCTCACGCTTCCTGATCACTGCAACTGGATCTCAGATGTTACCTGTCAGCGGCCCAAAAAAAATTTCGAATTTGATTGCAGGGTTACCACGCCTGATGATGGATACCGTGCGCCTTTTAAATGTTTTTTGAAGGACCCACGTGAAAATGTAACCCGACAGCACATGCGTTTTCCAGTTTTAGGAAGGAAAAATGCACACACGCAATTCAAATCCCGCTTTTCCTCTACCACTGCGTTTATTGATTGAGGGTATACACAATAGTTCGCAAGTGTTAAATCATATTTGCTTGATCTCTGATCTGTAGCACCTGCGGCCTGAAAATGATGAATCAAACAACCAGAAACCTAAAGAAAAATAAAAAAATAAAAAATAAATGAAACCCTTAAAAATAAATCCTAAAATCCCAAAAAATTTGCAGTAAAACCCTAGATCCAGAAAAGAATTAGAGATATGGCCCCTTGACAGCCTGATTTAACAAATAATAACAGGAAATATTTAGAATATCAGATAATACTTCAGAAATCTCTCATGTAAACCAGAAAAGAAATTTTAAATGATAAACCCAGGGCCAAAATCAGCTAGGCTCTGCACAGAAAAGCCTGTGGGAGTCGGCTGGTTCAGCCTAGAACTTCCCCAAACGCCCACCAATATTCTCTATCAACAGGTTTTCCTGCACATCTCAAGCAACCATCAGCACAGAGAGAAGGAAAACTGCTAGATCTCAGTAAATAATGGAGATACCTGCCATTATTTCAGAAACCCTAGCAGCCTTCAAACCCTAGCAGGTGAACAAGATACCTGTGCTCACACTACTCAAAAAACAAGCTATGATTAATGGCTGAAAACTGAAATAATGCAGAAAATTTTAAGATCTCACAGCAATTCCAGAGAGTAACACCAGCACAATTTGGACCCCAAAGTCTTCTTTTATTAACCAGAAAATCAGATTACACGAGAGCTTTTTCAGTACTGACTCACAGATCGAATGATCTGAAAATGACTCCTAGCACCCTATTTAAAGGAAATGCTCCAACGGCTAGTTCGATTGATCCATGTAAAAATGATCTCGACCGTTGATGAGGATCAAGACATCTCTTGATCTCATCCGTCGATTTATTCAATTAATTTTTTATTATTATTTTTAAAATTTTTAAATTATTTTTTATTATTATTTTTTGAATTTTTATTATTTTTTATTTATTTCATTTTTTAAATTTTTAAATTTTTAATCTTTTATTATTTTATTTCATTTTTTAAATGGATCATCGAACTAAGCCATTGGAAACATCACCTAGGACCTAGGACTTAGGACTCACGAGGGGATTTAAAACATTTCTCAACCCTCAGGACACATTACATCATGATTTTTTTACAATTTACATCTCAAAAGGATGAACCCACTTAACACAGACCCTCATAGAACACCCAGTTCTGCGACACAACTATAATCTAGCAGACTAACATATAAGACTCTCCCAAACTTTCTGATGACGGAATCCATCCCGGCTTTGGGGTCAGGTTTGAAGGAAAACTCTGCCGATCCGTGGATCGGTGAGACAAAAAACCTTCCGGGACGTAGATCATCAACAGAAAGTTAGGTCCACCTAGGCAAATTACATACATTGACTCATGTCTGCTTAGATTATTTACAATTCATATATGCAGACTGGGTTTACAATTGAAATCCTCAAGCTGCTGATGACTGTAGGCTGGCAAGGACACGTCGTTCAGGTGCTACCCCTTTCTGTCAAGAAAAGAGGGTGTACTGCATGGGAAGTTGACCAGTAGTGGTCAACACGCAGTAAGTCATGTCTTTGACACCTCGAGGTGCGGCATTCATCTTTAAGTGTTTGCTTTGCTTATATCCTCCATCCATCTGGTCTTGGGCTATTGGGTTCAACCTAGGAACAAGGCTCTTCAACAATGATGCAATAATGATGACATAAGCCATGTAACCATCCCTCAAATGTGTCAAGTGTGCCCAAATAGAACCTTATGATGAATTATGTTCCCAACAAAACCCTCCATCAAGCCATAAATACTCTCCACATCTTAGTCCTCGCAATTGATGATGAACTGTGTTCAGGCTAGAACAAGATGCTTCACACACTACTAAAATCCAAACGTCATCAACTATGCTGGGGGGAGAGGGAAGCCCGCGGAAATGCAAAATGAGCCCAACAGTCTTAAGGGATAACAAGTTGATTGCATCTACTTATTTAAATATATTATTTTTCTGTTTTTGGTAGTTTGTTGGTAATATAACAATTGTGATGCAGCTAAGATCTTTATAGAAACCTTTAATCATTTGAATATATTCTATTGTATCTAGGGTCAATGTTCCTTCCAATTGCGAGTGAAACTTCTTCTATTTAATGAATTGACGATTTTTCATCAATGCAGGTCACTTGAAGAAATTGGTCCATTATCTCCACTAGAGCTTAGTATAACAGCTGGACTTTCGGGTTCAGTAGCTGCTCTTGCATCTCATTCTTTTGACACTGCCAAAAGCCGGTCTCAATGTATTGTTACACCAAAGGTATTGATTCTGTTTATTGCCTTAAAGGTTATGTGAATGTGAGATGTTTCTTTTTTTATTTACAGTCCAATTTCTTTCTTGTTCCAAGTCTTAGTGGTGTTCAAAGTGGTTTGGGAGTGGAACTGATGTTAGATATTTGTAAATTTTCATTCCTTTCCCAATCATTAAATTTGAAGCAGTCTATTGTTGTTTGTTAGAAGTTCGATTTGCTGTAGTAAGCAGAATTTTATCAAAACAAATCTCTTTATTGATGATTATTAATTGACCTTGTGTTGGGGACAAGTATCCCATTTATGGAGACCCAAGCATACGTTGTAGCATTATAAGCATTTATGTAGTTTCTGATGGCGGGAAATAATTTTTGTCCCCTTGAATATTTAGTGCGATGATGCTAGTTTTAATGTCATTGTCCTAATGTTAGCACTGAACTTTTCTAGTTGTCAAAGTCTAATTCATTGATTCTAATATCAATATCATAGTTGTAAATAATTAAGGTCATTAATCTTGCAAATTAATGTTAGTTTTTGTAGCTTGGATTGGTGTTCTAGCATCCGATGGTGTCTATGATACTAAGGAAAATAGGTGGATTAATTATCTTCAATACCCAGAAAAAGTTTCTAAGTGAAAGTGCCTTAATTAAATTAATTAGCCAATTTTAATTATTTTCCTAAGTCTAACTTAGGGAAATGGTTAATTGCGATAAATCGATTTAGCTCTAGAGACTTCTAAAGTTATTTTTTAGAAGTCGATATGATTTTAGCCATAGATTGGAGTTAGATTGTAGTTGTTGATTCATCAATAAGAGATTATAAGAGGAGATCGATGGGGCCTTTGGAGAACACATTCGAGTAACAACTTTGCAATGATAGTGTGGGAGACACCAACAGTAGGGATCAATAGTGTTTGAGATAGATTTGCCAAAGAGGGATTCTTCACAACAATTTCCAGATTCTCAGTGATAGAGGGAGATCGATTTATCTGTAGAAGCTGAATTTATCCAGCTAATGCAAATTGTTTCAGGGAGGCTGAGTTCCTGGGGCAAGTGCGAATTTCCCGGTGGGATCGATTTGAATAGGAGAAGTCAAGTTTACCAGTGAAGAACAAATTTCTAGTGGAGGCAAAGTTATTTTCCCAGTGGGCGCGAGTTTCCAGAGAGGCCTGTTATTTGCCAGGAACACACTAGTTGGATCGATACAGGGTCACAACAAAAGGCCGAGTTGCTTCCAGGGGTTTGAGTCAGCTTGCAGTATTGAAGAAATTAATTTATTGGAAGTTTGCTATTACACTAAGTTGCACTGAAACGGATACGGGAATGGATACAGAAACGGGGTTTGAACTAGAAACGACGAATTTTCAAAAAATCCAGATACAATATGACAAAAGATAAATGGTAATATGAAAGTTTTATTTCTGGATACGACAAATTTTCAAAAAATCCGGATACGATATGGCAAAAGATGAATGGTAAGATGAAAGTTTTATTTTGTCATATATATATATATATGACAAAATAAAAGTTTCATATTACCATTCATCTTTTAGAATCTAGGTTCTATATTTAAAAATACATAATCATCATCTTGAATTCCACATAAACAAATCATCATCACCAATTCAACGTAAACATTATCATCATAATTAGAGATTATTATAACCTTCAACATATCATCAAGTTTCTGTTTCCAGTTTCAATCATCAACATCATCACCAAAATGAATAATGCTAAATGCACACTACATAGTACAAATTACAAAATTGAACTATGATTGGTAGTCTACTAGCATATGACATATTATGGTATTCAATGTCCATTGTTCAAAAGTTTAAAACATCATCATAAGTTACATTGACATATCATCAAATATGTTTTCATCCATGTAATTAAGATTCACATCATCATTTGGATCCTCTCTATGAGTGGAAGCATTGCTACCATGTCCACTTGAAGATGCAATTATTGGTGCCTCCTCATCAAACAAAATCATACGAGACATGGCATTCAATGTCATATCCAAGTCAGGAAACTCTGGAAATGGATCCAAAACCCTTAAAAATTCTTGAAACATTTCAAAAACATGATCCCGCGTTTCCAAAAAAACGGAAATACTTCAAAATTAGGATCCTGCGTTTCCAAAAAACTGAAACATTTCTGTGCCGTTTCCGTGCCGTATTGTACCCGTTTTCGAAATGCCAAACGATGTTTTTGGGGTTTGAGAGGGACGTTTCCAGTAACTTAGCTATTACATGACAAACATTTGATGTAAATTCCAATTGCAGATTTGTTGAAGAATAATAAAAACCCTCATCTGTAGAACTGGTTCTCCCTTCGGGGTTTTTCCTGGGACAGTTTGTCCGAAAACATTGGTGTCAAATTTTATGTGTGAGATATTTTTCTCAATTCCTGTGATTATTTATTTGTGAAATTGCAGTTATGGTTTAATTCATTATTTGTCGTAAGTGTTGAAGTTTCTAAGTTTACTTAGTTTAGAAACCCTTCATGCACTTTTTCTGATTTATTCCTACCTAGTTGTTAATTTTCTTTAACAAGTTATTTACAAAGTAAATACTGAAAATAAACACTAGTCCATGCTCAACATATTACAGATAAACAACTAAAAGAAACAACAACAAACACACCACATGACACCATTATTTTTGGACCAATGTCCCCGGAAAAACCCAACGTGGGAAAATTGGTGCAACTATCTGAGGGTTTTCTTATTAAGCAATATCAGAGTACAATCTGGGTGTCGAAACTGAGCTACCCAACAGAGAATTTCCTTAGCAGTAATACCTCTCCGTTTCAGACAAATCTACTGGCTGAAACCCCGGATAATCCTTCTGGCAGCTACTTAGCACCAATCTGCCCCTGAAACCCCAGTGTCTGCCCATTCTGGATTGCGTCAACATCTCCTAGCCCAGCGCTGGCCCTGCGTCAACCTATCTTGGCCTGTGTCAGCCCGAGGAGTCCCTGTGTCAGCGCTCTGAGCCTCTGCGTCAGCTACGCTGGTTCCTCTGGTGCTCTGCGCAACACTTAGCTGCCTCTGCGTGGCCCTGCGTGAGCACTGGTTGCTCCTGCGTCTCTCTCTCTGGCTGCTCTGCTGCTCTCCCGACACTATCTCTGCCTCTCTGTCTCTTTGTACTCAATGCCCCTCAGCTGCTCTCCCAATCACTGATTCTATCTCTCTTAGCAAACCCCGCTCTAGAGAATAGAATGACTGATCAC
The DNA here is from genome assembly GCA_031772625.1 of Pinus tabuliformis. Classification (NCBI taxonomy): domain Eukaryota; kingdom Viridiplantae; phylum Streptophyta; class Pinopsida; order Pinales; family Pinaceae; genus Pinus; species Pinus tabuliformis. The sequence continues at coordinate 742,441,517 of CM062815.1, forward strand.
TCTGGTGTCTTCTCCAAGTGACCCTCAAGCCTCCTCTTATACTTTTCCTGTTGACATCTCAACGACCGAGATTAAGTCCCTAATCAACGACTAAGATTAGATCTGCTTGATCCATGTCTTTTGGACCATTCTAACACAGATTCATATTAATACACATTAATATTTTATTTTCCATAAGTTTAGACTTAGGGACTCCATTAAAAATATTAATTATTTTAATATCTCCTGATCTGTTTAGAATCTGCCCAAACCCTTTCTGGGTAGTAGAGATCTCATGTGCCCTAACCTCTCCACCAAATTTCGTGGCTAGAGCACATCCGATGCTAACCCAAATCAACACTCCCTTTTAGCGAGGATTGCGCTCTAGCAATACTCCTTACTGAGTATTACTCTGATCATTCGGCATCGGTACCGGTGCTGATGCTAGGCCTTCCTGCCCAACATCCTCTGCACTGCTGCATCCTGTACCGCTTCCCATGGTTCTGCTACTGCCACTGCTACATCTGTACGACAACTCCCTTTGCATCCATGCTGCTACTGGTCCTTTCTCCCAGCACTGCATCCACACTGCTCCTCCTCTCATCAAGATGCATCGTGCTGCCCACTGCTGCACTACAACTCAGTTACTGAGAAGTAAGTAACTGATCTCCCAACTGACCTCCCTGTTGGGCTAGAGACACCCATTGATGCTGAAGCTCCCTCTACCACTGACAAGTGCTCCCTTTCTGACCTCTGTGCTACTGCAACAACTCCTTGCATCTCGCATTGTTGCACACCTCTTTGTGCCTTCCTGCACTGGTGCAACACTCCTGTGCCTCTCACACTGTTGCAGCCTGCTAGCTTTGTGCTGTCTTGAGACTCCTGCACTGTAGCTCTCTCTGTTGCTCCATCCGCATCTATCTCTACCCACTCAGCCAATCCTGCTACTCCTCGTCAGGGCTCCCGTAGCAAGGTCTAATCCAAGAGGCTGGGTACCTCAAGGATCCTGCCCCTCATTGCCTGTAGTCTGCCTGACTACAGCTCGATGTCTCCCCACTTCCGCTCAAGTGGTGCGTGTGCACTCATGGCACAGTCATCGTCTGTCAAAACTTCCTTCTCTGCCTGTGTTGGCGCTGCCTTACTCTCGGAAGACTCTCCCTTACTCTTCTTCATTGGGCATTGGGTCGCATAATGACCCATCTCCCCACAGTGGAAGCACTTGATCTTGGAGAGATCTTTCTTCTTCCGCTTCTCTTGCTTTCCCTCAGATGTTAGGGCCACATCCTCCTCCTCCTGCTTGACCTTGATCCCTTTGCTGCTGCTACCTGTCTTTGACTGCCGTCTAATCTCTTCCTAGTGAAGAGCTGCCCACATCTCGTCCTAAGGTGGGAGAGTCCCTCTGCCCAGGATACTCTGGACAAACACTTCCCAATCTTCTGAGACAACATTTAGGGTTGTCCTCACCATAAGCTCTTGATCCGGTGTCGTTCCTATAGTAGTCAACTGGTCTCGGAGCTCATTCAGTTCTCCGAGGAAGGTGTCAATCGACTGACCCTTATTCATCTGATACGACCTCATCCAGTTCTCGAGCAACATTCTTCTCTGCACAGAAGTATGCTGGTACAGGTTCTTGAGAGCCTCCCACATCTCAACTGTCGTTTCCTTCTCAGCTATATGTGGTACCACATGATCCTTGACCCCGTCAATGATAATGCACTTGGCCCTCGCCATTGCCTCTTTGTACTTGTCGCTATCATTGGGGTTGACTGGGATAGCTATAACCTTCAAGGCGAAGTTCTTGACACGATTCCTGTCAAGCACTGATAAGATTCTGGCCTTCCAGACTACAAAGTTTGATGCTTCGTTCAATCTATCCTGGTCTCTTACCCCGCGTAGTGCCATGACGCTCCTCTACTTCCCTCCTAGAAGTTTTTTGTTTGACTCCTCTGAGTCTCTACCTCCTGTCTGGAAGTTCCCTTCTGGACTCCCTCTGAGTCCTGATTTCCCTCCTGGAAATTCTTATGCCGCTTGTCAAGATGCCCCCTACTCTGATCACCTTGTGCAATTACATTGCTGATCCAGGTTCCTCGGTTAGAAACCCTCGGTAACAACTCCTCTGGCCCTGCTCTGTCAGGTACTGTTCTGACTACAATACCTCACCAGCTCCACTCTGCAATATTTCCGCAGCCTTCTAGACTCCAGCAATTGCATCTCTGTGAACTGCGTCAGCCCCTCTTTGCCTCACGCTGGCTTTGCGTCACCCCAGATGGGTCTGTGTCAGCCCTGGGATGCCCTGCGTCAACCCTCTGGCCCTTTGTGTCAGTAACGCTGGCCTCTCTTAGGCTTTGCGCAGCTCCCAGCTTCTTCTGCGTGACTCTGGTTGGCTCTGCGTCACACTTCTTGGCTTCTGCGCTGCTAGAAACAACTTCTGTCACCTCGGGACAACTGTTTTCTGCTGCTGTTGCTCTGCTCTGCTGATGTCTTTTAGTCCTCCTGTGATCTGCAATCACGCTCTGATACCAAGTTGAAGTTTCTAAGTTTACATAGTTTAGAAACCCTTCATGTAATTTTTCTAATTTATTCCTACCTACTTGTTATTTTTCTTTAACAAGTTATTTACAAAGTAAATACTGAAAATAAACACCAGTGCATGATCAACATATTACCAATCAACAACTAAAAGAAACAAGAACAAACACACCACATGACACCATTATTTTTGGACCAATGTCCTCGAAAAAACCCAATGCGAGAAAACCGGTGTAGCTATCTGAGGGTTTTCTTATTAAGCAATATTAGAGTACAATCTGGGGTGCCGAAACTAACCTACCCAATAGAGAATTTCCTTAGCAGTAATACCTCTCCGTTTCAGACAAATCTACTGGCTGAAACCCCAGATAATCCTTCCGACAGCTACCCAACACCAATTTGCCCTTGAAACCCCAGCGTCTGCCCAATTTGGACTACGTCAACCTCTCCTAGCCCAATGCTGGGCCTACGTCAGCCCCAAGAGGCCATGCGTCAGCTCTCTGAGCCTCTGCGTTAGCTACGCTGGCCCCTCTGGTGCTCTGCAAAGTACTTAGCTGCCTCTGCATAGCCTTGCATGAGCACTGGTTGCTCTCGCGTCTCTCTCTGGCTACTTTGCTGCTGTCCCAGCACTATCTCTGCCTCTCTCTCTCTATACTCAATGCCCCTCAGTAGCTCTCCCGATCATTGATTCTATTTCTCTTAGCAAACCCCGCTCTAGACAATAGAATGACTGATCACTCTGGTGTCTTCTCCAAGTGACCCTCAAGCCTCCCCTTATACTTTTCCTGTTGACATCTCAACGGTTGAGATTAAGTCCTAATCAATGGCTAAGATTAGATCTGGCTTGATCCATGTCTTTTGGACCACTCTAACACAAATTCATATTAATACACATTAATATTTTATTTTCCCTAAGTTTAGACTTAGGGACTCGAGTTTAGACTTAGGGACTCCATTAAAAATATTGATTATTTTAATATCTCCTGATCTATTTAGAATCTGCTCAAACCCTTTCTGGGTATTGGAGATCTCATGTGCTCCAACCTCTCCACCAAATTTCATGGCTAGAGCACATCCGATGCTACCCCAAATCAACAGTAAGTAATTTACAAAAGACAAATAATCTACAAAGATAGATGATTAATAACCGATAACTGCAACAAAATTTTCACAATTAAGTCATGCTAGATTAGTCCGAATGTTTTCAGGGGTATTGTCACCTCCCCTTTAGTATTAATCAAGATTAGCTGAGTAAAATATTAAAATATGGATGTCATTGTCTTATAGAAAGGCATCGTGCTCTCCAACTTTGGTTAGGCTGAGGCATTTGAGGGTCTGGTAGTTGGAATTTGGTCCTTTTGTGCTCAATCTCACCATGCTTCAAATAAATATATGCTGCTTTGTTTTATCTTATTTCTGTTTTTCTTGTTTGGCTCCTATTTGTATTGTGTTTGTAATTCCCTCTCTTGGAATGGCTTCAACTTCTCGGGATTGATATTCTTTTGAAGTATAGTTGTTCTTTTGAAGATAAGTAGATGTTTTTCCATTTTAAACAGTGTAAGAGCCTAGGATATTGTTTGTTTCCATTTGAGCATTTTAATTGCATCATTGACAATCCGATAATTGAAAAGGCCGCCCAAAATATGCATTATAAATTGGGACATGTAGCTGGAAAATATCATGCAAATTTTCTGAATTTAACTACTATATGGTAAGCTGCGGCCCATAGACTTCAAAATCTACATTTTCTTCCCAGAGAGGAATTTGGGCATTGCCAACCAAACTCTTTTTAGGAGAGGCTTGTTTGGAAGGGAACTTGGATAGAATTTGTGCCATAGCCAAAGGTTTCTCATTAGTCTTGAGGGGAAGAAACTGATTTCCCCATTTTAGCAAAAGCTTGGTTCCAAATCTGTTTCATGATTTGACACTCTATGAAGAGGTGCTCGAACATTTTCTCATCTACATAATGAAGTGGACATCTTGATGGACCTTGGATTGCTTGTCTCTTTAAGTTCTAGGTCAACACTCCTTCATGCACCAAAGTCCAAACAAAGAATACTTATTTTGGAGAGACTGTCTCATCCCCAAAGTTGATTCCAAGGGCTATAGCCTTAACAATTAGTGTCCATAAGGATGATAAGTGGGTGGAATTGGATTCAATTATGTATTTCCAAGGAGTGCAATGGAAGCTTCGCATTATTAACCTCTATGTTCAGGTGTCACCAATGTTGCAAAAGTTGGAGTCGGGAATAAATGAGCAAGGTTCCAAAAATTGAAAAAGTTGTAAGAGGCGGGAGAAAATAAAAAAAATTGGCAAAAACTCGGCAAAATTAAAAAGTAGAAAAATATTCATTTTTCTCAAATTTTTTAGCATCTAAAGTATCCACAGCATCAGATAAATGCATTGCCGCATAAATATGAAAAGAAAACTAATATATAAGATGTATAAGAATATCCGCAGCTGGAGATAAATCATTGAACATTGGAGAAAAATAGAGTAAATCTCCTCCTTCTTGGCACTTAGATTCTGGTCTATTCTCTTTACAGGTCGAACAGGTCACTTGGTGAGCTAACAGTGCCAAATGATTAAAAAAAACACTTAACTTTTTTACTTAACACCGGCCTAGACAAACCCTTGAGAGTTTTTCAATCGACTTGTGATTTTTTATGATTTAATCCAGATTTTTTCAATTTCGAAAAGCTTGCCAAAAAGCTTGGCCGACAAAATCATCTAGTTGAAAAAATTGCGATTTGATGATTTTTTTGGGATTTGATCCTGATTTTGGTAACACTGGGTTTCACCATGGCAACCTTTGGGGTTAGACACCCTCATGGGAATTGAACCTTAATCATGGGTCAAAACACTTCATTCCTCGCCATTGGATTCAACACCTCTAGCTGTGGGTGGATGTTGTTAATGCTAGAAATTAAAAGGGTTTCAGTGTAACTAGAGAATGCACATTGATGCCTCATACAATCGGTCTGCACTTCAGGTTAGTGGTTTCTAATCAAGAGAGGGGATCCCTATGCAATCTAGAAATGGAATGTGAAACTTCAAGACTAAAAGACACTACCAATATGTGAGATGTGGTTGCTGTTATATAAAAAGTCAGAGCTGTAATATCCAATAAATCAATCTGAATGATGAGCAATAATGTAAATTTGCATTAAATAGTAAAATCCTGGGTTGGAAACTGTTTATCCCTCAAATGTGCAGATCTACATAAAAAATATAGTAAAATTGCAAGCTTAAAGTCTGAAATCATCAACTATGTTCACAATGCCTTTGATTCCATGGGTTATGGAGCAATGTTATAAGTACCGAACTGGACCGGCTGGTTCTGACTGGTCTGACTGTTTTAAGGCAAAAACCAGTTCGAATCAGTCACTTGAATCATTTCTGTCCAGTTTGGTACAGTAAAGCCACGTAGAATGCAGCAAGTGGGGCCTGTTTTGCTTTTTTTCTTTTAATTTTTGTCTTAGTTGGGCACTAGCCCAAAATAGGTGCCTAATATTAAAGCATATGGCCCTATTATTGCTATGCATTTCACGGTAATGTGAAATTCTTGAAGTAAAAGTATGAAAATGAAAGATAAAGGAGAGTCATGCTTTTACTTAAATTTTCAACGGTACCATGAAATGACTCAGGATCTTTGAGAGTGCTTTTGACCTCATTGGATTTCATATGGAGAAAGTAGAATTTTAGATCTCACTCAAAATCCAACAGACTTAACAGTTTTCCAAGGTGTCAGGATTGGGGGGATTGCAACGCTACATTGGATTTTCTCATGTACTAGGGTATGGAACTAGTATTTAATCTGTTGAAAGTGTAACTAGGTTCGGTCTTCGTAATGATATGTGTAAATGTGATTTTATGTAATTGATGTAAAGACGAGAAATACAATTATTATTGTAATGCTTGTCTCATGGGTTTCATGAGCAAGGAATTTTATTTTTAGTAAAAGTCAAAATTGAGTCAATGTCATGTATGAAGGACCCTTATTGGGCATATTACATTTTGTATGAGTCATTAAATAAGTATGAAAGCCCTCTAAGACAAGCACAAGACCTCTCCTTCAAGTCGGCTCAAGATGAAAGTAAGATAATCTTCAAAAGGCATGTCAGCCTTGTCTCCAAGTCATGTTGTATAATCCTCATGGGAAAACTACTATTTATAGGCAACTCGACTTTCATTCTAGACACAAAATTCGGTCATGCATCTGAAGTACAATAGAAAGTGCGAAAAAGAGAAATAAAAGCCCTTCATTCAATGCAAGGAGGAGGAGAATCTGAGCTATTTAGGCATTGTTTTGGTTACCTTTTCCTCGAACATGTGGCATATCATAAGGGTTCTGCAGCAGGGTTTGTTAGTCAGTGAAGAAGCCCAGAAGAAGATCTTTATATCAGCATATATCATAGCCGAGGTCATAAGATTGAGTCTCCTAGTCAAGCGAAGAAGGAAGATACCTCCAAACAGCTCACACATGAGAATTACAAGGGTATAAGATAAGTCGAGGTTGCAGATCTGTGGATGAAACTAAAATTGCAGTAGTGCAGACAGTTTGACTTGCGTTGACCATAGGAGAAGGAAAGAGAAACAAGTTTGTTTCAAGAAGGATTTCATCAAGGAAGGTTTGTGACTTGGTCTTGGAGTGGCAAAAAGTCTAGGGTCTTGGTCTTGGTATTCATCAATTGGAATCTCTATAGGCCGAGGTTGCAGATCTGTGGATGAATCTGAAATTGCAGTAGTGCAGACAATTTGACTTGCGTTGACCATAGGAGAAGGAAAGAGCAACAAGTTTCTTGCAAGAAGGATTTCATGAAGGATTTCATGAAGGAAGGTTTGTGACGTGGTCTTGGAGTGGCAAAAAGGTCTAGGGTCTTGGTCTTGGTATTTGTCAATTGGAATCTCTATAAGAAGAACAATATGTTTGGTTTTTCTTTCAAGAAGGAGAGGTTTTGGCCCTGACTGATAGCCTATATTCTGTGTCTCTTGTCTCTTTATGGTTTATGCATTGGTAGCGGTTTGATGAAAAAGAACACTAATAATCTAAGTAAAAGAAGATCGTAATCTAAGAAAGTAAAAGGCATTCACAAGAAGTTATCTAAAGAAGAGAAATCACCTAGTATTGATGTGCTAGATTTCTCAACATGATATCGGAGCTAAGGTGGCTAAGTCTGTGAAAATTTGGAAGCCCAAATTTCTACTGCAGCAACTGATTAAGTTTCTTCTATTTGTTAAATTACTGAACAAATTATTTACTACATCCTACAACAAATACCAAAACTAATACACTGCAACCTTCATCAATTAAAATTATATGCGGAAACAAGAAACTGAGCAAGAAAAAAATACACAACACATGACACCGTTATTTTTGGACAAATGTCCCTAGAAAAACCCAATGTGAGAAATCCGGTGCAACAACTGAGGGTTTGTATTATTAAGCAGTAGTTTTTTTAATACAATTTTCAGATGCCTTGTTGGCTATCCAGTATAGAGAATATGACTGACAGAAGATTAGTGAGAAATACCTGACACTATCACTAGCGATCCTGACTGATCCAACCACAGAATGGCTTGTCCCTTGCTGCCTTTGCGCAGTCATTGCGTAGGCCCAACGTCACAACTTCTAGGGACAACGTCACCCCTTTTGTTGATCGATTTGCCTCTAAGACTTCAATTTTGTCCTCCCGATCTCACACCCCGGCTTCCGTCTTCAGAAATCAACCTTTCTAGCAAAAATACAGATCTACTCAAGGATTTGTGTTGCCTCTGCGTCAGCCTACGTTGCCCAGTGTAGCCTCTGCGTCAGCCTACGCTGCCCAGTGTAGCCTCTGCGTCAGCCTATACTGCCCAGCATAGCCTCTGTGCTGCCTCTCCTGGATCTCTCTCTACCTCCTCTGCTGAGTATTCCCGGATCAAGAGAAATCACCAATCGGAACTATATCTGCCCCTCACTGCAAGAAATCACTTTGAACTTCTCTCCTACAATTGTTGCGCTGCTCTCTTCAGAAATTCGATCTTTGATCTCCCACTCTATGTGTTTTCCAAATGCCCATCAAGCGTCCTCTTATAATCCTTTTGTTGAGAACCAATGACCCATATTAGATTCTAATCAGTGGCTCAGATCATTTTGGCTTGATCCTCGTCTTCTTCTAGAAGTTTCACCCAAAGTTAGATTAATATAATTATTTTAATTTCCTAAGTTTAGACTTAGGCACCCATTAAAAATAATTAATTGTTTTAATAAAACTGATTTCGATTGGAATTTCCCAAAACTATTTCTACCTATTGTGGAATACATGTGCCCAAGCCTCCCTACAAATTTTGAGGCTTAGAGCACATGCGATGCTACTAGAAATCAACACTCCCTCTTAGTGAGGAACGTGCTCTAGTAATGCAACTTGCTGAAGCATCACCCTTTTTTGTAACATCTCCGTCTGCGCTGCTGATGTCTGACATTGCTGCCCACCAACTACTGCGCAAATGCTGCATCTTTACCGCTGTTGACCCTGCCACTGCCAACACTGTATTTGTACTCCAACCCTCATAAGTTCTGCATCTGTGCGGCTGCCGGCACTGCCATTGCCAACACTGCATCTGCGCCGCAATCTTCTCCAACTGTTGTTGCTACTGCACCAGCAACGGAAAAGCATCCAAAATTACTGAATAGGTGTTCAGTATGATGCATCTTGTTGCTGGAGTTCTAACTGCTGCTAGTCTCTGCATTGACCCTCTAAAGCCTCTATGCTGTCGCTTTCCTTTGCTCTGTGCCAACTGCACTGTTGCCAACTCTACTCTGCGCTGCTCAGTCTTTGGCGCTTCTAGCCACTGCAACTGTCACTTCGACACTCCTCTGCACCGACACTGGTCCATCTTGCTACTTTTGATCTGGGCTCCCGTAGCAAGGTATTGATTCGAGAGGTGGACTCCTCAAGGATCCTGCCCAACTCCAACTCTTTTTGTTGAAATTTCTAAGTCTGACATGTTAGAAATCCCTACTGCATTATCTGGTTTATTTTACCTACTTGTTTATTCCTTAACAAGTTATTTATTCATATAAACACTGAAAATAAACACAAATGCAATCTTAACTCTTATACAGATCAACAACTGAAATACTAGACAAACACACAAGGGACACCATTATTTTTGGACAATCGTCCCCGAAAAAACCCAATGCGGGAAAATCGGTGCAACAGTTCTGAGGGTTTTATTATTATGCAGATTTCTCGAGTACAACTAGGGTGCCAAGCTGGTTCACCTAACAGAGATTTTTACACGGCAGTAATCCCTCTTCTCGAAGACAGATATTCAGCTTCTCAGCACCAGTCTGCCCCATGGAAATCCTTCTGGCGCTTCTCCATGGCTCTGTGTCAGCCCTGCTAGCCTTTGCGTAGCTCTAGAACCCTCTACGTCAGCCTTCTGCCTCTTTGTGTCAGCTCTTTGGCGCTCTGTGTCACCCACGTAGGCCCCTCAGTTTCTGCGCAGTCTCTAGGTGCCTCTACGTAGCCTCCTCAGTAACTGCGCTGACCCTCTGGCACTATCTCTGCCTCTCTGCTATGTACTCATTGCCCCTCGCTGCAACTCAGATCACTTGTTCGAATATAAAGCAAACCCCGCTCCAAAAAATCGAACTGACTAATCAACCTTGGTAAATCTCCAATTGACCCTCAAGCCTCCTCTTATACTTTTCCTGTTGAGTCTTCAACGGTTGAGATTAAGTCTCTACTCAATGGCTAAGATTAGATTTGGCTTGATCCATGTCATTTAGAACCTTCTCACCCAAGTTTATATTAATGCCCATTAATATTTTAATTTTCCTAAGTTTAGAGTTAGGAACTCCATGAAAAATATTAATTATTTTAATATCGCTCTGACCGGGTGGAATTTCCCCAAACCATTGTTGGGTCTTGGAGATCTCATGTGCTTTAGCCTCTCCACCAATTTCCATGGCTAGAGCACATCTGATGCTACCACAAATCAACACTTTTGAACTACAGTTCTATATCACCCCACCTCCGGGCAATCATGGGAAACTCCTCCTCCTCGATCTGTGCGGATGTAGCATTCAGATCATGCTTATCATCCTTGTCTTTCTTCTTGAGGGGACACTGTGTAGCGTAGTGACCAAGTTCACCACATCGGAAGCACTTGATCTTCGAAACATCTTTCTTCTTCTTTCACTGCACCTGCCGCCCCTTAGATGTGAGGGTTGCCTTCTCATCCTCCTCCTTTGGCTTCGTCCCACTACTGCTGTTGCTACTATCAAGTTTGCACTTGACTAAGTCTCTCCTCATCTCTTCCTGTTGAAGAACAATGCACATCCCTTCCCAATCTGGCAATCTCTCTCTGCCCAGGAAACTCCAGACAAACACTTGCCATTCTTCTGAGACCGAGTTCAGGGCCAGCCTCACCATCTCAATAGGCTGAGGTGTTGACCCCACAGCTGCCAATGAGTCTCGGATCTCCTGAAGCTTCGTAAGGAATGAATCAATGCGTTCCCCCTTCTGCATTTGCGTGGATCTCATCTTCTGCTCCAAGTACATCTTCCGTATTGGGAAGATCCTTCGTACAGTGTGGCCAAAGCTTCCCACATCTGCTGAGCAGTATCCTTGCCAGCAATGTGACACACTACATGATCCCTCACTCCGTCGAGGATCAACCTCTTGGCCTTGTACTTCTTGAGCGGATCTGGATCCGTGGGTACAACTACCACACCGTCGACGTAGGTTTTGAGACCGTGCTCATCCAAAAGGCATGAGATCCTTGTCTTCTAGATCACATAGTTGGATGCACACCAATCGATCATGATCTCGCAATGCATTAGCTGCCATCTTTGCTAATGAATTGTCGAACTGCCTCCTCTCTCCTCTGTGCTGCTACTGGGCTTGCCTAAGCACTCCCTCCTGGCGTTAGTAGATCTGCTGCTCCCTACTGCTGCTTAGCAAATGAGAATTCAAACTTCTTGGCTAGAAGTCCTCTGAGGAAGAATTCCCTCAACAGTGTCTCTCTTCTTCCTTCTGACATTTTTCTGCCCCATTAACTGCTGCAGAAAACTGTGTCACATTAAAAACCTCCTCTTTGCTAAAGCTTTTGTGCTGCTCCCTCTGACACTGGCAAACTTCGATCTGGAATCACTCAAAATGAGCCCTTCCTCGAAAATTTTTCCCTCTTGGCATGGATTGCGCAATCCCTCTAGGGATTCGATTGGTTGCCTACATAGCACTTCGACCCTCCTTTTCTTCAGCACTGGTTTCTTCCAGCTTTGCTATCTTGTTTCACCTACAACTTTGATACCATGTGAAAATTTGGAAGCCCAAATTTTTACTGCAGCAACTGATTAAGTTTCTTCTATTTGTTAAATTACTGCACAAATTATTTACTGCATCCTACAACAAATACCGAAACGAATACACAACACATCACACCGTTATTTTTGGACAAATGTCCCTGGAAAAACCCAATGCAGGAAAACCGGTGCAACAACTAAGGGTTTGTATTATTAAGCAGTAGTTTTATGAATACAATTTTTGGATGCCTTGCTGGCTATCCAATACAGAGAATATGACTGACAAAAGTTTAGTCAGAAATACCTCACACTATCACTGGCGATCACGACTAATCTAGCCACAAAATGGCTTGTCCCTTGTTGTCTCTGTGCAGTCACTGCATAGGCCCAGCGTCACAACTTCTAGGGACATCGTCACCCCTTCTTCTATTCGATTTGTGTTAAAATTGGCAACTAGGGCCAAACTCCATGTGGGTCATCTTATTTATGGCAGCTGATATTTTTCTTGGATTCCTCTCGTCGAGAGGTGTAGGATTGAACTAAAGATCATCCTATTCCGACATCTATTCGTAGAGATATGAATTTATTTGTGTTATGGGACAATTCGTCAAGGTCAGCCAGCAACCAAATTGCCCCCACTTGTGCTCAATGTTTTAGTATAAAAAGAGGTGGCTTGCTAGTCATTTGCACACACACTTTTCTTGTGATCTCTTTCTCTCCACTTGTCTTTGGCTTTTTGTGGGAGGAGAGATCCTCAGAGACAATGTTGCCCTAATGGAGAAGGCTCTATGCTATCATGGAGAAGGCTAAACGCTGGTATGACTTAGTGATAAGAGCAGCTCAGTGATTGGGTGCAACTTAGTGAATGGGTGCAACACAGTTACGGGTGCAGCATGATGATGAGGTGCAACATGATGATGAGGTGCAACATGGTGATGTAGTCACCTTGGAGGATCAGTTGAAGCAATATGCCTTTGCCTGAGTCCAGATCAGTTACCTCATGTGACATCTTCTTAGAGAAGATCTCTGCTTTTATTTTGATAAGTCAAAATGCCGACTTCTGATGTATATGTACTATCTCTCTCTCTCTCCGCTGAACTATTGAAGAACATGTAAGAAGAATTGATCAAGGGTTTCCCCACATTGGGGTTTGTCCCTGGCTGGCGCCACATCTTGTGTCCTCTTGCCTTGGCTTGTTTTCTGCGATTTAAGTTTATGTTTTATCTGCATTTTACTATCATGTTAAATGTGATTGCTAATCTAGAATTGATATTGAGTTAATATGGAAAATTGAAGTAAATTTGCTCTCAACATAGAACATACCTAAACCTAACATGGTATCAGAGCTAAGGTGAAGACAAAGCCCAAGCATGAGTGAAAGAACAATCACCGAAGATAGTTGGAAAGGACAAAAAGGCTCAATGGGTTCCTCATCCCTCCTCAAATTCACCAAGGGTGAAGTCAAAGTAGAGAATATTATCCGAGTGGCGCAGCGAAAGCATCTGATGGCCTACCTAAAGATCACTTCAATGGGAAGTCCGGATCCAAGGGTGGAAGGAAAGACAGATGCCTTGCTTGCAATAAGTTCGACCATTATGTGAAGGAGTGTCCGAATGGTAGGGACACATCACTTGATGATGATAACTATCATTCTAGGGACATCTTCAATGCTCGGAGGAATGGCAGGTAATGTAGGTCATCAAGGAAATGGCCGACTCTTCAAAGAAAGCAAGGAACTCCAGGTATGAAGAATCAAATGTTGTTTCTGATAAGCTAAAGAAGTATTATCTTATATTGGCCCTCTCCACTACTTCTCCTCCAGACTCTTTGGGAATTTGGCTTATTGATAGTAGTGCTTCAAGGCACTTCATCGGATAGAAGGAAGCTCTCTCTAATATCATAAAGGAAACAATCATCGAGATTATACTTCGAGTCAATGCCACCTATCCTGGAAAGGGTGTAGGCAATGTGACCCCTCAATTGAATGAGGGTAACACGATTCATTTACAAGTTCTTTATGTACTTGATCTCAAGAAGAACCTAGTGTCCATTTTGACAATGGATGTCAAAGGTTTCAAGGTGGCATTCATCAATGGAAAGGTACATGTTTGAAAATGGAATTTTCAAAGATGCTTTTAGTCTTGGGTTCAAGGATGGCAACTTTTATCAAGTTGCATGAAGTCCATTGGGGACCATGTCAGTTGACACATCTCTTCTATAGCACTGAAGGTCTACTTACTATGGGACCCTACCCGATGTGAGTCAGATGGTGACAGAGATGCCTGACTTCAAGAAGAGCATGAAGGTACATGTCCCAGATGTACTGAAGGAAAACTTACAAGGGGACCATTCCCCTCATGTAGCAAGACCTCAGATGTGGAACAACTTGGGGGGTTTGAGATTCATGATCATGAATCTCATGTATGTAGGTGGAAGAAAGCTCTCTACGTTTTAGAGAAAACACCCTGGGCTTGATATGAAAGGATTGATAGCTGTCTGATGAAGCTGAGATTCACTAGGAGTGAAGCCGATCCAAACCATTGCTTGAAGGTTGTGGATGATAGACCTCTCATACTGGCACCTTATGAGGATGACCTCTTTCTGACAGTTGCAAACCCTCTCATTTGCAAAAGTAAGAGGGAGTTGGATTCCGGCTTTGGAATGGTAAACTACAGGCCCATGACTACCTCAATGGAGCTTAACTTTCAGAAGTTATGTGGTAGTGATGCCGGACCTGATTTGGGAAATGCCTCTGAGTTTCATAAACTCATTCGAGCATTGATCTTCTTGGTGAACTCCTGTCCGAATATATGTTTTGCAGTTAGCATGTTGAGCTCATATATGGTTGAGTTTCACTGGATTGGTGCCAAGAATCTTCTGAGATATCTTCGGAGCACAATCTCTCATGGATTGAGATACACTTGCAGAAATGTGAAGATGCATGATTATTTGAATGCTGACTGGGCAAGCAGTGTGGAGGATCGTAAGAGCACTTCTGGGTGTTGGTTATCTTTGGGTTCTGCTTCAATATCCTGGATGAACAGGAAGCAGAAGTCGGTTGCTTTGAGCACTGCTGAGATCGAATACATAGCTACGAGTATGACCTCGTGTGAAGCTTCCTGGTTGAGGAAGCTATTCAGTGAGCTGTTTGGACACATGCGGGATACCGCCGTGATATTTTGTGACAACCAAAGGGGGATTCGATTGTTGAGGAATCCTGTGTTCTATAATCGCTCCAAGCATATAGACATCAGGTACCACTTTATCTGGGATATGGTACATCAAGGAGCAAGAAGGCTCCATCGCATTGGGACTGATGTGCAAGTCGTTGACATTCTGTCGAAGCCCTCGGGAAAGGTCAAATTTGTGACTTTCCAAGAAGGAATAGGAGTCGTGGAGAGACTCTCTCCTAAGGGTCCTGTATGATATGGACATTGAGCTCTGGGAGCTTGGGGGTACATCTTGGAGCGATGAGCAACCATAGGGCGAGTGGTTCAGCCTTCCCTTAGTGGTTTGCTATGTAGGCAGGATGAGTGGTTCATCCTTCTCCTGCCGAGACACAGTCATAGGGTGAGTGGTTAAACCTTCCCTAGTGATTTGTTGTGTACAGGGTGAGTGGTTCAGCCTTACCCTGGGATACCCCTAGCGACATGTAGGCAGGATGAATGGTTTGTCCTTCTCCTGCAGAGACATCCTACCCATGTAGTCCGGGACTCATGGGAAGTACCTCTCATCTGGCCAATGAGTAGGGAAATGAGTATAGGGATCATAGTAGTACTGATGGACGCATCATGTATCTACCGTACTCCCTATGCTAGGATGATATTAATCTGGGATCAATTGGAACTGACTTCGGATCAGTAAGAGTGATATAACTCACTCTCTTTATTTGGAATTGATTTCGGATCAGTAAGAGTGGTATGAGACACTCTCTTTTATATGGAACTCACTTCGGGTCAGTACAGGATGGTATGATACATTCTCAATCACTTCTTCTTCCTCATAGTTCAACAGAGCAGAGCAGTATAGGGCATTGATGGCGGAGATAGTACAGACTGGCAGATGGATTAGCAAATGGAGTTCTCCCTAGTTGAGAGGGAGTGTTAAAATTTGCAACTAGGGCCAAACTCCAAGTGGGTCATCTTATTTATGGCCACTGATATTTTTCTTGGATTCCTCTCATCGAGAGGTGTAGGATTGATCTAAAGATCATCCGATTCCAACATGTATTCATAGAGATATGAATTTATTTGTGTTATGGGACAATTCGTCAAGGTCGGCCAACAACCAAGTTGCCCCTACTTGTGCTCAACGTTTTAGTATAAAAAGAGGTGACTTGCTAGTCATTTGCACACACACTCTTCTTGTGATCTCTTCCTCTCCACTTGTCTTTGGGTTTTTGTGGGAGGAGAGATTCTAACGCTGCCGCCTACACCTACCTACAAGTCAGTGAGAAAAGCCTTCAACCCCATATGGTGTGGCTGGTGGCAGGGAACTTAGAGAAGGGGTTGTCACACTAATCCCGACTCTCTCAGTTTGAGCTATCTCCTAGGTTAGCTAAGGGGGGTGGTCCCTAATGAAAAATTGATTTAAAAAGGATGTGAGTTTCTAGGAGAATTATTAGAGTTAAATAGATTATCTCTTTAGGATTTATAAGCAAAAAATTTATATGAGCAATAACCAATGTTCCACGGGGACACGTCCCCCAGGGTCGGGTGCGCGCACCCCTCGCACCAATGTTGCATGAAGTGCCCCTCCCCCCCCGGTTCCAAGCCCGGAAGTGCGTTCAGTGCGGAAGTACCTAGGAAGCTTTGCCGGAAGCGCGCTTCTGAATTTTTTGGCCCCTTCCTGGACTTTTCCAAAGCATGGCTCGGAAGCGCGCTTCCAGACCTCCGAAGCGCGCTTCGTACGACACTTCGACAGAACGAAGCGTGGCGCTTCCGTACGATTTCGGAAAAGCACCGCGCTGTTTAGAAAATCGTTTTTTTTTTCAATTTTTTTTTTAATTTTAGGTGAGTTTGCTTGTTGGGGGTGGGTCCACCTTGGGTTAGGGTGAGGAATGAAGGCAAAAAAAAATATAAATATAGCAGATGCTCCCTCATGGTAATGTTAAATTCTTAAAGTAAAAGTGACATTCTCCTTTATTTTTCATTTTCATCCTTTTACTTAAATTTTTAACATTACCATGAAATGACTCAGGATGTTTGAAAGTGGTTCCAGCCTCATTGGACTTCATATGGAGAAAATAGAATTTCATATCCTATTCAAAATTCAGCGGACTTAACAGTTTTCAGGAATTCAAAATCAATGGGATTGTGGCATTTCATTAGATTATATCAAGTATGAAGGTATGCGATTAACATTTAATCAAGAGCACCAAGCCCTATATGTACCTTAGTGTTGGTGGTGTTAATTGTTGAACTCCTTTGTCACGCGGCACGCCCTTAGCAAAAAACTACCTTTCAATCAAGTCAAAATAATTGATCAAGCATGTTAAGCTTTTTCTACCATATTTTAAGTCTTGAATTAGGTAGTTTGATCAAAATTGGGCAATGTTGACTAATATCCCTAGACAATCGAGGTAGAGGCAAAGGCTAGAAAAGAGGAGAAGAATCTAGATTCTAGATGGTTGATGCTCGAATAATTAATCATTAATGTACAATGGATGTTATATCTATCTTGATTTATGCAAAAATATGCATGTTTTCATGTCTTCTACAACAAATTTGGTATTTGGGATGTTTGTTTTGAGTATAAATGCAATAAAAAAAAAAAAAATCTATATATAGCAGACGCTTCGCTTCCTAGATTTTTGGAAAATGACGCTTCCGCGTCTCCGCTTCCAAAAAACGTCCCCGCTTCGTGCAACATTGCCTCACACCCCACGCACCCGGGACGGGGGGACGTCTGGGGAAACGTTTCCCCACGTCCCCCTTTTGGGGAGACGCAGGGGGGGACGTTTCCCCAGTGTGGGGGACGCGACTCCCCAGGCGTCCCCCCCTAAAAATGGGTTATGCGTCTCCCCTTAAATTTGCTTGTAAACAATGATTTATGATAGGGAAAACATAGTATTTGACCATATTTCCCTACTAATGCTATGCTATTCATGGTAATGTTAAATTCTTAAAGTAAAAGTGACATTCTCCTTTATCTTTCATTTTCATCCTTTGACTTAAATTTTTAACATTACCATGAAATGACTCGGGATGTTTGAGAGTGGTTCTGACCTCATTGGATTTCATATGGAGAAAGTAGAATTTGAGATCTCACTCAAAATCCAGTAGACTTAACAGTTTTTCAGGAATTCAGGATTCGATGGAGTGCAATGTTTCCATTGCATTTTGTCATGTACAAGGGTATGGAACTGGTATTTAATCAAGAGCACCAAGCCCTCTGTGTACTTTAGAGTGACTTTTAGACTCATCACTCCATTGTTTTTGAGTTTTAATTATATCAATTTACTATTCCAGTCTTTAGATCAATTTTTCAGAATTCAGGATTCGATGGAGTGCAATGTTTTCATTGCATTTTGTCATGTACAAGGGTATGGAATTAGTATTTAATCAAGAGCACCAAGCCCTCTGTGTACTTTAAAGTGACTTTTAGACTCATCACTCCATTGTTTTTGAGTTTTTATTATATCAATTTACTATTCCAATCTTTAGATTTCAGTGTCTATTATAGTCTATTTTGCTTAGTACTAATTAGATTCTATATTGATAAATGATGAATTTTAATTTTAAATCAATTTAGAATCTAGAATGATGAATAATGAATTTAATTTTTAAATCAATGCAGATTCGAGAATGGTGAATAATGAATACTGAATATGGATCAGAGTATTTCATTATTGAATCTCATGGTTTATGGATGAATCATGTATGTATTAGTAAGGATGATCAGTATGGATCAATGTATTTCATTATTTAATTCAATTATGTATGTATCATTCTATTTATGCTTTCATTCTTGAATACGAATTTGAAATATATATATATATATATATATATATATATATATTAAAAAGGAAAAAAAATTATATACCTTGACGCCCACCCGTTCCCCCTAAATTTTCCTAAAATTTGAGGGTACTCCCACACGCATCCCCCTTGTGCGTCTCCTTGCACCCACGTCTCCCCGTCCCGGAGACTTGGTGGAACATTGGCATTAACTATCATAGGATAAGCATGAAATACATAAACAACTAGTGCCTTCCAAGTATTTGCTCTTTAAGAAATGAAATTGTATTTTGCTTAAAATGAAGTGAAATGCTTTCAAATGGAAAGCCAAAATAACCTTGAAAAGTGAAACACTAAATTGTTAGCACAAGATATTATAAATGCTTTCAAGATGAATAAGTCTACAAATCAAAGCATGGAAACTATCTTGCTCAAAAGGATACAAAAATAACTCAAATGTTAGACCAAGATGACAACAAAGTATGTTACAAAAATAATCTACAAGAGGCTAGGCCAAAGAGTATGAGCAAGCTCTCCTCTTTGACTAGCCATGATTTAGCTCTTTGAAATAACTAGATATTGATAAATGAAGTACAATACGTTAAAATTAATTTTTTCCAAGTTTGATATTTTGATGCAAGAAATAAAAGCTTTAAGAAGCTTGAAAGAATCCCTGCAAGACACAAATAAGATATAGATGAGACTTTGGAATTCAAAACATGCGGGTTCTCTTTGAATATTTTTCAAGAATGGGTTGATTCCTCCGAGAATTTCCCCTCACGCTTGAAAAGCTTGACCAAATAATGATTCATCTACAAGACTTCACCACAAATCATTAAATCGACATGAAATTAAATAAGTGCAGTGGAAAGAATTCCTAGAGATACATCTATTATCCACTAGAAGATTTCTTTTCCTAAAGCAAATAATTAATTCCTATGCTAATATGAGATAGCTGCATACTAACATAACTTGAAACAAGCATGAAAGATATAATGACATGAGGAAATAAATAGAAGCATAACAGTAAGTCAAGAATTTACCACATGCAAGGAGAAGAACACCATCAAGCTTTACCCCAAAGATTGTTGTATTATATTGCAAGTAGTGTATACGATCCCGCAGAGTCTCCTCAAGCACAATAGCTCGTATTACATGATACAATCTGAGAGCCCATGGCTCTATTATATAGAGAGTTGCGAGCAAATCCTAATGAAGAATGATAATGACCAATGGCATTTGAGCCAATCCCATTGTAGAAGTGATTAAAAAAGTGGCATGAGGTGACAATCCCAAAGAGGAATTCAAATTTGTTGAATGGAGCTCCAATGCCAAGTGTAAAAATCGAATTCTGGCAAGTGGAAATCATTTTCTTCTTCCCTTATGTGCCAAATTCGAATTTTGTGATAGAATGACAAGTGTATATGGGTGGTAACCCATGTGGGAACATTTTCCCACAAAAATCTCCACCAATTATTCTCCCAAATCCTTCCAAATGTGCATTAACTTCACAAATTCAAATTTTCAAGTAAGAAACTTTCTCTTTTAATGCCAGAAATTCGATTTTATTTGAGCACATGTCCTTTCCTTGATTTTAGGAGTCCACATCACTTTGGGACTTCACTTTAACTCCCCCATAACTTTCCACCTCATTTCCACAACATTTAGCATGTGTGGATATTTATTTTTCTCCATTTATTTAATTTATGGCTTAATTAATTGTCAGATTTCCCACTAAACTCAGGAAAAGTGGGTTTTGAGGGTTCCAAACACATTTCTAACCCATCAAAGTGTGTCATAGTAGAAATTTGAGGGTAAGAGGTGTAAATTTCATTACTCATACCCCATACAACTTCTCTAGACATCACTTATTACATTACAAGTACAATTTTATTTGCAATTTTTGATCTGCGAGAAATCTAAAAAATTAAAAAATGACTACCTAGACCTAACCAAATTCCACGAATTTTTTTGTATGATCTAGTATGGTAATGTACGTCGACTCAAGACACTAAGTTGTGTTAGGGGCTCAACCTTCAAACCGTCACCCAGGCTTTGGGGTAAAACGTGAGTGAAAACACCCAGAAAATTATCCACCTTCGAAAAAGAAAGGATAATTAACCAGATAAAAAAAACACTCCAAGGTGTACTTGTTTGTTGATCGGGTCTCAACAGCCTAGCTCTCGTTACAGACTCAAAAACTCATCATTACTAGTATCACTTATTACAATTCCCTGCAGGGTGTGGAATCTGGGTACAAGAAAGATGATGAGAAGATAGAAGTAGAGTTAAAAAAATCTGTTTAATGATGATATCTGATGGTACAAGTGTCCTTTGGATCATCCTTGGGCATGGAGTCTTCATATAATCATCAGGTGCCACTCGAGTGGTCAACATTTGGCTCCATATGGGGATGCATGCTAGATACAAATTGATAGTGTGCAAGAACCTGGAATCTACATCAACCGACAAAAGCCCTATATTAGCAGTATCCATTCAAAATATCATCAAATGAAATCAAGTACATAAATGAAGTAATTGAAATTTATTCTAAGAGCATAAATGATAATTTATTCATGAAATAAAACTAATTAAACAAAAATGACAAGGGATAAGGTTAGAAATATGATACAAAAAGATGCCCCATAGCATCAGATGTCCTTAATGAAGTTCATGCTGAGAACATGCTTACTTTCAGGCAGATCCATGGGCTACTTTTCTGATGTGCCCTGTCCAATTCTGAATATCTTAAGACTTTGATCTGTCCCAACATTGTGTTGTACATGGTCATCTGATTTACCAAATCCATTCCGCTTTTTTCTTTTTTTCTTAACAGATTGTGATGTTGATGTTGAGGTGATCAAAGGAGACCTTTCTGTCCGAATTTGAAGATGCCTTGATGGAACATTCGAAGTATCCAAGACTTCTTTGACTTGGCTTTGTCCATTCTGCTTATGCTCTGACATGGGTGATGGATCCATCTCATAAGTATAAACCTGATTCCCCTCAGTTTCCTTGCTATCCAAGTCCCCATCAATTAGCCATTTTTCAATGGAGTAAATGACCTCCTCGTAATGAGATGAAGATTGCTTTAGTGGATTGGGAGGTTATGATTTGTTTCTTTGTTATTTTCCCATTCGTCATCTGACCTAAGCTGGAATTTTTGTACCTATGATCTTTCCATTTCCTCCAACCTATTCTGAAAAGTGACCTGATTAGCCTTCATAACACTTATTTCCTTGGCATGATTTGTTTCCATGGTGTTGATTAATTGCACTTGTTTTTCTTCCATGGTGAGCAATCTATTTAGAAAACTGACCATTTGATTAGAATGATTGATTTCCATGGCTTTTATTTGTTGTGCATGATTTTCCTCCATGGTCTTAATGAGTTGAACTTGGTTGAGTTGCGTATCCTTAATCATTTGAGTCAACCCTTTGATGAGATCCTTATCATTCCCATTAGCTTTCGCTTTGATCTTTCTTTCATCTCCATATTTTTCTTCAAAGGCATCAATGATTGATTCTAGGGAATCGAAATTGTTAGCAGGTAAGTCTAATAACCAATCCATAGCGTCAACATCTAATGAAAAGATGAAAAGTCTCATTTTAACGTCCTCATGGTTAATATCATGGCATCATTTGCTCACACAAAGGTGGAAATTCCTAAAGTGAGTCTCAGTACTGATGCCATTGTCACCTAGAAAACTAGGCAACTCTTCAATAGCCTCAATGGCTTCATCCGGAATGAAATTCGGATTGCCTGAAATGTTAGTAAAATTGCAAGGGGCGAACAAATCATTCATGATGTCATGCTCGCTTGTCCCCAAAAGAGGAAATGGATACCAAAGAGAGGCTCCTATCCAAGCTTAACAAGAAATCTACAAGAAGCATGCTTCAAGCAGAAATCCTTGCAGAAAATGAAATAAGTGGAGTTGCCACTTGAACAAGAATCTAACTCTAAAATCCAACATGCAAAAACCAAAAGTTAGTCGTATTTCCCAGTACAAGAAGACTTGTCCTTGACAACGACGCCAAAAGATGTTGACCCCGCTGCCTACACCTACCTACAAGTCAGTGAGAAAAACCTTCAACCCCACAAGGTGTGGTTGGTAGCGGGGAACTCAGAGAAGGGGCTGTCACATTAATCCCGACTCTCCGTTTGAGCTATCTCCTAGGTTAGCTAAGGGGGGTGGTCCCTAATGAAAAACTAATTTAAAAAGGATGTGAGTTTCTAGAAGAATTGTTAGAGTTAAATAGATTATCTCTTTAAGATTCATAAGCGAAAAATTGATATGAGCAATAACCATCATAAGATAAGCATGAAATACATAAACAACCAGTGCCTTCCAAGTATTTGCTCTTTAAGAAATAAAATTGTGTTTTGCTTAAAATGAAGTGAAATGATTTCAAATGGAAAGCCAAAAGAATCCTAAAAAGTGAAACACTAAATTGTTAGCACAAGATATTATAAATGCTTTCAAGATGAATAAGTCTACAAATCAAAGCATGGAAACTATCTTGCTCAAAAGGATACAAAAATAACTCAAATGTTAGACCAAGATGACAACAAAGTATGTTACAAAAATAATCTACAAGAGGTTAGGCCAAAGAGTATAAGCAAACTCTCCTCTTTGACTAGCCATGACTTAGCTCTTTGAAATAGCCAGATATTGATAAATGAAGTACAATACGTAAAAAATAAATTTTTCCAAGTTTGATATTTTGATGCAAGAAATAAAAGCTTTAAGAAACTTGAAAGAAACACTGCAAGACACAAATAAATATAGATGAGACTTTGGAATTCAAGACATGCGGGTTCTCTTTGAATATTTTTCAAGAATGATTCCTCCGAGAATTTCCCCTCACGCTTGAAAAGCTTGACCAAATAATGATTCATCAACAAAACTTCACCACAAATCATTAAATTGACATGAAATTAAATAAGTGCAGTGGAAAAAATTCCTAGAGATACATCTATTATCCACTAGAAGATTTCTTTCCTAAAGAAAATAATTAATTCCTATGCTAATATGAGATAGCTGATACTAACATAACTTGAAACAAACATGAAAGAAATAATGACATGAGGAAATAAATAGAAGCATAACAACAAGTCAAGAATTTACCACGTGCAAGGAGAAGAACACCATTATGCTTTACCCAAAGACTGTTGTATTATATTGCAAGTAGTGAATACAATCTCGCAGAGTCTCCCAAAGCACAATAGTTCATATTACATGATACAATGTGAGAGGCCACGGCTCTATTATATAGAGAGTTGGGAGAAAATCCCAATGAAGAATGGCAATGACAAATGGCATTGGAGCCCATCCCAATGTAGAAGTGACTAAACAAGTGGCATGAGGTGACAATCCCAAAGAGAAATTTGAATTTGTTGAATGGAGCTCCAATGCCAAGTGTAAAAATCGAATTCTGGCAAGTGGACATCATTCTCTTCTTTCCTTATGTGCCAAATTCAAATTTTGTGATAGAATGACAAGTGTATATGGGTGATAACCCATGTGGAGACAATTTCCCAAAAAAATCTCCACCAAATATACTCCCAAATTCCCTCCCAAATGTGCAATAACTTCACAAATTCGAATTTCCAAGTAAGCAACTTTCTCCTTTAATGCCAGAAATTCAATTTTATTTGAGCACATGTCCTTTCCTTGATTTTAGGAGTCCACATCACCTTGGGACTTCACTTTAACTCCCCCATAATTTTTCACCTCATTTCCACAACATTTAGCATGTGTGGATATTTATTTTTCTCCATTTATTAATTTATGGCTTAATTAGTTGTCAGATTTCCCACTAAACTTAGGAAAGTGGGTTTTGAGCAATGTTTTAAGACTCCGACTCTGACTTCGACTCGGCCGAGGATCGACTTCGACTCCGACTCCGAAACGGTAATGACTCAGCCGGCTCGATTTCAATGACTCGGTCGTTGTAAAAAATACATTAAATATTTATTTATTTTATTAAAAAACATAATTTTAAATATTTTAAACATAATTTTAAAGATTTTCATTCATGTTTCCAAACACACAGCATTATAATATAGATGGAAGACAGCATATGATCAAAGTAGGCTCATGAACCAATCCACTATATCAAAATGGTACCCAATGGCAATACATAGTCAACTGTCATATATGATCAAAGACTCAAAACAAAATACAAATAACCAAGGAGGCTAGAAATGGCCTCTACAACAAAAGTAAACTGTGATGGTGACCAGACTGCAATACTAGTACTACTGGCTAGTAGCTACTACCAGAGGAGCCAAGATCATCTCGACCAATCTCTGGATCATCATCATCAGAGTCAGACAAGGGGCCCCATGGCTCCTCCTCCTCCTCATCATCGTCTCCAACTGCAACTGTAGAAGTGGTACTAGTACCACTAGCAGGCTGTGCAGTAGATGCAAGCTGAGATAGAGTAGATATGCGGCTGCGCTTCTGTCGTGGCTGAGCAGAGGAAGCACCTACAACTAGAGTCCTTGCTGGCTGTGAGACTGAGGCTGGTGGATTGGGATCTGCATTCAACTGAACAGGCTGAAGTTGAACAACATGTTCAAGTTCATCAAGATCCTCATCAGGATCAAACTCTGGTGGACGACTCTCCACTACCCAATCTGATGTTGGATCAATGTCTTCCAACACAATGGGATCTGAATCAGGTCTTTTGTTCAGCAATTGGTTTCGTCTGAGCCGAAGGTTGTATTGGACAAAAACTAGATCATTCAACCATTTTTGATCCAAACGGTTTCTCTTCTTTGTGTGAATCCTCTCAAAGACAGACCAATTGCGCTCACACCCAGATGCACTGCAAGTTTGACTCAAAATACGAATTGCAAACCTTTGCAATTCAGGGCACTGGCCACCAAAGGCCTCCCACCATTGTGCTGCAAAAAACATAGGAGTGTAATGAATTATGAGTTAGATGAAGGCTGAAGCTCAACAAAATTACAAATTATATCTAACTTTCAAATTATAAATGATTTAACAAACTTTAATAAAAAAAGTAAAACTGTAAAACCATTAAGAAGTTGAAAATTGAAATTTTTGTTTACCTGGCTCATCTGCTTCTCTTGCAATCTTTGCTAGGTTCTTCCCAAAGGTACCTGTTGCATTGCTGAAGGATGTGACCTGTCGATGTATCTCCAGCTGATCAGACTCCGATGGGATCATGCGTTCAATGCAATCAACCAGTCCATCTCTGACCTCCCCCCTCAAAGCCCCTGACTCCTTAGCTTTATAATGATACCGTGGGTTCAAAAAATACCCAGCTGCATGTATAGGGCGATGGAGTTGATTGTTCCATCTTTCATCAATGATTGCCCAAATGGGCCCATATTTTGCCACTCTATCCTTGTATGTTGTCTTTATTTGCTCCTTTGCTTGATCCATAGCCTCATAAATGAAGCCCATAGCCAACCTTTCCCCATCCACCAATCGCAACACCTTAACTAGTGGCTCAGCAAGCTTCACAATCTCTGCTGCCTTTCTCCAAAAAGTTTCTTCATGGACTTTCCTTTTCAATTCTTTGCCTTCTGGTTTGTTAGACCAATTGCTTTGATTCCATTCATCACTGGAAAACATCTTTTGCAAGTTTCTATGTTGGGAAAGCATAGATTGCAATGTCAAAAAATGTGTAGCAAATCTAGTGATGGCAGGCCTAATAATATCCTTGCCTCCAGTGTGTTTCCTCATGAGACTCAAAACCAGTGTATGATTGTAGACAAATTTTGTTATGCTTTTGGCATGATCTACAGTGTTTCTGACCCAATCTAATTTTCCAATATCCTCAAGCATGAGGTCTATGCAATGTGCAGCGCATGGGGTCCAAAAGATGGTCTTGTGTTTTTCCTCTAACAGTTTACCAACAAGAACATAGTTAGAGGCATTATCTGTGATGATTTGAACAACATTAGCCACCCCCACCTCCTCAACAACCTGATCCAATAGCTGAAACAACAAGTGGCCATCTTTTACCTTATCAGATGCATCAACTGATTTTAAAAACATGGTTCCCTATGGGCAGAAGACAAGAAAGTTTATGATGGTACGGTTTCTTTGATCAGTCCATCCATCTGACATGATGGTACACGCTGTTCTTGCCCATGAGTCCCTGAACTCTTGCAAATACTCATTAATGGATTGAATTTCTTTCTGCAAACGAAACCCTCTTAGCTCTTGCATAGTAGGGCCTTTGAAGCCTTTTCCAGCAGCATGTATGGCATCAAACATAGGCTCATAATATGGTGAACGAGCAGCATTAAAGGGGATATCAGCGTCATACCACCATCTAGCTATGTAGTCACAAGCAGTCTCCCTCAATTCTTTCTTCCAATGGTCATCTAAAGTGGGCTGAATTTGACCTTTACTAACTTCAGGACCATGTGCATCTGATGGAGAGGAGGGAGTGAAATAACTTTTGATAGTCACATCACCCTTTTTCAAATTCATTCTACCCTTTCCCTTATCTTGAACAGAACCAAAAGAGGGAGGAACATAACGGAAAGGGTTAGATGCCTCAGTTTGAGGGATAGAGGAAGAACCCTCAAAATCATAGTGGGGGTTGGTAGCCATCATTTTTTGTATCTCCCTCTTCCTCCCAATTTCAGCCTGTATCTCTTTTTGCCTAGCCTTATCTTCTTTAAATTTCTCAAAGCTGGCCAACAAATTCTTTCTAATCTCCCCAATTTCTGATGAGGTACATGGGGTAATTTGGCCTCTAATCCCTGCCAAGTGTTGTTTCAGCCTATTAATGCCCCCAGGACCTTCCTTAATTTTCCTATGGCAAAATTTGCAATGCATCTGACTATCAACCATTTCAACATATGCCCAAGCAGGATCTTTTGCTCTAGGTGCCATTTTTTGACTAGGAAAACAATCTGAAAATGAAAATAAAAATAAAAATTGATTCAATGTTCATTTATTTGACAAAAAACACTCTCTAAGCTTTCTTGATATGCACCTAAAATTTACTAAGCAAAAACAGATTTATAGAGGTGGAAAAAAATACCTCCAGGCACAAACTGCCTCCTCAAGCTTGCTCCAAGAATCAGCTCCTCAATGCTGCTCCAAATGGCTGCCCAAGAAGCTCCTCACTCCAGCTACAATGCTCCTCCAAGACTCCTCACTGCTGCTCCAAAACAAGCTCAAGAACTGCTCACTAATTCTCGAAGAAGACTCTCACTCAAATGCATAAGATTGCTGTGAGTGAATGAGAGCATTTGGGTGTCTTAAATAGGGTTTGGGAGGGGGAAATGGACCCCAAAAGCATTTAACAAATTACTATTACCCTTTGGAATCCATAAACTGCATTAAACATTTGAAAAATTACCAAAAAAATGAATTTTTTTAACTTTTTACGCTGCCCAGCCGTCCCAAGTGTTACTCGGCCGAGTCATAACGGACCCGGCCGGGTTGACCGAGTCACACATGACTCGGCCGAGTCATGTGTGACTCGGTCAACCGGACCGGTTAGGTGGCCGGGTCACTCCTCAGGCTAATGACTCGGTTCGACTCGGTCGAGTCGGTTTCGAATCGGCCGGCTTGTAAAACAGTGGTTTTGAGGGTTCGAAACACATTTTTAACCCATCAAAGTATGTCATAGTAGAAAGCTAAGGGTGAGAGGTGTAAATTTCATTACTCATACCCCATACAACTCCTCTAGACGTCACTTATTACATTACAAGTACAATTTTATTTGCAATTTTTGACTTGCGGGAAATCTAAAAATTTTAAAAATGACTACTTAGACCTAACCAAATTCCACGATTTTTTTTGTATAATTTAGTATGGTAATATACATCGACTCAAGACACTAAGATGTGTTAGGGGCTCAATCTTCAAACCATCACCCCAACTTTGGGGTAAAACGTGAGTGAAAAAACCCAAAAAATTATCTACCTCTGAAAAAGAAGTCATAATTAACCAGATTAAAAAAACACTCCAAAGTGTACTCATTTTCTTATCGAGTTCCAACATCTTATGCCTGTTACAGACTCAAAAACTCATCATTACTAGTATCACTTATTACAATTGCCCGCAGGGTGTGGAATCTAGGTACAAGAAAGATGATGAGAAGATAGAAGTAGAGTTAAAAAACTCTGTTGACTGATGATATTTGATGGTACAAGTGTCCTTTGGAACATCCTTGGTCAGGGAGTCTTCATATAATCATCAAGTGCCACTCCCGTGGTCAACACTGCCCTAATGGAAAAGGCTCTACGCTATCATGGAGAAGGCTAAACGCTGGTATGAAGCAAGCCCTAATTGCTGGCCTAATGATGCCCTAATGCTACCTTAAGGAAGATCATATCACAACCATGGAAGGAGATGCCCTATAACGCTATCAAGAAGGTGAATACGTAGCAAGGAGGCGTATATGCTAAAGTGAACTCAACGCTGTCCAAAAGAAGTCTATCTGACCATTGCCCTAACCCTAAATGTAGTTTTCTATCTGCAATCTCTGAAGAAGCTAGGCCGTAGTTTAAGGAGGGTCTTTATGTGCCCTAACTGCTGTCAGTTCAAGCCCTAACCGCAGTCATAGAGTTGGCTCTCCATACGTTGTTCAAAGGGTACTCTATTCGCTATCCTAAGGAGAGGTCTACACTCTGCTCAAAAGAGACCTAGCTGCAGTTATATGTGTGCCCTTGTCACAGTCTGGATACCCCCTAAATGCTGGCCTTATTCTACAGCAAAAGAGGGAGTCCATGTTGCCCTAACCAAGGAGATATAATCCGCAACAAGAAGAGGATTCCTATAAGATAGAAAGAGGAAGTCTTGAATAGGTCTAGATGCCATCAAAAGGAAGTGTATTCAAGCATGCCCTAGCCACAGTCATACCACAGCCATATGATGCTTAATCTGACCATTGTTTTGGACAGGGACAGTGTCCGGCTTCAAGCATATGACATGAAGTAGAGTGTTGGAAGATGTGTGTTCAGCAAGACGTGATTGGACAACATATGTTTAGTGCTGTGTTGTCAGATGGATGAAGAAAGGGGTAAAGCCAATAAACAGTGAATGTAATCACTGCATTGAAGACCTATTGAAGGAATATGCAACTATAGCATAGTTGCTCTGCTAGGCTGCAAGCCATAGCAAGCAGCTAAGGCTAGTGAGTGTAAATTGTTGCAGCATATTGGATGCAATATGTACAACAACATGTATGGGTACAATAGTGAGTGGTGCAGCATAGTGGATAGTGATGGGTACAACAGTGAGTGGTACATCATAGTGCAGCTCAGTGATTGGGTGCAGCATGATGATGAAGTGCAACATGGTGATGAAGTCACCTTGGAGGATCAGTTGAAGCAAATATGCCTTCACCTGTGTCCAAATCAGCTACCTCATGTGACATCTTCTTAGAGAAGATCTCTGCTCTTATTTTGATAAGTCAAAATGTTGATTTCTGATGTATATGTACTATCTCTCTCTCTCTCTGCTGAACTATTGAAGAATATATAAGAGGAATTGATCAAGGGTTTCCCCACATTGGGGTTTGTCCCTGGCTGGCACCACATCTTGTGTCCTCTTGTCTTGGCTTGTTTTCTGTCATTTATGTTTATGTTCTATCTGCATTTTACTATCATGCTAAATGTGATTGCTAATCTGGAATTGATATTGAGCTAATATGGAAGATTGAAGTAAATTTGTTCTCAGCATAGAACATACCTAAAATTAACAATTTGCCCCTAAGACTTCGATTCTGTCCTCCCGGTCTCACACCCCGGCTTTCGGTGTAAGAAATCGACCTCTCCAGTAAAAATGCGGATCTCCTCAAGGCTTTGCGCTGCCTCTGTGTCAGCCTACGTTGCCTCTCCCGGATTTCTCTTGGCCTCCTCTGTTAAGTATTCCCGGATCAGGAGAAATCTCCAACTTGAACTATCCCTGCCCGTCACTGCAAGAAATATCTTCGAACTTCTCTCCACCAACTGCTGCGCTGCTCTCTTTAGAAATTCGATCTCTGATCTCCCACTCGATGTGTTTTCCAAATGCTCATCAAGCCTCCTCTTATAATCCTTCTGTTGAGAACCAATGACCTAGATTAGATTCTAATCAATGGCTTAGATCATTTTGGCTTGATTCTCGTCTTATTTTAGAAGTTTCACTCACAGTGAGATTAATACCCTTTAATTATTTTAATTTCCTAAGTTTAGACTTAGGCACCCATTAAAAATAATTAATTATTTTAATAAAACTGATTCCGGATGGAATTTCCCAAAACCATTTATGGGTATTGTGGAATACATGTGTCCAAGCCTCCTTGCAAATTTTGAGGCTCAGAGCACATCCGATGCTACTAGAAATCAACAAAGTCAAGGAAGGGCATCTTATCAAGGGACGCTAAAGGATCAAATCTCAAGGAAAGCATTAAAGCGAAGATCATCTTAAAGTCAAGACCTACCAAAAAACATCAAAACCCTAGATCAAAGAAGTCTAGAAAGAAGTATTGGGATCATCATCAAGAAAAGAAGGCCAAAACCCTACATCTACTCAAGTTGAAAAGATCTACGAATCAAGTTGAAGTGTTTTGAAGACTATTCATCCAAAGGAAGCTAGATCAAAAGGCGTTGTCATCAAGACTCTAAGGTGATCTCTCTCTCATTGAAACAAGATTCCTACCATTGAAGACATCATCAAGAAGTCATCATTGATCTTCATCAACAAGACTTCACCATCAAAAGGGATCTCCCTCTCTGTGAGATCAAGGATCATTATTGAAGAAAACTATCTTCATCAAGGATAAGTTTTTTATTGTCTATATCATCATCAACATCAAGGACGTAGCAAGGAGAAGGAGCATCCTATCAAGTAAGTATATTTATGTCCACATTTGAATTTGTCAAAATTTCGTTTTGCAAGGAAAGCAGCAAATTAGTTGGGGCTTCAAACTATCTTGCATGGAAGAAAAGGATAGATCTGAATCTCATTGAAAATGAGGTTATGGAACATGTGAAAGGGTCTATCACTAAATCAGGAAAGGAAGATGCTCAAGCTCTTGCCAAGTATGCGAAAGGGGAAGTTAGGGTTTAAAGGATTCTCATAGAATCCATTAAGGATCCCCTCATCCCATATGTATCTAAATTCGAAACTTCATAAGAAATCTATGACAAACTGGTAGAGCTGTATTCCGTAAGCACTGCTGGAGAAGTCATCTCATTAAGGCAAGAACTCTACAAGCTGAAGATGTCAAGGGAAGACGGAATAACCTCATACTTTATGAGGATTTCTGAAATTCAGGATCAACTACAAGATTTGGGAGAAGTCATGTTTGATAGACAAATGACTACAGGTGTACTAAATGCACTACTGGAGGAGTGGGGTAACTTTACTTCAAGTATTTATGGGAAGAAAGAAGCTACTCCATTCCAGGATCTATGGTCACTGTGCAAGATTGAAGAATCTAGACCAAAGGCCAAATCCGATGTGGGAGTAGGTGAGCAAAATCAAGCTTACGCTACAATGACAAGAAGTAAAGGAATATTTGGGAAGTCTGGTTCTCAAAAAAAGAAAAGGGACATGGCTAAGATCCAATGCTATGGGTGTCAAGAATATGGACACTACAAAAGAGTTTGTTCTAAGACCAAGAAGGACAATAACAAAAGAGGAAGAGAAGAAGCCCATATCACCAAAGAAGTAGAGGAAGCTGAAAAGAAGAAGTCCAAGAAGGAGGAAGTAAGAGATATCTATCACTAAGATAATCTTCTTTGCACAAGTTCTTTTCAAGTTCCTAAGTCTTTTGTTGAAAGATATGACTATTATGATTCACTAAGAAAATGATGGGATGCATCAAGGCATCATAAAAGCATTAAAAGCAAGAGCTCGTGACATCAACATAGAAAAGCATGAAAGATGGTCGAAGCATGGAAGGATATAGTTCTTGGAAACCTCATTTGTAACATAGGTGGCACTTATGGAAGAGAAGGAAAAGGGTCATCTATTACAAGGCTCATCATACATCAGTCAAAAGGAAACCACTGTTGGATGGGGATACTCTAGATCCTCAAGATTCTCTGATGAAATCTTCATTGAAAGGTTAACTAATCAAGAGAGGAAGCAATTGTTTCATCAAGAATTCCAAACTTGTGGAATTCATGGGATGATGGTATGCTGACATAAAAGGTGAAGCAGATCAAGGGATAAATCTCTTTCAATCAAGGAAGCCATTGCAAGAAGTATGGATGACCCAAAGGAAAATGAAGTATGTATGCTTATATTCAATATTGAAGATTCATGACATATGGTTGTAGGTAACATGGATCAATGCTCTATATTGAGAGCATAGTCAAAAGAAAAGGATCTCCTCCTTTGAAAGGATACAAGAAGGCGCGAGTCACACTTTCTCTAGATAAAATTAACATAATATGTCCTTATATGTAATATGAGGTGGTTGACAACAACTGGAGGAATTATGATTGGAAATTATTGGGAATGAAATGTGCAAAGAAAGGAAGGACGAGATCATGGAATATGCAGTCATGGTAAAGGCAATCAACATCCGAAAGACCAAGAAGATTTGACTAGGATACCTCCATGAAAGATATGAAGACTCTGATGGAGTTTGAAAAAGAAAGTGACCCTTGACAATATATATCTTTGGGAGATGTGTTGATATGTATGCAAGATGCTGATGCAAACTAGAAGATGTCACGATGAAAGACCATCACAGAGGTAATTTTGATTTAAGTGTTCGTTTCTTATTTTTGAACAAATATCTAGATGGGCTTATGCAGGTCTGCCAAGAGAAGATATATGGATAACTTCCACCACCGATGCCCATGTAGTAGGATGAAAGATCCTTATGGAAACATGGCATGAAGAAGGCAACATGGCATGAGGAAGGCCATATATGAATTGATGGATCACTTTCTGATGATGTCATGACTGACTCATGGATAAAAGTGATGGATGGTCTGTGCCCTATGAAGAAGTCCCAAAACATGAAGATTCCTGAATAACGAAAATAAGTTCATGACATTGTGAGGAGGAGTTCTTCAAGTAGCTGGTTGTCCTTAATTAAGAGGGAGCCTGGAAACAAGTTTTTTACTTGGAAGAAACCTGGAAGCAAAATTCCTAAGCCAAGAGGGACCTTAGGTACATTCCTTTATTGGAATAGATAGGTCCTCCCTAAATAAGAGGGAGAGATAGACACATCATTCTTGCCTTCACTTGGGATGATAGAATGGAGGATTGGGTAAACATGTAGCATCTGATACTCTTTGAGGATGAGTTAGGGCATCCAAGATAATAGTAGTCGTAGAGGATCGATATTCTTTGAGGATTGGGAATCCAAGATAAGAATAGTCCTGGTAGAACACACCCTGAGAACCCGAGTGGGGTATGTTTCGAGAGAGACAATGATGAGGGTGTCTATACATCATTGGTCTCGCCAACATTGTGCTCAGATCTCGTGGAGAGATAGAGCTGTTAGTCAAGGCCTTGCTATGTGACAATGCTGGTTGATATGATGCTAAACAGATGGGTTACCAATCTGACTCTTCTTATGAGAAATTCTTCATATTGAGAATGACCAAGTACCATTATGAATACCTCCCTAGTTAAGAGGGAGTGTTGAAAAGTGTAACTAGGTTCGGTCTTCATAATGACACGTGTAAATGCGATTTTATATAATTGATGTAAAGAAGAAAAATAAAATTATTATTTTCATGCTTGTCTCATGGGTCTCATGAGCAAGGAATCTTATTTTTAGTAATGGCTCCCATTGTGAGCCTTTAGGTTTTGTCATCTAGTCATAAAAGTCAAAATTGAGCCAATGTCATGTATGAAGGACCCTTATTGGGCATATTACATTTTGTATGAGTAATTAAATAAGTATGAAAGCCCTCGAAGACGAGCACAAGACGTCTCTTTCAAGTCGGCTCAAGATGAAAGTAAGATAATCTTCAAAAGGCATGCCGGCCTTGTCTCCAAGTCATGTCGGCTAATTTGCATGGGAAAACTACTATTTATAGGCAGCTCAACTTTCATTCTAGACACAAAATTCAGTCATGCATTTGAAGTACAACAAAAAGTGCGAAAAAGTGAAATAGAAACCTCTCATTCAGCGCAAGGAGGAGGAGAATCTGAGCTATTTAGGCACTATTTTGGTTACCTTTTCCTTGTACGTGTGGCATATATTAAGGGTTCTGCAACAAGGTTTCTTAGTCAGCGAATAAGCGCAAAAGAAGATCTTTATATCAACATATATCACAACCGAGGTCATAAGCTTGGGTCTCCTAGTCAAGCGAAGAAGGAAGATACCTCCAAACAGCTCACATGTTAGAATTGCAAGGGTATAAGATAAGCTGAGGTTGCAGATTTGTGGATGAAACTGAAATTGCAGTAGTGCAGACAATTTGACTTGCGCCGACCATAGTAGAAGGAAAGAGCAACAAGTTTGTTTCAAGAAGGATTTCATCAAGGTTGGTTTGTGACTTGGTCTTGGAGTGGCGAAAAGGTCTAGGGTCTTGGTCTTGGTATTCTTCGTCAATTAGAATCTCTATAAGAAGAATAATTTGTTAGGGTTTCCTCTCAAGAAGGACAGGTTTTGGCCCTAGCTTATAGCCTATATGATTGCACAATCTCCCTCTTCTTCATCTTGATATCCTTGATTCGATTTTTCAAAGAGAAAATATGGTTCAAATTGTTGACCTCATACATCCCAACTAGCTTATCATAGATATCCTTGGAATGTTTCAACTTTGCAATGTAAGTAAGCAAATGATTTCTCAAAGAATCAATAATTATTTCCTTGGCTTTGATCTCACCTTTCTTATACTTGGCTTTGGCATCAATAGGAGCATTTTCCGGAGGCTCAAGTACTTTTCCTTCCACATATTCCAAGACATCATTTTCATCCAAGGTTACTTCCAACCTGATCTTCCAAGCAACAAAATTAGATGAGTCATTCTTGTTGGAAATACTGAGAGGGGGGTGAATAAATATTTCTTTTCAATTGTTACTTTTACCAGTGAGATCACTTATATTTAGAACACAAAAATGAACAATAGAAGTAAATGCTTTTATTAATATAATCTTTATAATGAATCAAGTACAATATGGGTAGGGCTCCAACCCTTGATGAAGACACCCAGGCTCCAACTTGGGATGTGCCAAGCACCTACTTGGACTTTAGTGAGGCTCCGACCTCTAGGGCTCCAACCTCTAGGGCTTTGACCCTATCTTATCCAAGGCACCAACCTTGAGTTTAGGAGTACCAACTCCTAGGACACCAATCCTCAATCTTCCAGGCTCCAACCCGAATTTGCAAAGCACCGACTTGGACTTCCAAGGCTCCAACCTTGTCAATTTTGAGGCACCATCCTCAAGGGCTCCAACCCTATATCTGGTTCAGGCTTCGACTTGGTTTCTTGAGGGCTCTGATCCTCTAGGGCTCCAACCCTATCCTCCAAGGCACCAACCTTGTCTTTTCGAGGCTCCAACCTCTTGGGCTCCAACCCTTGCTTTACTTTGTCAAGATATATTTAGTTGTACTTCATGGCTCCCAATGTCTTCTTCACTGAGCCTTGTCAATCGTCAACAATCCCTTCACTTAATTGTCACGTCATATCATCAATGACAACCTTGTCTCATAGAAGGTGTCACCACTGCTCTTCATTATACCCAAGCAAAGATCTCTCCAAGTCACCTCATGATGACCTTAGTGATGCATCATGGTCTTCAATGTTATCTTCAAGATTACTTTACCAAAATGTCTTCAATAGTGACTCCAAGGTCAGTCAAGGCAACTCAACAAGAAGGCTCCAATCTGAGATCTTCTTTAAGATCACTCCACAACGATTGTATTCCTTCAATAAGATTCTTCATTGTACATGTTCAAAAACACGGTGGTTGACTGTACAATGTAGGTCTCCAACATTAGTCGTCAGTGCAGCTATATCTTAGAGTATTAATGCTGCAATCAAGGAGGTTACTAATCTGCTGTACACCAACAATACACCATAGTCTTGTTATACCACAGGGAGATCACCAACTTCGTGCCACTGTCTTACCCTCTATCTAAGCCATTGTCTACACCTTAATTCAAGGTCCTAATAATACCTCTGTCTGACTGTCTGAGCCTCTGTATACACCTTTGTCTGAGCTACTGTACTATCACAGTCCGAGATAAACAGTGATCCAAGCCTCTGTGTATGCTGCTGCAGAGGTCAGAGTCCAAAATTTCAGGAGTAAAGGCACTGTCCGAAGTTTCAGGTTGTTGTCCACTGTTCCACAGATCCAAGACTTAGTCCGAGCTCTTTATAGGTTGCTTTTCAAATCCAAGCAGGTGTCTCCAAATTGCATGCTTTAGTTCCAACACACAGCCTTCAAAAATATTGTACACTAGGCTCCACGGATCTGCATCCTAACAGTGGATTTGACTCCTCAAATGATTGTACATGGGACTTCAACAAACTGCCTTTACCAAGTCCCCTTTACACCATTAAAGTGGCTACAAAACACTCTATCCAAACCCTCCTTAACATATCACTTCAACACTCAATTTCAGATTAGAAGGCTCCACGTAATGCTGCAATCCAACTTCTGTTCAGGTTCTAGCCTCCTGACTGTGTTTTCACCATGCTGAAATATTGTTCCCAAGATGTTTTAACCCAACAGAAATCTTTTTAGCCCAAAACAATGAACTTCCTTGCCTCCTCGGCCTCCTAAACTGTTCTGTCCTCTTCTGTGTTTTATCTCTGAAATTTTTCACCGAAATTGATGGCAAAAGAATGAGCTCTGAAACCTTATAAATAGTGGTTTTCATACAGCAAAATGAAAGGACACGTCCTTGTTTGGAGGCCGACTTGTGTAGGCTGCTCAGGTCGGCTCCATGTCCAGATTTAATAATTTAACTTAAAAAATTCATAACTTTCAAACTGCTTGGAGTTTCGGGCTGTGTAATAGCTCATTGGAAAGGCAAAATTATGCTCTTCAAGATGGTGAAGGTCTCATGGTGAGATTCTGCCTCTAAGGAGGTGAAAAATAATTTTTAATGTGACTGGTTGTTATTTAGTGCAGAAATATAGGACAACAACATTTTTCATGGATGGGCTTCTCATGGATGAGCTTACTTTTGTTTGGTTTCTTCATCAAGGCTCCTAGGCTTATAAATGTCATCATGTCCTCAAGATAGTGACGTGTCATCAATCATATGCAGCATGTAGTCTTTCATCATCATCGTATAGTCTTCCATTATCAAGATCATTGGAGGTAAGGACATCTAAGGTTATGGCTTCATAAGATCATCAAGACCATCAAAGGTAAGGACATTCATCGCATAGGTCATCAAGAGCTCCTAGATCATCAAGGTACACTCGGCACTTCTTCATTAGTGACTTGGCATCTTCATCAATCACATTGTAGCATCTCAAGAATATTTGCCATCCTGGCTACTGCCATATTGACATCAATGACAACCTAGATTAACAATTCCGCTTCTCCGCATCCTTGAAATATGAGGTTGACATCTTGACAAAGTCAAATAGGCCTCGTTAAATCTCTTCATAGCTGATTGCTTATCTCTTGTCTCCTTGGGCTTATTTTCACCTGAACTCTGGTATCATGTTAAATTTCCAGTGTTCTATGCTTAGCACAATCACTTACAACAATTCTTATTTAATTAGCAATCACTTTATCCAATAAATTCAATTTTCCAATGACAGTAAGCAATTGTAGATGGAACAATAATCCAAATTCAATGGAAGATACCCAATGACAAGAACGAAAGAGACACAAGATTTGGTCAAAGACGAAGGAAAAACCCACAACGGGGAAAACCTTTTCAAAATTCTTCCTCTATTAGGTTGTCATTAAATGTTCAACAAAGAGATATAATGTTTGAATTTATCAACAATAAGTCAAAGTCAAACCTTTGACTATCCCAAAAAATCAACTAACCAATATCTAATAAGAGACGAGCCCAAAAGTCAAATCTGGTGAACAATGCAAATCTGTGGTTTTGGTCAAAGTCAACAACAGTAGTAGTAGACCCAATTAGCCAATGGTCAACGATCAACAATCCTCCAAATAACTCGGTCAATGAAGCATTAAATTCGACCTTCTAAGATTGGTTAGAGGCAGTCAAAACAGTCAAACTTCAGCCCATACAAATTCACTTAAATTCAACCCTTGACCTACAGAAATCCTAAGTGAAAACTTGCGGTCAATGTGGGTCATAGTGCCCAAGAAAACTCGGTCGAAGGAGCAGTCAACTCAGCCTCCAAGAACAAATCCAAATTCGGTCAAAGCAATTCAAAATATGCCAAGTCAACGCTGGTCAAACTGTCCCAATCAGAATGTCAATGCAGAAACCAGAAAATGCCTC
This sequence comes from Pinus tabuliformis, assembly GCA_031772625.1. Taxonomy (NCBI): domain Eukaryota; kingdom Viridiplantae; phylum Streptophyta; class Pinopsida; order Pinales; family Pinaceae; genus Pinus; species Pinus tabuliformis. The sequence goes on from CM062815.1 coordinate 742,480,631, forward strand.
CTGCCCTTCACATGTGTGAGCTCGAACCTCCATGTTTCAGACTTGTATGAACCAAACCAATCAAGAGAGGGAGGATGTGATGTGTTGATGATGCTCCAAAGTGATGTGACATGATGCGTATTTATATGTGGTGGAGGAGACACGATTTGTTGTTTAGGCCGACCTGTACTTTTGTGCACATGTGGGTTTCACCTCAAAAATAATATTTTTCCTTCACTAAGTTAAATTCTTCCAAGGGCTAGTAGGGGCTTCTCTAGATGAGGAAGGCTTCCCAATGGAGGGAATTTATCCCTAAGCCGCCAAATTAATATAGCGTTGGCCACATACATCAATGAACCTATCAGTTGTTGGTATAGTGTGGGATCCACTAACTCACCTTCAAAAACACTTAACTTCTTCAAGTTCATGATCATTAGTGTAGACATAGACCTGCAATGTTGAATCCTAAACCTCCTCAATATTTCAACTGCATACTTGCCCTATCCAAGAGAAATCTCTCTTGTTTGCTACCACAAGTCCAATGCCAAAAAGTAGTGTATCATGTCGATGTCCTTCATGTTGAAATCCGAAGCAAAATCCTCCTTGAACATCCCTATGAGCTTCTTTGATCCTATCAAGAAGAGATTGTCCACATAAAATACCAAGATAAGCAGGTCATCCTCAACAAGTATATAGTACAAGTTGGGATATGCCTCACTCTTAGTGAAGCCTAAACCAAGAAGATATCCATCAATCCTAGCATGTCATGTACATAGAGCTTGCTTCAACCCATAAAGGACCTTCTTTAACCTGCATACATGGGAATCTCTCCCATACACCTAAAAGCTCTAAGGTTGCTCAATTATACCTCCTCCTTAATCACCTCGTTGAGGAAAGCAATCTTGATATCCATTTGATGTATCCTCCACCCCATCTCTAAAGAAATGGACATCATTGCTCTAATGGATGCATATCTGGCAACAAGTGCTAATGTCCCCTCATAATCCACTCCCTTCTTTTTGGGGAAGCCTCTCACCATGAACCTTGCTTCATACTTCTCGACACCGCCATTAGCTTCATGTTTGATTTTAGATCTGTTGACCACTATGTGTCAACGACCCATAGCAGTACACCCCCTTTTTTTGCAAAAGGGATAGCGCTTGATCAATGTGTTCATGTCGTACAACTATCATCATCAGTTTCACTTCCAAGATGTTATGTAAACCCTTTGTGCATGTGTGTAATGTAAATAATCTCAACAGATCCATGTTGTGTATGTAATAGCGTAGGTAAACCTACTTTTGTGGTGATGATCTACATTCCAGGTGGTCTTTTGTCTCACCGATCTGTTGTCGGATGGTCAGCAGAGTTTTCCTTTAGTCTTACGCCAAAGTTGAAATGGAATTTGTCACTGGGATCTTAGGTGAGTCCTAGTGTTCTAGATCAAGTCTATGTAAAAGTGATTTGGGAATAATCCTAACTATTTGGTTAGGTTATTTTATTACAAATTGTTTAGTCTGTTGGATTATATTTGAGTCGCAGAAATAGGTAGTCTGTGAAGGTCTTTTACAAATGGGTTTTCCCTTTTGAGATGTAAAAAATATGAAAATCATGATGTAAAGTGTCTTGAGGGTTGGAAAAATAATCTATCCATTCATAGGTTAATTAATTAAATTTTCTGGCAAAAGATTAATTAAAATTCTAAGCCAGAAATTTAATTAATTCTAGGTCCTAGGTAAATTTAAATTCTCCGAAGGAAAAATTCGTCGGTCCTTAAAAATTAAATTTTAAGAGGTCTAGGGACTAAGGTAAATTAATTATTTTGATAAATTTTAAGCCTTTGGTCTCTAGGGTTTAAGTCAAAGTCAAATTTTTGAGGAAATTAACTCAATTTTTTTATTTTTGAGTTATTTAAAATGCATTCAATTGAAAAATTAGAATTTCCTCAAGAACTTAATATTTGAACGGTCGAGATTGCTTTGACGAAGATCACTCGAACTAGCCGTTGAAGGATTTACCTTTAAATAGGAGGTCATTTGTTAGTTGATCCATCCGACCTTTCAGTCGTGTGCTAAGCGAAAAGCTTTTGTTTAAGCTTTTTTCGGATAATAAAGAAAGACTTTGGGGTTAATTTTCGCCGGTGCTTCTAAAGAGTGATTTGAGTACATGTATCTTGCACAGTCGCTAGGGTTTAAGTGATAATTTAAATTTTGAATGTAATAGCATATATCTCTATTTATCTGAATTTTATTATCATTTTCTCGCTCTATTTTGATGGCTGAATTGAGTTTTGTAGGAAAAACTTGACTTTTTTAGATCCTCGGGCATTAGGGGAAGTTTTTAGTTGGACCAACCAACTCCCAATCTGTGTTTCTGAAAAGCCCAGCTTAATTTGATACCGTGCTTATCATAAGATTTTATTGGTGATGCATGAAGGGTTTCGAGCTAAAAACCTCCTTTAAAATTTAAAAATATAAATTTTTGTGTGAAAATTTGATAAATCTGGCTGTTGAGAGCCTTAGATTATCAGATCTGGGAGCGGAGTTGGATTCACACTCTTCAAATTTGATAGATCTGCCATTTTTGTACATAGATTTGTAAATTATTTTTGGTTTTCTGACTTGGGTTTTAGTTTTATCATTGTATATATCGTTTGGGTGTTTCTTGTTGTCTTGCAGCTATAGATTTGAGCAAGAGATATGTGTAGAGTTCAGATCTAGGTCTTGGAGGGTAAGATTTGGATCTCTGGGGTTCATTAACATAATTTTCCAGGGATATTATTCAGACATTTTGCAGCCCAAGGGTTAAATTTTTATTTTTAGGTCTCGAAATTTCATGAGGGTTTCAGGCTAAATCTGAAGCATAAAAAAATATATTGACGTGGAATTCGATTTTCTGGGTTTATTTTGGGCTATTGTTGGCTGCCTAGAAATGCTCCCTAGGTTCTTCTTTCATTTGCTGCTCACTGCAAAAATTCGAATTCTTTTTAAGGAAAGGCCCACAGCTTTTTTGTTGTTGCCTGCATTCTCCATTAATCGGCGTTCTCCTTAACCCTCGCTGCTGCAACCCTCTGTTTTTCTCTGCTGCGTTCTCCCAAGCCCCCTCTTGCCATCCGCTGCTCCCCCTTCAGAGCTTCTCCTCTTCCTTGCAATTTCCATTTCTCTGCCTGCAAATCCGCAAACCCTCACTGCTGTGACTCCATTGACCCCTCCGTCCAATCCGCCACCATACATCTGATTTTGCAGCTTCAAATGCTGACTGAAAACCTTGTCCACGTCCCTTTCTCCTCACGCAGTCTACACCCGAGGATCTCTTTCATCCGTTGCTCTTTGTATTTTCTTGCTCCCTCCATTCCTGTGCTAAACCCTCCATCATTACGCTGCCATCGAAACCACGACTCTGTCTCCACCTTTGAGCTCTTCTCCCTTGGTCGCACTCCTTCCTCGAGCATCTTCCGCCGTCGGACTCACCTGCAAACAAAACTCAAAACACGTTCGACTTTTTTTTTTTTTATGTTGGGTTTCATTTGTTTATATTGTTTAGTCTTTATGTTAGAGTTTAGGTCGGTCATTTTTATTTTTTAAAAAAAGAAATCCGATTTTGTTAAATGAGAATTTAGATTCATTTTTATCCATTTTTTTAAAATTCGATCTTTGTTTTGGCTTTGATTTTTTTAATTTTTTGATTTGATTTAGTTTCACATTTTTCGATTTTCTATGATTTTGATTTAAAAATATTAAAAAATTCTAAAAGGTTTTAAAAATTTTAAAAAATCTAAAAATTTAAAAAATCCATAACATCAAAAAATTCTAAAAAGTTAAAAAATAAATTATTATTATTATTATTATTATATTTTTTTTAAATCTAAAACATTTAAAATTCCGATGACTAAGGAATTAAATTAAAAGAGGATTTGCACTTTCACATTAAAAATTTTAATGTGGCCTATGGCCCATTAAAATTTCAATTTATTAACCCTTTTGATTTACTTTGTCATATTAAAAGATTTTAATTTCTTCATTTACCACATTTAATTAATTTCCTAAGGAACAATTGAATTGATTACATAAATTTCCTTGGTGTCATTTTGTGGTAATATTTCTCTATTGTCAAGTGCGATTAATGTTTCAAAAAATTATATTGGCGATAGGAGGAAGTTAATTAATTCTAGATCTAGGTCATTAATGAAAATTATTTTAAATCTAGAATCTCTTGCATATTGCAGTTTTGGGCGTTTACATTGATCATTCATGATTGTCACTATTCGTCACATATTGGAAAATTGTTCTGGATAACTTGTTTTTACTTAATCTACGGTTAATTGAACATAAAGGCACTGGTCTATAATCATTTCTATCTTGTGGTCGTGTCTTGGTTACATTAGCGTTTAATCTATTCATCTGAGTTAATCAAGACTCATTTACATTCGTCAAGTTGTCCATCTTTAAGTCTCCTAGAGCCTGTGTTCCACAGGCTGTTCTCATTCATTCCCTTAGAGACTACCCACCTTGACTTGTCTAGGAGAGAGTCTAAACGGAGTGAGTAATGACTAGAGTGAACCCTTACTTCGAGCGTTGTCGTGGTGCCTAGACACTTTGTGTGACAACAAGATCCATCAAGAAATGACCACAGACTTTCCCTTTGGTCTCGACACTACATCCCATGCATCATTGCTCATGACGCAACTATACTCCTCTATCATGGCATCCCTCTAGAACTGTTCATTTATAGCCTCCTCAAAGGTGGAAGGATCAAACTCACTAACGCTTCTCGACATTGGAAAATGAATGGAAAATCTGGTAGGTGGTCTATTCTGCTCGAAAGTGTTGCGAGGAGTCTCCACATGCTCCTCAACATCTCTCAAGGTCTTCTTGACCCATCTCGACCTCCTTCTAGTAGAGCTCGAAGGAACATCCAACTCATCCTCTTGATCTACTGACTGTGTGCCTATAGTTGGTGTTGTTTGTCCCTTTAACCTTAGGAGCTACTTGCTCCCGCTCCTCTACCACTGCTGGATCCTTCTCATGAGTTCTCCCAAGGGTCCTACCCTCATCAAATCTGACACCTTGACTCAAGATCACCTTTCTCTATCCTGAAATGTAGACTCCGTAGGCCTTTGAGACCTCATTGTAGCCCACAAATAAACCCCTTTAGGACAAGGCTCTGGCTTAGTCCTTTTGTCCGTGGGAATGTGAACATAAACTGGACTATCGAAGATGCGCAAATCACCCACTCACTTTTGTAAACAACTCCTTAGGAGTCACATCCTCTAATATCCTGTGAGGACTCTTGTTTCACACGTACACAGTTGTATTGCATGTCTCCGCCCATAGAAACATAGGCAATTCTCGTGATGGTTCTAGAAAGGCAAGAGACTAAGGCGAAGTTTTTCTCAAACTTCTTAGCCATCTCCATTTGTGCAGTAGCTACTATAATAGTTTTTCTGCTAAACTTGGCAACTAGGGCCAAACTCCACATGTGTCATCTCATTTATGACAATTGATATTTTTCTTGGATTCCTCTCTCCGAGAGGTGTAGGATTGATCTAAAGTTCATCCGATTCTGACATGTACAAACGAAGATATGAATTTATTTATATTATGGAAAAATTGTCAAAGTCGGCCAGCAAACTCATGTAGGCTCAGAAGCCAAACAATCACGTCTATTCATCCTCAACATTAGCCTATAAATACATGATGCCTCATCCTCATTTGGACATCGCTCATCTTCACACATCTCTCTCTCTCCTCATCTGATTGGGTATAGATATCTGGGCTTCTCTCTCTCTCTCTCTCCGCACGTGTGAAGGAAAGGTTGTTTTCTTGTTGCCCTGCATTGACCATATTTGACCGAAAACTTCAGGAGGTTGTTTTGACCAAGCGTTGACCATCTTTGACTGCGATTTTGTATGAGGAATTTCTATTTGGGTAGGCCGCAATTCTGGGCACGAAAACCGAGGCTATTTGACTCCTGCGTTGACTAGCGTTGACTATTCTAGGGCTGGCCGCAGGGTTGACTTTTGTTGACCAGTTTTGACTAGAATTTTTCAGATTGTTTTGAGGGTTGTTTCATCTTGCTGTTTGGAGGCCGAAGTTGACTGAAGTTGACCGAATCTTTGAGGGTCAAATCTGCCCTATTGACTAGCGTTGACTTTTCTGGTTAGGGCTCTTTTGCTGCTGTTATAAATTATCAAAATTTGTAAATTGTACTATCTCTCTCTGCTGAACTATTGAAGACTAAAAGAAGAATTGATCAAGGGTTTCCCCACTTTGGGGTTTATCCTTGGCTGGTGCCACATCTTGTGTTCTCTTGTCTTGGCTTGTCGTCTACTATTTATGTTTATGTTCTATCAACATTCTACTTACATGTTTATGTGATTGCTAAACTGTAAATTGATATTGGGCTAATAAAGAAATTGAAGTAAAATTGCTCTAAAGCATAGAACATACCATTGTTGCCTAAAATTAACATGGTATCAGAGCTGAGGTGAAGACAAAGCCCAAGCAAGAGTGAAAGAGCAATCACCAAAGACAGTTGGACAAAGACAAAAGACTCAATGGGTTCCTCATCCTACTTTCCGGCTGAAGACAAGCTCCATGATAAATCTGACTATCATGGATGGAAGATGTTTCTCGATTTAACCTTGGAAGAGAAGGAACCGATGGATTATGTGTAGGGTAAAATCCCTGAGCCTGCTTCAAATGCACTGGTTGCTGCGAAGACCAAGTATAATAAGGCTGAAGTCAAAGCGAAGAAGATTATTCAGGATTCCATTGACAAGCATCTGGTGGCCTATATCTCCGAATTGAAGACCTCCAAGGAGATATACAACAGGTTTGTCGGCATGTTCAAGGTTAGTAATGCTAATGAAATTCTCTTTCTCGAGAATAAGTTGAAGGATATTAAGAAGGGCAAGGACAAGGACATTCAATCCTATTTCTTGAGGATTATTGAAATCAAGAATGATCTACTCTCGATTGGAGAAGTCATTCCTGACAGGGAACTTACTCTCACCACCCTTGGAGGTCTCCCACCTGAGTGGTATGTATTTAGAACCACTATACTCAACAATGTTCGAATTCCAGGGTTTGAAGAATTGATCTCGAGATGCATTCAAGAAGAAACAAGAATGGTGGAGCAAGAAATGCCTTCTAATAGAAGCAACCCCACTGCATTATCCGCTCATGCCAAAAGGAAGAACAATGCAGATTCAAAGAAGAAAAGTCAAGGAAGATTGGGATTCAAAAGTGGAGGGAAGGGAAGATGCTTTGTTTGCAATAAGTGTGGCCACTATGCAAGGGATTGTCCTAATAAAAGGGACACACCTCGAGATGATGACTATCATAACAACTACAGGGGCAACTTCAACAACAACAACAACAATCAAAGGAATGGCAGGTCCAATGGCAAAAGGAATGCGGGACATCAAGGAAATGGTCGACCCTCCAAGAAATCAAGGAACTCCAGGTATGATGAATCCAATGTTGTTAACGATAAGCAAAAAGAGTACTATCTTATATTGGCCCTCTCTACTGCCTCTCCTCTGGACAGTTTGGGAAATTGGTTGATTGATGGTAGTGCCTTAAGGAACTTCACCGGATTCAAGGAAGCCCTCTCTAATCTGATAGAAAAGGAGACAGACTTGGAGATCATCCTTGGAGACGATGCCACCTATCCCGTGAAGGGAGTAGGGAATGTTACCCTTCATTTGAATCAAGGTAAAACTATTCATTTGCAAGAAGTACTATATGTATCCGATCTCAAGAAGAACCCGGTGTCCATTTCAGCAATGGAAGATAAAGGATTCAAGGTGGCTTTTATCAATGGAAATGTACGTGTTTGGAAAAGAAATTTCAAGGATGCTTTTACTCTTGGGTCCAGGGTTGACAATTTGTATCAAGTTGGAGGAAGTCCAATGGGAGCCATGTCTTGCAACACATCTCTACAATCTGAGCTATGGCACCGGAGGTTCTCCATCTTCATTATAAGGGCCTACCCGATGTGAGACAGATGATGACAGGTATGCCAAAGTTAGAATCTAATGAATTCCAAGATTATTGCAGAGACGCTGGCATTAAGAGGGAGACTACAACGCCATACACTCCCAAGCAGAATGGTGTGGCTGAAAGGAAGAATTGCTTTATTGTAGAAGTTGTCCGTGCCATGCTTCATGATCAAGTCCTTTCGAAATTTCTATGGGGTGAAGCTGCAAATACTGCCGTGAATGTTCAAAATTGATGCCCTCATCAAGCATTGGACCCCAAGACTCCTAAAGAAATGTTCACTTGTAAGAAACCCGATGTCTCTCATTTTAGAATTTTTGGAAGCCCCGTATATTTTCATGTGCCGAAAGAGAAAAGAAGCAAATTGGGTGCATCTGGGAAGAAATGAATCTTTGTGGGCTATAGTGAAAATTCTAAGTGATATAGAATTTATGTGGCTGGTAAAAAGGAAGTTGAGATATGTCATAATGTCACCTTCGACGAAGATATGGCCCTCAGGAAGGACAAAGAAGCTAACACAGAAAATCAGGGTGAAAAAGAGGATGAAACGATGCCTGATGTTGATGAACCTATGGATCCTATTGATCCACTCCCTCATGAGCCTTCCTCCTCCAAGAGGAGACCCTCATGGCTTAGGGAGACTCTCGAAGATGCTGAGAGGCACATTGCTGTAGGAATTTACAGGGTAAGTTCCTCAGAAAGAATACCAAAAGGACACCGCTCACAACCAGATCACAGATCAATACACCAGTATTTTTGACGTGGTTAAAACCCTCAAAGAGGGAAACAGTCCACGGCTTGTCCCAACGTGGGTACTACAGGCAATTTATTAATCAAAGAATGAAAATTTATATAAGCTTCTCTCATGCACGGATTACCCGAACAATGACCCTCCATGCGCTTTAAATAGAACTCATGGACCAATCGGGTGTCAAGCCACGGATCAAGTGTCGGTAATACCGAGGAGAGAATGAACCGTCAGATCACTACATATCGTGACCGTCGGATTGTAAGTTACAAAATGTACAATGGTAAAGAAACATACTTTACCTAACTCTATACCTAACTCTATACTAGACCAAGTTGAACTTAACTATTTCCTATGTGTCGGAATATCCTAACATCCCCCCTTAAGAACAACTTGGGATAGGATTGAAGGATTTACAAATATGACACAATAGGAGAAGGAAGGAGGCACTAGAGCCTATCCCCCCTTAGTGACAACTTCCTGAACTCCAAGCATATATCGAAGTTTAGTGAACTTCGCCTCTGTGAGAGCCTTTGTGAAGATGTCTGCAACCTGATCATCTGTTGAACAATATTGCACTTCAAGAACATGGTCATGAATGAGCTTTCTGATGAAGTGCATGTGTAGTTCAATGTGTTTGTTGCGCTGATGCTGGACTGGATCTTTGCATAGCTGAATGGCACTTTGATTATCACACCAAAGTGTGGTTGGATGCTGCTGCTCAAAGCCAAACTCTGATAGGATCTGACGAAGCCACAAGGCTTCCTTACTAGCTTCCACGGCACCACGATACTCTGCTTCTGCTGACGAAAGAGAAATGGCAGCTTGTTTCTTACAAGCCCATGTAATAGGTCCTGAACCAAGAGTGAAGACATAACCGGCGGTAGACTTCCGATCATCAGGGTCACCAGCCCAATCAGAATCAGTGAAACCAACTAACAGAGGAGCTGCTTTGGCACTGTAATGAATCCCAAACTGTACTGTACCTCGAACATAACGAAGTATTCTTTTAGCTGCTTTCCAATGACTTTCACAGGGGTTTTGCATAAAACGAGCAACAAGGCCAACAACAAAGGAAAGATCAGGACGAGTATGGGTTAAATACAAGAGTTTTCCTACAAGTTGACGGTATAAGGTAGCATCAACTTCAGGAGAAGTACAAGAGACTGAAAGTTTGACTCCAGACTGAAAGGGAGAAGGGGCTGGCTTACAGTCTTCCATGTGAAAATGACGAAGAATATCACAAGCATACTTGGACTGGGAAAGGAAAATACCCTCCTTGGATTGCAAGACTTGAAGACCGAGAAAATAGTGTAAGTGTCCTAAGTCTGTCATTTCAAATTTCTTTTTAAGGCTGGACTTCACATGGTTTATAAGGTTGGGATCACTACCAGTAAGAATAAGATCATCAACATAAAGAACAAGGATGATAAGAGAGTTGCCCACTTTCTTGGTGTAGACAGTATTGTCAGAATGACACCTAGAAAAGCCAGATTCTAAAAGAAAGCTATCCATTTTGGCATACCAAGCCCGAGGAGCTTGCTTGAGGCCATAAAGGGATTTCTTAAGTCGACAAACAAGGCTGGAGTTTGTTTGTATGAAGCCAATGGGTTGTTCCATATAGATTTCTTCCTGCAAGTCCCCATGCAAGAAGGCAGATTTAACATCCATCTGATGGACTTCCCATTTTAAAGAGGCAGCAAGGGAAAGAACAAGGCGGATAGAGTTCATTTTGGCAACAGGGGAGAAGGTTTCAGTGTAGTCAATGCCTTCAACCTGTGAAAAGCCCTTAGCAACGAGACGAGCTTTATGTTTATCAACTTTCCCATCTGGTCCATACTTGGTTCTGTAAACCCATTTACATCTAACAAGTTTGCGTCCCTTTGGTAGAGGAACAAGATCCCATGTATCATTTGTCATCAATGAATGATATTCTTCATTCATAGCTGCTTCCCAATGTGGATGGCCTGAAGCTTCTGCAAAAGTGTCAAGATCATGATTTACTGGAGCTTGAGCCAGTAAAGAAGAGGCTCTTTCAAACTGAGAACGTGTACGTCGCTGATCTGTAGGATCACCGGCAAGATCACCTGCTGCATCCCGAGTAGCACGGACCCATCTTGGAAGTTGAGGATCCTGAGAAGGTGGGGGAGGATTATCATCCTCGCTTTCATCATCTGAAGAAGAAATGTTTTCAAAAGTAGAAGAGATAGGAAGAGGTGGCACATCCGCCGGACTAGGCTCGCAGGCCGATTTATTTTCATCAAATTTTACATCTCTTCTAATGATAACATTTTTGGACTTAAATGGAATAAGTCTATAACCTTTTACATCTTCAGAATATCCAACAAAAGTACATTTCTCACTCTTAGGTTCTAAAGCTTTATGCTTTTCATCTGGAATATGGGCCCATGCTTCACTTCCAAACACACGAAAGTGACTTACATCTGGTTTAATGGAACTCCAAGCTTCTTCTGGAGTGATATTCTCTAGAACCTTAGTAGGAGTGCGATTGATTATATAATTTGCACAATTAATTGCTTCGGCCCAAAAACTAAGACTGAGTCCTTTAGATTGCAGCATACAATTAGCCATTTCCTTTAAGGTGTGATTTTTCCTTTCAGCTACACCATTTTGTTGTGGAGTGTATGGAACAGTATGTTGCATTTGAATTCCATTTTCGGTGCAAAAGTTGATGAATGTGTTTTTTAACATATTCTCCACCATTATCAGTTCTTAGCTTAAGAATTTGATGTCCAGATTGTTTTTCAACAAAGGCTTTGAAGGCCAAAAATGTGTTAAATACTTCGCTCTTGAGTTTTAAGAAGTATACCCAAGTGCGTCTGGAGAAATCATTAATGAAAGTTAAGAAGTACTTGCAGCCAGAGAATGAAGCAACAGGAAGAGGACCACATAAATCACTGTGCACAAGCTGTAAAGGGGCTGAGGCGTGCCAAGAGGCACGTTTGTCAAAACTGTCCCGATGATGTTTTCCGAGTACACATCCAGAACAAACACCATCTCTGCAAGATACCATAGGAAGACCTGTCACCATATTTTCTTTACATAGATGCTGAAGGGAGCGATAGTTTAAGTGACCAAATCGCTCATGCCAAAGTTTGCTCACTTCATCATTATGAGCAACAAATACTGAGGGAAGATTTGATGACCCAAAGTTGTGAAACTTATACAACCTTGTGGAATCATCAGCAAGACCAGTAGCTAGAATCTGTTTAGGATCTTTTAGATCCTTGATTACAACATCATGAGGTGAAAATTCAACAATTTTACCTTCACCTGAATGAGTTATCTGATAGACAGATAGAAGGTTGCAGGATAAGGTTGGAACACATAATACATCATTAAACTGACCATTGTCTAGATGAACAGTTCCAGTCCCTACAACATTAAGAGATCTATCATCACCAACATATATATTTTTGGTGTTACAATCATTTAAAGAAGAAAACATGGCTTGGTTTTTGGCCATGTGATAAGAGGCTCCAGAATCAATGAGCCACTCATGAGAATGAGAAGAAGAAGAAGATACATTTAATGCATAACCAAACTGAGATGATTGACAACGACATGCAGAAAGTGCCATTCCGGAAGTTGAAGTTGAAGTAGGCTCCACATGGATGTTATGTTTCTTCATTGCGGCTTCCAAGGCTTCCATCTTCTTAAAGCATTTAGATTCTAAGTGGCCATCTCGATTACAAAAGTTACAATGTCTATCAGTCTTCTTCCATTTGTTTTTATTGGTCTTATCATTTTGCTGAAATGATCTTTCATTTTGAGGCTGAGTTGGTTTAGGACCATTCTTTTGAGGATATGACTTCTTAGGATTCTTTGAATTTGGTTGCTGCTGGGCGGCTAACGCTTTCATGGAAGAGTTTCCAAGATTAAGAAGACCAAGGTGTAAGAGTTTTTCTTGTTCTCTTATTAAGGAATCACAAAAGGAGTCAAAGGAAGGGGCCTTGTAGTCTTTTTTTTGACAAATGAAAGCTTCCCTTGTAGAATGGAAAGTGGAAACAAATACAGAGTAGGCTGGTCCCAACTTAGTAAGGATGGAATAAATAAGGTTACCATCTTCTTTCTTAACTTTAACACCTTCCAAGAGATATCTAAGGGTCTTGAATTTGGACAAGAAATCTTCAATGCAAGAAAAATTATTAGGATCCAAAATAAGCAACTCATTTTCAAGTTGATGGGCTCTAATTTCATTTTTAATCCCAAACACTTTAGCGAGTTTTTCTAATGCTTCATGAGGAGTCTCAAGTTCTGCAATGTGGAATCTAAGATCAGGAGAAATAGACATCCCTATCAAACCACGTGCTTGATCTTGTCTATTTTCCCATTTTGCAGCCTTGTCTTCATCTTTTGGTTTCTTCTCTTGGTCTGTGGCTATTCTGAAGAGACCTTTACTTCTAAGTAAATCTTCCATGTAGGCTACCCATTGGAAGTAGTTAGTGCTGTCAAGAATGACTTGGCATGGACTTTCCATTTTTTTTTTTTTTAAACTGAAGCTGAAGATGCTGAAAGTAAGTGTTCCAATGGATAGATCTCGAAAAAATAGGCGGTTTTAAAAAAACGGCTCTGAAAAAGGCTTTCGGATGAAGAAGTTATGGCTTTTTGAAAAAAAATTGTTGACGTTGCCGGCAAAGTGCACGAATGTGCGGGAATGAAAAAATCTGCCCCCACAAAATGGAGATTTGAACCCAAGACCTCTACTCTCTTAAAATAGCTTTGAACCAATTGATCTATACAAAAAATTTGTGAGAGAGAGAGAGAGAGAGAGGGGGGGGGGCCTTGGTTTGCGTGCTTGCCTTGAGAAAGCTCTTTTTCCCTACAAAACACAAAACACAAAACCCAACACGAATATGCAAAGAAAAACGAACCTTGCGGCTCGAAGTTAGCTTTAGCCAAAAAACTAGAAATTTAAAAAAAAAAATCTCAAAGTTAGCTTTAGCCGAAAAATTAAATATTTTTCTCAATGTTTCTGATTTTCCGAGATCACACTAAGGTGCAGGGAAAAGAGCATACGCATGAGAAAAATCCTTCCTTTCTGTTTCTAATTTGCCCAGATCGCACAGAGTCGCAGGGCAAAGAGCATACGCAGAAATGAAAGGTATAGATCCGGTTAAAAAAAGGGCTAAATAAACCGAAACCGAAATAAACAGAGAGAAAATAACAGTAAACTGCAAAAAACACTGTATACCTCCCGATCTGAAAAATGACGCAGCTAGGGCTACCGGAAACCTTTTCGCGTGAAACGAAAGGGGTTCCTCACTTGAACAGATGCTCCGAACGCAACAGAGCAGCCCTCTCGGCCCGAAAGCAGTCAGAAACAGCAGATCTAGGAAACGACAGCCGCATGCAGTTCTACCGGCTTCAGATTTGGATCACCAACGGACACGGCCCTCAAATAGCTCTGATACCATGTAGGAATTTACAGGGTAAGTTCCTCAGAAAGAATACCAAAAGGACACCGCTCACAACCAGATCACAGATCAATACACCAGTATTTTTGACGTGGTTAAAACCCTCAAAGAGGGAAACAGTGCACGGGCTGTCCCAACGTGGGTACTATAGGCAATTTATTAATCAAAGAATGAAAATTTACATAAGCTTCTCTCATGCACGGATTACCCGAACAATGACCCTCCATGCGCTTTAAATAGAACTCATGGACCAATCGGGTGTCAAGCCACGGATCAAGTGTCGGTAATACCGAGGAGAGAATGAACCGTCGGATCACTACATATCGTGACCGTCGGATTGTAAGTTACAAAATGTACAACGGTAAAGAAACACACTTTACCTAACTCTATACTAGACCAAGTTGAACTTAACTATTTCCTATGTGTCGGAATATCCTAACAATTGCACCAAGGGGGACTTTCCGTGAATGCAAGAAGCTGAACAGGTAGCAAGGATATTTGACCGCCATGAGCACTATCATTCAAAATGAGGCTTCATCATTCGAAGAAGCCGTGAAGCAACAAGTATGGAAGGATGCTATGAATGAAGAATATGAGTCAATTATGAAGAATGATGTCTGGGATGTGGTTCGTAGACCCTAGGACAAATTGGTTGTCACTTCTAAGTGGCGCTACAAAATCAAGCATGGAGCCAATGGAAGTGCAGAAAAGTTCAAGGCTCACTTTGTTGCTCGAGGCTTCTCTCAAAAGGAAGGTGTAGATTACAATGAGATATTTGCACCTGTTGCCCAATACACCACCATCCACTCGATCATAGCCCTTGTTGCCTCGCAAGGATGGAACCTGCATCAGATGGATGTCAAGACTGCTTTCTTGCATGGTTCAATCAAAGAGGAAGTCTATGTGGAACAACTCGAGGGTTTTGAAGTTCATAATCAGGAATCTCATGTATGCATGTTGAGGAAAGCTCTCTATGGATTGAAGCAAGCACCCTGGGCTTGGTATGAGAGGATCGATAACTATTTGATGAAGCTGGGATTCACTAGAAGTGAAGTCGATCCGAACCTTTACTTTAAGATTGAAAATGATAAACCTCTCATTCTGGTACTTTATGTGGACGCTCTCTTTCTGATAGGTGTAGACCCTCTCATTCACAAATGTAAGAGGGAGTTGGCTTCTAAATTTGAGATGAAGGACCTAGGACCGATGCACTATTTCCTAGGGTTGGAGGTCTAGGAAAAGCCAGGCGAAAATTTTCTCTCTCAAAGAAAATATGTTGTGAAGATATTGGAAAGATCTGGGATGGTGGACTAGAAGCCTGTGACTATTCCGATGGAACTTAACTTTAAGAATTATGTGGTAGTGCTGCTGGACCTGAATTGGGAAATGCTTCTGGGTATCGTCAACTCATAGGAGCACTGATGTTCTTGGTGAACTCCCGTCTGAACATATGTTTTTTAGTTAACACATTGAGCCAGTGCATGGTTGAGCCTCATCATATACATTGGATTTCCGCTAAGAATCTTCTGAGATATCTTCTGGGCACAATCACTCATGGACTGAGATACACTGCGGGAAATGTGAGGTTGTATGGTTATTCTGATGTTGATTGGGCTGGCAGTGTGGTGGATCACAATAGCACTTATGGATGCTATTTTTCTTTGGGTTCTGCTTCGATATCCTAGATGAGTAGGAAGTAGAAATCAGTTGCCTTGAGCACTGCCGAGGCCGAATACATAGCTGCTAGTATGGCCTCCTATGAAGCTGTTTGGTTGAGGAAGCTCTTCAGTGAGCTACTTGGACATGTGCTGGATACCACCGTGATCCTCTGCGACAACCAGAGTGGGATTCGATTATCAGAGAATTTCGTGTTTCATGATTGCTCCAAGTATATAGATATCAAGTACCACTTTATCCGGGATATGGTACAACGAGGAGCAATAAGGCTCCATCACATTGGGACTGATGAGCAGGTCGCCGATATTCTGACAAAGCCCTTGGGGAAGGTCAAATTCTTGGCCTTCCGAGAACGACTTGGAGTTGTGGAGAGACCCTCTTATGAGGGTCCTGTATGAGATGGACATTGAGCTCTGGGAGCTCCGGGGGGCTTGTGGTAGTTCTTGGAGCGGTGAGAAACCATAGGGTGAGTGGTTCAACCTTCCCCTAGTGGTTTGTTGTGTATAGGGTGAGTGGTTCATCCTTCCCTTGTGATACTCCTTGGCGACATGTGAGCAGGACGAGTGGTTCATCCTTCTCCTGCCGAGACATCCTACCCATGCAGTCTAGGACTCATGGGAAGCACCCCTCATCTGGCCAAGGAGTAAGGAAATGAGGATATGGACCATAGTACTACCGATAGACGCATTGTGTACTATCATACTCCCTATGCTAGGATGTTCGATATTGATCTGGAATCAATGGGAACTGACTTCGAGTCAGTAAGAGTGGTATGAGACACTCTCTTTTGATTGGAACAGACTTTGGGTCAGTAAGAGTGGTATGAAACACTCTCTTTTGATTGGAACTGACTTCGGGCCAGTGAAAGTGGTATGAGACACTCTCTTTTGATTGGGATGGACTTCGGGTCAGTAGAGAATGGTATGATACATTCTCGATCACTTCTTCTTCTTCATAGTTCAGCAAAGCAGTGCATGGATGACAGAGATAGTACAGATTGGCAGATGGATTAGTAGATGGAGTTCTCCCTAGTTGAGAGGGAGTGTTAAAATTAGCAACTAGGGCCAAACTCCACATCTAAGAAACCTAACATGTGGATTCAGGATTCGTCAGATACGGGGATTTGAGTGTCGGATTCAGACACGTTGACCCCCCGGAACAGGACACATTCAGATACGTTATATATATATATATATATATATATATATATATAAAAATTAGATATTTCTTACAAAAATTCTCATTAATGATACAAATTCATTGATTTCAACATAGATCTTCATCTAGATGTAAGTTTTGTCGTTTACAAAGTAAGTTAGTAACATTATAGCATGCATAGTACATACAAAATTCAAATACATGTCACATAAATGATAAATCATAATACATATTCAATTCATCAATGATCCAATAGGAGAAAGACAAGATAGTAAGATAAAGACACTGACAGCTGTAGTTTTCTCATTAAGTCATCAAAATCAAAATGTGTTACATAGGTAGTGCAATGCCAATGGAAAATAGAAATAGAAAATACAAAACAACTACAAGTATACAAGCCTCAAGGCAATAGGTAGCCCATGACTCATGAGTCATCAATCCTCATAGTCATCATCAAAATCAACATCACTATCCTCATCATCATGGTCACCACTGCTCTCCTCTGCATCCTCCTCCTCCCTTGTATCCAAAGTCGTCTCTGCATCTGCTGGTGTGGAGGATGACCCCTCTACAGTATCACCATCATCAAATCTAACAGGCTCTAGCACTAGATCATTGAGATCCATGTTGGCCAATGCGAACTCAACACTGTTGTCTAGACCCATATCATCAGGAAAGACATCCCACATCTTTGTCTTTCCCTTCAACCCCCCTTCCCTCTGCCTGTAAATAAGACAAAGGTTGGTGTGCACATACACCATTGTCTCTGCCCTGGATTGCTCAAGCTTGCTCTTCTTAACACTATACAAATTCCCATATGTGCTCCAATTCCTCTCGCAACAAGAGAATGGCGTTACCTGAGAGAGGAGCCTCATGGCTAACTGTTGTAGATGATGGGTTGTTGCTCCATGATTTGCTCACTAAGAATAGGGCTTCTTAGCCCCCCTGACTCTAATCACATCATATCCTGCGAATCGACCAATGCCAGTGGAAAACTCTGCAAAGGCATCCTCCACCTCATCAAGCAATGCTCTATCCTGAAAAACCAGTGAAACAGGACTCGCCGATTCTGGCGATTAATCGCGAGTATGACTCGGCTCGTTGGCAAAAAGATCCGGTTCGAAACTTTTCGGGTCAACTCGCGTTGACCGAGTCCCGCCAATTTTGCATAGGGTTTTCGGCTCCGGTTTGTGACTGACGCGTTTATAACGTGCGTCGTGAACGGTTTAACGGGCGTAACTGGTGTTTCTGGCATCTGCGGCAAGGATATTCTGGTGATACCGTGATTCACAGTCCCGACTCCGTCTTCAGTTGACAGACTCGACACTCGACACCGCAGCATTCGAAGCCAGTAAAATATAAAAGGTCTCTTTAATGTTTCTAAGCCCATCAATTAGGTTTATGAGTTCGTCTAAATATCGATTAATTTCTAAACTTTGGATTTGGATCAATATTTTGTCCCATATGAATGGAATAAAATCAGGGTATAGAATAAAAACGAGTTAAGCGACAATGATGCTGTCCTCAGTTTTGCCTCAGCCACGTTTGGGCCCGTTGCTAAAGACTACTCTCGAGACAATTCTTTAAATTAGAAGGGAAACCGTGAATCTGTTCGTCTCATCCGAATTACCGTAACGCGTATGGTAAAAATGAAAAGAGCTTTGGCATGACAAGGTACTATTTAGAATAGATCAATAGGGCTAGGGAATACAGAAAATATTGTGATTGCCACATGCTCTAGTTATTTTTTCAATATTTTTTGGAAGATATGATCACTTTTCAAATTCATGAAAAATACAATCACTTTTCATATTATTGGCAATTAAATATATGTTAATGTCTTCTCTATCGAACACCGCCAATTTCTTGAGTCATTATTTAAATTGAGAAATATAAGAAGAAGAAAAGATCCCAAAACTCATCAAGCATGGGTTGATGTCTATATGCCACAATCGAAGCTATAAAACTAGAATCCAATATATTATTGGACTACCCATAATGTATTCAAGAAGGGAACCTAACATAGAAAATATGGGCAAAGTAACTGTCAGAATGATACCTAGTTTTATGCCTATTCATATCACAAAAAAGTGAGTATGGCTAATATGAGTAGTGGTGGTTCAACAAATACACTAAATACAAGATGCATCATTCACAACTATCATCACATTAGCACTTGGGTTGGGTCGAACAGTAATCATGAAAGCCTCCTACTCAAGACTCAGTGCTTTGGATCATGTGTGGACTCATAACATATATGAGATACTTATTTATTCATGATATTTTGGACATCTATTGATATTATGCATTGTTTGGACATACCTTTACCCAATATTAATGAAAAATGGTTTTTTTAATTCAATATATGTGTATATTTTTATTTAATGAATTCAACGATTTTTTCCCGATTTTTTCCCAATCTGATTAAAACTCTTCGCTCTTTTGCCTCGCCGATTTATTGCCGATTCCGAGTCTGGTAACATTGTGAAAAACCCGCTTGAATGCATCTTTCATCCCCTATGAGATTTCACCATCCATGTGAGGAGGGAATCTGCGGGAAGGTCCACCATTCAGCCACTCATGGCTGTAGTATTTTGGGTTCAATGAGTGAGACAAACAATGTAAAGGTGTGCAATTCTTGTCCCATCTGCTGACAAAAATATTCTGTATAGTACCAAAGAAGGCCTCTGGTGATGTCTCTTATTCGGGGCACTCACTCTGTAGAATAATGCTCCTCACAGACTCAATCATAGAATCCCATCCCTCATAAACCTCTGTTAGGACGGGTTTGTCTGTATCTGCAAATCAAAGCAAAGAAATGATAGGGTCCATGATCTGAATAATTAGATCTACCCTCTCCCACCAAGCATCATCTAGCACTGTGGCCTTCGCTCTTTTAGAGGCTACTTGATCTGTCTTTCTCCAAAAAGACCAAAACTCTGAAATAACCATGGCCCCAAGAGCGATCTTGACCTCCGTCAACCTCTTCAACATTATGAATGAAGAGGCAAACCATGTATCCGCAATCTTCAACAATGATAGATTGTTGTACTCCTTGTAGATAGTGAGGGCATTTGTATGATTTTGTACAAAGTTACGGCTATGCCGTGCATCGTCAATAAGGTTACCAATCCAAAGCACATTAGAAGCAATGGATTTCAGTGCTAAGTTCAATGAATGGACAATGCAAGGTGTCCAAAACACTTGTCGATATTTAGCTTCCACAATCATGCCAACAACCTTGCGAACATGTGCATTATTTGTAATGATTTGCACACAAGAATCAACACCTACATCTTCAATAACTTTAATAAACAACTCACCCATATATTGTGCATTCTTATATTTTCCAAGTGTATCCACTGCTTTCAAGAAAACTGGCCCATTCAAGGAAGACATGATGAAGTTGATGAGTGGGTGCTGTGCTGGATCTGTCCATCCATCTGAAACAATGCTAAGCCCAAATGCTGGCCATGATGCTTTAATAGTTTCAAGCATTCTTTGCACCTCTTTTTTTGCCTTCGTCAACAATGTGGTTCTAAGCTTCTCTGAACCAGGAGGCACATACCATGATGGAACCCCGTGAGTTAGAGCTTGGCACATCTCAATAAATAGAGGTGAGCGTGCAACATTAAAGGATATGAAGCTTCGATAGAAAAAAGGGCAATGGTGAGATCAAGCTCTTCCCGTTTTTCTTTTTGAAAAATCTTGTCCACTGGACCAAGTGAAATTGCTTTTCTTTTTGCTGCTTGTCCGCCACTAGAACTCTCAAATGGAAATTTGTTGTTACCTTTCCTAAAAAATGGAAGGGAGTCATCATTCTTGGTTTTTTATTTATTTTGCAACCGCATTTGCCATACCAATAGTGAACTCTTTTTCCATTTTTTTCCTTTTTTGTAAAGGAACTTCTGTACAAGTTCCAACTCCACAATCTGGTAAAGCCAACAAATGGCCTTTCACATGAAAATATGTGCTTGTGAAAGTACTGTGGCAAAAGTTGCATCTCCAATTCACATTGCCTCCTCCCTTCACCTTGTTGCTTGGCCCATCGTCTCTTGTGACATATTTCCATAAGGGATATTTCTCAATGTTACCTTTAGGAGGAAGTCTTCCCTCAAAATTACTTGCAGCCGACTCTGATGAAATTGGAGGAGGAGGGACATCTCCAATGGGGACATTCTTCCCCTTCCTTTGCCCCCTACTTGCTACCCTTGATTGAGCCATGAATACTGTAAAAAAAATAAATAAAACATGCACAAATTTGTAAAAGAAATGCATATACATATTGCTGTAATACAAATGCAAAAAAATAAAGAGGAAATGCACTTACCTGTTGCTTGAATCTCCTTGAAAACACTCCAAACCCTTGGCTCCTTGCTCCAAACTCCTCACAACCAACCCACAACTCAACTATTGCAAAAGAAATGATAGCAAATGATGAAAAAAGAGTCATTTTCGCCCTTTATTGATCGCGTGGGTCCCAGTTTTCTAGATTCGTGTCTGAATTTCTGGACACGATGTGTCCGATCGGAACACGATCCAGATTTGATCGTGTCCCAATCGGACATGACGTGTCACAAAATCCAGACACGATTTAGGTCGAATCGTATCAGATTTGACGAATTTGAACATGTGGCGCTCTAAGAGCGAATTCGGTTTTAGAGCTCCACATGGGTCATCTCATTTATGACAGCTGATATTTTTCTTGAATTCCTCTCTCTGAGAGGTGTAGGATTGATCTAAAGATCATCTGATTCTGAGATGTACAAATGAAGATATGAATTTATTTATATTATGGACAAATTGTCAAGGTCGGCCGAAATCTCATGTAGGCTCAGAAGCCAAGCAGTCATGTCTATTCACCCTCAATGTTAGCCTATAAATACATGATGCCTCATCCTCATTTCAACATCACTCATCTTTATACATCTCTCTCTCCTCATCTAATTGGGTACGAATTTTTGGGCTTCTTTCTCTCTCCACACGTGCGAAGGAAAGGCTGTTTTCTTGTTGTCCCTGCGTTGACCAGATTTTACCGCAAACTTCAGGAGGCTGTTTGACCAAGCATTGACCATCTTTGACTGCGATTTTGTGTGAGGAATTTCTGTTTGGGTAGGGTGCAATTATGAGCATGAAAACGAGGCTGTTTGACCCTTGCGTTCACTGTTTTAGGGATGGCCGTAGGGTTGACTTTTGTTGACCAGTTTTGACTGGAATTTTTTCACTGTTTTGAGGGCTGTTTCATCTTGCTATTTGGAGGCCGAAGTTGACTGAAGTTGACCAAATCTTTGAGGGTCAAATCTGCCCTATTGACCAACGTTGACTTTTCTGGTTAGGGCTCTTTTGCTGCTGTTATAAACTATCAGAATTTGTAAATTGTATTGTCTCTCTCTGCTGAACTATTGAAGACTAAAAGAAGAATTGATCAAGGGTTTCCCCACATTGGGGTTTGTCCCCGGCTGGTGCGACATCTTGTGTCCCCTTGTCTTGGCTTGTCTTCTATTGTTTATGTTTATGGTCTAACAACATCTTACTTACATGTTTAGGTGATTGCTAAACTGTAAATTGATATTGGGCTACTAAGGAAATTGAAGTAAAATTGCTCTAAAGCATAGAACATACCATTGTTGCCTAAAATTAACACTTTCCCTTGCCCTTCTTCTTATTTGGACAGTGATTGGCAAAATGCCCAAATTTGTGACACACAACATTTAACTTTGCTCATGTCCTTTTCCTTTCTGTTCTGTGAATATCCTCCACTTTGGTTCTGCTTGGCCATCACTTTGCCTTTTTTCGCTTGTGCAGGAAGAGAAAGTTCATCTTTCTCCTCGCTTCCCTTTCGTTGTCCTTTGGTGAATGACTTCACCCAAATCTCCTTCTCAATAAAGTCATTCCAGAATCGTCTCTAATCAAGAAATTGTTGTCTTGCAAGGATCCCATCCAAAAAGGTGGTGCAGTACTTAATGCAACCCTTCAGAGCAAATTTCACCAGCTCTGAATCATTCACAGTCTCCCCAACAACTGCAAGCTCATCACGAGCCTTCTGGATCCTTGTGAGGTAAGATTTCATGGTCTAAAATCCGGTCATTTTGATGTTTAATTTCTACTGCAACACCATTTTTTTGTTTTCATTTGATCTCTGATAAATATCGGTCAGAGCTACCCACATTTGTTGCCTGGTGTCCTTCCCTGATGTGTGAGGAATTATGTGGTCCCTCACATGATCGAAAATTATGCAACTTGTTTTCATATCTTTGACCTTATGCTCTGATGTAATGTTGGGTCTAAAGGAAGTCCTTCCCTGATGTGTGAGGAATTATGTGGTCCCTCACACGATCCAAAATTATGCAACTTGTTTTCATAGCTTTGACCTTATGCTCTAATGTAAGGTTGGATCTAAAGGAACCTGAATATCTCGGTTGACAATATCTGATAGAACATTCATCTGTTGGAAGAAATTGTCATTGATCTCAAAGGGTGAATGGGCTAGCACTTGTTTGATGATATGCGTGGAAAAGTTGGTGAATTTGGATGCAAGAACACTCTAGATTGGTAGCCCTTGTGATGCCATTTCGTTTGATAGGTGGTATGCCTTGCGGGTCCTCTTGGTTGGAGAGATATACAAAATTGAAGTTTGACGCCCCAAATGATGGGTGTATCACCAACTCTTGCCCCACAAATTCATGGCCTTAATATTTCATTGTTGCCCCTAGAAGAAGGTCATAATTGTAATTTAAAATTGACCTAAGTCCATTGTTCAAGACAACCTTGAAAGATAGCATCATGAAAGACAAAATTTAATTTTAAAGTTGCCTAAAACTCCTTGTTGAGGTCAGTTTGTTAACGGATTTTATTGTGTGGAAATCAAATATTCTATGGGCATGTTGGCCTCATTTAGCCCTGTCTTCATGTGTATAAATAAGAGTAGGCCATGGGCTTTTAGAGCATCAATTCAATGGATCTGAGGCATAATATATATAGAGGAGAACAAGCCTAAGGAAGAAGGAATCTTGTAGTATGAAAAGCAAAGATGAAGGGTGATTTTGGTAAGTCTAATTCTAAACATTGTAGCAGGTCTGAGATCTCTTGAGGTAACTTTGTTGCTGACCAAAATCACTTGTAGTCCTTTGTTGCTAGTTGAAATTTCTTAGAGTTTGTTCTATAGAAGTAGTCTACATTTTGTTCCTAAGGCGGATCTCATTTTTGGTGGTCTGAGGCCCTTTCCTGAGGCAAGAATTCAATAACCCTAAGCTTGTGATCTGGCTTCTTGAAATAGACCGAACCTGAAGTAGTTTGAGACAAATCCAAACCTTGAGAGAACCAAATTTGAGGCAGCTTGCTGCCTGAAGCAAATCCGAACCTGAGGTTTTATGAGGTAGAGGTCTGAACTTGAGTTTTTCTGAGGCAAAGGTCCAAACATGAGCTTTTTGTATGCAAAGGTCCAAACCGGAGGTTCTCCAAGGAAGAGGTTCAAACTTGAGGTTCTATGAGGCAGAGATCTGAACTTGAGGTTCTATGAGGCAGAGATCTGAACTTGAGGTTGCTAATGTAGATCGAAATTTTGGACAGATCTAAATCCTTGGTAGTTTGAGGTCGAGATCCGGGTTTGAGGAAAAGGCATATCCAAATTTCTTGAACCAAACCTAGACCTACCTTAATCATCTTATTTCACCCTAGTTGAGGAGTTGTGTTGAGGAGATTTGAGGCCCAAGTTAGGGTTGTCCTAATTGTTGAATGAGACCTATTTAAGAAGCTAATTGGAGGTATGAGATAGAGTCCCTTTTTCTTGTTAGACTATATACTTTTGAGGATCACTACAATAGTATACCTACTAGACATATCAAGGTTCAAGGAGCAAACTTAAAGTTGTAAATGACTTAGAAGCAATAGCAGTGTTTCAAGATTATTGTAATTGGGTCACTATCCCTGGTACAAGAGCTCGCAGGGTGGTGCTAGAGAGGGAAGTTGTAGCTTCCTTTAGGAGGTTGTCACCTCCTTCCAATGGGAGCTTGTAAAACTGGGGTTGTAGCGTCCATCATGATATAAATAAATTGTATATATATATATATATATATATATATATATATATATATATATATATATATCTAGTGTTCCTTTGATGTCATGCTATTGGCTAATGCTTGATGATACTAAATTGTAAGAAAAAGGGAAACACTGATTCACCACCCCTCAATATTTCCAACATCATGTATAGAATCATGGTAATTCATGTTAATTTTTGTAGCATCAGTTGTGTTCTAGCCACGAAATTTGGTGGAGAGGCTAGAATACACATGTATTAAAAGAATTAAAAGAATTAATCTTTTTTAAGGGTATTAATTAAGTCATGGTGAGAATCTTCTAGAAGAAGATATGGATCTAGTTCTAGTTAATCTTAGCCATCGATTATGTTTTAATATTGGCCGTTGATGTCTCAATGATAGATTATACGAAGAAATTTGATGGGGGTTGGAGAACACACTTGAGACACCAAGAATTCAATTTTGCTGGGAAATCGATCTCCAGAGTAGCAACATTCATTTGTCAGAGGTGTTTCAGTGAGAGGGGTAGGGATAGTAAGGTCGGAAGGAGATTTTCCAGTCTGGTGAGTGCATAGAAGAGAGGCAGTGAGTGCCACAATGTTAATTTATGGTATGTTCTATGCTTAGTGCAGTTTACTTCGATTTCTTCTTATTAGCCACTGTTTAGCAATCACATAAACATAAAGTAAAATGCTGATAGAACATTAATAGATTGACAGAAAACAAGCCAAGACAAGAGACACAAGATGTGGTGGCTAGCCAGGGACAAACCCCAATGCGGGGAAACGTTTTGATTAATTCTTCTTTAATGTTCAATAGTTTAGCAAAGAGAAATAGTAAAAATTCAAAAATCTGTAATTTTATTATAGCAGCAGCAAACCCTAAATAAACAAAGTCAAATCTAGTCAAACAGCCTTGGATTGACCTCTAGTCAACCTTGAAGAACTCGGTCTTCAACAGCAAACTTCGGCAGCTCAAAACAACCCTTGGTCAATAAACAACAGTCAAAGATCAACAGTCTGCGGCGAGTCCTAACCAGTCAACACTGGTCAACACTTTGGTCAACACTGGTCAACGCAACACTAAAACAGCATGCGCAGGTTAGGCCTTGGTCAATGCTTCATTTAGCAGCCCAGCACTTGGTCAACGCAGCCCTAGAAAAGTCAACACTACCCAAAAAGTCAACGCTGCCCTAAAATCAGTCAACGTTGCCCTAGACAGAAAATGCGTCCTTCCTCTTGCATGTGTGAGAGTAGCTGCTCCTTTTCTAGCCCAATGAGATGAGGAGAGAGAAGATGAGTTGAGATGATGATGAAATGAGGCACAATATCTCCTTGTTTTATATGCAATGTTGAGGTAACGCTAGGGTGTGCCACACACTTTATCTTGTTGGCCGACCTTGACAAATTGTCAAGTATATATAAATTAATTCATATCTTCATAAATACATGTCGGAATCGGATGATCGTTAGATCAATCCTACACCTCTCGGCGAGAGGAATCAAGGAAAAATATCAACTGCCATAAATAAGGTGACCCACATGGATTTTGGCCCCAGTTGCCAATTTTAACACTCCCTCTCAACTAGGGAGAATTCCATCTACTAATCCGTTTGACCGTTGGTACTATCTCTGCCATCAAATGCACTGCCCCGCACTGCTCAACTGAACTATGAAGAAGAAGAAATGATTCAGGATGTATCATACAATCCTCTACTAACCCAAAGTCAGTCCCAGAGAGTGTGTCATACTACTCTCACTGATCCCAGATCAGTTTCATTGATCCTAGTTCAATGGAGGCCATCCTAGCATATGGAGTATGGTAGATACAACAATGCGTCCATCGATAGTACTACTATGGTCCCTAACCCCATTTCCCTGCTCATTGATTAGATGAGAGGTACTTCCCATGAGTCCCAGACTGCATGGTAAGATGCCTCGACAGGAGAACAAATCATCTTGTCCCTAAGTCGCCATGGGGTATCATAGGGGAAGGTTGAACCTTTCACCCTATACATAGCGCACCACTAGGGGAGGGTGGGTCACCCTGTGGTTGCATGTTGCTCCAAGAAATACCCCAAGCCCCCTGGAGCTCCCAGAGCTCAATGTATGCGTGATACATGACCCTCATAAGAGGGTCTCTCAACGACACCAAGTTGTTCTTGGAAAGTCAAGAATTTGACCTTTCCCAGGGGCTTTGTCAGAATGTTAGCGACCTGCTCATCTGTACCGATATGTTGGAGACTTATTGCTCCCATCTGCACCATATCCTGGATATAGTGGTAGCTGATATCGATATGCTTGGAGTAATCATGAAATACGAGATTCTCTGATAAACGAATCTTGCTCTGGTTGTCACACAAGATCACGATAGTATCCAATGTAAATCCAAACAGCTCACCGAAGAGATTCCGCAAACAGACCGCCTCACAAGAGGCCATACTCGCAGCAATGTACTCTGCCTCAGCGGTGCTCAAAGCTACCGACTTCTACTTCCATCTCATCCAGGATATCGAGGCAGATCCCAAAGAGAAACAACACCTGAAAGTGCTCTTTCGGTCCACCACACTACCTGCCCAATCAGTGCCAGTATATCCATGTAGTCTCACATCTTTGGCAGTGTATCTCAACCCATGAGTGATTGTTCCACAAAGGTATCTCAACATATTCTTGGCACCAATCCAATGTGTGTGGTGAGGCTCAACCATATGTTGACTCAACGTGTTGACTGCAAAACATATATCTGGACAGGAGTTCACCAAGAACATCATTGCTCTGATGAGTTGACGATACTCAGTAGCATTTTGTAGAATAGGTCTGGCAGCACTACCGCTTAACTTCTTGAAGTCAAGCTCCATTGGGGTAGTCACGGGCTTGCAGTCCACCATACCAAATCTCTCCAATATCTTCACCACATATTTTCCTTGAGAAAGAAAAATCTCCCCTGGCTTCTGCCAGACTTCTAGTCCTACGAAATAGTGCATCAGTCCCAATTCCTTCATCTCAAACTTAGAAGCGAACTCCCTCTTACATTTGTGAATGAGAGGGTCTGCACTTGTCAAAAAGAGGTCGTCAACGTACAACACCGGTATGAGAGGTTTGTCATCTTCAACCTTAAAGTAAAGGTTAGGGTCGGCTTCACTCCTAGTGAATCCCAGCTTCATCAAGTAGATATTGATCCTCTCATACCATGCTCGGGGTGCTTGCTTCAGCCCATAGAGGGCTTTCTTCAACCTGCACATGTGAGATTCCCGATCATGAATCTCAAATCCTTTGGGTTGTTCCACATAGACTTCCTCTTTGATCAAACCATGCAAGAATGCGGTCTTGACATCCATCTGATGTAGGTTCCATCCTTGCGAAGCAGCAAGGGCTATGATCGAGTGGATGGTGGTATATCGGGCAACAAGTGCAAATATCTCGTCATAATCTATACCTTCCTTCTAAGAGAAGCCACGAGCGACAAAATGAGCCTTAAACTTTTTAGCACTTCCATCAACTCCATGCTTTATCTTGGAAATCCATTTCGAAGTGACAATTGCTTTGTCCTGGGTTCTGGGGACCACATCCTAGACATTGTTCTTCATGATGGACTCATATTCCTCAGTAGCATCCTTCCATACTTGATGCTTAACAGCTTCTGCAAATGATGAAGGCTCATTTTGAATGATCGTGCTCATGATGGTCAAGTATCCCTGATACCTAGTCGGCTTCTTACTTTCACGGAAAGTCCCTCTAGGTGCAATGTGTCCTTCGGCATCATCAAGTGTCCCCCTAAGCCATGAAGGCCTCTTTCTAGAAGAGGAAGATTCTTGTGGAGGGGGATCAATAGGA
The DNA here is from genome assembly GCA_031772625.1 of Pinus tabuliformis. NCBI lineage: Eukaryota > Viridiplantae > Streptophyta > Pinopsida > Pinales > Pinaceae > Pinus > Pinus tabuliformis. Next base: position 742,509,509 of record CM062815.1, read on the forward strand.
TCCATAAGTTCTTCTACATCGGGCATCGTCTCATCTTCCTTTTCCTCTGGTTTCCAGGTGACAGCTTCTCCATTTTTCCTTAGTATAGGAAGATTGTCAACTTTGCTAAGAGCCATATCTTCGTCAAAGGTGACATCATGGCTAATCTCGACATCCCTTTGACCAACCACATAGATTCTATAGCCCTTAGTATTTTCGCTATAACCCACGAAGATTCCTTTCTTTCCAAATGCACCCAATTTATTCCTTTTCTCTTTCGGCACATGAAAATATACAGGACTTCCAAAAATTCTAAAATGAGATACATCAGGTTTCTTACCAATGAACATTTCTTCGGGAGTCTTGGAACCTAATGCTTGATGAGGGCATCGATTTTGCACATATACGACGGTATTCGCAGCGTCGGCCCATAGAAACTTCGGAAACCTTTGATCATGGAGCATAGCACAAACAACTTCCACAATCATATGATTCTTCCTTTCCGCCACACCATTCTGCTCAGGAGTATATGGTGTTGTAGTCTCCCTCTTAATGCCAGCCTCTTTGCAAAAGTCATGGAACTCATTGGATTCATACTCAGTCCCATTATCAGTCCTTAAGATTTTGATCTTCTTTTCGGTTTGATTCTCGATCAAGGCTTTGAAGTGACGAAACTAGGAGAACACTTCATCCTTCTTTTTCAAGAAGTATATCCAAGTCTTGCGAGAATAATCATCAATAAAAGTGAGGTAATATAAATATCCTCCCAAGGAATTCACAAGCATCATACCAGATATGTCAGAGTGAACCAACTGCAATATATCGGAGGTCTTGCTATGGCTTGAGGGGAATGGTCCCCTTTTGAGCTTTCCTTCGGCACATCCAAGACATACACCTTCTTGCTCTAATTTGAACTCGGGCATCCCGGTCACCATTTGTCTCACATCTGGTAGAGCTTTATAATGAAGGTGGGCAAACCTCTAGTGCCATAGTTCGGACTGAAGAGATGTGTCACAAGTCATGACACCCAACAGACTTCCTCCAACATGATATAAAGAGTCAACCCTAAACCCAAGAGCGAAAGCATCTTTGAAATTCCTTTTCCATACACGCACCTTGCCATCGATGAAGGCCACCTTGTAGCCTTTGTCTTCCATTGCCGAAAGGGACATCAAGTTCTTTTTGAGATCAAGTACATATAGGACTTCTTGCAAATGAATTGTATTACCCTGATTCAATTGTAGAGGGACATTCCCTATGCCTTTTACGGGATATTTGGAGTTGTCTCCAAGAACAATTTCCAGGTTGGTCTCCTTCCCTATCAGATTAGAGAGAGCTTCTTTGTAACCATTGAAGTGCCTTGAGGCACCACTATCAATAAGCCAATTTCCCAGTGAGACTAGGGGAGCAGTAGTAGAGAGGGCCACTAGTAGATAATATTCATCTTGCTTATTGTTAACAATGTTAGATTCATACATGGAGGTTCTTGCCTTATTGGAGGGTTGACCATTTCCCTGATTTCTGTCATTCCTTTTTCCTTTGCCATTGAACCTGCCATTCCTTTGATTGTTGTTGGAATTTCCTCAGGAGTGGTTTTGATCGTCGTCATGGGATGTGTCCTTTCTATCAGGGCACTCCCTCGCATAGTTGCCAATTTTGTTGCAAATGTAACATCTACCTTTCCTTCCACCTTTCAGTCCGGCCTTTCCCTTAGATCTTGCCCTGAAATTATTTCTCCTTTTAGCATGAGAGGAGAATGCAACGGGATTGCCTCTAAGTGTAGGCATTTCTTGTTCTTCCATCCTTGTTTCTTCTTGAATGCATCTTGCCATCAGTTCCTCAAATCCTGGGATTACATTTTGAGAAGAGTGGTTCTGAATATATACCATTTAGATGGGAGCCCTCGGAGTGTTGTGATGGTCAGTTTCCTGTCAGGAACGACTTCCCAATCGATAGGAGATCATTCTTGATCTTGGTGATCCTTAAGAAGTATGCTTGCATACTTTCATCTTTGCCCTTAGTTCACAACAACTTATTTCTAAGGAACAAAACTTGATTTGCATCATTAACTTTAAATAAGCTTACCAGTTTATCGTAGATTTCCTTGGAGGTGGTCAGCTTGGAAACATAGGCCACCCGGCATTTGTCGATAGAGTCCTGGATGATTTTCTTTGCTTTGATTTCTCCCCTGGTCCACTTGTTCCTAGTAGCAGCAGATGCATTTGACGGAGGCTCAATGATTCTGCCTCTCACATGGTCCAACACTTCTTGCTCTTCTAATGTCAGATCGAGAGACATCTTCCATATGTGATAATCAGACTTCTCACGGAGCTTGTCTTCAGCGGGGAAGTGTGATGAGGACCCCGTGAAGTCTTTGAGATCGCTTCAACAACCTTTGGTGATTGCTCTTGCTCTTGCTCTTGCTCTTGCTTGGGCTTTGTCTTCACCTCAACTCCGATAACATGTTAATTTATGGTATGTTCTATGCTTACGGCAGTTTACTTCGATTTCTTCTTATTAGCCATTGTTTAGCAATCACATAAACATAAAGTAAAATGCTGATAGAACATTAATAGATCAATAGAAAACAAGCCAAGACAAGAGACACAAGATGTGGCGACTAGCCAGGGACAAACCCCAATGCGGGGAAACCCTTTGATCAATTCTTCTTTAATCTTCAATAGTTCAGTAGAGAGAAATAGTACAAATTCATAAATCCGTAATTTTATGACAGCAACAACAAACCCTAAATCAACAAAGTCAAATCTAGTCAAACAGCCCTGGATTGACCTCTAGTCAACCTTGAAGAAGTTGGTCTTCAACAACAAACTTCGGCAACCCAAAACAATGCTTGTAAAAACAATAGTCAAAGATCAACAGTCTGCGGTTAGCCCTAACCAGTCAACACTGGTCAACGTTGGTCAACGCAGAACCCAAACAACATGCGGAGGTCAACCCTTGGTCAACGCTTCATTTAGCAGCCCAACACTTGGTCAATGCAGCCCTAGAAAAGTCAACGTTGCCCTAGAATTAGTCAACGCTGCCCTAGGCAAAAAATGCGTCCTTCCTCTTGCACGTGTGAGAGTAGCTGCTCCTTCGCTAGCCCAATGAGATGAGGAGAGAGAAGATGAGTGTTGAGATGATGATGAAATGAGGCACACTGTCTTCTTGTTTTATATGCAACGTTGAGGTAAAGTTGTGGGTGTGCCACACACTTTATCTTGCTGGCTGACCTTGACAAATTGTCAAGTATATACAAATAAATTCATATCTCCATAAATACATGTCGGAATCAGATGATCATTAGATCAATCCTACACCTCTCGACGAGAGGAATCAAGGAAAAATATCACCTGCCATAAATAAGATGACCCACATGGAGTTTGTCCCTAGTTGCCAATTTTAACACATAAAGAGGCAGCGCAGAGCAGAGAGGCAACACAGTGCTTCAGAGGGAAATCCGTATTTTCTTGGGGAGAAGCATGATTCATTGCCAGAAGCCAGAGTGGGAGCCCGGAGGCCAGGAGAATCGATCTTCCAGACATCGGCTGATCAGTTAGCGAGAGAGACGTTGGTCAGACTTGTGGGACGCAACACTGCATAGGCTGATGCAGGGACTGCGCAGAGGCAGCAGAGAGCAGCTCATCTTGAGCCAAGGTCAGTGTCGGATTGCCAGTGCGAGTGAGATTTTTCTCACTAGAATTTCTATTGTCATTTCTCCGTATGGATTTCTAGATTTGAGCATCCATAGATTTGTACTCAGATTTACTACTACATATTAAAACCCTCAGATACTGCACCGGTTTTCCCGAGTTGGGTTTTTCCGAGGACTTAGTCCAAAAATAACTATGTACTTGTGTGTGAAATAACTATGTACTTGCGTGTGTGTGCATCTATTCTTCCAATGTTATTTTTCTTTCGCAGTATTTATTTGGGAAGGCTGCAGTGTATTAGTTTCGATATTTACCGTAGAACACAGTAAATAATTTTTCAGTTTATTTAACAAATAGAAGAAACTTAATCAGTTGTTGTATTAGGATTCTGGATTTCAGAATTTTCACAACTCCCTCCTTCTAGGCACTAAAACTTGTAGCCCCATACAACCTGTACTCATATCGCAAACTACTCAATGATACCATCTCCACAAATTGACCAAGGCCATAAAACCCATATGCAAAATTTTAAGAAAAATAATTCTGCGACTATACAAAAGAAACTCACTGCTACTAACCCTCATGATCTCAGATTAGTCTCTCAGATTCTTCTACATAACTCTGATACCATGTTAAATTTCGAATACTAGACATATTTAACTTCTATAAATAAATATATGCAACGAAATTTAAATCAGGGAGACCAATCACACATTGCAAAAATAATTCCCCACAACAATTCTCCATCATCTGTTAATCTAGAAAATCTAGTTTTTTTACCCACAAACATACAAGGAGAAATACAATATCCAGAAATTGTAACTCGACTCCTTGAAGATTAATTTGGCCCAAGGAATTTGGCATCTAGGACATTAGCCTTTGGAAGAAATTGGCTCGAATAATCATCCACCAAAATCAGCTTGTGCACTTCTTGCATGCTACTATTGCTTGTGAAAAGTCCTTAAATGCAAAATTGGAGTTTAATCTTTTAACTGTTAACAGTCTATTTGTCTTATGTTAATTATTAATGACAAATAATGATTATATCACGAACGTATTCTTCACCATAAAAACATTGTGGAAATATAAAATACGGAACGAAGAAATAGATGCACACACACAAAACAGACACTGTTATTTTTGGACAATAGTCCCTGAAAATGCCACGAAGGGAAAACCGATGCAGCAGATGAGGGTTTTATTATTATGCAACAGTTTGAGAAAATATTGCAATTAGTTGCCTAACTTGCAAACCTCTAGAAATTTACTGATCTCAACTGGAAAAATATATTGGAGAAAAAATGTCTCCCTCTGCAATCAAGTCAGCCTCTCTCTAGCCGCTCCCACTTCCCATCAACTTGCAATACCAGATTGGAAATGCGCAAATATGGCCTTTGGAAATTCGTATAGCACTGGAAACCCTTGTTGGTGAGCCATCTCACCTCCCTCTGCCTCTTGAACCCACTTGCTCTATCTCCCGGAAATAGATCTAGTCTCCAACAACTGAATCGACGACTCTTCCAACAACTCACATTGGGAATCTAGCTAACTCGCACTGCTCTATTCAACCTTTGTAGAAATCTCAACCTCCTATTTCTGGTATCCTGGACCTTGGAAATACCGAGGAAATCTTCCTCCGGAATCTTTGCTTCCAAATCGCTGTTGCTCCCTCACTCTCTAATGCTTCCCTAGCTTCAACTGCACCCTTTTTGAATACCTGCAACTGGGTAGTCAAACTACTCAAATGAATTTCTATGCTCCTCCTCCAAGCCCTCGACTTGCTCTTATAATCTTCTGTTGGGCAACCAACAACCAAGATCTAATGCTGATTAATGGCTTAGGTCACTTTGACTCTGTCAATAGAAGTCTCAAGAGCAAAATTGAATTACCTCAATTAAATGACTTTAATTAACCAACTTCCCTAAGTTAGACTTAGGAAATAATTAAATTATTGGCTAATTAATTTAATTAAGGCATTCTTGAGTCTTATCTCATCAAACCTTTTTTGGGTTTTGGAGATCTCGTGTTCCTTAGCCTCATAGAGATCATAGAGACTAGAACACCTGTCCGTTGCTACACCAAAAACTAACTTTCCCTCTTAGGAAGGAAGGTGTTCTCCACTATACCCATCTGTTCTTTGAAGTAGATGAACTTGGCTCTCCTTAGAGCCCTTGTCAGTATATCAACTACTTGTTGGTGTGTGGGAACATGCTATAGCCACACTGATCCACATTGCTGGTGTTTGACATCTGTGAAACCTCCTTCACATCTTCAAATTGATCTGACTCCCTATCACTGGGAATCATTATGAAGAAGTCAATCTGACAAACAGTGTCCACCATGCTACTGTGCATACTCTGATCTCACACTGTTGATGCCTCTGCACTGATTCTATGCTATTGCAAACACTACAACTATGTGTACTAATCTACTCAGAACTTGAAGATCAAACTTACATAGGGTTGCTTCCTCTGAAGCTAGACTCCCTCTAATTCTCAAAATCTCTCTAATCCACTGTCACTGCAACTAGCTCTGTAACTATCTCTTGAGTCTCTGATTGCAACTAGATTCACATTGTCTACTGAGCACTTGATTGAGCCAAGTTGGTTTTGCAACTGTCTTTCAAATATATGACTACAACTAGCTTTGCACTATCTCTCAAGAATTTGACTCCACCTTGCTGACTCTTCGATCCTCTTGCTACTCTTCTACTGTAGGCTCCCATAGCAAAGGTATTGATCCATGTGAAGAATACTCAGCAACTGGATTTGATCTATTGGTCAAGCCCTCCTTGGCTAGATCTAGAGCTTTTGCTGCTACTCACTAGGACTCTGCCCAATCTTGCATACTGGAGTATCATACTACTCCCCCATCTAAGGATAATGCTCCAAACATCTCAAACTCATCCTCCAACCTGGTGGAAAAGTTATCAATCTCTATTGAAGTTGTTGTTTGCTTCCCCTTCTTTGCCTTCTTCCTCTTTGGACACTAGGTGATGTAGTGACCAAACTCACCACGTCTAAAGCACTTAACCTTCGACAAGTCCTTATTTTCTTCTTTCCTTTTGAGTGCTATCCCTAACTGCGAACATTTTTCGCTTTTCTCTTTCCTACAAGGGCTATGTTCTCCCCCTCCTTCTCTACCTTTTGTCCCTTTTCGTTGCTATTGGTGGCTCCATCAAGGAGACTGAGCCTCAACTCCTCTCGAGTGAAGTCACTCCATAGGCACTTCCAAGTAGGAAGTGTGTCTCGCCCAGAAATTATTTGGACGAATGAACGCCACCCCTTGGTAAATCAGTTAAGTGTTGTGCACACCAACTCACTATTTGATGGTTTCTCTGCAACTGTTGCAAATTCATCTTTGACAGTCTAAATCCTAGTGAGGTAGGATGTAACGCTCTCACCTAAGTCACAGGACACGTCCCTCAGGGTCTCGTGTCCCGTATTTCATGTGTCGGACACGAAAACCGCCCGAAAGCGTGTCGAAAACGTTTTTCTTCGTGTCCTCCAATCGAGACACTTGTTTTGGACGTGTCGAAAACGTGCCCTAACGTTTTCGGTTCTTAGAACACGTGTCCCATGAAAAGTGACATTTAAAACCTGCGACATGGTTTATTTTTGGGTATTTTTTGTCATTGTTCGCCACCGAAGTTGAGTTTGCTCATCGCTGGAATCCAATTTGTTGTGCAGTGTGAGGAATTCCATCAGATTCGAGCACAATGCTCACAACTTCACATTGACCTGGACCTGGAGATGTAGGAGACGAGCATTCGCATGCTTTGCTGAGTTTGGAGCACTTAAATTTCTTTAAAGTTGTGTTATAGCCTACAAAACTTAACTTAATTATACACGAGTGACCACATATAGATCGTCTATTGAAATAAAAATCCTAGCTCCGCATCATGTGCTCATTGCTCACTACACCTTCGAGGTCTAAAGGGTGGGAAAGCTCTATGAACGCTCTGGTCAACAATGAAGTTTGAACACATATAAATTTATAGTTCATAAATTTATGTGAAGTTTGAACATGATCAAACTTGTTTGAAGTTAATAACAAAAATTATAACATGAACAATGAACATCATTGATGTAGTAAATTAATAAACTAACTTGTAAATTACTAAATAGTAAATAGTGTATACTAAATAGATATCATCATGATTCATATCTATATGGATCAAGCACTATATTTCAGTATTTTTTAATATATATATATAAAACGTGTTCCTCGTGTCCTATTTCTGGGGTCGCTGTGTCTTGTGTCGAATACTCGTATTTACGTGTCCTCCGTCTCTCGTGTCCTCGTGTCATGTGACTTAGCTCCTGGGTAATTCACACTTGCCTCTTGTGTCCTCCCTGAAACTCGCACTGCCTGCTATTCCTCTTTGAGTAACTCGCTCTACCTTCGGATGTCCTTCTTTGACATTGGCACATACACTGCAGACCCTTTAACACACACTGGATGGATTGGCAAGTCTACTTTAACCTTCTCCTGCTGGAAATTACGACCTCATTTCCTACAACTAGGAAATTGGAAATCCTGTTGAGAATGTCTAGAAATTCCCTCTCAGAGTGTTGTTCTCTTCCTGCCCTACGTTGATCTACTGATGCAAAACCCTTGCTGTAAATCTTCTATGCTAGATTTGCTCTGCGAACTCATTAATCTGTTCATCAGAATCCTCTCTTCGGTAATCCTATTGGCTGTTGCTACTGATCCTAAAGAAAATCGAACTTTTCCTTCACCTTGAACTGAAATTTTATTTCCTACCTCCAACAATTTGAACTGCCTGGCTAACCTACACATATCTGAAATTATGTGCTTCAGATCTCCCTCTGAAACTGCACAATTTCGTTGCCTTTCACCTAGAGCCTCTGTGCCAATCTTTTCTACTTCGATACCATGTGAAAATTCTTTGAATGCAGCAAATGGATTTTAATCTTTTAACTGTTAGTAGTTTATTTGTCTTCTATTAATTATTAACAACAAATAATGATTAAATCACTGATGCATTATTCACCATAAAAACACTGCAAACATATAAAATATGGAACTGAGAAATAGATGCACACACACACAAAAATAGACACTGTTATTTTTGGACAATAGTCCCCGGAAAAACCCTGAAGGGAAAACCAGTGTAGCAGGTGAGGGTTTTATTATTATGCAGCAATTTGAGAAAATATTACAACTAGTTGCCTAACTGGCAAACCTCTATAAATCTATTGATCTCAACTAGCAAAATATACTGGAGACAAAATATCTCCCTCTGCAATCAACTCGGCCTCTCTCTAGCTGCTCGCACTTCCCAACAAGTCACACGACTGAACAAAAAATTTGCATATATGGCCTTTGGAAAATCGTACAGCCCTGGAAACCCTTCTAGGTGAGTCGTCTTGTCTCCCTCTGCCTTTGGAGACCACTCACTCTACCTCCCAAAAATAGACCCAACCTCCAACAACTGAATTGATGGCTCTTTCGACAACTCACATTGGGAGTCTGACTAACTCACATTGTTGTATTCGGCCTCCTCTTCCTTATCTCCCGGACACGGGAAATACTGAGGAAATCTTCCTTTGAAATCTTTGCTACTCCTGTGCTCTCTGATGCTTCCCTAGCTTCAACTGTGCCCTTGCTAAATACCTGCAACTAGGTGGTTGAACTACTCAAATGATATTTGATGCTCCTTCTCCAAGCCCACAACTTGCTCTTATAATCTTTTGTTGGGCAACCAATGACCAAGATCTAATCCCAATCAATGGCTTAGATCACTTTGATGTTGGAAATACTGAGAGGGAGGGTGAATCAGTGTTTCCTTTTACAATTGTTATTTTACTAGTTAAGATCACTTAAGTAGAACACAAAATGAACAATAACAAGATAAATAATTTTATTAATAAGATTGACGAGGACTACAATCCTCTTTACAAGTAATCAAGTACAATAATGTTCAGGGCTCCAACCCTAGATGAAAACACCAATCTTTAAATCAACCAAGCTCCAACCTATATTTCAAGAGGCTCCAACATGTACTTCACCGAGAACCGTCTTGGTCTTTTGAGGACTCCAATCCTTTAAGGCTCCAACCCTTTGCTTTTGTTCTTCAAGCCAGGTTTAATAGATCTTTCACGGCTCCCAGTGTCTTCTGCAACAAGCCTTGATAATATCTCCAAGAATGCCTTCAATAAAGCTCTGAATTAATCTCCAACAACACTTTCTTCATCAATGGAAACTTTAGCAACCACAGAAGGTGTCTCCAAGACTCTTCATGTTACCCAAACAATATCTTCCAAGGTTACTCCATGAGGGCTTTAATCATGCATTAAGGTCTACAAGAATGCCTCCAAGATCAGCTTGTACAAGAACCTTCAATAGGTCTTCCAGATGTCTTCAATAAGCTGCTCTAAGAGGGTCTAAACAATAATCTTCAAAGCATGCTCCAAATCTTCAAGAGTCCTTTCAAAAACACTCCAACAAATCTTCAATAATGCTCTTAACACAATGTCTTCAAAACAATGCTAGGTCTGCTCCAAGAGGGCTGATCTTTCCCTAGATTTCTTCAATAATGATGCCTTCAAAAATACTCCAAGGATGCTAATTACAAGATTCCAAATTCTGTCCAAAAACCACCTTTATGTACTCTAACAAGGCTGTTCCAAGTGTTGCAAGTCTGTTTCAAAGTGGCCTAAGAATGGCACAAGACTCTGTCCAAAATATCATCAAGTTCTCTTCAAAATGCCCACAAAATAAGCCAAAACTGTCTTCTCCTTTTTTGTTCAAAGATCTGCTACTCAAGGTCTTCGAAACAAGGCCAATATTGTGCTTTCAACCTTCCAATCAGAGTCTTCAATGTCTACAAGACAAATTCAAAACTATGCCTCCAAGGTCTGCAATACCTTGCCAATACTTGTGCATCCAATTTTCCAACCAAGCAGATCCAAGAAGATGTTTCCTTAAGTCTACAAGAAGATTCTCTCTTAGGTCCCTTCTTAAGTTTGCAAAGAACTATTGGAATTTCTGATTCTAACTGTTAGAAATACTTCCTGTACTTTTTGATTTATTTCTTCCTACTTGTTCTGTTAATTAACAAGTTATTTACCATGTAAATATTGAAAATAAATACAAGTACAGTCTCAACACATACAAATCATCAACTGAAGGAAAACAAGCACACAAGTGACACTGTTATTTTTGGACTAATGTCCCCGGAAAAACCCAATGCGGGAAAACCGGTGCAACTATCTGAGGATTTTATTATTAAGCAGTTTTAGAATACAATCTAGGTGCCAAAAACGGCTCACCCAACAGAGAATGCCCTCGGCAGTAGTACCTCTCAGTTGGAGACAGATATCAGCCCCAATTTGCCCCACGAAATCTCCCAGCGTTAGCCTCTAGGAGTTGCGTCAGCCCAACATCAACCCAACTGGCCTAGCGTTAGCCTTTGGAGCCTTTGTGTCTCCCACGTTGGCTCTTTCGGGCACTACGCAGCTCTTGGCTGCCTCTGCGTGGTCTCTGGCTACCTCTGCATGGCCTCTAGCTAGCTCTGCGTGGTCTCTGGCTGCCTCTGCATGGCCTCTAGCTAGCTCTGCATTTGCCTCTTTCGGCTTTTGCGTTGATGCTCCCGGTACCTTCTCTGCCTCTCTGCTTCTGTATTCACTGCTTGTTAGCTGCAATTCAGATCAATTTGGTGTGTTTTCCAAGTGACCCTCAAGCCTCCTCTTATACTTTTCTTGTTGGTCCATCAACGGTCGAGATTAAGTCCCTAATCAATGGCTAAGATTAGATTTGGCTTGATCCATGACTTTTGGACCATTCTAACTTAGTTTTATATTAATTCACATTAATTTTTATTTTCCCTAAGTTTAGACTTAGGGATTCCATTAAAAATATTAATTGTTTTAATATCTCCCAAACTGAATAGATTCCGTCCAAACCATTTTTGGGTCTTGGAGATCTGATGTGCTTTAGCCTCTCCACCAATTTTCAAGGCTAGAACACATCCGATGCTACCCCAAATCAACAAGAATGCTCTCATAGGTTTGTTTTGCTGCCCTTCAAGCCAAGATACTTAGTCAAGATCCCAATAGTCCTTGATCAAAGTCTGTTATCAATTGATAAGGTCTTCTCCAAGTAATTCCCAATAGACTGCTCTTCAAAAAGGGTGCCAAGAACTGCTAATCTAATATCATGGGTCCAAAGTTCAAATATTGAAGGTCTGTGACAAGTCTGAACTTCTTAAGGTCTCCAACAAAGGCTATAATTAAATGCTTGAGGTCTTTCACAGATCCAAGTATAGGTGTGAGAATATTGCCACAGGTCACAGTTGTTACAACCCCTTCGAATTGCTACAGTCTGATGTTATTTCAAGAAAAAGGTTGTGAATTGGACATCTGAATTATATGGCTGCTCCAGAAAACTACAGGTCCGAAACTACTGCCACAAATGTGGAATGGTCTACTGTCATAATTTCAAGTTTGCCACTGGTCCAAATAGGAATAAGTTTGAAGTCTCCAGTCTGCTACAGGGGCTTGTCCGAGCCCAAAAATATTTTATAGGATCAAATATAATTTATCCAAATTGCCCAGGAATGCTCACAGTAAATGCCCAATAAATCTTCACAAAAAATGGCCCGAAATTCTCCTTTCCCGGAATCCTCTTTTTCTCCCACTTCTTTGCTTGTCTGAACCAAATTTCAAATGGCTAAAATGGAAGAGCTCGACCTATATTTATAGTGGGGTTATTTAAACATAAAGGGACATGTCCCTTGGAGGATCCGACCTGTCTTAGGTGAGCCTACTCAAGTCGACTTTCTAGTTTGACAATTTTTGACACATTATGATTTCAAAAATTGATTTCTCTTCAATGGTGAGGAATTAGGAGGCATGTGAATAGTCATCGGAAATCTAATGACCTCCTCTTTGTTAGCTTTTGGTATAGCATCGGAAGTGCTCTAGCCTTGAAAATTGGTGGAGAGGCTAAGGCACATGAGTTCTAGAGTTTGATTTCTGGGGTTAGGAAGTTGAGAAATTCGAACTAGGTGATCATTCAACAGCAGTGGGGCAAAGAGAATCCGGAAGGACTTTCTGGAGAATACTGACAGAAAGGCGGAGAGAGCTTGCAGAGAGGCAGCGCAGTAGCCGGGAGAAATGACATTGGGCCAGTTTGGGCCCACGTAGTCCTGACACAGAGCCAGAAGGGCCAGCGCAGAGCAAAAAAGATGCTTGTCAAGCAAAATCTGGAACTGCCGGGAACTGCTGGAACAACTGGGATAGCTAATGTAGAGGACAGAAGAGGTGACACAAGGTTGACAAAGATCCTGAAAGGCTGATGCAAGGCCAGCGCAGAAATAGTCGGGGTTAGCCAGTCTTGTGCTGGATCAGCCAAAATTCTTCCAGGTGAAGTGAGGTAAAACTCACTCAGATTTTCCGCTAGTATTTTCTCTGTAAAAGATTGCTAGATGAGCATCCTAGATTTGTATTCAGAGGTTTCTCCTACATAATAATAAACCCTCAGAACTACTGCACCGGTTTTCTTGCATTGGGGGCTGTTGTGTCCAAAAATAAGTTTCCTATGTATCTTGTTCTTTGCTCTGTTTTCTGTTTCATGAGATCAAATATTTAATTAGTGTAGGTTGCAAAAGTAACATGCTTCAATATTCAAAAGAATAACTTGATGAATGTAATTTAAAATCGAGTAGGTGAAGTAGATTCAGATTTGCTGCAGTAGGGGTTCCTTCAATGTATGATTTTTCACATTGTATCAGAGCATTGGTTTTGAAATAGGAAAAGCATATCCAGTGCTGAGCAGTGAGGCCGAAAGCTGCACTTGGCATCAATTCGAATCCCCTTGAAGGGATTGCATAGTCCTTGTCGGGAAGCAGATCCGAGGAAATCTCTCTCTGAGTGAGACGACAGAGGTACCATTTCCAGTTTGTGAGTTTGCAGAGGCAGAGGGAGTGATGTAGAGCCTCAACGCAGTGCTTGAAGGGCGTAGTTTCTGCAGGGGCAGAAATCCGCTGGAAAAGAACGAAGACGCATAGAAGGGGAATTTTCTCCTCAGAGAACTTTTTGCCAGAAAATTCGAATTTCTCACTTACTAAGCAGTGACTAGAGGAGTTAGTTCGACAGTTGGGTGAGATGGCATCGCATGGGCTCAGAGATCAAGACAGGTTGGAAGGAGCTTCCAACTATGTCATATGGAAGACCAGAATCTTAGTTGTTCTGGAGGAATATGATCTCGAGGCCTACATCAATAGTGTTGTAGTTGTTCTTGCTGACAACGATCAAAAGAAGAAGTACAAGGCTGAGCAGGGGAAGGCAAAGAGGCTTATTCTCGATGGAGTTCGAGATCATGTGGTCTCACACTTGCAAGGCAAGGATACAACCCGAGAGATGTGGGAAGCCTTGTCTTCTCTATATGAAGGCTCTTTCGAACAATGGAAGATGTATTTAGAGCAGAAGTTGCAGCGAACCTTGATGCAGAAAGGAGAAGGGGTGAACCTCTATCTTCAACGTCTTCAAGACACTAGAGACCAGCTTGCTGCATTGTGGTCCACTCCTTAGCCAACCGCGATGGTGAGGATAGCCCTGAATGGAGTCTCAGATGAATGGCAAGTTTTCATCCAAAGCATATTGGGCAGAGAAAAACTACCCTCATGGGAGGAGATGTGCGCGGCTTTTCAACAAGAGTAGTTAAGGAGGGACCTAGTGAAGGTCAACCTTAGTGGCAGCAGTGGAATTGGTACAAAGACGAAGGAGGAGGAGGAGAACGCAGCGCTAGCATCGAAGGGACAACAGAAGCAGAAACGAAAGGACATTTTGAAGGTGAAATGTTTCAGTTGTGGCGAGATGGGCCACTATGCATCCCAATGTCCTTTGAAGAAAAAGGATAAGGATGAGAAACATAATCCTAAGGCTGCTTCAACAAAGATTGACGAGGATGGGTTTGCCATGAGTGCCCACACATTTCCAGGAGGGAGATGGGGCGATATTGAGCTGTAGTCGGGATGACTACATGTGGGCAGGATCCTTGAGGAGTCCACCTCTTGGATCAATTCCTTGCTATGGGAGCCTAAGGTTCAACTGTAGCGAGTTGGAATTAGTGTCAAATGATGTAGTGGGGTGTTTGGAGGACAGATGCAGTAGCTGGGGACCACGGACTAATTAGCGCAGAGCAAGGTTGGCAGCAGTGCAGTTAGCCAAGTGCAGGAGTGAACAACAACGCAAATGATTCAGAGGGTTAGAATCAACAAAAGTCAGATTCCAACATTCATTGTATAATGTTGAACACAGTTAAGTTCAACTAATTTTGGATGTTTTTCAATTGCTTCTCTCAGCAACTGTGTTGCAATACGAATGCAATGTTAGCAATGGCAGTGCTAGTAGCATTCGAGAGGGAGTTGTAAAACAGATGCAACAGTGGCAGTGGCAGTGTCATGGCATCGGTACAATAGCAGAAGCAACACAGTGTTGGTGGCAACAACAGTGCAAAAAGGAGATGCTTCAGAAGCAGAGCAGCATGCAGGTGGACATTGTTGCTAGAGCACTTTCCTCGCTAAGAGGGAGTGTTAGTTTTTGGTAGCATCGGAAGTGCTCTAGCCTTGAAAATTGATGGAGAGGCTAAGGCACATGAGTTCTAAAGAACCCAAAAAGCGTTTGGTGAAATTCCACCTGGATTGTATTTTATTAAAATAATTAATATTTTTAATGGGGTTCCTAAGTCTAAACTTAGGGAAATTAAAATATTAATGGGTATTAATCAAAATATGGGTGAGAATGATCTAGAAGGTGGATCAAGTCATGTTTTAATCTTAGCCATTGATTAGAGACTTAATCTCTGTTGGAAGAATCATCGCACCTCTATGGAATCTGTAATTTCCACCCTGGGGGTCCTAGTTATTGGTTTGGAACGTTTACCAACACCTGCGGGTTTTGGTGTAACGGAAAACCTCTTCATGGTATCAGAGCTCGGGTATTTTTTTTTTCAAAATAATTTTTCATTGTTTGAAAAATTTTGGGCTTCATTTCGAAATTGCTCTCTACTGGATCGATACATTATAACAATGAAAAATTTCTTGCTTCATTTCAAAATTGCTCTCTACTAGATCGATACATAATTATAGCAGCAGAGAATCCACTGTTGTCGGGTGTTTCTGGAAACATCATCGCAATTTTTTTCCGAGGGTACCTGTTTCTCAAATGTGGGACATCTTCGACTATGGCATCGCGTTGGACTCCCCTGCCTTTTTTTTCCTTCTCTTGGGACGCACAGGTTGTCTAGCGTCTCCAACGATTTGCCCCCGAGTTTGGTGCGTGGTCTAATTCTATTCTGGAAGAGGCTAAGCAGGAGGGTTTCTCCATCGATTCACAAAATTCCTCGTTCTTTTCTCTGCGGAGAGAGAAAATAGATCTGCCATTCTGTGCAAATCTATTTTGTTCCTCGGATAGCGATTCTGGTGAGTCAATCGTGTAAACATGAGGGTTTTTGGTCCTCCGGATCTGGATATCCTTGTGTCCGTTGAGAAACCAGTCTGGAATCTTGAACTGCTTACTATCGTCATCAGGTTTTCAGCTCAGCTACTGAAAGCTCTCCGGCTCTTTTGTTCATATCGACGTCTACTTTCCCTCAGACGAGATTAGCGAAACGACGACCGATACCCTTAATGGATGTCAATGCAAACATTATCTTCTAACGTCCATCGACATTGGTGTTGAGAACACGGAGAATGTGTTGAAATTCTTCGTTCGCTACGAGCGACATTTTCTTCCTTGTCTTCTGGCTGAGGATTTACATAATCTGTTGGCTGGATCAGTCTTCGACATTTTATCTAGGATCTAAATCGATCTAGGATTTTCTCTGTAGTGTTCCTGCGGGGAGAGTTTTTCCAAGGCAAGAGATTCAAGGCTAATTCAATAAGCTGAATCAGAAATAGGCACGGCATCAAAACTCCAAAACTGTAAGGCGTTCTCACCTTCCGAAAACGAAGCGTCACCAATACCCACACCCTGCAACGACTAATCCAGGCCCTCAAAATACGACATAAAAGAATCCTTCACAAACTCACATTGAGTCACATTGTTGTTTGCGGGTACTCTTCTGAAGGACGAGTTATCTCTGCGTATGACGTGTTCACTTCAGAAAAAGGACATATATACACTCCGTTTCCAGGCCTATTATCTGTTGTGTTTATCAGCCCTCTTATACAGTGTATTCAACGTGTCCTTTATTGCTGGCTGAGTGTGAAGATTTTGCTGGTCGAGTTCTTCTATGTTGAACATCATTTCTCGAATTAATTATTGGCTGCATAAAAGGGCAAATTAAGTCAACGTAAATTCTCCAAATTGCATAATCGGTGGGGGCCGAGGGCATTTCCGTTTCAGCGTTTTCAGAAGCCGCAGATTGGACGTGTATTTTCAGTACATGCAAATGCATGTTTATGCAGGCGTAATTATTGAGCATGGGGAATTTTTGCACTTGATAGATTTTGTTCGGATCAGCCGGCATCTGCATTTAAATCCGTGTCGGACTCCTTTGTTGTTTTTTGTGTCTTGGGAAACATGTAGATGGCCTCGCTAACAAATCTAATGTTGGAAGGCAGTCAGCGCTTTAATGGCACCAATTATAACATCTAGAAACAGAGAATGTTGACCATTTTTGAATATAGGCGTCTTGACCAGCTCGTTTTGGGCAAAGAGCTCAGTCCTGGTACAGCTGGTGCCGATCAAGATAAGTTTGATGATTGAAATCGAGAGGCTGTTATGCTTCTCAAACTCTCTGTGATTGATGATCAGTTACCACAGATTCCTTCCGGCAAGACAGCTGCCGAAATCTGGTGACATTTGAAGGAATTGCACGAGACATCCAACAAGAGCAGAGCTTTCTTTCTAAAGAATCAGTGGTTCTCCATCATGATGGACGAACGTATGTCTTTATAGGAACATCTTAACAAGATTAAAGACATTCGAGATCAACTTGAAGCCATTGGTCGGACCATGGAGGAAGAAGATATGGTAGTCATCACTCTGAAAAGTCTACCCAAACCTTATGAGCACTTCATAGAAACACTCAACATTACCTCCACTAATGTTGATCTGAAGTTTCTGGAGTTATGCACCAAACTCCTGCAACAGGATTGTTGGAAACAACAGTTTGGTAGTTTTGCTTCATCAGCCTCCTCAGAAAATGCTTTGCTGCCAAATATCAGTGCTCTCAGTCCTTTTAGCAGATAGGTTCTTCTCAGTCTTCTGATCCTGCTAAGAAGAAAAATGTGCAGTGTAATTACTGTCACAAGTTCGGCCACGTGAAGAAAGATGGCCGATAGAGGATTGCTTCTGAATAGAAGAAGCAGGGAAGGTTTCATCAGACAACAAATGTTGCAAAACATTCCGAGTAGAAGGAATCTACCTTTTACGCCTTTATGGCTAAGAGATCCTCAGATCATGCGTTGTCTTCTGCCTGGTACATTGACTCTGGTGCATCACATCATTTCTCTCATAGGCATGACTGGTTTACTGATTTCTAATCTTTGAGTGATTCCATGGTATTCAACAGATGTGAGGAGTACACAGTGGTATCAGAACCAAAGCTCTCGAGTTCGAAACACACCTGGCTCGCGTTGGGGGGGAGATTGTTGGGAATTGGATAATCCAACGCTCCCCATTAATGGCGGCTAGCGATGTGTCTGTTTACTAACACCTGCGGGTTTTGGTGTAACGACAATCATGACTCCAACAAGTGGTATTGGAGCCTAGACCCAAGTTCAATTCCCCCGAGTTGTGTTTGAGGGGGGGTGTTGGAAGAATCAACGCACCTCTATGGAATCCGTAATTTCCACCCTGGGGATCCTAGTTACTGGTTTGGAACGTTTACCAACACCTGCGGGTTTTGGTGTAACGGAAAACCTCTTCAATCTCGGCCGTTGAAGACTCAATAGGAAAAATATAAAATGGAGGCTTGGGGTTCATTTGGAAACAGAGAGAGAGAGAGAGAGAGAGAGAGAGAATTGATCTAGAGTTCGATTTCTGGGTCTAGGAAGCTGAGAAATTCAAACTAAGTGATCATTCAGCAGCAGAGGAGCAGAGAGAATCCAGAAGGAGGACTTTCCAGAGAATACTGATAGAGAGGCAGAGAGAGCTTGCAGAGAGAGTTGATTTTTGGTAGCATCGGATGTGCTCTAGCCATAAAAATTGGCGGAGAGGTTAAGGCACATGAGATCTCCAAGACCCATAAATCGTTTGAGGAAATTCCACCCCGATGAAGAGATGTTAAAGTAAATAATATTTTTAATGAGGTTCCTAAGTATAAACTTAGGAAAATTAAAATATTAATGTGTATTAATATAACATGGGTGAGAAAGTTCTAAATAACGAGGATCAAGCCAAATCTAATCTTAGTTGTTGATTAGGGACTTAATCTCGGCCGTTGATTTGTCAACAGGAAGAGTATAAGAGGAGGCTTGAGGGTCAGTTGGAGATATACCAAGTTGATCAATCAATTCGATTTTCTGGGGCAGGGTTTTGCTGAGAAATCGAACTAGTGATCTGTTGCAGTGAGGGCAGTTCGGCAGAGAGGCAGAGAATGCATAGTAGAGAGGCAAAGAGAGTGCTGGAGAGACAACGAAGTGCCTAAGAAGGCTGACGCAGAGGCTAAGGAGGCTAGCATAGAAGATGCAGATGGCTAAGAGGCTAACGCATAGGCAGTAGAGGCTGATGTAGGTAGCACAAAGGGTTGCAGAGCTGACACTGGGTTGAAGAGGCAGCGCTGAGGAATTTCCATGGGGCAGACTGAGAGATAGTTAGCTGACACAGAGCCGTAGAGGGTGATGCAGTTCCTGAGGGTAGCTTGGAGCAGCATTTGCTGTCCGGCTAAGGGAGCAGTCAAAGTCATTGTGAGGTTATTCATCCAGTTGCTAATTAGCCGAAATATCTGTCTCCGAAGAAAGGTACTTCTGCCAAGGAAAATCTCTGAAGGGTGAGCCATTTCTGGCACCCTAGTTGTATTCAGAAAACTGCATAATAATAAAACCCTCATAACTGTTGCACCAGTTTTCCTGCATTGGGTTTTTCTGGGGACGATTGTCCAAAAATAATGGTGTCCCTTATGTTGTCTCAGTTTATTTCAGTTGCTGATCTGTATAGTTGTGAAGGCTACTATTGTGTTTATTTCGATGTTTATATGATTAAATAACTTGTAAATGTAAAGAACAAGTAGGAGATAATAAACCATAAATAGCAGTAAGGATTTCTAATGTGTTAGATTCAAAATTTTTCATAGAGAGGCAGCGCAGTAGCCGGGAGAGTTGACGCTGGGTCGGTCTGTGCCCATGTAGTCCTGACGCAAAGGGAAAAAGAGGTGACGCAGAGCCTAAAAGGCTGATGCAGGGCCTACACAGGGCCAACGCAGAAATAACTGGGGTTAGCCAGTCTTGTGTCAGATTAGCCGAAATTTTGTCGGATGCAGTGAGGTAAAACTCACTCAGATTTTCCGCCAATATTTTCTCTATAAAGGATTGCTAAATAAGCATCCTAGATTTGCATTCAGATATTTCTCCTGCATAATAATAAACCCTTAGAACTGTTGCACTGGTTTTCCCGCATTGGTTTTTTCCAGCGACTGTTGTGTCCAAAAATAAGTGTGTCCTGTGTATCTTGTTATTTTCTCTGTTTTCTGTTTCATGAGATCAAATATTTAATTAGTGTAGGTTGTAGAAGTAATTTGCTTCAGTATTCAGAAGAATAACTTGATGAATGTAATTTAAAATCAAGTAGGTGAAGTAGATTCAAATTTGCTGCAGTAGGGGTTCCTTCAATGTAGGAATTTTCACACTCTTTAAGCTGATGAAGACATTTCTTCATGATATGATCTCTAATTATGGCAATTTATTTTTTCTTTCAACATCTGCATATTTTTCATAACAGCCCTTATTGAAAGATTTATCTTATGGATTTAGGGAATTATTTGGGTTAGGCTTTTTTCACAATTTTGAGATTCTTGGAATAATGTTAGGGCTCCTTTTTAGGACATTTTATTAATTAGGTCACATGGGCATCTTTAAGGTTTCCTTATATGAATGAACTATGCTAAGGCTATAAGGATAAGGGTTTTTTCACATGAGTTCTTTATTTGTTAGGGTTATAGCATTTTCGACAAGGCTAGGACATCATAGAGTTAGGGTTTCATTAGATATCTAGCGTTTTCATTTAGGGTTAGGGTTTCACACCTTAGAGTTAGGATTTTGCACTTGGGGTTTTCACCTAGGGTTTGTTTCAACAATGCATCTAGCATATTGACATCAATGACAACTTTTACCAACATTTGACTCAACCAATAGATGCCTCTAGAGCAAAATTGAATTACCTTAATTATTTCACTTTAATTAACCAACTTCCCTAAGTTAGACTTAGGAAATAATTAAATTACTGGCTAATTAATTTAATTAAGGTGTTTCTAAGTCTTATCTCTTGAAACCTTTTTTGGGTTTTGGAAATCCCGTGTTCCTTAGCCTCTTAGACATCATAGGGACTAGAACACCTACCATTGCTACACCAAAAACTAACACTGCGCACTAGGGAAAACTCGATTCAGCCTCCTCCAAATCAGATCGATCTCCCTCCAACAACTTAGCCTTGCAATCTCCTCCACATGGCCTTTTGGATTCACCCTCAATCCACTTGTATCTCTCCTTCTCTTCACTCTAAGAGTCTAATCCATTGAGCCACTCAGACTTTATAGGAAATCCCTCTCTCTCCATCATAGCTCTCACTTGAGTTCTATGTGTCTTCACCTCTTCGCTAGGTCTCCTTTATAATCTTCATTAAGCCCAAATCCCTATCCCTATTATCCCTTCAAGAACATCTAGGAGATCAACAATTGAGATTATTTCTAACTCACTTAAATAATTAAATTATTTATCCTTAGAAAATGAGTTAATAGTCCATAATAGTTAATTGACTTTAATTATTGTATTTTTCTTAAGTTAAACTTAGGAAAGGAGACATAAATCACTTACTCCACCAAGCAAGCACCTAGAAAAGGAAATACATCATCTCCCACATGCTAAGACACCAAGCCTATGTAGAAGACCTTCCAAAGCTACCACTAGATTCAACAAGAATTGTCTACTCAGTTGCTAATCACCTAGGCCATCACCAAGCAAGATTATGGAGCCCTTGAGCTATAGCTTTATTGCCATATGAAGGAAATTTGAAGCCAATTGTTCTGACACTATAAGGTATGAGAAGGATAAACTTAGGTCAAATTGTAGTTTGAAAATCCCCACCTGTGTGATATATCTATTTCACCATAGCCACAAGTGTTAATCAAAGTGTGTCTCTTTCATTTCCATAAAACTTCACTGGAGAAACTTTTTTTTTAAAGATCTAGGGTAATCGATAACTCATTAGAATTACCTGGGCAAGGCCCAAGTTCAAAGCCAACAACTACCACTATAACCCCTAGGCTAGTGCTAGCAGTCCACAAGAGAGCACCTAACAAGTAACTTATGTGACTTAACAAGGGTCGAGACGTCCTTTATGGTGGGGGCGTCTAACCTTCTAGCCTTATCACAACGAGCCAACATGTCCCTTTGTAGGAATTGAATTCGGGTGGAGGGGAGAACAAATTGTGTGCCCAACCATTGGAACTAGAGCCTAAGACCACTCGAGAAACGTATTAAACAATACTTTCACTTTTTGTATTATGAGTAATCCCTTCCCACATAAGTATGCTAAGAAAGTATCAATTACATAATGAAGAAGAGGGTTCCTCATCCTTTATACATTTACTTAATAGGAAGAATATATATGTATTTGCAGTGTTACTTGGGAGCGGGAGCGGGAGCGGGGAGCGGGAGCGGAAGCGGGAGCGGGAGCGACCATTTTCAGAAGCTCCCGGTTTGGGAGCGAATCCCGGAGCGATTTTTTAAAAATATATATATTTTTTATATTTTTTAATTTTTGATACATATATGTCAACAAAAACATGTAGAATGATGAAATAGACATAAAAAACATAAAAAAACATAAATTGATCATTGAACCATATCACATCAATCATCTAGAAATTATAATCGTCATCAACCTTAGTAAAATAATAAATTAAAATAACATTCAATTCAATAACATTTATCATCATTGATCACCAAAGTAACAAGTTGTACTTGTAAGCCAAGTTTAACCATTACAAGAAGTAATATCGAAGATATTTCTAAGTCCTAACTTCTAACTGTTAACATGATATGAAATGTTAAAAATTTATAAAATGAAACATGAATAATGAGATGAAATGAAACAACTTAAGTCTTTCACAAAGCATCATATTCATAATTCACAATCATTACCAATGAGTTATAATTGCCAAGGCCCAACTTCAAACTTCAAATTTTCATTGTCACAGTGATATAATGTTTACAAAAAATATCATAATGTCATAATGATATGAAAGAGTCAAGAGTCAAGAGTCAAGGACTCAAAACTCAACACTGAACAGTTATGAAAACTAAAGTGACAAGTCTAATAGAAACTAAAAAAGACAAGTAAACTGTAAATCTACAAGTGGCCCTTGCCACGAGAGTCTCCAGGAGTATAAGTAGGTCTTGGCGGTCTTCTAGGAGTCTCCCTCCCAGACCGACGACCAGAACTAGAGCCTCCACGCGAGGGTGTCGATGGAGGTGGCGACAGCAATGGAACAAGACTCGGGCCCCGAGAACTGCTACTGGATGGTGGAGGTGGAGGTGGCATGGCTGCTGCAGCTGCTTCAGCTGCATCCCGTACAAGCTCATCTTCTAGTTCTTCCATATGTACAATGCCATCCTCTAAATTGTCGTCCTCAGGGTGACTGTCCCAAATTTTATATGTGGGATCTTCATTGGCCCGATCACAGTAATGGCTCAACAACCTCAAATTGTAGTGCACATAAACCAAGCTTTCTGCTCGGTTTTCGTTGAGCCTGTTTCTTTTCACATTATGTATATAACTGTAGGTGCTCCAACACCTCTCTGCAGAAGAAGAATTTACAACCTGTGCAAGAACTTTCAATGCCAATTTTCGCAAAAGTCCGTCGCCGCCATATGTTTCCCACCATGTGAGAGAATCAAATTTATCTTTGTCGTCCATTGCATGGAAGTTACCATACAAACCACTGCCAGTGAAGTATCTGCCTATTTCAAGGCGCACAGCTGCACATTCCTCCCTGTCAGGCACCAACTTTTCTAATGCATCCAGATATCCTTTAGTTACCTCTCGATCTAAATGGGGTTTGGTCCTAACACCACCCCCTGCTGCAGGTTTGCCCAACCAAGAATCTGAGTAGTATTTTGGCGTAAGGATATACGCCAAGCAATGTAGTGGAAGGTTAAGCTTTTTCCACCGTTCACACACACAATCGTGAATCAGATTGTACAAGTCGGGATCTCTGTTATTAACAATGTCTTTTATTTCCCCCAACATGGTATCCATTTGCTCATACACCTCGCCAATCACCGGTTTGTCTGTATCTGCAAACCGAATCATGTTATAAATTGGCTTGGTGAAATCCAATACCTGTCTCACAGCTGTCCAAAACTGCCCATCAAGAGCGGCCTCCTCCACCGTATCAAAACCTGCAATGTCAGCTACATTTGTAGCCCTTTCCTTTAACACCTGCCAATTTGGACTTGATACCATGCTAGCTAAACCCTCTCTTACCTTCAAAAGGCGCCTGAAGGTGAGGTAATAGCTACCAAATCTAGTCCTCGCAATCTTCAGCAACTCCAATCTCGAGTGACTGCGGAAAAGGCCATGGGTATTGCTATGATTTGTAATAAATTTTATCATTTTTTTTCCTCTCTTGTACAAATCCCCAATCCATTGGTATTGTTCATTTTTGTTTTTGACAATATCATGCAACAGAAGGTTCAATGTGTGAACCAAACATCCAGACCAAAATATGTTCGGGTATCTATCCTCAATAATTGCTCCCGCTGCCTTACAATTAGGAGCATTATCAGTGATGACTTGGATGACATTGTATGGGCCAATACGCTCAATTGTTTCAAGCAATGCTTCTGCAATGTTGATAGCGGTCTTGAACTTGTCTGAGTAATCATGTGCAGCTAGAAAAATGGGACCACTTCGGGACACAGCAAGAACACTTATCAATGGCTTGCCTTTTACATTTGTCCATCCATCAGATACAATGGACACCCCATTGTCAGTCCAAGAACTTGTCATTTTATTCAAAGAATGTGATATTTTTGCTTTTTCATGATCAAGGCCAACTGTTCTTGCCTTGTCATACCCAGGGCTCTTGTATCCTTTAGGGGCATCATTTATGGCAGAAACCATTTCGTGCCAATAAGGTGAGCGTAGAACATTGAATGGTATCCCATTTGCATAGAGTAACCTGTAAATTTTTGAATCCACATCATTCCTACACCCCTCATCAAGGAAATCTGATATGCTTCTACGGCGTAAAGATGATGACCCTGAGCCTCCATGTCCATATCCACTGCCTTGGGAGGATGCTGAAGGAGTTCTTTGTGAGCTTGGTTCAAAGAAACCCCTTGATCTTTTTGCTTTGTATTGGGCGTCCTCCTCTTCCTTTATGTATTTGGCTCTATCAACTGTTGACACCCCGTTGCAAGTTCTGATTCCTATTTGTTTCTCTCCATCCCATGCCCTTTTCCCGCAAAGGTGTCTTCTCAAACGGGTGTATGAGCCTGTGAAATCAGTGTTGCAATGGGGGCAATGAAATTTAGTGGTTCCACCCCCTCTCCCTGTTTCAGGCCTCTGAACATATTTCCACAATGGAGTTTGGTCTTGTTTAGTTTTTTCACCCTCATGTTCACCCTCCACATCCTCCTCACTGGGGTTTTCACCTATTTGACTTCCTCCGGCTTCTTCATCCACCTCTTCAGGGTCAGGGCCCCTCCGTTTCCTACTCTCCACCACCATAATAACCAGAAAGGGGACCAGGAAGAGGAAAATGCCAATAAAAATGCTCAGGTCCATCGTGTTTGATGTTTGTAGGGTTTGAGTCTTGAATCTGCAAATTAATTTAGTTTATTGGGATTAATTCATTTAATTTATTAATTTAATTTAAATTAATGATCTTTAAACTCAAACAGGTAAATGAAACTAACCAAATTAACTACCTAACCAGCTAAACTAACTAAATGATTAAGTTACATACCTCTGCAAGCTTGCTCCTCGCTCCTTGGCACTTGCTCCTCGCTCCTCAGCTCTGGCTCCTTGCTCCTCAGCTCTTGCTCCAGCTCTCAATCTCTTGCTCAAGCTCTCAATCACTTGCTCAACAAAGTTGTAATGACAAGTTTTTGGCCCATTGGGCTTATAAAACAAAAAAAATTAGCTAAATTTTTTTAATTTTTCGGGTCCGGCGGAATTTTTTTCCGCCGAACCGCTCCCGGCCGGTTAAAAATCGCTCCCGGAGCGTTTTTTAATGCCCGGGAGCGATTAGGGAGCGATCGGGGAGCGATCGCTCCCGGGCATTAAAAAACGCTCCGGGAGCTCGGGAGCGATCGCTCCCTGAAACGCTCCCTATCAGAGCAGGGAGCGTAAATTTTTTTAAGGGAGCGCGCTCCCGAAAATCGCTCCCGTCCGGGAGCGATTTTGGGAGCGCGCTCCCGAAAATCGCTCCCGTCCGGGAGCGATTTTGGGAGCGCGCTCCCGACCCGCTCCCGAGCCGCTCCCGCCCGGAGCGCGCTTCGGGAGCGGGTTCGAAGGGGGGGGGGGGCGCTCCCCCGCAACACTGTGTATTTGTATGAAAATTATATACTATATATTGAGAAAAGGTTTTTGATAAAAACAAAATGGATTTTAGTGGTCGAAAAAAGCAAGGTTTCATCATATTTTTACAAATATGCTAATGCTATATTAAATGTTAGTGGGGTTTCGAAGGAAAGGATATTAACATCACTATTTACTTGGAAAACAAGGAAATTCACATTAATGTTGATTCGGTGAGTCAACTAATAGTTCTAGAGCCAAGTATAATTGAAGACAAAATCATGTATGGTGAGAAGCAACATCACATTAGGAACTTACCCTTAATAATTGATAATAATAAATTCATAGCCCAATTCATCGTTTACATTTATATATCGAAACAAAGTTGACATAATTCTAGGTTCAACCTAACTGGAAGCATTACATAATTTCATCTTAAACATGAAGAAAAAGATTTTTGACATTTCACTATAAGAAAAAGACTATACCATTGCAGGGTGTTACAATGAAGACAAACTTAGAAGACCCCCTCATCAGATTATTTGGAAGTTGTCTCAAATGTGATCCTTTAGGACATTTAGACATCAATACAAAAGATGCAAAAAGAAACTGACAAGGTTATTGCTAATAAATACAAAAAATATTATTTCCTTGAGAATCATAGTCAAAACTTGGTCATACATCAAGAAGTTAAAAAATAAAAAGAAGTTGCAACAAGAAATGTTGAAGCATACCGCTGAAATAAAGTTGTCATATGTCAAAGTTCAAATGATGGAAATTCAAAATATACTCAGTTAGAAATTCAATGATCAACATAATTCTAGGTTCAACTTGGATGGAAGCATTACATGATTTCATGTTCAACATGAAGTAAAAGATTTCATTTCACTATAAGAAGAAGAATATAACATTGCAAGATGTTACAATGAAGTCAAATTTAAAAGACTCCTCATTAGAAGTCTTTAAAGTTGTCTAAAAGGTGATCCTTTGGAGCAATTAGGCATCAATACAAAAGATGCAATTTTTTTTTTTTGACAAAGGTTGTCCCTAATAAAGACGAGTAAATGTTTGGCCTTGAGAATCATAGTCAAAACTTGATCACCCATATTAAGAATTTAAAAAGTGAAAAAAGTTGCAACAAGAAATGTTGAAACAACTTACCAACAATGAATTACTAAAAAAAATGATTAATACAGTTAAATTAAAGTTGTCACATGTCAAATTTCAAATGATGGAAATTCCGAGTGTACTTAGAAATTCAATGGTCAACAAAGTGTCTCGGGTATATGATGTTTAGTTCAGAACTTCAGATGTGGAGAATGAACATTAGATAGAAGAGAGAATATTTCCTGGAAATATGTGTTCTCTTAAGAGAGACATCGGAAACCGTGGCACAATGGCATTCAGTACTACTAAGAACGATTCATTTTGATGCATCTAAAAATTGTAATACACTGCTTCAAGGATGGAAGAAAGAAAACTCTAATTTTCACACACACACACAGTGCACACATATATATTCTAGCCTGGTGGAAGCATTTGCTCTCCCTGTGTTAAACTGAATCAGGGATTTCCAATGTAACTTTAACTTTCTGTTTTCTTCTTAATATATCTAGCATTTCTTTTTCTTTGTGATTTTTAATACATATAGCTTTCAAGTTTTTCATTCTGGAGTCTTAATGTATTTCAGTCCTTGGTTACTTCTAGACTAGGATGATTTTTGTTAATGTCATTGCAACTTTTGCCAAGTTTCTGGAAATTTTCTGTACATCAATGATGACCTTCTACATTGCCTAATCTTTTTCAGCTGTGGGGTCACTGATCTGTGACTTCTTTTCTTTCCATGTCTGACGTTGAATATCAATGTCGAACACAAACGAAAAAAAGTCTTTTGTGTATTCTCTTAAATTAATTCTTCATAGTTAACCAGTAGTTAAGATATTGCTGTTGATTTCCAATCAAATTATACAACTATGTATATAGTTATTAGTTTTACGTAAATATTTATTTTAATGGAGATCATGTGCCTAATCAAGATTGACAACAGAGAATACCTGCGTACAAATTTTTTTCTTCTTTTGTTGTCAGGCATCGTGGCCTTCTTTTATTTTCTGTTCGGTTATTTCTATGCAGTTCTTATTATGCATTATTTTTTTCTTTGGCAGTACATTACCATGGAAAGGAAATTTTGCAAATGGAAGATGCCAGGAACATGGGTTGAGAGATTTGTAGGTATCAATCCTTTGGATAGAAAGCTTCTTTATCATGGTCTTCAGGTTCGAGTGGCGCAGAGTGGAATAGCATGTTTTGCACTGGTGGGTGGCTATCATTTGGCAGTGAGTCATCTCTTGAATTAGAGAATATTGTCTCTACCATGTTGGTTACTTGAAAATATTTCTGCTATTAGTGTAAAAGAATGCAGATTATTCTTTTGCAATAAATTTGGCTAGAGAATTTGAATGCCGATATAGAATATATATCTTGAGTTGGAAGTACTCTATGTATAAGTTACACATCGTATGTTCTTTTAACTGTTAAATTTTGGTCATTTAATCATCACAGGTTGTCTTGTTAGTACAGAATACAGTCATTCAACGGTTGTATTATTAAATGTCTGAGGTGAAGCTTATAAGAATGATAATTTTGCTATTTCTGTTTTCAATGTTGACTTTCATGTCCATTGAATTTTGTTTTCTTGGACCTCAAATAAAATTCCTTGTAAAAAGCTTACTGGGCTGGTCTAACATTTACTCTTGTGAACAAGAATTGGCATTAGTGTTTTAACTTATAAAAACAATGTGGCATTACTCTAGTCAACTGCAGGTAAGTAGCGTTAGTGTTTTCTTTTAAACTGTTACTAGTATCAACACTCCTAGTAAAGTATTCAAAATTCGATTCAAATTCTTTCCTATGAAATCCTATTGGGATCCATACCAACTGAAGAATGATGTTTTTGCTATTTTTGCTATTTCTGTGTGCATAAGTATTGCGCCTGGGTGCAGATAATGCACCCTGAGCTCTCCAAGTACTCAATCTATATCCCCTATGAACTGACATCCAAAATTCATTACGAGAGTGTCGACTATCAAGACAAAACGTAGATATGTGTGGTGGATCAAGACAAAACGTAGATATGTGGTGGACCATAAACACATAAGATAAGCATGAAATACATAAACAACCAGTGCCTTCAAAGTATTGCTCTTTAAGAAATGATTTTTATTTTTTATTTTTTATTTTTATTTTGCTTAGAATGAAGTGAAATTCTTTCAAATGAAAACCCAAAAAACCTTGGACTTGGATTTCCAAATGGAAAAGGGTTACTTAGCTTATGCTTAAGCTCTCTTTCTTCAAACTTGAATTGCCTCCAAGAACACCTGTAGGAAGCAAGCAAAGAGTTAGCATGCAAAAGAAATAGGGCCTAAAATGCTAGATAAAACCAATATGCACACAAATGGAAGAAGAAAATATATGATATTTTTTCAAGATATAAAAGAAGAAAATGGCTCATGAAACCCCCTCTTAAATAAATCTCTTGATGTCTTATGAGATTGTTGGCTTGAACAACTTGTGGGATTTTTGATATCCTTGGAGGTGACTATTCCAACCGAAGAAATTCTCACTCCAATAGAGATGACAACCTATCCTTTGAAGACAAAAAATGCCTGCAAACCAATTGTTAGTGCAAAAGAGACTTGGCATATAGAGACCAAGTTGAGTTTGTCATTCAACCGAAAATAACAAGCTACAACAAGAGCACAAAACATACCAATCTCAAAGGATATTTGAGATAGCTGCAAATCTCTCCTCCCTAGACAATAATGTCTTCGGGCAAATGCACAAAAAAAACAATTAAATAGCAATGTAAAATCAAATGAATAATAACATCAAATGACACAGGTATACCTCATCAACGAAAGAATGTACCACAAGAGAAGCTAGTAACCGCAAAGACTTTTATTTATTTATATGAAAGATGAATACAAAATCCAGCAGAGTCTCCGCAAGCCCAACAACTCATTCTATGATCAGAATGAGAGCTCAAGACTCATACAAATAAGAAAATGGGAGATGATCCCAAGAAAAATTACAATGACAAGTGGAGATGGATTGACAATCCCAATGATAAACTGAGTCAAACTCCAAGTGGCTTAGTTTCTTGATGAAAACTGATGTCAAGTGCTGAGGGTGGCAGTGAGTTACACCTTGATTGTTCCTCAAATCTCTTGTACATATGCTCTTGAAAAACATGTGTGAGAAGAGTGGAAGTAAGTGGGACAAGTCTCCTTTATAACTCCTGTAAATTCCCTGTCAAACTGCCAGCAAACTATCCTTCGTGTATCCTCCAAATCAAGCCTGCGTATATATTGAAAATTATGCCAGCATTGATGCTTGAGGACTGATGTGTAACTGTGCGTATAGGCTGCCTCTGAACTGTTGTTCGTTGCTAAAGCTGATCTGCGTAGGAGCTGAAGTAGCTAGCTTTATGCATATGGATGGATGGGCATAGAATAGTGGTGACACACTCCATAACTTATGCGTTGACTAAACCTTCCAATCTGCTTCACAAATCTGCGTATATAACTTTGACACCTGCATTAAAAATTTGACTGGGACAGCGTGTAATCTGATTTGGCATATGAGTATTTGCTGTAGATGACTGGAAATGTTGAGCTGTTAACCAACACATTCTTTTCCATCTGATTGGTGTGGAAGGCAATTGCATATTAACGAAACAATTTTCCATCATGGAGTGTTGACTGTTTGCCCACAAATCTGTATGGAATTTCCTCTGGCTGGACTACATAACATGTGAAACTTTAATTATAAATCTTTGATTTATGGCATGTGCATATTTATCTCCTTGTTGAGTTATACGTATTCAAAGGAATGAGGTGAAGTGGGTCCCCTCCATTTCTTTTTGAACTTTTCACTTTAGATTTTGATTAACATTTGATTTGAATTAAATCAAAGTCACTTCAAACATTTGCTTGTACGTACTTCTCATGAGCTCATTGTGGGCCCCTTTGACTTTGACTTGAAACTTTTGATTTGACCCTGTTGTACCTTATGAGGTGGGTCCCACATGCTTGCCACATCACCCTTGACTCTCCACATAATTTCCATGTCAAAATTTAACTTATTTTGACTTTGGAAAAATTTATAAATTTTTCCAATTATTCATTTTTTTGAAATTTTCCTCATTTTTGCCACTGTCACTAGGAAAGTCGGGTTTTGAGGGACTATAAGTTGCCTTTTGACTCTGAAAGTGGGTCCTAAGATAATGTTGAGCCTCTGAGGATGAATTTTGAGTAGTCACATACCCCAGACATTTCCTAAGGCCACTTATTTACATTATTACATAGAAAGTAATTAAAAAATCCTGTTTTGCGGACAAATTTTTAATTATTAAAAAATCCTACTTAGACCTAGCCAAATTCCACGAAACTTTTTGTGTGATCTAATATGGTAATATACATCGACTCTAGACATTAAGATGTGTTAGGGGCTCAATCTTCAAACTGTCACCCCGGCTTTGGGGTAAAACGTGAGTGAAAAAACCTAGAAAATTATCCGCCTCTGAAAAAGAAGGGATAATTAATCAGATAAAAAAAACACTCCAAGATGTACTCATTTGCTGATCGAGTCCCAACATCCTAGGCTTGTTACAGATTCAAAACTCATC
The DNA here is from genome assembly GCA_031772625.1 of Pinus tabuliformis. Taxonomy (NCBI): domain Eukaryota; kingdom Viridiplantae; phylum Streptophyta; class Pinopsida; order Pinales; family Pinaceae; genus Pinus; species Pinus tabuliformis. Next base: position 742,541,545 of record CM062815.1, read on the forward strand.
ATTACTAGTATCACTTATTACAATTCCCCGTAGGGTGTGGAATCTTGGTACAAGAAAGACGATGAGAAGATAGAAGTAGAGTTAAAAAACTCTGTTGACTGATAATATTTGATGGTACAAGTGTCCTCTGGATCATCTTTGGGCATGGAGTGTTCATGTAATCATCAGGTGCCACTCTAGTGGTCAACATTTGGCTCCATATGGGGATGCATGCTAGATATGAAGTGATAGTGTGCAAGAACCTAGAATTTACATCCACCGACAAAAGACATATATCAGCAGTATCCATTCAAAATATCATCAAATGAAATAAAGTACAGAAACAAGAAATGGAAATTTATTCTAAGAGCATAAATGACAATTTATTCATGAAATAAAACTACTTAAACAAAAATGACACCAGATAAGGTTAGAAATATGATACAAAAAGATGCCTCGTGGCATCAGATGTCTTCGGTGAAATCCATCTTGAGAACCTGCCTACTCACAAGCAAGTCCATAGGTTCTTTCTTTGATTTTCCTTGCCCAATTCTGACTATATTGGGATTGTGACTTGCCCCAATATTAACATGTTTGTGGCCATCAGATATACCAAACCTCCTTTTCCTTTTCCGACTATTGATGTGTTGAGACTTGATCCTGCTCAAAACTAGTGGTTCTTTTTTTATATTTTTTTTTTTTTTTTTTTTTCGCTCTTTTCTTTTCTTCTTGGTTAGTTGCGATGGTGATGATGATGCATTTATTGCCAATCCTACTGCTTTGTCTTGAAAATGCTCTGATGGAAAATTTGAAGTACCCAATCTTTTTGAGCTATGCCTAATCTCTTCGTTTTGAATCTGTTCTGTTAAGGGGGGAAGGAAATTTGTCAACACTGCATCACTCCCTGTCTGGCATGATCTATAGATAATCTCATTGTTGGGTTTCCTTGGATCTTCAACATGATATCTTTTCTCTAACTCTCGATCAAGTCTGACAAAGGTATTATCAGGCATGGGGATGGTGGCATATGATAAGTCCATTTGAAGGCTGCCACCTAGATCTGATGCCCATTTTCTTGATAGGAGCATTCCCCATGAATCTGGAACATCTATCACAACAATATCCATAGTCATTATTCTATCTGTGTATGCAGCTAGGAAAACCTGTAAATCTTTAATTATCCCACACACTTCAATTCTTTTAGAATCCATTGAACATATGTTGTGATAGGGCCTAGAAACCCTTAAATTCAGTTGCTCCATGACTTTCTTGGTCATGACATTTGATGAAGCCCCTGAATCAAGCATGCAGTTGTGTAAAAGACGATCATTCACTATCAAAGAAACATAAAATGGTAGATGATCTTCATTCCCCACATAACAGTTCATACTTTTCAATACAATTTCTTCATCTTTTGGTTCGTCACTAGGCTTTTCTTCCCTTTGAGTAACTTCAATGGCACTTAGTAACTTGGCCCTTTGAGATGGTATCTTTAAAAGTTCTATCACTGGAATAGAAACCTTTGCATTATTCAACCAATTGCCTAAGTCAAAATTCAATTCTGAAGTAGGAGGAGAAAAATTTCTGTGATTATTCTGGTCTTGGATATCCCTTCTCTGATAAGTCACCCCTTTGTATTTTTCCATAGCAAGAATCTGTCTAGATGAAGGTTTTTCCCCAAAAATCTTAGTGACCTCGTCAAAATTTGCAATCATACTGTAAACCCCAAGATTATTAGGCCTATGGTCAATCTCTTGATTTCTCTCAAAGGTGTATATCTGATCTTCCATGGAGAACATATTGATTTGACCACTTGTCCCTCCTAACATGCCACTTTCCATGATTCTCTTCACATATGGGCATGTGGCTTCTTCATGGAACTCATTACATGGCCTACAAAAAGGGGGAATCTCTTCTACCATGTTGGTGGATTCCAATGGATTTGGAGGCCTCTTCTCCTGTTGAGGGCCTTTATTATTTTGCCATCTATCATTTGGCCTAGTTTGGAATCTTTGCACTTGTGATCTCTCCATGGCCACCAACCTATTTTGCATGTTTTGCGTTTCTTTGATGTGATTTGTTTCCATGCTCTTGATGAGTTGAGTTAATTCTTTAATAGGATCATGTGTAGTCTCTTCCTTGGCATTGCCTTTGTAATCATTTGATTTTGATGGCCCTCTATTGAAACCAGGAATTTCAGATTTTCCTGATTGCTTTCTAGCCCTTTCTATCTTCAAGGCTTCAGATTGAGCTACACTTAGATTCGTAGGCTCCTTTCTCCTCAACTCATGGGTAGTGTCAACCCCAAAAGCATCTAGATATGAGCATAAAAGAAATTCATCGGGAGGTTTAATAGTAGCAGGCATGCTTTTTACTAGTTCATTGAATCTCTTGTTAAACTCCTCCATGGTCTCATTCTCATTTTTCTTCATGTTGCTAATGGAATTGATCAAATGCCTATTTTCCTTCTTCTCTCCAAACTTATCTAAAAATGCATTCAGAATGGCTTGTAAAGAGTTATATGAGTTAGCAGGTTTCTCAATGAGCCAATCAAGAGCATCCTCTTCTAAAAATAAAACAAAAAGCCTCATCTTCACATTCTCATAATTAGTTGTATTACACCATTTAAAGATACATACATTAAAGTTTTTCACATGTGATGTAGCACTAATGGCATTGTTACCTTGAAAGAAAGGCAACTTTTCAATAGCCTTGTCAAGGATATTGTGAGGATATCCATTTATGTTAGTGAAGTCACAAGGAGCAAAAAAAACATTCATCATGCTAGGCTCTACTTGTTCTTGAAAAAGCAAATGAATATCAGAAATAGCCTCCTGCCCAAGATTAGCAAGATCTCTACTATGAGAAAGTCTATTCAACCTCTTTCTAAAAACCCTTTCAGGATCATAAGAGGGGATAACTAGACCACTTGAATTTCTCCTAGTAGAGACTCTTGCAAAATTTGGATTGAGTGGAGTCGCCACTTGAGCAAGAATCTAAATCTAAAGTTCAAAAATGCTAAAACCAAAAGGTTAGTCGATTTCCCAGGTACAAGAAAGCTTGTCCCCGGCAGCGGCACCAAAAGATGTTGACCCTGCCACCTACACCTACCTACAAGTCAATGAGAAAAGCCTTTAACCCCACAAGGTGTGGTTGGTGGCAGGGAACTCAGAGAAGGGGTTGTCACACTAATTCCGACTCTCTCCATTTGAGCTATCTCCTAGGTTAGCTAAGGGGGTGGTCCCTAATGAAAAGTTAAGTTAAAAAAAATGTGAGTTTTTAGGAGAATTGTTAAAGTTAAATAGATTATTTATTTAAGATTTATAAGCAAACTTGATATGAGCAATAACCATAAACACATAAGATAAGCATGAAATACATAAACAACTAGTGCCTTCAAAGTATTTCTCTTTAAGAAATGAAATTGTTTTTTTTTTGCTTAGAATGAAGTGAAGTGCTTTCAAATGAAAGCCCAAATAACCTTGGACTTGGGTTTCCAAATGGAAAAGGGTTACTTACCTTATGCTCAAGCTCTCTTTCTTTAAACTTGAATTGCCTCCAAGAACACCTGTAGGAAAGCAAGCAAAAGAGTTAGCATGCAAAAGAAATAGGGCCTCAAATGCTAGATAAAACCAATATGCACACAAATGAAAGAAGAAAATATATGATATTTTTTCAAGATAGAAAAAAAGAAAAGGGCTCATGAAACCCCCTCTTAAATAAATCTCTTGATGTCTTATGAGATTGTTGGCTTGAACAACTTGTGGGATCTTTGATATCTTTGGAGGTGACTATTCCAACCGAAGAAGTCCTCACACTCCAATAGAGTTGGCAACCTATCCTTTGAACACAAAAAATGCCTGCAAACCAATTGTTAGTGCAAAAGAGACTTGGCATATAGAGACCAAGTTGAGCTTTTCATTCAACCGAAAATAACAAGCTACAACAAGAGCACAAAATATACCAATCCCAAAGGAGATTTGAGATAGATGCAAATCTCTCCTCCCTAGACAATAATGTCTTCAGGCAAATGCACAAAAAAAAACAACTAGATAGCAATGTAAAATCAAATGAATAATAACATCAAATGACACAGGTATACCTCATCAACCAAAGAATGCACCACAAGAGAAACTAGTAATTCCAAAGACTTTTATTTATTTATATGAAAGATGAATACAAAATCCAGCAGAGTCTCCGCAAGCCCAACAGCGCATTCTATGATCAGAATGAGAGCTCAAGACTCATATAAATAAGAAAATGGGAGATGATCCCAAGAAAAATTCCAATGACAAGTGGAGATGGATTGACAATCCCAATGACAAACTGAGTCAAACTCCAAGTGGCTTAGTTACTTGATGAAAACTAATGTCAAGTGTTGAAGGTGGCAGTGAGTTACACCTTGATTGTTCCTCAAATCTCTTGTACGTATGCTCTTGAGAAACATGTGTGAGAAGAGTGGAAGTGGGACAAGTCTCCTTTATAACTCCTGTAAACTCCCTGTCAAACTGCCAACAAACTATCCTCTGCATATCCTCCAAATCAGGCCTGCGTATATATCAAAAATTCTGCCAGTGTTGATGCTTGAGGATTGATGTGTAACTGTGCATATGGGCTGCCTCTAAACTGTTGTTCGCTGCCAAATCTGATCTGCAGGAGCTGAAGTAGCTAGCTTTATACACGTGGATGGATGGGCGTAGAATAGTGGTGACACACTCCATAACTTATGCGTTGACTGAACCTTCCAATCTGCTTCACAAATCTGCGTATATAACTTTGACAACTGCATTAAAAATTTGACTGGGACAACATGTAATCTGATTTGGCATATGAGTATTTGTTGTAGGTGACTGGCAATGTTGAGCTGTTAACCGACACATTCTTTTCCATCTGATTGGTGTAGAAGACAACTGCATATTAACTGAAGCAATTTTCCATCGTGGAGTGTTGACTTTCTGCCCACAAATCTGCGTGGAATTTCCTCTTGCTGGACTATGTAACATGTGAAACTTTAATTATAAATCTTTGATTTATGGCATATGCATATTTATCTCCTTGTTGAGTTATACGTATTCAAAGGAATGAGGTGAAGTGGGTCCCCTCCATTTATTTTTGAACTTTTCACTTTAGATTTTGATTAACATTTGATTTGAATTAAATCAAAGTCACTTCAAACATTTGTTTGTACGTACTTCTCATGAGCTCATTGTGGGCCCCTTTGACTTTGACTTGAAACTTTTGACTTGAGCTTGTTGTACCTTATGAGGTGGGTCCCACATGCTTGCCACATCACCCTCGACTCTCCACATAATTTTCATGTCAAAATTTGACTTATTTTGATTTTGGAAAAGTTTATAAGTTTTTCCATTTATTGATTTTCTTTGAATTTTTTCCTCACTTTTGCTACTATTATTAGGAAAATCGGGGTTTGAGGGACTATAAGTTGCCTTTTGACCCTAAAAGTGGGTCCTAGGATAATGCTGAGCCTCTAAGGATGAATTTCGAGTAGTCACATGCCCCAGACATTTCCTAAGGCCACTTATTTACATCATTACATAGAAAATAATTAAAAAATCTCGTTTTGTGGACAAATTTTTAATTATTAAAAAATCCTACTTAGACCTAGCCAATTTCCAAGAAACTTTTTGTGTGATCTAGTATGGTAATATACATCGACTCTAGACACTAAGATGTGTTAGGGGCTCAATCTTCAAACCGTCACTCTGGCTTTGGGGTAAAACGTGAGTGAAAAAACCTAGAAAATTATTCGTCTTTGAAAAAGAAGGGATAATTAATCAGATAAAAAACACTCCAAGGTATACTCGTTTACTGATCGAGTCCCAACATCCTAGGCCTGTTACAGACTCAAAACTCATCATTACTAGTATCACTTATTATAATTCCCCGTAGGGTGTGGAATCTGAGTACAAGAAAGATGATGAGAAGATAGAAGTAGAGTTAAAAAACTCTATTGACTGACGATATTTGATGGTACAAGTGCCATCTGGATCATATTTCGGCATGGAGTCTTCATGTAATCATTAGGTGCTACTCCAGTGGTCAACAAGATCCATGTGATGGATATGGCATACAGGTCAAGGAAGAGTTGATCCATGTACAAATGGAATTTCCAGGTTTGAAGACAGCTTGACAGTGAAAAGAGGTTGAAGAGAAAAAGAACCTTACAACAGTAAATGAGGTGACTGCGGGGAAGTGAAGAGTTGATATGTTCTTGAGAAAGAACAAGTGCATTGGTTAGAGAGGAATTGGTTCAACAAGTAGTGGAAGATGAGATCTTGTGACAAATCATATAACAATTGAATGTGAAGATGAGATCTTGTGACAAATCTTATAACAATTGAATGTGAAGTCAAAGGAGATGGAGCAGGAAAGCTCTTGGATGAAAAATGGTGACAGAACCCAATAACAAAACTGAGAAGAGTGATGCAGCAGTCGAAAACTTTGAAAGCAAAGGAGAAAAAGTGCTCAAGAAGAGGTTCTACTACAGAGAACCTAGAGAAGAGAAGGTACCAGGGGGGATGATTGGTATGGGTGAGAAGTCGCAGCCTTGTTACAAGAAGGATTAGTTGCAACTCGCTAGTAGACAAGGAGAACTCGGTAGAGGAAGAGATGAAGATCATTGTTATTAGTCATACTAGGGGTTTGGAGGAAAGTCACAAGCAAAAGAAGAAAAGTGGAAAGCAGTTGGACTCAAAGGAATGAGTGATGAAGAATTTGAGAAAGAGATTGTTGAGTTGGGGCAGAACTCAATCATGTGAAACAATTGCTACAAGAGAGTTAAGATGAGCAGGAAGAATGGTGCTGAACATGAAGGTCTACAACAATGAAAGGATGATAGCAGTAAGAAGAATTCTGCAGCGACAATGGTGTGTTCAAATGAAGATTGAACTGGAGGTAATGGTCTTTGTTTTTAGTTAATTGTGGATTAATTTTTGATTACAAGTAGTAGTGATGAACGTTGCAGCTAAGGATGATGGCAATGAACCTTTTGGTAGAAGTGAGGAAGAAAAATATAGTTCCCGAAGGAAAAAGGTGAGTAAATTGCATGTAGAAGCCAAAAGAGCAGAGAGTGCTCAAATGAAGATTCCAAAGGAAGGAGTTAGCAGAAATATCGAGAGAAGACTATGCATGGAAGAGCTTAGTATGGTATTTACAATCAGGTTGGTGAAGTCAACATGTTGTAGTGGCTTGTGTGCAGCTCACAATGAACAGGAAGGCACTCATAAAAGAAGGAAATTTGTGACTATTGAGAGTCATAGTAAAGGTTTAGAGACAAAATTGATACAACTAGAGATAATGAGAGGACCGCTACAGAAAGATGAGGAAGACCAGCGTTATAGATGAAGTCTCTAGATGAAGGTAATATGGAATATGTTGCAGGTGAAGCTGAGATAGAGTCAAATTCTGAGTGGAGGAAAAGATCAAGGGAGTTGAGTTGTAGCCATGGAAGAAAAACTTAAGGGTGATGAACACATGTGATGAAGGAGATGAAGATTTGATGAGCAACCTGAAGATAGTAAATTTCAGCGAAGGATTGAGTTTGAGGATGAGATTGACGAAAGGGAATCAAAGAGGTATAGTTGGTTGTGTGAAGAGACAACCTATGATGATGAGGAAGTTTTGAGCAAAGTATTGGCAAGTTTGAATACTGCAGTAGCAAGTAAAAGTTCAAAGTTCGTAGCGGAAGTGGTGGAAGAAGGTACAAGTTGAGTTAAGGATCTAGTAAGAGTTTTGTTTTAGTGCACAAGTGACAATAGAAGAAGGTGAGGATATTTGCAACATCCTAGAGCAAGGAGTGCTCACAGGGTTCTGGAGAAGAGAACCAAGAAAATGTCAAAAGCCAAAACTCAAGAGAAAGTTTGGTGAGGTATCGTGTAGCAAGGTGAAGACTTGTTACTGCAGAGGCATGTTGCATATTATGAGTTGAAGTTGTTCGAGAAGAGCAGATGCATATGACCAAGATGTCATATTGTACCTTAGGAGTCTAATGCAAGTGCATAGTTGGAGCACAAAGTTCGATGAAGACTAGATCGGGGCTTGCCAATGTGATTGGATGGTCACATGGTGATGTTGGGTAAAATTTTAAAAGTTTTGCAGATATTTACATTAGGAAATAATTTTTGTTATTTAGAGAAAATATTTACTAATGTAAATGTAATTTTAGTTTCTCTATTTTGTGAGAAGGGGAAATGAACCATCACTTGTGACCCTTGGTTACCCATGTTAGCTTTCTTTTAAAAGATGTGAGTGTTTGAGAAGAGAGTAGGAAAAAGTGCAACAAAGGGAGAGAGGAGAAGCTCCAGTGATTGGAGGAGAGACAAAGAATGAGAGGCCTCGGCTGCACATACCCACATTGTATATTCTGGGTAGTTTAATGTATGTATGAACTTAATTAATTATTAGCTTGTTTAGATGCCTTTGTGTTATGTATTTTCTCTATCTGTTTAATATTATTAAGGAAGTTTTTTGTTATGGTTGTATGCCTTCATGTCGAATATGGAGGTGTTAAGAAATTTCATGGTTGTGTGCTTTTATATCAAGTTGATATGCCTTGACTTAAATGTAGTTTAAGGATGAAATTACATGTGTTCACCTATGCGTAGGGGTCAAATATTGAATGCTATTTATGGTTGTGACTGTGTTGAAATTAGACCATGTGTTATAGTTATTCATATGTGTATCATATTCTGTAAATTGTGGAGGTTGTGAATGCATTGAATGACTACACACTAGATGACCCTTTCAATAATGCGTGCACTCCTAAAGGAGGGTATACACATACTCGATGAGTTGATGAATTTCTGGTGAACGATGGTTGAACTCTATGTTGAAGATTGTCCACTCTATTTGAAGTCTGTGGACTGTGCTGCGTATGGAGGTTTTTGCAGCGTACATACATTGGTTGCACGGTCTATGTATGTTTTCTTGTTGATATCCCTTGGCGTGCTAACCATTCTATTGATGAAAGATGTGTGTTGTCAAATGTGAAGGGTCTTCATGTGCAAATAAGACAAAGTACCCTATTTTATTAATGTGTTGTCCAAAACCCTACAAATTTGGTAAGTGTGAGTTAGAGGTAAATCCCCATGAGGAAGGGTGTATGAGTTTCTCTGTGGTATTAAAGAGCGACTCAAGGCCGCAGAGAATCGATTCTAGAAACATTATGAGTCATTTCACCTTCCTAGAAGTCGAAAAGACACTTTTTGGAAGCATTACAAAAATATTTCGTAGTGTGCCTACAACCAACAATTTTTTAGGGTTATCTATGAGCTTTTAGAAGCCAGTTTCGGCCTACCAGTATCACTATTGGGTAAGTGGGTTCCATGTTAGTCAAGCGAGGTTAGAACAAGGGTTAGAAGGTGTGAGGAAGCTCTCTCTTGGAATTTGTGAAGGAAATATCCATATTCTATTTTTGACTGCACATTTTAAATCAAATTTCTGAATTTCCAGAATTAGGGAAAATAGAGTTGTGTGTATGGGTTGCAGTATCCTAGGGTATTGGAAGACAATTGCGGCAACTCGAAATGTCCCCATCACATTGTTATATCTATATCCTTGGAAGTGGGTCATTGTCCTTGCTACGAGAGCCCATAATAGTTATGTATATTCTTACTTTCAGGGTAAGTTGGGTGGTGCAAGGTAGGTGATTGAAGTCACCTTCAGGTTGTGGCTTGAAACACTTCAGGGTGGTAGGGTGGTTCTAGGGAAAGTTGGATCTTGCAGGGTGTTGGAGCATCCCATCAGTAGCAAATGATAAAACCAGGGCGTTGGAGAGTCCTAGTTGGAGCTGGAAAATTGAACATTTTTCTACAGTACTAGGAAGTTGGGACTTCCCTTTTCAGTTGGAGCCAAAGCATATAATGTACTCATAAAATTATTAGATAAGCATTTGGTGGTTTTTCTCCCAGAATGGTTTCCACCTAAAAATCTAGTGTCTACTATCTTTATGATATTATGTACTATTGTTTTATGTTTTTGATTTGATGTTGAAGTTAATTAATGCTTTTTAAAAGAAAAAATTATCTAATTGTAAGTGAAATATTGATTCATCCCCCTCTCAGTATTTCCAACATACAGTTACAATGATGTTTTTTCAAACTTTTTTACAAGTCATTATCTGACAAGTACATTCTATAGTGGAATTTTCTCAATGTCTTTAAGTTATGTTGCCCACACTTCATCATATGATGAAATAATTTTAATCCTGCTTCTTCTATTATCTACATTGATTCTTGATATTTCCTCAACTAGTTTTCTCACTCTCTCTAAGCTACTTCTTGCTTGGTTGCTTTCTCTCGGGTTAGTGCTTGTGATTTAGCGTGTTCTCTTCCATTTTCTTTGGGTTATGTTTGTAACTAATTCTTGAAATGACTTATGAATAAATCCATGCATTCTTTTTCTTTTCCTCCTATTCCAAAGTTTCTAATTGGAATTCCCATCTAAATCTACATGATTTAGAATTCTAATTGTTGATCTAGGATCATATCTAGGGAATGTCATACCCCCAAAACGAGAAAGTGTTATTACATTTGACTTCTCTTTAATCTTCTTAATGTATGTCAATTGATAGGCTCCCACATGGAATGGCATATGTGGTTGAGGACGCTTCTTGAATTAATAGGGCACCACCAACTCTTGTATAAACTTGATATGTTACTTCTTGTAGCACCACAAGGATAAAAGGACACCATGGACACTAGGAATCAACATCCGACAGATTTGTTGAAGGCGTCTCCCAGAAGAAGGCACGAGAACTCTGACAAAGGAAGAAAAATATCAAAGGACCATTGACACCTGAAAAGGCCTTGGAGATGTGAATATGCAGGATGATAATGATTCAAGCCAACAAGATGTCATTATGGAAATCCATCTCGTAAGGTACTATTTTATTTAATGTTATGCTTTGATTTCTTGAATAATATGTAGATAAGTTCATGCAGGGCTATTAGAAAAAAAATTGTGAGTGTAAGTAAAACTAGCATTAATGCGGAGGATGGAAATTCTAGAAAGAAGCATGATGAGAAAGCAGTAGCTATATGATGAAGGTTCTAGATATGTATCAAGAAAACCACTTTCCATGAAGAAAGGAATGACATGACAAACTAAGAAGGAAAGTGATCGATAATTAATGACATAAAAGGAAGAAGCTCGAATGAATTTCATGACATTAAGGAAATAAAGTGATCAAGCTGCTGAAGGAACCAAAAAGAAGCAATTGTTGATGGAAACGAGAGTCCTTAGTTGATAGGAAGCTTTGACAAGTCCCTAATTAAGAAAGAGCTTGGGCAAGTTCCTACTCAAAGGGAGCTTGGGTACATTCCTTCAAAGGAATGGGCATATCTTCCCTAGTTGAGAGGGAGAGATAGACACAACATTATTGTCTTCACTTGGGAAGAAATAATGGAAGGATTGGGTAATAATTTGGCATATGATGCTTTTTGAGGATGTGTAGGGCATCCAATATAAGAGTCAGCAAGAGGACCAATATTATTTGAGGGTTGGGAACCCAAGATAAGAATATTCCTAGAAGGTCATACTCAATGAACACCCGGGTGGGTATGTATCTTAAGAGACAATGATGAAAGTGTCTATAGTCATTGGTCTCGCCAACATTGTGCTCTGATATATTGAGAGATAGAGTTGTAATTCAAGGCCTTTCTATGGAAACAATGCCAGTTATTATGATGCTCTAACAAATGGTTTGCCAATCCGATTTCTCTTATGTGAATTCTTCAAATTGAAAATGGACAAACACCTTGTAATGATTTATGAATACCTCCCTAGTTAAGAGAGAGTGTTGAAAAAATTGTAACTAGGTTTGGTCTTCATAAATGTAATTTTGATATTTGCAATTGTAAAAGAAAAAAAAAAAAAATTGTAAAATGTGAAAATGAGTTTCTTGCTCATTGCAGAAGTCAAGCACATGTTTGAGTTCTTCTAGGAAAGTCAAAGAGTAAATTTAATTGTTTAAAGACCCTTATGGGCATGATACACCATGTAAATCTATGTATTAGAGTCAAATAATGACCTCCAAACAAAGTCATAAGCCTCCTCCATATGTCAGCCTAAAAAAAATAAGTAATTCAGAATTTTAAGGACAAGTCGTACCAATAGGAGGGATAGACTCCTATATATAGGGCCATTCGACCTCAGCTAACGAGTAACCAAGTGATCTCTAAAATCTACAAAAAAGAGGACTAAAAAAAGGGTGCAAAGAAGGCGAGAGAAGGTGTCTCTACTTCAGCAAAGAAGGAAAGGAAGAAGGTTGAGTTTGGAATGACGATTTTAGGCCTTATTATAGACACATGTGTGAAGAGAAGAGGCTCATTCTACTGCCACATCAGACATATTATTATAGTCATGTGAAGAAGCTTGTTTGAGCTATCAAAGAGTGCTAAGTAGGCCTCTTACTCTGGCAAAGGAAGAAACTACTCAAGTGAAGGAAAGGGAGCATGCATAGTTGCAATTCTTGAAGGTATCACCTCACACTTATGAAGAATTAGGGCCATACTGTTGTTGTCCAAAATCTTCCATTACATCATAGAAAAGAGCTCGGTTGGGTTAAGAATAAGGTCCTCTTCCTAATTAAGAAAGCCTACATCTCAAGCGAAGGAAGGAAACAATAATGTCCCCTCTAGGACATGCAAACTAGGGTTGCTGCAATAAAGTTATCAGTTTCCGAAAGAAGGACAAAGAAGGAGGATGAAGTGCTGCAAGAGGAAGTGATATTGGATCAAAAGGAAAGGCTTGATTTGTTCTTGGAGGATATTCTTTTCAAGGGTCTAGTGTTTGGAATTTGTCAATTGAAGCTTCAATAAGAGAAATTTGCAGAAGTGTTTTCCTCTATAGGAGAGAGAGGTTTTGCCCTGGCAGAGAGCCAGCATCTTGTGTTCTTGTCTCTTTTGTTTTGGTAATTATTTGATGAAGTAAGTAGAATACACACTAATAATAATAAGAGAAGATTGTGATAATCAAGAAAGTAAAAAGTACTTCACAAATTTTTATCATCATTAGAAGAATCTCACTATAACCCAGATGCCCTAGATTCTTCAACAAATTTCAGCATGGCATTGGTACAGAGGACACATGGAAGGTATATTTGATGTTTTTTGGTTCCCTTGTGGGAAAATTTTGAGTGAAACATGTCACCACTCAGATGGAGCCACATGGCATTGGTGATGTCAGCATGGAAATAGCATGGAAGATCTTTCCCATAGATTTCAATCATGCAAAGAGGAGGATCTTGTAGGCTTACTGGGCATCAGGAAAATGTGGAAGTTGAAAGAGACAACTCAACTCGACATGCATTTGATTGGTGTGTAGGTGTAGTAGGCAGACTGAAAGGGACACATCAAACTGATTCACAACCAACCCAAAGGTTTGTAAAGAGTACAATGGAGTTACCTCTGAGATGAAAAATCATTGGGATGAGTTGGTCGCTAGTAGCAAAGATACGAGAAAATGGAGTAAGGCATAGAGTACCACCACACAACACATCATCCCACAAGGAAAATATCATAGGGAAAATAAACGCACACAAAATATAATGGTCGGGAGGACGGGGCTGGGGATGATGGGCTACAACAAAGAAGAGGTTGATGAATTAAAGGCATATTCAGAAGAGTCAGTTGAAGCAGGAGAAAGACACAAATAGAATATTCATGCAAGCAATCAAGTGTAAAAGAACTAAATATTATCCAAAAATATCAATCCAAATTCCTTTATAAGCATAATAGAATTTGCAAAGTATAGGAGTTTTCAACAATGCAAATGTGTTGGTTGTGAGCAGGAGTGAGAAGTTGTTGGTGAAACATGATGCATAATGTGAGCATACATCAAGGGTGAATCAGGGATCACATTTGATATCTAAAGAGGTGCAATTGGTGATATTCTTTGAGTGATGTTTTCATGAAGAGGATTTTATGGTGATATTTGCAAATTGAAAAAGATTGATTTTGTTGGTATGGTTAGTGATTTGTTCAATAATTAGATATTGTTGAAGGTGTTTGTTTGGTGGCTTTGGTAAGTAGTTAACGTAAGAAATTTTATTTGTTTGTGAAAGAAGTGGCCTATCAATTTGATTTTGAAAATGGATGAACGATGGATCAATAGGGCCAAAAAATGGTAGCTTGCATTCCAAGGGCAAGAGTCCCTTTTAGTAGTAGTCAATAAATGAGCAGGGGCAAGAGTCCCTTTCAGCAGTAGTTGATAAACAAGTAGGGGCAAGAGTCCACTTCATTGAAAATTGATAAATGAGTAGGGGCAGCGATCTATTTCAATGAAAACTGATAAAAGCATAGGGGCAGTAGTCCCTTTCAATGAAAATTGATAAACAAGCAGGCACAAAAGTTCTTTTCAGTAGAAATTAATAAACCTAAAAGTAGTATCTTGTGGGGGAATGATATAATCAAGTTGAAACTTGTATTTTCCAAAGAAAGAAAAGTATGATTGATGTCTTAAATATATGTTGCACATGTGTATGACAAAGGTTATAATGTTATGTTTTACGTGATTGAGTTGTGTTGTCGATCCATGAGTGATTGCTAAATTAATTGAAAGTTTAATGTGTCAAGAGTTTTATAATTTGATCACACTATTGATTCACCCTCCCTCTCGGTAGTGTCTTGGTTTCCATTGTTTCTAACAATTGGTATCAGATAAACCAAGTTCCTTCAGGATCAGTTTAACAGCTGGAAGGAAGACTAGGGATCATGGAGAACTAGGACTGGATCACCACAGATAGAGTTCCATTTTTTAATGGCTCAAATTATACAACTTGGAATCTAAGAGTAAGAATATACTTGAAAGCTCTTGATTTGGATGTATCGCTATTTGTGGAGAATGGATTAACAAACAATCAAGTTGATGATCAAGCTAAGGAGGAAATATTAAGAGGGTTTTCCAAGTCAGATACTAAGAAAGTAACTTGGTTTTAGACTGCCAAAGACATATGGCATGAGTTGCAGTCCATCTATGATATATGCATACTAGTTGCATGAGTTGTAAAGAGGCTTTCCCTAAAGGATGGAGCAATCAAAGATTCAAAGAGTATTGAAGATCATGGATCAGAGGATGATTCTCCTATATTAAGAGGCCAAGTTGTTGATCAGCACACAAAGAATTCAAAAGAGATGAAATATACAATTTTGTGTTCTATATTATTGCAGAACAATAGGTATTTATCTTGTAGCTTCTTAATTGAAAGTACTAATGACTATGAGCGTTGCTCATCTAGTAGTCATGAAAAAGGGACTACCTTGATAGAAATAATAGACCTATACATTCTTTAAGAAGCTAATGGATGCACCTTTGGTAGAGAAGAAGATAGGATATCTCGTGTATCATCATATGAATCCCTAGAGTCAACAAGGAAACAAATTTTTGAATAGATTGTGAGTGAAATAGACACTAGTGGTGAATCTAGTAGTTCCTCTATTGAGTTGAGATACATTGAAGAAAAGATATATTTGAAAAGGGAGCTCATATCATCCCTTGAGGAGCAGGG
This sequence comes from Pinus tabuliformis, assembly GCA_031772625.1. Classification (NCBI taxonomy): domain Eukaryota; kingdom Viridiplantae; phylum Streptophyta; class Pinopsida; order Pinales; family Pinaceae; genus Pinus; species Pinus tabuliformis. Next base: position 742,557,050 of record CM062815.1, read on the forward strand.
AAAATTTTAAGGATTGGAGTTTAACTTAAAGTTTAGACACCTTGGTGAATCTTATAGTCCCTAATATGAAAAATGTAAAATGTTTGATCATACTTTTATAAAAATATTTAGATTTATAATTATTTTATATTATTGTATAGAAAAGTTTGGCTATCTTTAAAGTAAAATAATTTTATATTATAACATATGGGTGAATCACTTTTAGAAAAAATGGAAATTGGCGAATAATTTTTTTGGAAAAAGCATGGAAAATTAGCCCACCTGCGAATATTAGCCCCTAAAATTTTCCATGTTGAGGAGATCAATAATCTTCAAGCTATCAATATGGACATGGAAGTGAATGATAGAACATTAAAGGAGCAATTGATCAAGTTTCGGAATTTTGATGTTGTGGTTTAAATTCGAAGCAGTGAAAGTTCTTCTCAGGTCGAGACAATATTGAAAGGTGAAAGTAAATTAGTAGAAACATTAATGGGACCCGTCAAACTTGGAATACAAAACAATATAGCTAAAGAAACTCTAACACAATTGCAAGGAGACATAAATACTTCCAAAAATAAAGGTATGTAGCCCCTTATCTGCTTTCATTGTGGTAACACAAGGCACTTTGCCTCTAAGTGTCCAGAGAGGAAAAAGAAGGTGCTGAAATGTAGGAGGAATGCTCCATTTCAACCAAAATCATGGATTTCTCATAAAATAAATTTGAATAGACATGTATAGAGAGTATTTCCCCCTCAAAGTAAAAATTATCAGTGGTCACAAAGAACCAGGAGAGCAAGTATCAATCCAAGAAATTAGAAGAGTGGAAGCTTTGGTAGGAATAATTCCTTTTCCCCCTTCTTGATCATGTTGAATGATACATGTGTAAGAATCTTGGGCACAAAGCAGCTTCATGAAAACTTGGAAAGAATTCACCTCCTTTGTAGAACAAAGGCATGGATTATGTGGAAAGCCAACAAGGACAAATGTGCAGGAGTTATGACAACAATCAAAATAGAGGCAAGTCGAATGGTGCATGGAGGAAACATAGGCTAGTGTTTGGATTTAAAGATAATCAATAGAGAATTAGTAGATTAGAGCCTGAAATTCCTATGGTTGATATCTCATATATAACCTACAATAGGCAAAGACTCCAATTAGACAAAAAGAGCAGCAACTCTGCTAGTTCTTCATTGTAGAAGGTAGAAACAAATAGTGAGAAAGAAGGGAAACATGCCAAGTAATGTAGTTGAAGGATAAGGGAAGTATGCCCCTTTTTTTTTCCTTAGTTTATAAATTGTTAAAGAAGATTGGTATTGTTGATTATTGTGATTGATTTAATGTCGTTGCCAAATCTAATTGATAGTTTGAGTATGTATAGATAGAAATGACATAATAGGGATGATGATTTGTTTACTATAAAAGTTTTGTTTTCCTGTGCAAGTATGTTTATAGATTCCTAATGCAAAGAGGGAGCATAATCGTAGGGGGAGTATACTCAAGATAAGATTTGAGTATCATATTATTCTATTAACAAATGGTATTATAAACTTGGTATCAATTGTTTGCGACTTAAGGAAAAGCATGAAAGACAAAGGCGAATGGTGTTTATTGCATTGTAATGTTGCCTGAACGATCAGAGTTTAAGTTGCAGATATGATGAATGGTATGACCATTGTGATGCATCTGTCTATTATATCAGTAATTGGTGTCAGAAATCAAATTTGTCGTGAAAAGGGCATGGTTATAGGGGGATAGCACTTAGTTAACAAGTGCTCAACATTGGTATCAATTACAAAATTGGTATCAGCAATATCAAAGCTATTAACACTTGGTATCACCTATTATCAATTGGTATTAATTATCATAAGTTTTTTAGTTAGAGTGTGGTATTCATGTTGTAATTATGACATTGTAATTCCAATTGTTGGTGGAGTCCTTATTTGAATGTTGTTATTTTCATGATGTGTCAAATATATCGTGGTGAGTCTATTGGCATTAGAAGTTTGCTAAGTAGAGTATGAGTTGTTGGTTTGATCACGCATTGGTGAGAGTACCTCTATGTTTGTCATATAAGCACTTCTAAGTGTTGTAATTTGTTCCTAATCAGTTGACAAGTTGATCGTGTCAATCATGCATAGGATAGGTTGCTATTGTTGCTAGAGGTTGGGTGTATGCATTTAGGGTGGCACTATTATGAATGTAAGTCTAAATGAGACTTGGACCAACATGCATTGTTTTTCTCATGCCTCAGTTGTAGAAGCATGTGCTACTTTAGTAATAGATCACTATTGACTACTTGAGGTAGAGATTGGGAGTAATTACTCCTCTCCTTTTAACTCAATCTTCTCCATAAAATAGAAAGGAATTTGCTTGGATCATATCAAAGATACCTAAACTTTTTAGCACAAGAAGAAGGAATTGACAGGTCCATAAGATCAAAAAGGTAGAGGGAGATTGTTGACAGGGGTAGCATGTTGGTATATTTTCCATTGATGTCAATGGGGGGATGTATCTCAAACAAAAACAAACACACAAGAGGGATATTTATTGATGATAAATGGAGATGTTGTTATGTTTGATCATGGTGTTCCCATCAATGCCAAAGGGGGATATTGTTAGAAATATGTTGTCATTGATGGAAAAGGTGATGAGGATGAAAGCAAAAGAAAAAAAAGATGATGGGATATTGAAATAATATGTTGGCAAAGGAGGTTCTCATTAATGTCAAGTAATTGATGCCAAGTATTGAAAAAGGCGTTGTCGTTAGTTCAATGATGTCATTGGTGCCAATGGTGGTGTACCTAGATAAAAGATACTACAATTGTAAAAGCAAAGAATACTACAAGAAGAAGGAATGTCATCACATGTATGGCAAAGGTGTTTCAAGGCTCAGATGTTTCCAAGAAAATTGGTGAACAACAATGGTGGAGCTAATTGGTGAATGTGGAGAGACTTTGATGCCATTTCTTGTACATCAAAACACCTCAAATTCTCTTAGAACCTACTCAAATGGATAGAAATATGAAATAGATTTCCAACGGTATATGGAAGTCAAGAAATTCCCTCCTGGATCAGAAGATATTTCCAGTCAAATATTAAAATTCATAAATTCAAGGATGCAACTAAAGATAGTGTGATGATCTTAGTTGGAGTTTTATTTAGAATTCGGACAAACCTGGCGAATTAGTTGGTCGGAGGATGATCGTTAAACAACAAGAAAATATGATGGTAGATATGGTACAAAACGTCCCCATCGAGCCCAAGCGCACCCAAGGGTTAACTTAAGGGGGGTCCATTATTCGTAGAATTTCCATATCACCGATCTTGAGATCAATGGCTGTGATCAATAGTGACCCCCCCCCCCCCCCCCCCACCACCAAACCACCCAATGGGGGTCAGTAAACCACAAATGTTCTTCAACGATGGTGACATATGGCGAATATACGATGACACATGATGAGCAATGACTAGATAATGAAGCATCCCAATGATGAAATGACATTATTTGATTGGCCGACAAAAGGATGTGGATGCGTAGGTGGAGTGATCCAAAATGGATCTTGGAAAAACCTCTTAAGTATTCAATTATATTTAAATGGGAAAATATGTTTTAAAATCCCTTTAAAGAACTATCGCATTGTGGTCTTTTATCGCACCAGAGAAATATATGTTTTAACCATGAAAAACAGGGTATAAAGGCAAAACCTTCAAGCATCCATGTGTGTGTGTATATATATATATATATATATGTCGCAACGAAGCCTTTTTATCGCATCGAGAAAAACCAAGGTTTAGCATTAAAATATTATGGCCTTTTGGAATTGTAACAGCGATTAGCGGGAGTTAACGAGGGTCGTTGATCGAGAGCACAGATCAATGGTCTAGATCAACTACCATATCGCATCGTGGGGGACCAAACAGAGGTTAAACCGTGTGCACGTTGAATACCCGCCAATCGCAGGATCGAGGGACACATCATCCGACAGATATCGGGCGCAAAGGTAATCGGGTGTTAACTCAGAGATCGGACCCGATCTTTTATGGACTGGGAATTTATAAACCCCATCAGGTCCGTAAGGATTGTTAAGAGTCGGGCAAGTTTTCCGTCCGAAATCACCAAGGACTGTCGGATCTACTAAGTGTAGATCAACGGCGGAGGACTGTCGATTAGATTTGTTTGTGCGGAGGAAGATCTCAGCCATCGATTTGGTGGCAGAAGACCAATGGCGGAGATTTACTCGCATCGCAACATGCCCAAAGGAAGGACTTCCGAGGGCTCGAGACATTGCGATATGTGATCGCCATATCGCATCGCAGCAATACAAAGGAGCAGGCGATATGCGACATGTGATACACTCGGACCCGATAAGGATTATAGGTCAAGTTTAAATAAATTTGAAGTCCGGTTTCTTTGGATTTCTTTGTATTTCCCCATGTATTGTTATATTGCCACATGCAATGCGATATAGCGATAATGCGATAAAACAACAGACCCAATAGGCTTATAAATGCGGCTTCATATCTTTTGAAGTCCGGCTTGGTTAGATTTTCCATGTTTTGTAATATATTTTTGTTTTTAAACAAAGAAGCGATTATTTGGGATTTTCACCTGCACTGGTCCTTTCCATTTGGAAACAAGTGGCCACCATACCTGAGAGCATTTTGCAGTGATTGTTTAACGCTCAAAAGGGATTTGAACGGAAAATGATCGGGAGCCAGAGAGCCCGAAGAGGGATACAAACTGACAACGCCAATAAGCTTAAAAGGCCATCCGATGACAGAAGAAAGGGTTTTTTTGGAGTCACTTGGAGGTCGAGTGAACCTGAGGCTCACTTGATAGTAGCAAAAAGTTGCCAAGGTCACTGGAAAGTTTTCGAGAGTCGCTTGGAGGTCAAGCGAACTACAGAGGCACGCCGAGGCCGAGAGAAGCTTAGAGTGAAAGCCAGAGCCAAGAGTGAGAGCCAGAGCCAAGAGCCAGAGCCAAGAGCCAGAGCCAGAGCCGAGAGCCAGAGCCAAGAGCCAGAGCCAGAGCCGAGAGCCAGAGCTAGAGCTAGAGCCAGAGCCAGAAAGCCTGAGAGCTTCAGATCCAGGGATAAGATGGTGTTCTAAGTCCATTGTTTATGTGTAATCCAATGGAGTTTGAGTGTGGAGTTGGTAAAAGAACTTATGTCATAATCCCAGAGAGCCTAGTCGAGTTGACTAGAGCTCAAGGAGACGTAGCCCAAGAGTTTTGGGTGAACTTCATATTATATTGTTGTCTTATATGTTTGCTATTTGTTGTTCTATTTACTGTTATATGCATTTTATATCAACATAAGCGAATAAACTTAAAACAAATAAATAGTTAAAGACAAACACAAGCATACACCTACTTTCAAGCAGTTTTTAATTCCACAATTGGTTGATCATAAGGTCTTGGGAATATTTAATCTTTGGAAGTGGGAGAGGTTCTTGAACGCTGACAAGAAGCCTTTAGTGCCCCATTTTCAGATCAGGTGGTATCATAGCTTAAGTTTGATTAACCCCACCTTTAGGAAGGTGATATCAAAGCTAGTTATACCTGAGCAAGTGGTATCAGATCAGAATGCTTGATTGATAGAGCAAAGATTGCTTGTCTGAAAGGTGTTTAAAAAATCAAAGGTTGATTGTATGCTTGTTTGCAGACTAACTATTGTTTTAGTTTGCAGAGGTGAAGGGAAAGCTATTGATAGCTCAGTCCAGGAGAGGACAAAGAGGAAGAAGGGCTGAAGGCATTCTTCTTATCCCAAAGGACCTCAAGGCAATCCTTGAAGCACAAGAGGTTTGTTGCAAAAGTTTGCTTGAATAAGCTCTTTGTTAATCTTGTTTGAAGTTTTTTTGTTCATTGGCATAATGACAACTTCTACAAGTGAGTCCTCAAAATCTTCTTTCTTCACAAGATTCTTTGATGAAGACAAGAAGCAAGACTTGTTCATCATGATGGATAAGGTGAGAGAAATGTATGAGGATGGAAGGAAGAGCAGCATACTTAGAGAGAAGTTGAATTCCGTGGAGGAAGAGAAGCAGTTGCTTTCTAACAAATTGCAAGAAATGGAGAGGCAACTTCAGATTGCAAACATGAACCTGAAAAGGATGCATGAGTTGGAGACATAGCTCTTTGTTGCAAAAGAAGCCTTAGTCAAGTATCAGCTTGAAGAAGAGGTAAATAATTCCAGTTTGTCTTCTATTTCCTCTAAGAATTCTTATATTGGTTCTTTTGAAAAACATACCAGAGGCATAAGTTCCAAGTTAATGTCCAATATTGGCTATGAAGGAAAAGGCTTGGGTAAACATACACAATGTATTGTTGAGCCAATAATGGTTGAGGAAAGGCCTAAGTATTTGGGTCTTGGCTATGGACAGTCTTATGGAGAAACTTCCAAATCTACCATGAAGGCCATTGAAATAGCTTGAAACATCATTTACAGGATGTAGATGTTCATAAGCATGCACTTGAACCAAAGAGTTGTGGAAACTCTGACAGCCTTGAAGAGGTTGATGATGTTCCAAAGGGAGCTACTTCTTCATTCAATTCACCTCCTCATGAAGGCAATAAAGGTGAAAGAGAAAGGTATAAATCTAGTTCTTATCATATTCCTTTTGATTATGTTAAACATGATAAATTTCCATGTAAGCATTGGAAAAGAATTGCATGTTCCTTTTGTGGTTTGGATAACCATAATGTTTCTAGATGTTGGAAGAGAATGGCCACATACAGGAAACTTTTGAAGGAAAGGAAGCAAGAAGTCAAAGGTCCACTGGACAAGGCAAATCGTGATGTCAAGAGGATGCACATGTGTTGCACCTACTGCCATAAGCAAGGACATCTTGCTGCAACAGGTTGGACCTTGAATCCAACCATGCTTCCACGAAACTTGAAGAAGGTGGAAAGAGAAAATGGCAGAAATGGAAAGGAAGATTCCATGATTGATGTGTTTCAGGATATTCACATGTTGATGCTGATGTGCAGACAAAGGTAGCACCTTTGAAGTGGATTGGTAAGAAATGGTTAGAGTTCTTATCCAATTAAAGGTTGCATGTCTTTTGTTTTTTTTGCTAATGCAAGAGTCAGACCTTCTATTTCATTAATAAAATACAAAATTTACATCAATCCACAAGGAGTTATGGACTAAGGAAGAGACCCAAAAACCAAACAGAGCACAGGCCCGAGGCAGAAGCTTCTACCCCTATAAACCCAACCTCTAAATTCGTATAAGCCAAAATAAAGTTGAAGTCGGCATCAGAACCTAAGCAACGGTATAACCAGATATCATATTCGTAAGACCCACCATAACATTAAGTATCCCGCCTGGAACCATTTTCATCCCGCCAAGAAAAGAGCGCATTAACGCTTCCCGCCATCTAGACCACCAACCTGCTCGATCAATCCCAGCCGTCGATCCGCTTCGTTTGATCCGACGGCTGAGGATCATATCGCACCGGCCAATATCACCGAACATTAGCGTGCGATGAGGGCGGTATTCTAGCTGACCCCACTGCCACGTGTAGCCCGCTGTATGGAATCGCTTCAAAATTGGAAATACCATTTCCCGCTTGCTAGGCCCGCGATCACCTGAAAACTGCCCCCGTCCCGGTAAAACAATCACGGACGGGAAATCCCTGGTATTGAGGCCGCCGAGAGTGCCCGGGTACCAACCTTTTGAAGCGTCTTCCCTACCAGAATCAAGGAGAGACGAAACTCCTGCCAACCTGCCTTTCTTCGAAGAACCAGAGCCACCTGACTGGCTATCACCTGGATTCGCTAAAACAGTGCTTACCCGGGTTACGATGGTCGAAAATGGCTTGCAGCCCACTGAATACCTGAAAGTGGAAAATATGAGAAACATAAAGCACCTGAATCAACTGGACTCTGACTCCATGGCCCTACTCCGAAACACGACCCTGTCTTCATCTGCCTGGTCATGACAGTTCGCTTTTAACCTACTCTGAGGCAGCTCTTGCCAGCTCAACGCAACCCTGTTCTCTGTGCTGATCACACCTTGATTGGCCAGAAGATCCGCCAATTTATTGGCCGATCTTTGTACATGTTTAAAGCTAACTGTACGAAGGCTCTGGAGGTGATGCTGAATCCATTGCAAGCCATTGCAAGCCCTAGATCAGCCGCCAGTTCCTAGAGACTTTTTCTGGTCTTGTTCCCCAGCTGATCCTCTTAACTGATTTGATGATTAACTCAGAATCAGCTTCAACAATCACATTTTGTCGGTTATCATGTTCCAAGAAATCTAAACACTGCTCCATAGCCATCAATTCTGCCATGTTATTGGTGGCTCTTCCTAAATGATAGTAGAAGATGAAAAGGACGCTTCCATTCTCATCCCTTAACACACCTCCATAACCCGCGGTGCCCGGGTTGCCTTTTGAAGCCCCATCAATGTTGAATTTCAAAAAGCCCTTGGGGGGAGGATGCCAAAAATCTTGCTCAAAATCCAGGGAGATTACTTTCCTGTCCAGTCCCTGAGGAATAAGTCCCTGCAAACCCAACTCACTGAGAATTCTCAAATCAGCTACTGAAGGTGGGTTCTTAGGGAGATTTCGCACAATAGTGCCAACCGTTTCCTTGATTTGTTTTAAGATCTGCTCAAAAATGCATTGGGATGGCCTCTTTTCATTCTTGAAGATTCTATTGTTCCTTTCTTTCCAGACATTCCAAATAATGAAGCTTGGCATGATGTCCCATGTTGAGCTAAGAACTTCATTATCTGAAAAGTTTCTTCTCCAATTGTTTAGGGTATTGATGATACTCCCTTTGTCCCTATCAGTCTGTTGGAAAATGGTGGCAAACGAATCCCACAAACTGGCGATGAAAATGCAATTATTGAGAAGGTGCTCCATAGTTTCCTCCTGGGCTTCACAACGCTGACATCTGGAAGGCCCCAGGACACCCCTCTTCCTAATATTATCCCAAGTCAGGATTTTCTTATGCTGAACCAACCACATGAAGAGTTTAATTTTCATCCAGCCTTGATGTCTCCATAGGTCTTGCCAAATCTTATCTGGAGCTTGTGAGTTAAGGTCAAGGAGAATTAGTTTTGCTTCCTTAAGATTAAAGGCACCCTCATTATTGTTGCCCCATCTTAGCTAGTATTTCCCCTCTGACATCAAAATATTCCTTTGTTCTAACATTTTTTTTAGAGTCTCTACTTTAGCCTGCAGGGAGCTATCATCCCTAAAATCAAAGTCCCTCCAGGTTCTCCATTTTCCAATACTGTTGGTTTGATCCCAAAAGTCTTTTACTTTAGATAACCCTTTGGTGTTTGTATCTTCCTTGAGATCCCTCAAGTCTTCTTTTAACAATATAGGTTCTTGTTTCCATCTATCCTCCCAGAATAGGGCAAGGTTTCCCTCTCTGATTTCCCAGAAGCTGTTTCCTTGGACTAAGCCCCGGTTATCCCAGGCCTTATTCCAAATGTGAGAGCCCTTTCTATATCCTGACATTCTTATTAGATCATTGTTTTGCCAAGTGCCGACATATTTTTCTTTCCATATCCTTGCCCACTGAGCCTCTAGGTCTTTTACCCATCGCCACCATAATTTAACTCCTAAAAACTTTCTTAGAATCTCAGGATCATCCAATCCAAACCCTCCATAGATTTTAGGTTTGCATATTTTTTCCCATGCTACCAAGGCCCATTTCTTTCTTTCTTCCCCCTTGCCCCAAAGAAAGTCTCTTTGCATGTTTCTGAATTGCTGCAGGACTCCTTTAGGAGTTGGGAGAGCTAATAGCATGAAGACTGGGATTGATTGTAGGATAGCCTTGGTTAGCACCAACCTACCAGCCAAATTTAAAGATCTAATAGTCCATTTCCTAATTTTATCTTGCAATTTGTTAATCACTGGCTCCCAAATGTTCTTGTGTAAAGGCTTGGCCATTAGAGGAACTCCCAAATATTTTGAAGGGAGGATCTCCCTTTGAAAGCCCAAAATTCTGGAAATATTTCTCTGAATAGCAATGTGAGTATTAAAGAAAAAAATCTTAGATTTGGAGAGATTAACTTCCATACCTGAAGCCATGGCAAAGTCTCTCAGGATTTGCTTATAAGCTAGAGCTTCTTTGACCATGGGGATACCCTACAGCATGGTATCATCAACAACTTTTTGATGTGTAAAGGCCTGACCATTTTCAGAAATTTGGAGACCTTTGACTTTACCAACTACTTTTGCATGCTTGATAGGTCGACCCAGCCCTTCCATCATGAGAATAAAGAGAAAGGGAGAGAGTGGATCTCCCTACCTAAGGCCTCTAGAAGGAATAAAAGTCTTCGAGAGAGATCCATTTACAAGAATTGAAAAACTGGGAGAAGTAACTAGGGCCATTACCCATCTATTCTAGTTGTGATCAAACCCAAAAGTAATGAGAACTTTTCTGATATAGGTCCAATTCAACTTATCATAAGTTTTGGCTATATCCAACTGCATGATCATCCCAACTTTCCTATCGTTAGTTAGTTAGTGTACCACCTCATGAGCTTGAATGATGTTGTCGAGGATTTTCCTACCTTAAAAGATGAATGATGTTATCTGAAAAGTTTCTTCTCCAATTGTTTAGGGTATTGATGATACTCCCTTTCTCCCTATCAGTCCGTTGGAAAATGGTGGCAAAAGAATCCCACCCGTGAAAATGCAATTGTTGAGAAGGTGCTCCATAGTTTCCTCCTGGGCTTCACAAAGCTGACATCTGGAAGGCCCCAGGACACCCCTCTTCCTAATATTATGCCAGGTTAGGATTTTCTTATGCTGAACCAGCCACATGAAGAGTTTAATTTTCATCCAACCTTGATGTCTCCATAGGTCTTGCCAAATCTTATCTGGAGCTTGTGAGATAAGGTCAAGGAGAATGAGTTTTTCTCCCTTAAGATTAAAGGCACACTCATTATTGTTTCCCCATCTTAGCTGGTCTTTCCCCTCTGACATCAAAATCTTCCTTTGTTCTAACATTTTTTTTAGTCTCTGCTTTAGCCTTCGGGGGGCTATCATCCCTAAAATCAAAGTTCCTCCAAGTTCTCCATTTTCCAATACTGTTGGTTTGATCCCAAAAGTATTTGACTTTAGATAACCCTTTGGTGTCTGTATCTTCCTTGAGATCACTCAAGTATTCTTTTAACAATATAGGTTCTTGTTGCCATCTATCCTCCTAGAACAGGGCAAGGTTTCCCTCTCTGATTTCTCAGAAGCTGTTTCCTTGGACTAAGCCCTGGTTATCCTAGGCCTTATTCCAAATGTGAGAGCCCTTTCTATATCCTGACATTCTTATTAGATCATTGTTTTGCCAAGTGCTAGCATATTTTTCTTTCCATATCCTTGCCCACTGAGCCTCTGGGTCTTTTACCCATCGCCACCATAATTTAGCTCCTAAAACCTTGCTTAGAATCTCAGGATCATCCAATCCAAGCCCTCCATAGTTTTTAGGTTTGCAGATTTTTTCCCATGCTACCAAGGCCCATTTCTTTCTTTCTTCCCCCTTGCCCCAAAGAAAGTCTCTTTGCATGTTTCTGAATTGCTGTAGGACTCCTTTAGGAGCTGGGAGAGCTGATAGCATGAAGACTGGGATTGATTGTAGGACAACCTTGGTTAGCACCAACCTATTAGCCAAATTTAAAGATCTAATAGTCCATTTCCTAATTTTATCTTGCACTTTGTTAATCACAAGCTCCCAAATGTTCTTGTGTAAAGGCCTGGCCATTAGAGGAATTCCCAAATATTTTGAAGGGAGGATCTCCCTTTGAAAGCCCAAAATTCTGGAAATATTTCTCTGAATAGCAATGTGAGTATTAAAGAAAAAAATCTTAGATTTGGAGAGATTAACTTCCATACCTGAAGCCATGGCAAAGTCTCTCAGGATTTGCTTATAAGCTAGAGCTTCTTTGACCGTGGGGATACCCTGCAGCATGGTATCATCAACAAATTGTTGATGTGTTAAGGCCTGACCATTTTCAGAAAGTTGGAGACCTTTGACTTTACCAACTACTTTTGCATGCTTGATAGATCGACCCAGCCCTTCCATCATGAGAATAAAGAGAAAGGGAGAGAGTGGATCTCCCTGCCTGAGGCCTCTAGAAGGAATAAAAGTCTCCAAGGGAGATCCATTAACAAGAATTGAAAAACTGGGAGAAGTAACTAGGGCCATTACCCATCTGATCCAGTTGTGATCAAACCCAAAAGCAATGAGAACTTTTCTGATATAGGTCCAATTCAGCTTATCATAAGCTTTGGCTATATCCAACTGCATGATCATCCCAACTTTCCCATTGTTAGTTAGTGAGTGTACCACCTCATGAGCTTGAATGATGTTGTCGAGGATTTTCCTACCTTAAAAGATGAATGATGTTATCTGAAAAGTTTCTTCTCCAATTGTTTAGGGTATTGATGATACTCCCTTTGTCCCTATCAGTCTGTTGGAAAATGGTGGCAAAAGAATCCCACAAACTGGCGGTGAAAATGCAATTGTTGAGAAGGTGCTCCATAGTTTCCTCTTGGGCTTCACAGAGCTGACATCTGGAAGGCCCCAGGACACCCCTCTTCCTAATATTATCCCAGGTCAAGATTTTCTTATGCTGAACCAACCACATGAAGAGTTTAATTTTCATCCAGCCTTGATGTCTCCATAGGTCTTGCCAAATCTTATCCGGAGCTTGTGAGTTAAGGTCAAGGAGAATGAGTTTTGCTTCCTTAAGATTAAAGGCACCCTCATTATTGTTGCCCCATCTTAGCTGGTCTTGCCCCTCTGACATCAAAATCTTCCTTTGTTCTAACATTTTTTTTTAGAGTCTCTGCTTTAGCCTTCAGGGGGCTATCATCCCTAAAATCAAAGTTCCTCCAGGTTCTCCATTTTCCAATATTGTTGGTTTGATCCCAAAAGTCTTTTACTTTAGATAACCCTTTGGTGTCTGTATCTTCCTTGAGATCCCTCAAGTCTTCTTTTAACAATATAGGTTCTTGTTGCCATCTATCTTCCCAGAATAGGGCAAGGTTTCCCTCTCTGATTTCCCAGAAGTTGTCTCCTTGGACTAAGCCCCGGTCATCCAAGGCCTTATTCCAAATGTGAGAGCCCTTTCTATATCCTGACATTCTTATTAGATCATTGTTTTTCCAAGTGTTGGCATATTTTTCTTTCCATATCCTTGCCCACTGAGCCTTTATGTCTTTTACCCATCGCCACCATAATTTAGCTCCTAAAACCTTGCTTAGAATCTCAGGATAATCCAATCCAAGCCCTCCATAGTTTTTAGGCTTGCAGATCTTTTCCCATGCTACCAAGGCCCATTTCTTTCTTTCTTCCCCCTTGCCCCAAAGAAAGTCTCTTTGCATGTTTCTGAATTGCTACATGATTCCTTTAGGAGCTGGGAGAGCTAATAGCATGAAGGTTGGGATTTATTGTAGGACAGCCTTGGTTAGCACCAACCTACCAGCCAAATTTAAAGATCTAATAGTCCATTTCCTGATTTTATCTTGCAATTTGTTAATCACTGGCTCCCAAATGTTCTTGTGTAAAGGCTTGGGCATTGACCGTGGGGATACCCTGCAGCATGGTATCATCAATAAATTTTTTATGTGTTAAGGCCTGACCATTTTCAGAAAGTTGGAGACCTTTGACTTTACCAACTACTTTTGCATGTTGTTTAGATTATCTTCCGAATACATCGCATAAGGATTCTTTTTCATCGACGTTTCGAACCAGCAACGGTGGTTCATCTTCAGGATGTGAAATAATATTGAAAGACTGGTCTTATTTTTCAATTATATGTATAGAGATGCTTAGCCGACAGATATAATTAATTTAATTATCTAACAGATATAATTAATTTAATTTAATTATATCTGTCAGATAATTAAATTAATTATATCTATCGGCTAAGCATCTCTATATATATAATTGAAAAATAAGACCAGTCTTTCAATATTCTTTCACATCCTGAAGATGAACCACCGTTGCTGGTTTGAAACATCGATGAAAAAGAATCCTTATGCGATGTATCCGGAAGATAATCTAAACAATAATGAAACTCGCAGAAACCTCAAAGACAAGATACTTTTGCATGCTTTATAGATCGACCTATCCCTTCCATCATGAGAATAAAGAGAAAGGGAGAGAGTGGATCTCCCTGCCTGAGGCCTCTAGAAGAAATAAACGTCTCCGAGGGAGATCCATTCACAAGAATTGAAAAACTGGGAGAAGTAACTAGGGCCATTACCCATTTGATCCAGTTGTGATCAAACCCAAAAGCAATGAGAACTTTTCTGATATAGGTCCAATTCAACTTATCATAAGCTTTGGCTATATCCAACTGCATGATCATCCCAGCTTTCCTATTGTTAGTTAGTGAGTGTACCACCTCATGAGCTTGAATGATGTTGTCAAGGTCGTTTTGTCAAAGCTTTTGAAGCCACAAGAAGGGGGAAATATACTTCCTTTGCAAGAATATGTGTGGAAATGGATCTATCAGGAGCTCTCCCGGATGAAGTTATCTTGGAAGTTTTTGATGAGGAATGGGTGCAAACAGTAGACTACGAGCATATCCCGTTCAGATGCCATAGATGCCACGAACATGGACACTTATTCAGAGACTGCCCTCTCAGTAAAGAAGACAACAAGAGCAAGGCTAATATGATGAAGGACACAGAAATCTTTCAAAAAGTGGTAAATAGAGGAAAAGGCGGTAAAAAAGGGCCAAAGCAACAACATAATGAGGGGCAAAAGAGCAGTCAGAACAAGTTTCAAGTACTAGAAGAGAATGAAGAAATCACAAAAGAAGAGAAATCTATGGAAGAAGGTCCTAATGCAAAGGAGAAAGAAGAAGACAGCAACCAAACACAATATATTGGCAATCAGAAAGAGACTATGATGAGTGAAGTAGATCTAGAGATGGATCAGGAAATGACCCAGAGTGAAATATATCTAGAGGACCATGAGCTACAGGAGATCCTTGAAAAGGAACACCTAGATCTGGAAGGGTTCTTGATGCAGGGAACCATGGGAGGGATAGATTCATTTCCTCAAGAAGAATGCAACAGAATACAACAGTTGTTTTTATGGAAAACTCAGGAGAGGGGGTTGGATAAAGGAAAAACCATTGACAAGCAGGAACACAAAGGTGTGAAAACAATGAAATCAACTCCAAGTTTAGCTACTAGAAATCTAGGAAAGAAGAGGGGCAGAAAAAAGCAGAATGAGCTCTTGATGGAGTGTGGAAAGCTAATGATAGATTCGGGTAAGATGAAAGATCTAACTAGCTACTCCTTTACAAATCTTTAATAATGAAGTTTACATCTTGGAATATCAGAGGTCTAGGTAGTAAAAGAAAACAAAGATTACTTAGTAATAGGATGAAACAAGCAGCACCGGATGTGATCTTCATCCAGGAAACTAAATGTTCCATTCAAAAAATAAAAGAGATTCACAGCAAATGGCTCAATAAATTTGAGTTTCTAGAAGTCAAAGCAGAGAATACAGCAGGAGGCATTCTCATGCTTTGGAACCCCCAAAAAATTGACATTATAGATGCAGAGGCAGCTAGGGATTATCTTTCAGTGGTCATACAACCAGTGGGAGATAAGGAAGTCTACCTGGTCACGAATGTGTATGGACCCCAAAGGATGGATGGTAAACTCAAGCTTCTAGATTCCCTGCAAGATCTCAGGGAAAGACATGCAAGAATCCCTTGGATCTTGGGGGGTGATTTCAATATGATCAAATCATTGTCGGAGAAAAAAGGGGGTACCAGAACTCTAAATAAAGACTCTTGTGCTTTCCAAACCTTCATAGACAATATGAAGCTAGTGGATATTGTTATGAGTAATGGTACCTTTACTTGGAACAATAAAAGAGGAGGAGAGTCTCAGGTGGCCTCCAGATTAGATAGATTCATAATCTCAGAGGATCTTATGCTCAAGGACAAGGACATAGTTGCAAGAGTGCTCCCCTTTGGAGGCTCGGATCACTGGCCGGTGCAACTGGAAATTCAGGGCATTGGTACCCCCAGGAATAGACCTTTCAGATTTGAAAACATCTGGCTCTCCCACCCAGATTTCATCAACAACATAGCCATCTGGTGGGCAGAAGAGTTGAATATTCAGGGCACAAGAATGTTCCTACTTCAAAAAAGACTAAAACATATCAAACTCAGGCTCAAGGAGTGGAACAAGAAGGAGTATGGTAATATTTTTGAAGCAAAAAAATCTGTTGAGGGAAAAATGCAGGAACTCAACCAAACCCTTATCATGGAGGGTTTTGATAAAGATAGAAGTGATCAGGCAACCAAATATCATCAAGAATGGGAGAACTTATGTAAACAAGAGGAGATTTTTTGGAGGCAAAAATCCAGAGTGCAATGGCTAAAAGAAGGAGAACGTAATACTAGATTTTTCCACAGATCCACTATGGTGAACAGAGCTCACAACAGGATTTCTTCTATCAAGGATGAGGGAGGTAATCTTCTCAATTCTCATGAAGAAATAGAAGCAGTGCTGGTTCAGCACTTTCGTGATATTGCACAGGAAACCTGTTCAGATAGAGAACAATCCATTAGAGTTATATCAAAACATATTCCCAAGCTGGTTACCAGAGAGGACAATTTCAACCTTAATAGACCAGTGTCAGAAGAGGAGGTTAGTGAGGTCCTAAAAGAAATGCAAAATGGTAAGGCACCAGGTCCGGATGGATTCAATGTTGATTTCTTTAAATCTTGCTGGAATATAGTAAAACAGGATGTTCTGAATGTAGTGGAAGACTCCAGGAGGGACAAAACCATTCTGAAGGTGCTTAATACCACCTTTATCTCCCTGATCCCTAAACAGGAATTGGCTCAAACTCCTGATAGGTTTAGACCCATTGCCTTGTGCAATGTTGTCTACAAGATAATATCCAAAGTTGTGGCCAATAGACTCAAGCCTCTTCTTCCTACCTTGCATGTCTTTTGATTTGATGCATCTATTTGCATTTCTTTGTTAATGGAATGCAAGTTACAGTTTTGTGTTAGCATGCATGATGTTGATATGTTGATGTCATTGATATATATATATATATATATATATCATGTTAATCCTAACTGATTTGTGCAAATGAGCTAGACTCCCCTAAGAGACACTGAGGTATGATTTTGTATTATGTTGTCTATTTGGTTTATCTAACATGGCATGTTTTTAGGATATATAACATCATAAATGAAGAGCATAATAGTGGACTATAGTTCAAATGACTCCCCTTACAGGCCTGATGTGAATTCAGTGGAATGGGAAAGCTCAGTTGAACAACAAGGAGAAGAGTATTCTCCTAATATAGAGGATACACTGAAAAGTCTAAGGGAAAGTGTTAGAAGTTGCAAGGAATATAATAATAGGTTGAATGAGGCACAGGAAAAGTAAGCAGAAGTTAATGCAGTGATTCTTCAAATCCTTTCATATTTGCAGAAGTAGGAACAAACGGGGATCAATTATGGACATGAGGAGAAGACTAATAGGGCATATGGAAGCAAGTCTCATAGAGGAAACAAGATGGACATAGATGATATAGTCAGAGGTGGCGGGTCTTTGGATACACCTAAAAGGAAGTTTAGTACTTATGGATCCCATTCTAGTTCTAGTTCCAAGAGACATCGTGACCATCATCATCATCATCCTTATAGGAGGAGAGAGAAGGGTTATTTTTCATAATAGTTCAAGAAAGCCAAGCCTCTTACATTTTATGGAGAGATGAAAAGATCAAAAGATGAAAAAGCATGGTTTCTTGGGATGAAGAAGTTCTTCAAATTGCATGACTACTCAGATAACATGAAATTCAAGATAGTTACCTTCAGTCTCAAAGGGAAAGCAGATATCTGGTTGGAAGATGTGAAGAATGTAAGAAGCATTAGAGAAGACGAGCTGATTTGGGATGAGTTCAAGAGACTCTTCAAGAAGAAATACTTGTCTGAAAGGTACTATGACGACAGGGCTAAGGAGTTCAATGAGCTAAAGATGGGCTATATGATAAATGATGAGTACACTAGCAGATTCTTGGAATTGTTGAGGTATGTGCCTTATCTTAAGGATGTGAAAGCAAAGATCCAAAGGTCCATTAGTGGGTTGCTAGGAGCATCCAAAGACCAGATAGAGTTTGATGAGCCTCAATCATTAGAGGAAGCCATTAGAAAACTAAAGCATTGTTATGAGTAGTCAAAGTGCAAGCCTGAACATAAGCATGATTGGAAAGGCAATAATAATACTAGAGGAAAATGGCCTCAAAAGTAGGGAAAACCTTAGGATGTAGGTGAGAAATAAAATGTGGCTCCTTATAAGAAATTTAATGCAATTGACAGAGGACATGGGTCTCAACCTAAGGAGAAGAACAAGGGTGATGGTAGAAATCCTTTGAGGTGTGGACTTGTACGGGAAAGCATCACAGGAGATATTTCCCATCGCATCAGGGTGGCAAGCCTAAGATTTATAGTCCTCAGGAGGCACGGACATTTGGAGATGTTGGTTAGAGTATTCCCTGGATCTATGCAGCAGTGGATAACAGGTTGGAAGATCATCCAGAATCCATTATTGATATGGAAGGTAAGCTTCATGATTAACTTGTTTCCATTTTGATTTACCTTGGATAAATTATAGTTATATTAGTCTTGATGATCCAGGTGGCTCCAGAAAGACACGTAGGACAAAAAGGGTTATGAATGCTCAAAAATCAAAGTGATCAGAATGATGTCGACCTAGGATCAAAGCGTAGGTCTCATCATTCCGACCATGGAGGTGTGAACGGTTCGTCAATCTGAGTCCGGATGACGAAGTTATCGCGAAAAGTGTTTTCCTTAGTTCCTTTGAAAAAGAAGGCTTTTCTCATAAAAATGGGTTTTAAGCCTTTAAAAGGCAAATCACCATTGGAGACAAGCGATGGCCGATATCGGTGCTATTCAGGCAGCGATCGACGATATCGGCGTTTGCAAATCGGCAATGGAGAGTCGGATCGATGGATCGGGTAGGCGAAAGGTCTAGGACTAGGACCTCGGGTCGTAGCGATTGCCAATATCGGCGATCGGTGATCGGAACAATCGGCAAATCGGCGATCGGCATATCGATGAATCGGCAATCCCCCGATATGCAGGGCTATTGGCAGAAGCGATAGCGATAAGAAATTAGGCGCGGACTCGATGGGAATTATAAGCCCGATTTAATAAAATTTGAGATCCTGTCTTTTATGTTTTGGTCAGATTTTTCTGTTTTTCAGTGTATTTATGTTTAACAGAAAAAGGCTATTTTTAAGGTTTTTTTGCAACGGCTGATGCTTCTATGCAAATAGCTTCCATTATACACAAAACAAACACCCTTATTTCTAACCAACCCTGTCCCAAACGTGTTATAAAACACGATGGACGCAGAGAGCTGAGACAGACAGGAGGTGAAAGGCTGCTTGACAAAGGCAAAGAGGCTGTGTGGCAGAGAGTCGAGACTAAAAAGGGGAATGCTCGATAGCCTACGTGCGTGAAGAGTCCTGAGAGCCTGAGTGCCAGAGAGCCGAGGTGAGAGGCTGCGCAACAGAGATAGCTTGACAATGCTGTGAATTACACAGAGAAGCCAGAGCAGCGCTTGAACTCCGCAGAGCCGCAGAGCTACAGAGAAGCATGAAACCAGAGAGCGCTTGAAATTAAGGCAGATTGCAGAGATGAAGTAACATAAGCCAGAGCGCTATAGAGTCGGATAACCAGCAAGCTACAGAGTCGAGAGTCCAGAGCAGTTATTCTCTTTTTGATCGATTCTTCTCTTTATGCTCGATTCGTATTCTTATGATCGATTCATCTTTTGATCGATTCTTCTTGTAAATCAATGCTGTGAGATCGATGTTTCAGTGAGCTTCAGCTTATTGATAGTTGTTTCAGATCCCTTTCTTCTTCATATGGCCATTCGTAGTGAGGCCGTGACAGATTGGTAGCGGGCTGTGCCTGCACATCTATAATGTGAACAACGTATTCACCGTGGATTTTCTTATGAACATCCACTTCTTCAGATGGCCCGTGGTGTGAGGTATATGATTATTGTTTATCTACTTCTTCTTATTCGATTATGCTGCATAGATCCTTGATTGATATTGAGGCGGGGTCTTATTTATTCCATGTTGTCATGATTCCTTGCTGATTTGATGCAAAATCTTCTATATGATGTACTTGTTGTCATAACTCTTCATTTTATGCTTTGAGATCCCTTGTTGTATGTTGGCGGCATGTTCATCATGCATGTTTTTGTATCATACTGATAGGAGTCTTTTGATTGAGAGTTCTAGTTGTGGAACATCTCTTAGAGCCACTCCTGCGTGAGGGAATTTTTCCTTGTATGATCACAACATCATATCTTGTGTACATCACCTTTATTGATAGCACTTAATGCAGTGGCCTACACCATCTTGACACTGGGTCCTGGAGACGTAGTCCCTCCTAGACGAACTCTGTTATCAACGCTTATGTTTTCATGTGTTCACGATTGTTATATTCCTCTTCTTTTCCGCATCTAGATGTATTCAGTAATGTTCTTTTAAAAATCAATTTTAACACATCATGAAAGTAAAAGGTCTTGGAAGGGTCCTTCTTCACACCCATACCTGGATCACCTGACCAGGTGGATAAGTGTTGCTTGAGTAAAGAAGTGCATGCAAAATCTTGGTTGGTTCAGATGGCTACATGAACCATGTTAAGAGTTCATCATTGGGTGAGATCTTGTGCATTTGAGCTGAATGGTCTATCTACATCAGCACATGTAAATTTTCTTACTTTGGGTTCATATAGTATGAATTTTGGGATGGAATGTATGTTCATTAACAATGCTAAAGTGGACTTCTATGACAAGGCTATTGAGTTCCTAGATGATGATGGAGAAAGGAGAGCCTTGCATGGAAAGAAGAAGCCTACATCAGTGATAATGGTCACAACTATGCAAGAAAATCGTAGTTGAAAAAGGACGATTATTATTTGCAGTACATGTTTCTAGTGATAAAGGGAAGGATGTTGAGGATGAGAAAATCCTAAAGAAGTATCATGTCTTGCAGCAATTTCAGGATGTGTTTCCTGCAGAGATTATAGAGTTGTTGCCTCATAGGGAAGTGGATTTCTCTATTGAGTTGATGACAAGAGAAAGACCAGTGTCTAAGGCGCCTTACAGGATGACCACTCTTAAGTTGGTGGAATTGAATTTGTAGCTTAAGGAAATGTTTGATAAGGGATACATAAGGCCAAGTGTATCTCTTTGGGATGCACTAGTGTTGATTGTAAGAAGGATGGTACTCTTAGATTGTGCATTGATTATAGGAAGTTGAACAAGGTGACCATCAAGAATAGATCAATAAAGGAAATTTCAACCTAAAAGTACCCATGAAATTTCCATGTACATAATATGTAAACCAATCAAAATTATTTAAATTTATAAAGAGGTACATGTAAATATTTTGGATGGAAAATAAGAAAAACTACTTTTTAAAATTGTATTTTTAGCTTATCTCCTTAAAGGTTTACTCAAATTTTAAGTGTAGACACTTATTGGATGCAGAATTAAATTCTACATCCAATGAGTGCCCATTATGCATAATTTGAGAAGACTTGCATTGATAAAAATTGAAGATACATTAAAAAAGCGTGTTCAACATGTTTTTTTAATGTAACTTCAATTTTTATCAATGTGGGTCTTCTCAGAAGTATGCATAATGGGTACTCGTTGGATGTCGAATTTAATATGCATCCAACGAGTGTCTACACTTGAAATTTGAGTAAAACTATAAGTTCTTCTTTTCCCTCCAAAATTCATAACTCTTATTTTATTTTTTCCTATTATTTTATTAGTTTTCCTTAGGAGGCCACTTTTAGGCTGAAATTTCCTCTAATAATATCCATTACCATGGATTGATGACTTGTCTTATTAGCTGAAAATAGCAGTAGTATTTTTTGAAGATTGATTTGAGATTAGGATATCATCAAGTGCACATCAAAGAAGAAGACATCTATAAGACCACATTCCACATGAGGTATGGGCATTATGAGTTTGTGGTGGTTCCTTTTTGTATTACTAATGCTCCAACCACTTTCATGTGTTTGAAGAATAGTGTGTTTTCTCCTTACCTGGACAAGTTTGTGATATTCTTTGTTGATGATATATTGGTATGTTTGAAGAATGAGGAAGAGCACGCAAAGCACCTGGCAGCGGTGTTGAGATTATTCAAAGAGAATTAGTTGTATGTCAATCTCATCAAGTGTAGTTTCTTTCAGTCTCAGATCCATTACTTCAGACATGTTGTTTCCAAGTAAGGGATAGCAGTGGATCCAGAAAATATTAAACTTATCATTGAGTCACCAACTCCAAGGAATTTGGATGAGATCATATCATTCATGGGACTAGTAGGTTATTACGGGCAGTTCATCAGGAAATTCTCGAAGATTCATTATCCTATTACATCCTTGCAAAGGAAAGGAAAGAAATTTGAATGGATTAAGGAGTGTGCAATTAACTTTGAGCAATTGAAGCATTTTCTTAAAAATGATCCAATTTTGAAGAGTGAAAATCTTGATAAGGATTTTGTGGTATGCACAAATGCTTGCAAGGAAGGACTTGGTGGAGTCTTGATTTAGGGAGGATAGGTGGTATGTTATGAGTCAAGGAAGTTGAATGAGCTTGAGAAATTCTATGTGACTCGTGATATATATTTAGCAACTATCATCCATGCATTGAAGTTATGGAGACATTATCTCCTTTGTGGTAGGTTCTTCTTGATGAGTGATCATAGTAGATTGAGGTACTTGTTTGACCATCCCAAACTGATTGTCAAGCGAGCTAGATGATTGGATACCCTCAATTATATTGATTTTGAGAATAGGGTTCCAGATGCTCTTAATAGGATAGTACAGGTGAATCACATTTCAGTTGTGAATTCATATGGGAAAGATTTGCAGGAGTGGATCTTGCATGCAGGATAGCATGATGAGAAGTACTAGTAGTTGAAGCAGAAATTGCAACAACAGGGTGAAGGTGATAGGGATGAGGAGTATCACCTCATGGTATATGGCTTCGTGAGATTCAGGAACAGGATTTATGTGCCAGATAGCAATGAGCTGAAGAATATTATCTTAAAATAATTTCATATTAAGCCATATTTAGACCACCCAAGATATCAAAAGGCTTTGACGGTTGTTAAGAAGTTTTACTATTGGTCGAATTTGAAGAAAGAGGTGGCTAACATTGTTGCAAGATGTTTGGATTGTTAGCAGACTAAAGTTGAGTGTAAGCACTCAGATGGTCTATTCCAGCTTATTTTGATTCCAAAATGGAAATGGGAGGTCATTTCCATGGACTTCATTACACGTTTTCCAATGATATCGAGACAACATGATTCCATCACGGTTGTAGTTGATAGGTTGAGAAAGGTAGTTCACTTCATTATGGTGAAGTCTAAAAATTCAACTAGTGAGGTAGGTCATATCTTCATCAAGGAGATAATGATTTTTCACGGTGTTCCCAAGAAGATCATATCAGATAGATATGCCAAGTTCACTTCCAAGTTTTATAAGGATTTGTTTGAAGGCTTGGGGACAGACTTAGCTTTCAGCACAACTTATCATCCACAGACAGATGGACAAATAGAGAGGGTTAACAGGATCCTTGAGGATATGTTGAGGATGTATGTCATGCATGAGCAGAGGAAGTGGGAGTAATATCTTCAATTGGTGGAGTTTGATTATAATAATGGGTATCAGGAATCCCTGATGATGAGTCCATTTGAGGCTCTTTATGGATGGAGTTGTAATACTCCCATCCATTAGAGTGATCTAGTGAATAGGGTGTTTATTGGACTCGATATGTTGAATATATGGAGTAGGAGATGCAGGTTATTAAAATGAATTTAAAGGAAACACATGACAAGCATGAAGAGTTATGCAAATCATCATAGAGAATTCAAGGAATTTTAGGTTGGGGAGCATGTGTACTTGCGCAGCAAGCCCAAGAGGAGCTCCTTAAGGATTGGGCCATGTGCCAACATGGCACCTAGGTATTGTGTTCATTTTGAGATCCTTGAGAGGATTGTACTAGTGGCTTACAAACTTGCACTATCGCTAATAATGAAATTCCATGATGTTTTCCATGTTTTATTGCTTAAGAGATATGTATAGGATGTTGATCATGTGATTGATTGGTTTTTATTCCAGGTGGAACCAAAGGGAGAGTTCCAACTAGAACCTCAATGCATTTTGCAGTGGAAACATCTCACGCTCCGAAACCGAGCAATAGAGAAAGTTAAACTGTAGTGGAAGCACTTTGGTCCCGATGAAGTTACATGGGAGATGGATGATCAGATGTGGGCTTTGTATCCTTCCTTATTTTCTAATTAAGAAGACATGTTTGGTGTATGTGTTTTGTTTTCTATATATATATATATATATATATATATATATACGTGTATTGTAAAATACTACAATGAGTTGTGCTATAAACCTCTAATAAGCAGTTCCCTATGGTTGTGGGTTGGGATAGAATATCCAGTGATTCGGATTCTCTCAGCTACCATAATTAAGAAATATCTTTTACTTCTATGATGTTAACATAATTGTGTGTGAAAGAGTATTAAAAAACCACATGTGTATACTTTAAAGAAGAGGAAACATAAAGGAAACCATCAAATCAATGAACACACACAACTTGATAACATAGTTTTCTAGTGTGGACTATGTCTCCAAGCCTGGTATCAAGAGTGGGGAGGTTGCTTCATTAAATGTTGCAAGATGATGATGAGTAAATGATGTATTTTTTGTCGATATAAGGAAGAACTCCCTTCACTAGAGTGTCACGTCTCTCCACGAGATGCTCTTCTATAAGAACTCTCACTCATAAAAATATCTCCTTCAGCGTGACAACATATCAAACTCTCACATGAAGTGGAATACAAGGATCCTCCAACAAAATGGCAAACAAGGATCTCAACATCAAATAATCATCTCAACAAAAATCAAAAGAAGACATGGCATAAGTGCATATTATACCTCCACTTATGAGGATGGTCTAAAAATGTACACCTCTGCTGAAGAAACGGACTACACAGTTGAATTCCTAACGAAAGATCACGAAATCTAACTGTAACTTGACCCCCTTCTGACTCGGTCAAAATTTAGACCCTCGAGAATCTCAAAGATTCCTTCTCACGTGTTGACTTAAATTCCACTACTCAGACAAATATTTCGATCACCCCACTATTCTCCTTGTGAAAAACTCGTTAAAATGAGTATAAACTCGACATATTCTATCACCTTCAAAATTTTGACCCTATGGAATCTTAAAAATTCCTCATAGAGAATATTATTTAAAATATTCCCTAACATATTCTCTAACAACATTCCTAGAATATTCTTGAGATTCATTTCTTCATTGGCTTTCGTGTGCCCTCATCTCTCATGTATTCTACATGGTTCTCTTTGAATCATTTGAATGGTATTTTATAAGAAAGTGTGAGGGTGAATAAAACAAATTATGTGGTTGGCACAATGGTTGGCATTGTCATGTTAGATTAATTGTTGTTGGGGAGGTTTGGGTTTCAAAACCCATTGACTCCTAATTTTGCTTTAATATGGTTTTAAAGTCAAATTTTGGTTTTAATATAGTTTTCAAACCATATAATATAGGGAAATCGTATGTCCATATTGTAACGATTCCCAAAACCATGGGCCACTTGGGCCTAATTTGAGGTGTCATGTGGCACCAAAAGATTGAGCCGTGTAGCATGTTCTCATTGTTCATCATCATATGCCATTTTTGTCACCTACTTTTCATGTGTCGACTTGTGATGTTGCCACAACACCTGCTTATGGGTCCACCTGGCTTGTTGATTGGGTTGCCACATTAGCTCTGTGGGTCCCACTAGGCTTGTTGAATTCACTACCATGTGTCACATGTACGGCCTGCCACATGGCAGAAGGTTGACTTTGACTTTGACTTTTTTTCGTTTGGTACAAACTTCAAACCGTAATAACTTTATCATACGAACTTAGATTGAGGCGTCGTTTGCATCATTGGAAATATTGTGACGAGCTATTTTATCTAACCTTGGTTTCACTACAATACAACAACTTTGATTTTTGAGCCTTTCCTAAACCCTCTTTGATTTCTAAGCCCCTCTAGAGCCACCTGGATCATTCCTCCCCACTAAGGAGCTTTTGGTCCTCCAAAAGCATGAACATGATCTATGCTCTGTTGTACTCCCTCGGCTACATAGCAAGTTCCCTAACATGCCACACTTCCTTCTCCTTCACCTTTGTTCTTCAAAGCCATAAGTGGTGAACCAACACCTATACTCTATGTGAACATGTAGTAAATCTTGTAAAATACATGTTCAATTACATGACCCAAGCAACCCTATACTTGCCAAGAGTTTATAACACACTCTTTGGTCAAGTTTACATCAGACTCATAATAGAAACCAATACCCCAACTATCAACTTAAAAAGGCCAAAAACATCACTATAATGCATTCATAAGTGATAGAAAACACTCCATCACTTTTACAATCATTTTGCAATATGTGGTTTACAAAATGCAACCATGACAAGCTACTATATCTAAAAAAACTATCTCTCACTCAACATAGTGAATGGGTCATATTTTGTAGTTGCTTCGCTTTTTGAACAACTTCATTAGTTGGTTCCTTTGCAGGTGCTTTGTCCTTTTTGAGACATTGCAACATGTGTTTATTTGATTTCCACATTTATTGCAATGACTGCAAAAAATCTTCTTCCTCCAAACCTGCTTAATCTCCTTCCTAACCTAATGTGGATAAGTTCTTTCACGTCTTGTCCTCTTTTTTGTTGTCATTCTTCTTCAACACTTGGAAACTACATGGTTTTCTATGCCACAAGTTTTGGCCATCATTAATCTTCTTGTAATCAAAATGAACATTAACATAGTGAGACTTGTTATACCTCACTTGGTTGTCTCTGGTACATGCCTGGCGATGAGATCTTGCCTTAGCTCTTTCTTTGCAATGTGCATTGTCATGGGAATATTGTGATGTGTTCCCATCATTCTCTTTCCTTGATTATTTTGGAAATGTTTTGGATAATTTTCCTAAAGAACCCCTTATGTATGTTTCCTTCGATCATTCTCCTTCAGTGTACCCCCAATTCTGAAATGGGTACCTCAAGGATTCCAACAGAAATAACATCACGTGAAAATTAAACTGAAGAACTATCAATATTGTTTACCTCAGTTGTTGATTCTGAAGCAAGTGATGATGGCTTCGCTAAGCCTTTGTTGCACTTCATCTTTTCCAAGGCCTCTTTCATGGCTCGTAATTGAAGTTGCAATCTTTGCTTCTCCTCTTCGATTTCTTGTAAAATTATCCTCAATTCAACATTCTCTCCTTGAAGGCTCTAATTGATTTCTTCATTTGACTGATGAGAAAAATATGAATAAGAAGAATATTCACTCGAAGATGGAGATGGAGCATCATCCGCTACTCTCTCTTTCTCTTGTTCCTCTTTTGTAATTTTCTCCTCATAATCTGCATACATTATATCTACCATACTTTCCATCCTGTAGAAGGCCTCATAAAGATCTCTGTGATTCTCCATTTTCTCTCCTTGTTGCACATTCAATCTCTGGTTATCATTCACACTTGCAATTCGCATCAGTAAGAAGATCGCTTTGGTACCAAACTTGATCTGAATTCTCTCAGCTACCATACTATAACCAAGGTCTTTTACTTCTATGATGTTAGCAGAATTGCGTTGAAAGAGTATAAAAAAAACCACATGTGCATACTTCATAGAAGAGGAAACATAAAGGCAACCATAAAATCAAAGAACACACACAACTTGATAATGGATTTCATCTAGTGTGGACTACGTCTCCACGCTTGGTGTGAAGAGTGGGGAGGTTGATTCATTAAATGTTGCAAGATGATTATGAGTACATGATGTATTTTTTTCAATACACGGAAGAACTTCCTTAACTAGAGTGGCACAACTCTCCACGATACTCTCTTCTGTAAGAACTCTCACTCACCAAAATCTCTCCTTCAACATGAAAAAATATCAAACTCTCACATGTAGTGGCATACAAGGATCCTCCAACAAAATGGAAAACAAGGATCTCAACATCAAATCATCATATTAGCAAAAATCAAAAGAATACATGGCATAAGTGCATCTTATACCTCCACTTCTGGGGATGGTATGAAAATGTACACCTCTGCTAAAGGAATGAACCGCACGGTTGAATTCCTAGTGAAAAATCATGAACTATGACTCTAAACTTGACCCCCTTTTAACTTGGTCAAAATCTAGACCCTCAGGAATCTCAAAGATTCCTTCTCATGTGTTGACTTAAATTCTACTGCTCAGACGAATATTTTGATCACACCACTATGCGCCTTCCGAAAAACTCGTTAAAATGAGTATAAACTCGACATGTTTTTGACACCTTCAAAATTTTACCCACGGGGAATCTTAAAGATTCCTCATAGAGAATATTATTTAAAATATTCCTTAACATATACTCTAAAAATATTCCTAGAATATTCTTGAGATTCATGTCTTCATTAGCCTTCCTGTGCCCTCATCTCTCATGTATTCTACATGGTTCTCTTTGAACCATTTGAATGCCATTTTATAACAAAGTGTGAGGGTGAATAAAAAAAGTATGTGGTTCACACAATGGCTGGCATAGTCATGTTACATTACTTATTGTTGGGGAGGTTTCGGGTTCAAAACCCATGGGCTCCTATTTTTTCTTTAATATGGTTTTAAAGTCCAATTTTGGTTTTAATATAGTTTTCAAACCATATAATATATGGAAATCATATGTCCATATTGTAATGACTCCCAAAACCATGAGAATAAGTCAAAAATGGAGGTTTCACAATGCCAAGGCCACTTGGGCCTAATTTCAGGTGCCATGTAGCACCAAAAGATTGGGCGATGTGGCAGGTTCTCATTGGTCCACATCATATGCCATTTTTGTCACCTACTTGCCATGTGTCAACTTGTGGTGCTGCCACATCATCTGCTTGTGGGTCCACCTAGTTTTTTGAATGGGTTGCCATAATAGCTCTATGGGTCACACTAGGCTTGTTGACTTTGATGCTACATGTCACATGTACAGCTTGCC
This sequence comes from Pinus tabuliformis, assembly GCA_031772625.1. Classification (NCBI taxonomy): domain Eukaryota; kingdom Viridiplantae; phylum Streptophyta; class Pinopsida; order Pinales; family Pinaceae; genus Pinus; species Pinus tabuliformis. The sequence goes on from CM062815.1 coordinate 742,586,168, forward strand.
ATGTGGCAGAAGGTTGGCTTTTTCTTTGACTTGTTTTTGTTTGGTACAAACGTCAAACTACAATAACTTTCTCATACAAACTCAGATTGAGGCGGCATTTGTGTCACTGGAAATATTACAATGAGATATTTTATTTCACCTTGGTTTCACTGCATTCCAACAACTTTGAATTTTAAGCCTCTCTTAAGCCCTCTTTGATTTTTGATGCTCTCTAGAGCCACCTGGATCAACTTGGGTTCCCTAGAGGTTTTGGGTTGAGATGGGAGATCTCTGGAGCCCTATAACAATTTGGGTTCTCTGGAGGTTGTGGGTTGAAATAGAATCCCTTGAGCCCTAGACAACTTGGGAAGAGATCAATCTAGTTGATGTTAGTGATTTCTAGACTGTTTATGTGAAATCACTATGGTTGATGGTTGAGGTGGTTCGACCTTTGGAAGCCCTGGTTGGTTCTATTTTGGTTTAACCCATATGATCCCACGTTCATGCTTGGAATATGGTGCGGGGGTGATTAGCTAAAAGAGAAACTTGGTTCAGCCTAATCTATGGTCGGATGGTACATGGAAGTCCCTGACATGGTTGAAATTTACATAGGTTAATATGAGTAATTTTCCTATGGTGATCCATGAGCACTTATATTAATTATTATGTTGATCTTATGGTTGAATTGCCGTGGTTTCTATTCTGGTTATATTTTGGTTAAATGCATGGTTATATGATGCGCTCTAGTTATGGATCTCATTCATGATTTGAAAATTTATCAAATAGTTAATGAATTCATGGGCTACCAAGTGATGTAGCTAGCTTGAAAGGGTATTGAGCCTTCATGGTGATCCTCAGATGAAGATTACAATTTTATGATCATATGTGCATTCATGACATGTCACTTTTATGTTTACTATCTGTTTAAAAAAATGTGTATCATGCATTAGGCATGTATTGGTCAAGATCTTGCTTGAGTATTGATTATTTAGACTTGTCATCATATTAGTTATGTTTCCGGGAAGTTTTGAGCACTTCTGGGTAGTGGCCTGAAGACCATCCCTTAAAAAGTGGCACAGATCTCGAAACCATTGGCACAAAACATAGGATTTTTGGTCATAACCACATGGAGACAGGCTTATGGGTGCGGTTGTAGCCTCATAACTCCATGAATGTTGTTTTAGGGTTGTGGTTTGAGTGTTAAGCTTGTGAAAAATATGTTCTAGCTTAGGATTTGATCATTAAATGTTGTGGTTGACTTATGGGTGATATGGTGTTCCTGAAGGGTATTAATAAGCTTCCAGTTTGTAGGCCCCACTTCCATAAAGTGAACTTGGACGTCGGGTCATGTCATAGTAACACTCACCTCATGCTTACCCTGGAGAGCACTTTTGAGAAGTGTCTTGAAGACCATCCCTAAAAATTTGGCACATATCTCGCAACCGCTAGCACAAAACAGAGGAATTTTTGTCATAACTACATGGAGAAAGGATTATGGGTGCGGTTGTAGCCTCATAACTGCATGCATGTTGTGTTAAGGGTGCAGTTGGGGTGTTAAGATTGTGAAAAAGAAGTTCCATATCAGGATCTTATCTTCAGAGGTTGTGGGTTGACTTCTGGATGAGTCATTGTTCCTAAGCGGTATCAGTAAGCTTTCGGTTTGTAGGCCCCACTTCCATAACTAGAACTTGGAGGTCGGATCATGTCATATTAAAACTCAACGCATGTTTACTCTGGAGAGATTGTAAAGCGAGTAGATGTGGGAGAATGCATTACACAAGCTTTGTATTTCTCCACTTTACCTTCTGCATTCATCTTCTTCTTAAACACCCATTTTTTTCCAATGTGTTTTCTTCCAACCGACAACTCTACTAGACCCCAAGCCTCATTCTTTTATGAGGATGTCATTTCTTCAACCATGGCCTTTTTCCAGAGCTTTCCATCCTCTAAAGCCATTGCTTACCTGATAGTTTTTGGATCATCATCAAGTACAGATAAAGCAAAATTTAAATGAAAATTTTATGGAGTATACCTCTCTGGCTACCTTCTTTCTCGAAGTTATCTCCTCAAAAATAGAGTGTGTTTCTTCTTCTTCTGATTATTTTTCTTCTGTAGAGTTTGATTCTTCATCATTTAGTTCAAACTCTATCTTTTCTAGTTCTTTTTTCCCTCGATAAGGCTTCCTATTTCATGACATCCTTCACTTGTTTAAATACCTCATCTCGACTGTACACTACCTTCTTTATTTCTGGGTTCAAAAGCTTGTAACCTTTTAAACCATCTTTATACCCAATAAGGATGCACCTTTCATATTTACTATCCAACTCAGTTCTTTTCTCCTTTGGAACATGTACATATGCATTGCAACCAAATACCATGAGATATGAGAGAGAGGGTTTCTTACCAATCTGTACCTCATGTGGAGTCTTATCCTCAGTTTCTAATGAAAGTGATATGTTAAATAGGTAACATGTGGTATCCATTGTCTCTACCTAAAATTCATGCTCTAATCTAGCACCACTAAGCATGCTTCTTACATTTTCTGTTAGTGTCTTGTTCATCCTTTCTATAAGTCCATTTTGTTGAGGTCAGTATGGATTAGTATTCTATCATGCTATACCACACTTCTTATAGAACTCTTTAAATTCCGTCTTGTAGAACTCTCCACCGTTGTCAATTCTCGACACCTTATTTTCCTCTCTGTCTAATTTTCCACCAAAGCCTTAAATTATTTGAACCTGTCAAAGACTTCATATTTCCTCCTAACGAAATATATCCATGTATTCCTCAAGAATTCATTTACAAATTATATGTATTACACATATTTACCCAGCGATGGAACTGACATAGGTCCAAACACATCACTATGTAAAAGCTATAATATGTTGTATGCCCACTTAACATCAGAGGAAAAACTCACCTAATGTTTCTTCCCATATACAAAATGTTCACAAAAATAAAATTCCCGAGAGAAATTAGACATACCTTCTACCATATCATTATCATGCAGTATTCAAAGGCCCTTCTCTCCCATATGTCCCAATATTTGATGCCAAAGCATAGTCATTTCTCCAAAGACTACAAGGTTTACTAATACACTTTAAAGAAAAATAGAACTGTTACACCCATTAATAATAGTACTTCCTAGCATCTTGTACATAGTTCTGATCCTAACTCCTTGCATCAACACCAATGCTCCTCAAACCATCTTATAGGTATATTTCTCAAACATTGTCCTTACACCTACACCATCCATCTTTCTTATAGAAATTAGATTTTTGGACAATCCCAGATATGAAGAACACCAAGAAGTGTTCTGATCCTTCCACATATCAACTTTGGCTTGAATTTCCCTTGTCTTACGATTCTGGTCTTCTTGACATCACCTAGGAAAACATTACCACCATCATATTTCTCGAACTTGCATAACCACTCCCTAGTGGGAGTAAGTATGCACCTGAGTCAATCATGCCTCATGATTTTCATGTGTACTAGAAGAAGCTAAGTACACATCCCCACCTTCATCTCAGGTATTTTTCACCTCTGCAGAAAGAGCATCGTCAAATCACTTTCCTTTATCGAGCTTTTTCGATCTACAGTCCTTTTTGTAGTGCCCTTCTTTTCTACATTTCCAACATACCTTTACAATTTTTCATGGAGATTTAGATCTCCCACTTGAGGACTTATTTCTATTTCTATTCTAGAAGTGTCCTCTTACAAAAGAGGAATCTTCATTCTAGCTCTCAATGTTTTTCCTTCTCGTTTCCTCTGACAACAAGCATGATACTATTTCATCTAATTTTAAGGTAGTTGTTTTACTACCTATGGCAACAGCCAGGCTATCCTACAAGCCTGGTAGTGAACATAGAGAAATAATGCACTTATCTTCATTTGAAATTTTAATATTAATAAATAATAATTGACTTACCACAGTATTGAAGTCGTTCAAAGGCTCTGCGACCAAGGCTTCATGCCTCATCCTCAAGTTATACAACTTCTTCTAGAGGAAAAACTTATTTACCAAGGACTTACACAAATACAAAGTCCCTAAATTGTTCCACAATGTTTTTGTTGTAGCCTCTCCTGAAACATTCAGTAATACTAAATCCTAGACACAAAACAATATTGTGCTCTTTTCCTTCTGACCCAACTTGGTCCAATCCTATGTCGACATTTCAATTGGTTTAATACCCAGACCACTATGATCCACTGATCTTTATCCACCAATAGATCCTTCATCTTGAGATTCCATATCTTAAAATTGTATCTGTTGAATTTTCGATCTCTATCTTTCCATTGGTCATCATCTCCTTTCACCACAAGAATCAATCTCACAAATATCCTACTATAACAGGGTCTACCAAAGGACCAAGGAAAAACCCCTCAGCTGCAAAGGCATCCCCTTGAATCCAAAACTACTCTAATACATAAATAAAGGTTTTAACCCTATAAATAAATTACATGCAAATGAATTCTTAAAAATGAAAAATATAAAATGATGAGAACAAAAAAATATACAGAAAGATTTTTCTCCTAGAACCCAAAACTGGGAAAACCAGATTGATTTTTCATTACATTCCTTTCAATGTTACATTACATTATATACATGATGAAGTATTCATAAACCCCAAATCTATTAACCCTATATTATAACATAATTGTATCTCCCTTGACCAAATCTACAAATTATCATGGGCAAAAGAATCATGTGTAAAACCACACGCAAAACCATGGGTGGTTCCACCCACCATCCTTGGGTCTGCACGTGAGACTAGTTGTGAAAATTATATAACACATACCCAAAATTCTCCCATTTGTTATTTTCTTTGCACATAAGGGGTTGCAGGAGTACAAAGTCAACTTTCCAAGGCCATAATGCCCATTGTTTCTATACACCAAGAAATTATCTTAGTGCTCACAGTCTTTTTCAATGCATTTTCGTTATTCTTCAAAGTGTCCACCTTTACTAGCAACACCTTTTTTCTTCAAACTTATCCCTCAAAAAGTGATACTAAACATCAGTATGCTTTGTCTTTGAACGATAAGTAGGGTTCTTTGCTAGAAAAATACACTTTAGTTATCACAATTTATCTTTATAACTCATTGTACCAACCACATTCCTTAACATGATATCTACAACCAAACTACTTACATGCTTGCATGAGTGGTTTTCATGTACTCAAATTTTGTAGTTGAAAGTGCTGCTACAAACTATCTCTTACTCATCCAACTAATTGCTCCCCCAAATATTAGTTTAAAAACGTACCCACTTGTGGATCTTCTCTAATCTAGATCTCTAGCTTTGTCTGCATCAACAAGGCCACATATGTCCAACACCATGTCCAATCTTAGTCTCCCTTTTTAGCACAAACCATAATCACTAGTGCCATGCAGATACCTGAAAACACACTTTACTATTGTCCAATGCTCCTTCCCCAGTTTTGACATAAACCTGCTCAATACTCCCACTACATGTGCAATGTTTGGTCTAGTACAAACCATCACATACATCAAACTACTAGCTACACTTGCACATGGAACACGAGACACATCCTAGTCATCTTCTTGTATCTTGCGACGTGTTTCTACAGATAACTTTACACCTACAAGAATAAAATCCTTCACCAGTTTACCATCCTGCAAACCTCTGCAATATTGTCTCGACATACTTCCTCCAGTTTAGCTAGAGCTTCCTATTTGTTTGATCTTATTTAATTTTCATGCCCAAAATGAATTTTTCAGCACCAATATCCTTCATGTTGAATTTAGAGGACAATTGGATCTTCACATGCTCGATAATTTCTCTGTCATTTCCAATCAACAACATATCATTCACATACAAGACCAAATAAATAACAATATCACCAACTAATTTATAATGCACATAAAAATTCTCTTTTCTCCTTATGAAGTTGTGTCCCTGTATATATTTATAAGAAAAAAATTGCCACATTGTTGAGTTTTCAAGTGCAATATAGACAAGCACTAATTTATGAAATATTGATAATTACTTCAAATGATATAGATATTCTTTTAACAATTCCATTTTATCATTAAGAAATTACACTTCATAAATTCAACCATAAAACCATATGGAAAATAGATATCACAATGCACAAAGAGAACACAAGATTTACCCTAGGAAAACCCACTTGGGGGAAAACCCAACAACCCTTTTCTTAGATAAATTATTTAGTACAAAAAGAGATACATCTATTGCAGTTACTCAACTATGAGGTCAAATAGACCAACAATGCTTATGGTCAAACCTAGTTAATAGCCCTCAAGTCAAGCCTCCCAATATTTCCTGCAAATCGACCTAATTTGGTCTTCCCTAGGCCAAAATTTGGCCTCCCAGAAATTGTCCAAAAACCTAAAAAATTCAACCTCCCAATTTTCCCATTAATTTTCTCTGCCTAGAATATGTTGCCCGGAAAACTGCTCATAAACACACTTTCTAGTTAGGAGAGATAAATGAGAGTTAGAGAGAGAAAGAGAGATGATCTTTGTCCTTCTTATTCTTATTTTCCCTCACTTGGATGCCTAGAAATTGTCTTTCTTGTGTATGGTTGAATGCCTTTATATAGTGTTTTTTCTTTGTGAATGGGTGTGTCTCTTGACCGGAGATTACTTGACTTGAGGGAGGGTTGACTTTACTGGTTTGGAGAAAAAAATTCAAAATTTAAATTTTGAAATTTTCTCTTTTAAATCTGACATGAAGAAAATTTCATTTAATAATTCTTTCAAGGGCTAAATAATGAAAGTGACATGAATAACATGTCTTACATCTACATTATACATTACAAGAGATAAAATATAAATTATGAAGACTAACCATAACTACAAAATTCAACAATCCCTCTTAGCTATGGAGGTATTTTTAATGACTAGGTAGATGTTCTTCATGTTGAAAAATTTATCTAAGAAAATATTATAACGGATCATTAATAGTATTAGCTTCAATCAGCTACCATAATTCTTGTAAAATAACTTTCACACATGGTAGATCATTAGCATAAACAAGATACCATAAGTCTAGTTGGTACCTCTAGAACATGGTGCATTCTCACCATAATTTTGGCCAATACTCCTGTCACATGGTAGATCAGCCATAATTATGGTTGATACCTCTAACACATTGTTTATCCTCACCATAATTATGGTCGATACTCTTGACAAATGGCACATCATTAGCATTAAATAGTCACCATAACTTTGGTCTATCTGTCACATAATATGCAGACTAGTATTGGTTCATCATTATTTTGGTCGATACCTAACACATGGTGAATCCTCAAAGGCCACACTCAATTTGAGTAATTCTAGAGCGGATACTAATGAACTTAATGTGACATTCCGTACTATCTAAGTAATTATGGGCCTTTATGACCATTCTTCCTAATTTTTGTCAATATACTTGACAAAGGAAGAATGATTGTCCTATGTCGAACCATTCTTCCTAATTATAGTCATATATGACACAGGGAGAATGTCATTCCACGATGTTATCTCATCAACAGTCCCTCTCAACGAGAGAGGCATCTTCAACAAGTCCAATCTTGTCCCTGAAGTATAGAATTTTTTCTCTAGACATAGGCTTTGTAAGAATATCAGAAATTTTCTCATTAGTAGAGACATATTGGAGCTCCATTGCTTCCTTCTACACCATGTCATGAATGAATTGGAACTTGGTTTCAATGTGCTTCTACCTATTATGGAAAATTGGATTCTCTGCCAACTTCACATATCTTTAATTATCACAGTTAGTTATAGCACATTATCAAGTAATATCGCAAGTAACTTTTGAAGCCACACTACTAATATAGTTGCAATATATTCTGCCTCAACAATACTAAGTGCAACAGATCTTTGCTTCCTACTCATCCACAAAATCACAACAGATCCCAAACTGAAGCAACCTCTAGATGTACTCTTTATGTCTTCATTACTCCTTAGCCAATCTGCATTTATATAGCCCTGTAGTTTTATATCACTGTTTGAAACATCTCTCAAACCATATTCAACTGTACCACACAAATATATCAATACATGATTTGCTACAATCCATTGATCATGTATTAGTTCCACCTAGAACTGCCTCATTATTTTTACCACAAAACAAATTCCCAAATTGGTATTAAACAAATACATCTGTGAGCCAACGAATTTCTGGTACATGGATGGATCTACGAAAGCAGACTCAAGGTCTCTCAACTTTCTTAGACTTTTCACCGTGGGAGTTGGCATCGACTTATAATCCATCATACCAAACTTTTACAAGATCTTGATAATATATTTTCCTTGACTAAGAAAGACTTCATCGAGATTTTTCCATATTTCTATCCCCACATAGTAGCTCATCAACCCAAGATCCTTCATATTGGATTCAGAATCCAAATCCCTCTTACAATGAATAATGAGATGCTCCACATCAGTTAGAAATAAGTCATCAACATACAATAGTAGGATCACAATTTAATTCTTCTCAACCTTGAAGTATAGGTTTGGATTAACATCACTTTTGGAGAAGCCAAGTCTTGTCAGGTATTTTTCAATTCAAGAATACCAAGCTCTAAGTGTTGGAAATACTGAGAAGAGGGGTGAACCAATATTTCAATCTTTTTACACAAATGGTTAGATGTTTATCAATTTATAATCGAAATTCATGTTAAGAATCAGCCGTTTAACATGTCACATCACAAGCATTCATCAAATCATCACAACAACGATAGTACACAGGATATTTTCTCAAATCATCATTAATTATATGATACATACAAGTTTTCTAGCAATCAACTAGAATGGAGTAAAAAACTCCCAAGGGTTTGACCAACAATAGATGGAAGGAAGCAACTTCTCCCATGTCTGAAAATGTTTGTAGACCTAATTTTGTAGGATTCCTCAGCCTCCCTTACAGTTAATCAATAATATAATTCATTGCTACCAATGTCCAATGCCACTTTTTCTACCACTGTTGTTGCACTTCACTAGCCATTGCCACACCTATTGCACTTCACTATCCACTATCACTCCTATTGCACTTCATTGTCCACTGCCACTCATGTTGTAATTCACTACTACCATTGTCCAATGTTACTCTACAACTACCTGCTACCAGTATCCACTATCAGTCCACAACTACCTGCTACCATTGTTTCTTACTGTAGATGCCAAAGCAAAGTCGACACTCGATTTTGCAACCCTTAATCCTTCTGAAGTAAGTCAAGTATTTGGTGTAGAACATGCCCCCCTTTGATCAACTGCAACATACCATTACAACCAAACACCATTATCACAAGAGCATCTAACACTATCAAGTATATTTGTTACAAGAGCATGAATCACTATCACATAAGAGCATCAATCTATGAAAATCAGTACAATCACAAGAGCATGCAACTATGTTTAATTTCATTGTCACAAGTCACTTTCAAGTATCATTGTCAAACACATTTTTCAAGTATCATTGCAAATAGCATAATAAACATCGGTCAAGGTCAAGCATGCATTATTATCAAGTTTTATCACTGTCAACTATGATTGGCACAAGAACATGTATCACTAAGTATGGATCATTGTCAATCATATATTAGTGTACACATGTATCAAATCATATATCACTACCAATCATATACAACAATCAATCATGTCAATCATATAACCATCATGTATTGTAAGCATGGATCATTATCCATCACATGTTATGAGAGCAAGTACCAATTCCATATCATAAAATTTGCCTATGGTATCATCAAAAACTTGTATTTCTACACTAGAGAAAAATTCAACTACTGCTGAATGATGTTATGTTGAAACCCTTACTACTGAAGAATGAAGATAATAAAACCTTAGTTGAATACAATAACCCTTACTGGTGCCAAAATTGCCTTCATAATGACTGGTCATTGCTTAGTTTATCCTTAATGTATTGAAGCTTATCTTGACTATTGAATATTACCACTCTGAAACCCTTACCAGTTGCTCAGTGCATCTCTACCATAGCTCTCTTGTCAACGCAATTATTTATGTCCTATTGTGTAAAAGACTCAGAATTTCTTCCAAGGAATGAATTGTATCATTAAAAAATATTTGATTTAGGTGCCAATATTCATACAATTGGATACAAGAACCATTCACAAGTCCATTTGAATACTGTATCTAAAACCTCCCACTTCAGACAAGTAAGTTTTCATAAATTTTAGAACCTTTCAGTATAATATCAATTCTGCAATTTGAATCTAGAGTCTACACTTATATACCTAGTGCAGTCTTGATACAAATATATCATTGAACTTTCTATCTTCAAGATCAAACATATGTCTTGCCTCATAACAATCCACAATTAAAAAAAAAATAGATATGCCTTTGAATAATTGACAACTATTTGAGCTACCAACATTTATTCTAGATTATGAGTGAAATATATTACATATTAAACCCTAATCACTTCACCTTCAAAGGTGTGAATGATTTAAGAGAATAGAGTGAGTACCTCAGCCTTCAACAATTATGGAAATTCATCATATAAAATGGAAGAGTTTCTTTTGAATAGAACGAAAACACATTTACTTTGCCAATTGCTTCATATTTGTAGGGAAAAGAGATTCCAAACAATGCTATGAAATAATTGTGGTGAACAAGTCTTGGTGACATCTAATAAGTTCAAAGTTATGGATTTAAAAAAATCTTCCAATGATTTTCTTGGCTTAATAGCAAGTTAATGTTTTAAAGGAAATAAGGCCGCAAGCAAACTATTTTAATAAGGACAAAATAATAAGATATGGTTATGCGAGGTCCTTGTTTTAGTCTTTGTCCTCCATTTTTGTTCTAAGATATGCCCTTATTCATGTTACATGCCTTTTTTCTTAGGGGGTGAATTTCATCAATATATCATAATACAAACCATATATTTCATCAAGAGTGTGCCAAGTAGAACCTTCAACTTGCCCAGAACCAGTTTCAAAAAAAAAATCATTGATCGCTTTAAAATTACCTTACACAATTTGAGCCACCAATCAATGTTACCACAAATTCACTAGAAAAAATAAAATCGAAAGGATACTTGTGTTCCAGAGCTTAATGAAGGACTAAGAATGTTCCTACTTCAAAGGTAGAATCTTTACAGTGAGTTAGGGCCATAGAGATATGATCCACTGTCAAAACCCATCCATAACAAAATAGAGATATGTGCTCAGAAAGGAGTGAATTCCACCTACAATAGGGAAAGAGCCCAGTGTATACTCATGGAAAGAAAATAATCCTTAACCCCAAATAAGATTCAAAATAATGACCACTTCTCAAGATTTGATTCGACTACTCTTGTTCAATAAGCCTCAGAACCAAAATTGCTCAAGATCAAATTATCGTTGAACTTGCTAATTTGTGAGAAGAATAAGTGTGTTTATATAGAATTTAATGGAAATTAATTAGGGAAATTGACTTCCACTGTGGAGGGAAACTTTCATTTGAATATTTTGTTTAGAGCCAAAATTCAATGAGGCTAACTTGATGGGAGGAAAGATTTGAATTTCAAATTTCATATTTTTTGAGCCAATTTAATTAAATAAATTATAATGGATATCCTTAAACCCATAAACTAATTGCAAGATTCCATGTCACATTATTTGGAGGTTTTGACCAATTGTATTATCCTCTCAACCATAGTGAATTTCTTTTAAGCCCATGAATTATCACATGCTACCACATCACCTTTTTTTGGGGTTTTAGCCACGTGATGGGGGCTTTTAACTTTCACTAGGAATATCTCAAACCATGAAGAATCTCATAACATGTCACATATTGTCATAATCATCATGACAAGGAGAATCCAATGGCGATGTTTCTTTCTCTATGTGTATGTGTAATGAGGTACAACCAATGGGGCTTCAACCTTGTAGCCTAGGGCACTAATCTTCAACTAGGCATATCTCCTGATCCGGGAGGACCCACAAGATGCTCGACATATCACTGGAACTTGCATGATGAACTTCATCAACCTAGAATGGTCTCACGCTGAGAATCATCAAGTGTGAGGCTTCACTGAGGCATGCCATCTAATTGGGCTCTCTAAACCCTTTAGCTAAGGTCTCTTCAAGTTTCATCATCTTGTGGATATCATCACATCAATGACCTCTAACTGACCTTGACATCAATTACAATATCTGCACTCACCTTGACGTCAATGACAACCTATTCAACACTAGGTGTTTGCTTAAGTTCATACAAGGTTTTCTTCAATCTACAAATGTGAGACTCTCTTTCATGGGCCCCAAAGCCTTGAGATTGTTCAATGTACACTTCTTCCTAAATTATGCCATTAATAAAAGTAGTCTTTACATCTACCTAATGTAAATTCCAACCCATAGAAGAAGAAATAGAAATAATATATCTAATGGTAGTGTGCCTGGAAACCAAAGCAAAGGTCTCATCATAATCTTCTTTCTCTTTCATGGGAGAACCCTTTAACCACAAATGTAGCCTTGTATTTTTCAATATTTCCATCCACTGCATGCTTGATCTTGTATACCCATTTGGAGGTCACCATATATTTTCCTTAAGGTCTTGACACAATCTCCCATATATCATTCTACATAATTGATTGGTATTCTTCCAACATTGTGTCCTTCGAAACATGTTGCCTAGCTACTTCTTCATAGATGTAAGGTTCAAGATCAATAAGATTAGTCATTAAAGCTACATAACTAGAATACCTCTTTGGTATCTTTGTTTCCCTGAAGAATCCACTGTTAATGTTTCCACTATTCTATGTTAGCACAATTACTTAGCCCAATTCTTTCTTCAATTAGCAATCACTTTCAAAAAAAAATCTTTCACAAAGAACAATTGTAGATAAAACAGTAATTCAATGCACAATAGAAGACAACCAACAATAATGACAAGAGACACAAGACTTGGTCAAAGACTAGGGAAAAACCCCACAAGGGGGAAAACCATTTCAAATTCTTCTTCTATTATATTATCATCAAATGTACAACTAAGAGATACAATATTCAAATCTAACAATAATTCAAACGTCAACGGATTTGACCAATCAATTCAACTAACCAATATCCAATAAGAGATGAGCCCAAAAGTAAAATATGATCCAAATTCAAATTCTTCAATTTTTTGTCAAAGTAAAAAATAGTCAAATATGCCCAAACTAGTTAACGTTCAATAGTTAAATCAGCTCCAAATTAACTTAGCCAGTATTCAAAATATTTAGCCTTCCTTGTTGGTCAAAGTGAAACCAAAACATTCCCAAAATTGATTTGTTTTAAGGAGAGAGAATATGCGGTCAAACTTAGAATTTCTTGCAGTGAAGGGTTTGTCGTCAACCAAGGTCAAACAACTCAGAAAAAATTTCTTTCTTCACCAAAGAATTTGGCCTCCCAAGATAGAAATTTTCCAAGTCAAAGTGAGTCAAAATTTCAAGCCAAACTTGGTCAATGGCTACACAAACATAAATTCAACGCAAAAAAAATCAGAGTGGCCTTCTTACCTTCACATGTGTGAACTCAAAATCCTTGCTTCAGATCTGTATGAACCAATCACAAGAGAAGAGAGAAGATTCGTTGACGTGATTTCCAAATGAGGTTGCCTTGATGTGTATTTATATGCTTCTTTGGCGACCCAATTATGACTTTAGGCCAACCTAAAATTTTGTGGACGTGGTTTCATCATTAAAAAAATATTTTTCCTTGACAAATTAAATTCTTCCAAGGACTAGTAGGGGTCTTTCTTGATGAGGAAGATTACCAAAGGGTGGAATTTGACACACAACTGCCAAATTAAAACTCCCTCTCATCTAGGGAGAAATATATGACTGCATGATGAATCTCATCTAAATAGTCTCATCACCATCATCAAGTCATATCTTGACTCTACTCATCTTTGCTCATCTACTGAACACTCTCAAATCTATATAAGAAGAATAATCATTGGGTAGCTTCAGCTACCACCCTATATCCACATACAATAAGAGGGATGTCACTTACTATGATAGATAAGGATCATGACTATCCTATTGTATGGTGACAATAGGTAGGATACACTTACCACAAAGGGTAAGAATCACACTCCATCCTATTGTATGTGGATCATAGACTATCCTATTGTCTAGAGTTCCCTCAACCCCAAGAATTCTCAGGCTCAATTCCTCTCCCTGTGAGTTCAAACAAAGGGGGAGAGCATTGTTCAGTGTCCTTTATTAGCTAGGAACCTTACCTAGGAGGATCACATCCATAAATCCAAGTCAATCTCTAAAGACTGAGAACTTCCCTTTTGGAAAATCCTTTGTGAGGATATCCATTATCTACTCATCATTAGAAATGTGATGAATTCCCATTGCTCTTCTCTGCACCATATATCGAATGTAGTGATACCTGGTCTCAATATGTTTGGACTTGTTGTGAAACATGGGATTCTCTACCAATCAGACCCCACTCTTGTTGTCACATTATATCACTATCGTGTATAGAACCTACTCAAATAGCTCTCCAAGATATTCCTTATCCATATAGCCTCACAACTTTCCATGTTAGCATCAATGTACTTATCCTCAATAGTACTAAGGGAAACAGACTTTTATTTCCTACTCATCCAACATGTCATGGCATATCCCAAACTAAAGTAACACCCTGATGTGTTCTTCCTTTCAATAGCATTTTTGACCCAATCAACACCTGTATACCCATAAAATCGTACATCTCCGACAGTATATCTCATACCAAGGTTAATCATCCCATGCAAATATATTAGCACATGCTTGGCAGCAACCCAGTGTGCATGAAGAGGCTCAATCATGAATTGACTCAAAGTGTTCATTGTAAAACATATGTTTGGACGGGTGTTCACTAGGGACATCAATACGCCAATCAACTGCCAATACTCAAAGGGATTTTCTAAGTTCGGTCCAACAACATCTACCATATAGTTTCTTGAAATTCATCTCCATCGGTGTGGCCAATGACTTGCAATCTACCATTCCAAATCTTTCCAACCATTAAGGAAAATCTCACTAAGTCTTTGCCACACCTCTAAGCCCAAGAAATAGTCCATCAAACCAAGATCTTTCATTTCAAACTCAGAATCCAACTCCCTCTTACACGCAAGCATCAAAGACTCACTACCTATCAAGAATTAATAATCAACATATAAAACCAAAATGAGAGGCATACCTTGGACCACTTGGAAGTAGAGGTTTGGGTTAGCATTGTTTATCATGAATGAAACCTTCACCAAATAGCTATCAATATGGTCATACCAAGCTCTGAGGGCCTGCTTCAATCCATAGAATGCCTTCTTCAACCTACATAAATGAGTCTTCCTATCATTCACTTCAAATCCTTGTGTTTGCTCAACTTATACTTATTCTCAGAGTATGCAATGAATAAACGTAGTCTTTACATCCATCTGGTGAAGTGTCCATCCTTGACTTGCAACAAGGGCTACAATAGAATGGATAGTAGTATATTAGGCTACTAGTGCAAATATTTCATCATAATCTTCTCCCTCTTTCTGGGATAAACCTCTAGCCATGAACCTTGCCTTATATTTCTCAATAATTCCATTAGATCCATGTTTAATCTTGTACAATCATTTATAAGTCACAATAGCCTTCCCTCTGGGTCTTGTAACAACTTCCCGCATGTCCTTTTTTCATAATGGATTCATATGCTTTTTCCATAGCATCTTTCCAAACCTATTCTTTCATTTCTTCTTTAAAACTAGGAGGTTCAACCTGTATCTTAGTGTTTATAGCTACAAGGTATCCTTGGTATTGGCATGAATTCTTACTTTCTCTAAAGGTACCTCTGTCAGTGACATGTCTTTCAACATCCTGTAGTGTATCACAAATCCAAAGGTGTCTCTTCTTGGAAAGGGGGTCACATGGAGGAGGATCCAAGTGGTCCATGGGTTCCATAAGGTCATCAACCACATCTTTCTCCAACTTAGGCATAAAGGACCTTCCAGAGGATCATCATCCTTGTTCTTATCATTGGAAGGAGGAGAAGGAGTATCCCTTTCTTTCCCAAGGGAAACATCCTCATCAAATGTCATATCCCGTCTAAACTCTATAGTCCTTTGGCCATGTACATATATTCTAAAAGATTTAGAATTATCACAATATCCAACAAACGTACCTTTATTTCTGGTGTCTTCTAGCTTGTTCCTCTTGTCCTTTGGCACATGAAAGTATATTGGGTATCCAAAGACTCTTAAATGGCCAAAATCGAGCTTCACACCAGTAAACGCTTCTTCGGGAGTCTTGTCACCCAAGTCTTGATGAGGAATCATGTTTTGAACATAAACTATTATATTAGTGGCTTCTCCCCAAAGGAATTTTGGTAGCTTTTGATCATGCAGCATAGCTCGGGTAGCTTCCATGATGGATGTATTCTTTCTTTCAGCCACACAATTTGCTCAAGACTATACGAAACAAGAGTCTCTTTATTGATTCCATCATTCTTGCAAAAGTCAATGAACTTTTTTGAAGTATATTCTCCACCATTATTGGACCTAAAAACTTTGATTCTCTTCCCTGTTTGATTCCCTATCAATGTCATGAAGTCCTTGAACATGTAAAATTCTTTGTCTTTGTGCTTCAAATAGAATATCCATGTTTTCCTAGATAAGTCATCAATAAATATTATATAATAGAGGTAGCCACCAAGGGAGTGCATTGGCATGGGTCCACATAGGTCAGAGTGAATGAGTTGAAGAATATCATTATTCATGATTTTTGCAGAGGGGAATGCTCCCCTTGACTTCTTTCCACTAACACATCTTGGACATATCCCATCATGATTAGTTTGAACATCAAGCATCCCAGAAACCATCTTTCTTACTGTAGGCAGGACTTCATAATGTATATGTGCCAACCTTTGATGCCATAGATCACTTTTATATTACTATGATGAACCATTTCTAGTAGTGGTATTCAATTTACTCTATAGATCCCTTCAATTCTACATCCCAAGGTAAAATCATCCCTCAATGCGAGACTCCATCAGCCAAGAGAGGACCTTTCATCTTATAAAGGAAAATCTCATCCCTTTGTCTTCCAAGGAAAATATAGATACTAGGTACTTCATTAATCCATGTACATACATAAAATCTTGAAGAAGTATGGTTTCCCCATCATCCAAATGAAATTTGACAAAACCAAAACCCTTCATGGGATGACTAGATTTTTCCCCAAATATGATCTTTAGATTAGTATCCCTTTCAACCAAATCTTAGAGGACTTCTCGGTATCCAGAGAAATGTCTAGAGGCCCCACTATCTGCCAACCAACTATCACATGAATCTAGAGAGAGGAAATAGAAAGAGAAGAGATAAGAATATATTCAGATTGAGTAGCAACTGCATTATTTCCATACCTAGATTTCCTTGATCTCTTTTGAGGAAGATGGCCTTCTTCAAGATCATCAGGAGCATCTCTTCTTCTTTTGCCATCTCTTCTTCTTTTATCATATCCTCTTCTTCTATCATTGAACTTGTTATTGTTGTGGCCATGATTGTTTTTGTGGCCACGATTTTTGTTGTAGTTGGATCTTGGAGCATCTCTCTTTTCCAGACAATCTTGAGCATAATGACCATGCTTGTGACAATTATACCATTCAATATTCTTTAATCTTCTATTAGAATCCTTTGATTTATGGATAGGATTTCTTGAACCATATGGTCTTCCTCTTTTTTTCATGTTCTTGTCTTGAGTAGAAATTGTAGAGGGCTCTCCTTCTTCATGCTTTTCAATTCTTCCTCTATATATCATCCTTGTTTCTTATTGAATGCATTTTCCAACGAGCTCATCAAATTTTGGGAACTTATCGTTGTTTCTTATATCAGTAATGAAGGTTTCCCATACAGAAGGAAGGCCTTGAAGAGTGACCAACACCATCTCTCTATCATATATAAGCTCTCCAATGGTCTACAATTGATCCCTTAGTTGGGATATCCTCATGACATAGGAATTCACATATTCCCCCTTGTTCATCTTAATGTCCTTGAGTTTATTCTTCAAGGAAATATTATAATTCAAATTGTTTACCTCATACAGCCCAACCAACTTGTCATAGATATCCTTAGACTTCTTCAATTTTCCAACATAAGTAAGTAAATTATCTTTCAAATAATCAATAAGAATTTTATTGGCTTTGTTCTCACCTTTCTTATACTTTTGTCTTGGTAGTAGCAGCAGGATTTTGCATAGGCTTGGGCACTTTTCCTTCCACATATTCCAAAACATCGTTTTCATCCAATATTACCTCCAACTTTATCTTCCAAGCAACAAAATTTGATGAGTCACCCAACTTCTTTGTATACTTGAAGTAAGAGGTAGACATTTTGACAAAGTAGCTTCTTCCACATAGATTTATTCAAAGGTGATTGCTTATCTGTTGTCTCCTTGGGCTTGTCTTCACATCGTCTTTGATATTGTGTTAATTTTCCCATTTTTCTATGTTAGAACAATTACTTAGCCCAATTCTTTCTTCAATTAGCAATCACTTGCAAACAAATATGGTCCTTCACAAAAAACAATTGTAGATAGAACAGTAATTCAATACACAATAGAAGACAACCATGAGCAATGGCAAGAGACACAATATTTGGTCAAAAACCAAGGAAAAACCCCACAAGGGGGAAAACCCTTTCAAACTCTTCTTATATTATATTGTTATCAAATGTTCAATAAAGAGATACAATATTCTAATCCAACAATAAGTCAAAGGCCAATATCTTTGACCAATCAATTCAACTAACCAATATCCAATGAGAGATGATCCCAAAAGTCATATATGATCCAAAGTCAAAGTCTGCAATTTTTTATCAAAGTCAATAATAGTCAAAGATGCCCTAACCAATCAATTTTCAGCAATAAAATCAGCTCTGAAATTAATCAGTTATCATTCAAAATATTTGGCCTTACTTGGTCAAATTCAAGCTAAAATAGCCCCAAAAATAGCTTTGTCAAAGGAGAGAGAAATTGTTGTCAAACTCAGAATTTCCTGTGGTCAAACTACAGTCAAGGTTATGTATTCAACCCTAGTCAAACAACCCATAAAATTTTTCTTTCTTCACAAAATAATTTGGCCTCCCAAGATGAAATTTTCAAATTCAAAGTGAGTTAAAATGCCAAATCAAACTTGGTCAATAGTTGCCTAAACAGAAATTCAACACAGAAAAATCAGAATGGCTTCAAACTTGTATAAACCAATCACAAGATGAGAGAGAAGAGAAAATTTGTTGTTGTTACATCCAAATGAGGTTGGATTGATGTGTATTTATATGCTTCTTTGGAGACCCAATTATGACTTTAGGTTGAGCAGAACTTTTTTGCACATGTGGTTCCATCATTAAGAATAATAATTTTCCTTGACCAAATTAAATTATTCCAAGGTATAGTATGGGTCTTTCTTAATGAGGAAGGTTGTCCAAAGGATGGAATATGTCCTAGAGATTCCAAATTAACAACCACATGGTCTTTCATGTCCTTTTTCTTCCTATAAAGTGGATCTAATCCGTGCTAGAATTTTCCTAATTTTAGGAACAACTGGATTATGCTAGATCACTAGTCCCTTCTGGGCCGTCTTCTTGATCTATGGGATTTTTTGAAGGACTTGATCCTTTTTCCTTGTTGACTTCATGTTCTTCATCCTCATAAGATTCCATGGGAACTTCTTTAGATTTCCAGAAAGCAACACTCTCATCAAAGGTCAAATCACTATTAACTCCAACATGTTTTTTACCTTAAACATAGATTCTATAGGCCTTTGATGACTCACTATATCCAACAAATATTTATTTATCTCCTTAAGTATTTATCTTCCTTCTCTTAGATACAAATAGGATAACCAAATATTCTCAAATGACCAACCTGAGATTTTTATCCTGTGAATGCTTCTTCAGGAGTCTTGTCTTCCAAGATTCCATGAGCACTTTTATTTTGAATGTAGATAGTTGTCATAGAGGCTTCACTCCATAGAAACTTGGGAAAGTCTTATCATGCATCATTTCCTTAACAAATTCTTTGATGGTTTTGTTCTTTCTCTCAGCTGCTCCATTTTGTTGTGGATTGTAAGGGGCTACAAACTCCCTCTTAATCCGAACTTCTTTACAAAAGGAAAAAAGCTCCTTTGATCTCCCCCATTATTAGATCTCAAGATCTTGATCTTCTTTCCCTTCAAGATTTCTACTTCAACCTTAAATTCCTGGAACTTGTCAAAGACTTCATCCTTCATCTTCATGAAGTAAATCCACATATTGCAGAGAAATCATCAATAAAAGTTAAATAACAGAAAATCCTCTTAAGAGATTTCACTAACCTTGGACCACATCCATCAAAATGGACTAGATCTAGGATTTTCTTAGATCTACTTTCGCTACTTGGAAATGGTTTCTTCAGATTCTTCCCAAGGACACACCCTTTACAAACTTCTTCATGTTCAACCTATAAATCTAGAATGCCTAAAATCATTTGTTTTAAAGCATGAAAAGCACTATAGTGAATATCTACATATCTCCTATGCCAAAGTTCACATGGATTAATGTCATTATGTACCAGTGCTTGAGCAAGTTGTTTCATAAGTATATACAACCTTCCTTGACGGACTCCAATTACTCTAACAAAATATATATTGGATCCTTTGGGCCAAACAATAATTTTTTCATCAGCAAATGCTACTCTATCCCCTTTATCTTATAAGCATGAAATAGAAACCAAATTCTTTTTAAAACTTAGTACATATAATATGTTTCTAAGATGAAATTGTTCACCTAATTCCAAGTCAATAGAAGTATTCCCAATGCCTTTTTTAGCATAGTTGTTATTGTCTCCAAGTTCTACCTTTTGATATAATCTTATTACCATTAGGATTGTGAGGTTGTCATTATCTCTTGTCATGTGCCTGTAGGCACTACTTATCTACTACCCACAAGTCATTGTTGTCTGCAATTAACCCTGTAAGAGCATAAAAGTAAAAGAAATCTTTCATACCCAATTCTTTAGTTCATCCATGTTTGTTTTGGTAGCATGTTGCTTTCCCTTTCTTTTTCAATCATTCAATATTTTAATAAAATCACTTCTATAATGACCAAATCTATGACAATAATAGCACTGAAATTTTGACATGTCTCTCTTTCCTTGGGGAACGGATCTTCTTCCTTCAGGTCTTCTTCCTTCATTTCTTCTTTGGAATCTATATTTCTTCCTTCCTCCAACCTTCTTGAAACATGTTGCATATGCTTGAGAGTCACCTTCGCTGGTTCTTTAAATATTTCCTCTAAAAATGAGCCTTAATTCTTCTTGAGTGCATGTAGTACATATTTCATCAAACTTTGGAGCTTCTTTTATAGCACATATCCCCCATGCAAATGAGTCCCATGATTTAGGTAAACCATTAAGTTTTGTAGTCACTAGTTCCTTTTCATAAACTATTTCATCAATGCTTTAAGTTGATCTATCAATTGAGAAACCCTCATGTAATATGAGGTTATAGTGTCATTCCATGACATTCTAACCTCACAAAGCTCATTTTTCAAACTGATTTCTTGACCAATATTATTGATAGTGTATAATCCAATTAGAGCATCATACATTTGCTTTGAATGTTGAAGACTTGAAACATAAGGAGTGATCTTTGATAGATTCCACAATGATGCTCATAGTTGTGATATCATCCTTCTCATATTTACTTTTTCCCTCACTATTTAAAGGTTCGGTCACCTTACCTTTTAGAATACCCAAAAGATCATTCTTTACAAGGATAAGATCAATGCTTGTGTTCCAAGCCCTAAAATTTGTAGCTCCTTCCAATTTGTTCTCAAACTTCATAGAGGAAACCATGATCACAGATAAGCAAGTAGATTGTATATATAGGTCTTCTTCAAGAGTGATATCTTACCAAAATTTATTAAAGAGTGATTTTAATGTCCTTTTCATCACCAAACCTTTGATACCATGTTGATTTTTCAAGTGCAATAGAGATAAGAACTAATTTCCGAAATACTGATAATTACTTTAAATGAAATATATATTCTTTTAACAATTTCAGTTTATCATTAAGCAATTACACTTTATAAATTCAACCATAAAACCATAAGAGTGATAGATATCATAATGCACAAATAGAACACAAGATTTACCATGGGAAAACCCACTTGGGAGAAAAACACAATAATCTTTTTCTTAGAGAAATCCTTTAGTTCAATAAGAGATACATCTAATGAAACTAGTCAACTATGAGGTCAAACATGCCAACAATGTTCATGGTCAAACCTATTCAACAACCCTTAGGTCAAGCCTCCCAATCTACCCCGCAACTCGGCCTGATATAATCTACCCTAGGCTGAAATTCAGCCTCCCATAAACTATCCAGAAATTTGGCCTCCCATTCTGCCAAAAAAATCAACTTTTCCATAATATGTTGCCCAGAAAACTACTCAGAAACACACGTGATATAGGAGAGAGAAATTCACATTATAGAGAGAGAGAGAGAGAGAGAGAAATATGATCTTCATCCTTCTTTCCATCCTTCTTGTTCTTCTTGTCCTTCACTTGGATACCCAAAAAATGTCTTTCTTGTGTGTGGTCGAATGGTGCCTTTGTAGAGGAGGTTGAGTGCCTTTATATAGTATTTTGTATTTTCAAATGGGTGTGTCTCTTCACTAGAGATAACTTGACTTAACTGAGGACCAACTTGACTAGTTTAGAGACAAAAGTTCAAAATTCAAAAATTTTATTTTTTCTCTTTTAAATCTGACATGAAGAATGTGTCATATAATAATTATTTCAAGAGCTAAATAATGAAAGTGACATGAAGAACGTGTCTTACATTTACGTTATATCTTATAAGGGATAAAACATAAACTATATAGATTGGCCATAGCTACAAAATTCAACACACCTCCTTGGTGATTGCTTTAAATCATATAGAGACTTTTTTAACCTGGACACTAGCTTTATCTTACACTTCACTACAAAGCCTTCTGGTTGAATCATGTATACCTCTTCTTCAAACTCCCAATGAAGGAATTTTTTCTTCACATCCATCTGTTCTATTAGCGCTTGAAATTTCACCTCAGGCTGAGAAAGGCAAACTTCAAGGCAACATCAAACCACTTAGCCTCGTAGCTAGCCCTACGGGGCAGGAGAGGGCTCTCTCCGGTCTATCTCGGCAAAGATCTTCAACGGGCAGAGATAACCAATGAGGAAACACTAATTTTAGGCTAGTAAACTGATAAAAAGAGTTTGTTTTGGGATTTTTGGATTTTGGTGGAAAATCGGGGAAAGGAAATTTTGGGTGCGGGGATTGGACACAGTTTTTGCAGGGGGTTCTTTGGGGCAAGGTAGGAGACTGTATTGATGCCTTTAAATTAAGTGAATGGGTAGGAATGACCGGTGAGGAGCTAAGGAGAGCAAGCAATCACCTTGAGTTCTCCTTAAACAGATGAAAACATTGATATTAAGCAAATTTAAAAGCAGAGCATGGAAATCATGAATTCTACTTTAACACTTCATTTGCCTAATTTCAGAAGAAAAAGAAAGAGGATGATTTCACATAACACACTTACAAGTACAAAGAGAAGCACACCATCAATACATGTAACCACAGAATCCCAAAAACGACTGCAAAACCCTGGTCTTTCTTCCTTTGCCAAAATTGCAGAGATACAATGAATAATACAATAGAGCTTTCTCCCTCAAGAGTCCAACCATGAAAATGACCAAGAAAGTACATAATATAGGCAATCTAACATCTTTCCTTGCCTCTAGGGGTCGAGCTCATCCTTCTAGGAGCTGTTTCAACCAATTCTAAACTGAGCACTAAAATCTAGGCAGTCAAAGCAACTTGCCTCTATAAGCTAGGAAACCAATTCATTCATTAAATGTTTGCTATTTCATGAATGAATCTTCTAGAATAGGTAAATAAGTGTCATATCAACATGAAAATACATTAATTACATCAAAGAGGGTGAAAAATCCCATCCCAAGTCAAAACTGGCCAAAGTTGGGCGAATTCCTGAGCTGTAGGTGAAAAATTATGAAAATTGCCTGATAGGTCGTGCCCTAATCCTGATAGGTCGCGCTTCTTTGGAGCTCCGTTTGAGGCACTTCCAGGTGTCCAAATGAGGCAAAAGTGGGCTTGTTGGAAAGGTCTGGATGTCTACTTTCCAACCCAACTGGAATTTCTGAATTTGGTGGCCATTTTCCCCTCCAAAATTGCAATCTCCCAAGACTACTTCCTGTTTGTCAAAAAGGTGGCAGAAAGTCAATTTTTGCATGTTTTTTGACCTTCTGGAGGCTCAAAACTTGATGAAATCTCTTGGTAATTGCTGAGCAGGTGTATCTTTGCATGAAAAATCCAGAAATGCTAAGTTTTCCCAAAATGAAGTTGCCCATCGAATAGGTCGCGCGCGGCGCGCGACCTGTCAGGGAGAAAAACATGTTTTTTGCCCAAAAATTTATAAGTGACCAAAAATGCTCAAAATTTTTTGAAATTTGTGCTGTAGTGAGGTCATTTAATATCATGCTCCTTCAAGGAAGCCTCAGCCAATATGTGGAGGGGATCGGGCCTTTTTCGTCGTTTTAGTGCCTTGGCCAACAACCTCTACAAATGAGCATTGACCTGGAGAAGCATAGCCTCTCGAGAGATAAAAATCCTCCCATGGGATACCCTGCTGTTTTGACTGTTTAAATGCTGCTCCAAGGGGACAAAAACACAAGGGAGATGTTAGGGAGGGGGACTTTTGAAGGGATTTAGGGAAAATTCATATGAAAGGGGAAATTAGGGAAGCAATTATGAAACATATACCATCACATAATCATACTTTGTAGGGGTTTCATAGGAGGTAGGGTTTAGGGACTTTGATATTTTTGGTAAGGAGATTAGGTGAAAATGACAAGGGAAGTGGTTGGGATGTGGGGAAAAAATGGGAGTGAAAGGGATGACCTTGAGAGCAGCAAAACAAAACCCTAGCTTTACTTGCACTTTGACAATTTTAAACAAAATACACATGAACTTCTCCTTTCAAATTGATGGCATTAAAACACATTTTCATGCTCATGCAAGCTTTAGCAAGCAATAAACCTTGATGATTAGAGGTCTACCTGCAACCTTGAAGAGATTTGGGGTCAATTTGCAGTTTATAAGCAATTTTTTTTGGATGATTTCCCAACAGGTCGCGCGTGCCCAATAGGTCGCGCCAGTGTATTTTCCCAACTGGTAAGACCCCCTTGACAGGTCGCGCTTGCCCAACAGGTCGCGCGCTTTTGTAGGAGGCTTTTGGAGGCCTTCCCGGTGTCGTAATCGGGTGCAGAATAGCTTGTTGGAAATGTATTTGAGTCTAATTTCCAACCCAACTGGAATTTTTCAATTTGGAGTTAATTTGCCCTGTCAAAAATCAAATCTCCCAAGACTGGTCAAAAAGTGCCAAATGAGGCTGCCTCAAGGAAAAGTGTTGTTTCAGTCAACTTTTGAATGCCTTCCTCAACCCCAAATTGAGCTCATGATAGCTCATTGGAAAGCTATTTGTGTCTAGTTATCATTTTACCCATCAAGCAAATCATTTGGCCAACCAAGCTAGGAGAAAACTTGATTTTCCCAAGGTCACTTCAGAGGTGTCTTTGATTCTCCTGAGGCAACGGTATTCTTGACATTTCTCTCAAACCATGACACCTGTGCAAAAAGTGAAGGAGGTTTTTCTTCTTTGGCATGTTTTGGACAAAAATCTCTCTCAGTTTCCCAAAATTCATCTTTGATTGCTCTGAAACATCTTTTGAGTGAAACTTATCCCGATGTGTGGAACAAGGGATTTTGTCGAAATGAAGCGAAATGAAGGGGATAGGGGGCTTCTAAATTCTTGAGGAAATTTTGGGAGTAGGGAGGGATGTTAGGAAGCAGGGGAAAGTGGAATCTCAGAGATTGAGTGAGGGGAAGGGGTCCAAAAGGGCAAAACACAGGCCCAACCTAGAAAATTGCCAGGTTGTAGCTAGAAACTAGGGTTTGTGCAAAAATGAGGAATTTGGGGGATCTAAGGGATGGGAAGCATTTAATAAGGTACTTTAAGGACAGGGGAAGGTGTATGAACATCTGGATACAAGTTTTGTCGATGATTTGACCGTCCAAGAGAAATTAGCTTTCAAAACCCTAGGAGAGGGAAATGACCTTGCCTAGGTGCAACTGAAGCATGAACAAGGTGTAAAATGACGCAATGGAACTTGACATGATGATGACATCCCTCTGAATGATGATAGGCTCAGCTGAATAGTGACATAGATTGGCATTTGGGAAACTTTGAAAAGGGTGAGAGCAAACCCTAGACCTAATGCCTAGTGACCAAATTTTGCTTGAAAACTCTTTGAAATGACAAAATTTGACCTTGACACTCTGAGACCACTTTGTAAGAGCATATTTGATCACTGGAGGAAGGCTGGAAAGACTGACACTAACATGTTCTACCTCAAAATAAAAAGTAACAACAACAAATAAAAGTAATATAACAGAAGCTAACATGAAAATAGGAGAAAAAATATCACCAAAATCAATTCCCAGCACTTAGGAATAACCTTTTTCCACTAACCAAGCTTTGTATTTCTCCACTTTTCCTTCTACATTCATATTCTTCTTAAACACCCATTTGCTTCCAACGGGTTTTCTTCCATTCAAAAACTCTACCAAATCCCAAGCCTCATTCTTCTTATTCATATTCTTATGTAGAGTCTGATTATTTCTCTTTGAGTTCAAACTCTGTCTTCTTTGGTTCCTTTTCCCTTGGTAGGACTTCTTATTTCATGACATCCTTCACTTCTTTAAACATCACATCTTTATTGTACACTACCTTCTTTGTTTTTGGGTCCCAATAAATGTGCACCTTTCATATTTACTATCTAAATTGGTTTTTTTCACCTTTGGAACATGTACATATGCATCGCAGCCAAATATCTTGGGATGTGAGATAGAGAGTTTCTTACTAGCCCATACCTCACGTGGATTCTTATGCTCTAACTCTAACGAAGGTGATGTATTAAACAGGTAACATGCATTATCCATTGCCTCTCCCTAGAATCCTTTCTCTAATCCAATGCCATTAGGCATGCTTCTTGCCTTTTCCATGAATGTCCTATTCATCCTTTTTATAACTCCATTTTTCTTAGGTGTGTATGGAGTACTCTTTTGTTGTTTTATACCACACTTTTACAAAACAAAATGAATTCCTTCTTGCAAAACTCTCCACCATTATCTATCCTCAACACCATAATCTTCAGATTTATTCCTAAGGAAATATATTCATGTATTCCTTGAGAAGTCATTTATAAACAAAACATGGTACACAAATTTATCTAATGATGGAACCCACACAAGACCAAACATATCATTGTGCACAAGCTCTAATATTCCTTCTACCCTCTTAGCACAAGAGGAAAAACTCACCTAATTATGCTTCCCATATACACAATGTTCACATAAAGAAAAATCCATAGAATAATTAGGCATACCTTCTACTATACCATTACCATGTAGTATTTGAAGGCCCTTCTATCCAATATACACCTAGTCCTTGGTACCACAACATAATATTTTCTCCAAAGACTACATGGTTTTTTGCTTCGCTTTCAAGAAAAACAAAATCGTTGCACCCATTTGTTGATTTTTCAAGTGCAATGGATACAAGCACAAATTTTTGAAATATTGATAATTACTTTTAATATATATATATATATATATATATATATATATATATTCTTTCAATAATTCTAGTTTATCATTAAGAAATTACACTTCATAAATTCAACCATAAGGATAGCAGAGATCACAATGCACAAATAGAACACGAGATTTGCCCTAGGAAAACCCACTTGGGGGAAAAACACAACGGAGAAATTTTCCAATTCAACAAGAGATACATATAATGCTTATATTCAACTATGATATAGAATTGATCAACAAACTATGATCAAACATGGTCAAGCATCCCTCTAGTCAAGTCAAGTCAAGTTAAACTTTTTCCCTTCAAACTCTAGCCCTCTCTGATCTATCCTAAGTTGAATTTCAGCCTCTCGGAATATGCCCAGAGCTTAGCATGCCCAAAATTTTGGCTTGCCCAAAATTTCAGCCTGCTTAGAAAATTGGTGCCCGAAAACTACCCATAAATACATGTGCGAGCTAGAAGAGAGAGAAATACACACATGTGCGCTAGACAGATGATCTTTTTCCTTCTTACTCATCCTTCATGTCCTTCACTTGGATGCTAGAAATTGTCTTGCTTGTATGAGGTTGAATGGTTCCTTTTTAGAGGAGATTGAATGCCTTTATATAGTGTTTTTTCTTCACGAATGGGTGTGTCTCTTCACCAGAGCTAACTTGACTTGAGAGAGGGATAACTTGACTAGTTTGGAGCCAAAAATTCAAAATTCAAATTTCCAAATTTTCTTTTTTAAATCTGACATGAAAAATATGTCTTATAATAAACCTTTCAAGGGATAAACAATGAAAATGACATAAATAACATGTCTTACATTTACTTTATACATTACAAGGGTTAAAATATAAGTTACTAATAATGACCATAGTTACACAAATCAAAACTCCCTCTTAGCAAGGGTGGTATTCATAATGAATAGATATATGATCTTCATGTTGGAAAATTTATTTAAGAAAAAAACATAATAAATCATCAATATTATTAGATTCATATAGCTACCATAATTCTGGTCAGGTAACTTTGACACATGGTATATCATCATAATCAATAGGCTACCATAATTTTGGTCGGTGCCTCTCACACATGTTTTATCCTCACCATAATTATGGTCGGTGCTCCTAACACATGGCATATCATTAGCATCAACCAATTAACTAGTCACCATAATTCTAGTCTATCTGACACATGGTATGCAGACTAGTCTTAGTTCACCATCATTTTGGTCGATACTTAACACATGGTGGAACCCCAAAGGCCACACTCTATCTGAGTAATTTTGGACTTGATGCTAAATGATCTTGACACTAAAAGGCCATACTCTATCTGAGTAATTTTGGGACTCTAGGACCATTCTTCCTAATTTTGATCAATATACTTGACACAGGAAGAATGATTGTCCTTTGGTTGACCATTCTCCCTAATTCTAGCTATATATGACACAAGGATAATGTTATTACATGATTTTATCTCACTAGCACTCCTTATCAATGAGAGGCAGTCTCAACAAGTACAATCATGTCCCTGAAATATACAAACTTCGCTCTTGAAAGAGGATTTGTAAGAATGTCAGTAATTTGTTCATCAGTGGAGACATACTAGAGCTTCATTTCTCCCTTATACACCATGTGAAAAATGAAGTGGTACTTGATCTCAATGTGCTTTGACCTATCATGGAAAACTAGATTCTCTGTCAGCTTCACACAGCTTTGATCATCACAATATATCATGGTTGGATCTAGCACATGATCAAACATTCCCACAAGTAACATATGAATCCATACTGCTTCACAACTCGCTAATTTGGCTACAATATATGTTTCCTCGATAGTACTAAGTGCAAAATATGTATGCTTCCTATTCATCCACAAAATCATAGTGGTGCCCAAACTGAAGCAACATCTATATATACTTTTTATGTCTTCAACACTCCCTCCCCAGTTTGCATCTATATATTTCTGCAGTTATATATCACTGGTTGAGACATATATCAAACCATAATCAATTGTGTCATGAAAATATCTCAAAACATGTTTTTTTTGCAATCCATTGATCATGTCTTGTTTCCACCTAAAATTGGTTCATAGTGTTTACTAAATAGAAAATGTATGGCTTGGTATTAACCAAATACATCAGTGAGCCAATCAGCTTCTCATACATGGATGGATCTACAAAATTAGAATCAAAGTGTCTCAGTTTTC
This sequence comes from Pinus tabuliformis, assembly GCA_031772625.1. Taxonomy (NCBI): domain Eukaryota; kingdom Viridiplantae; phylum Streptophyta; class Pinopsida; order Pinales; family Pinaceae; genus Pinus; species Pinus tabuliformis. The sequence goes on from CM062815.1 coordinate 742,616,053, forward strand.
TTAGTTCTGTCACCATGGGAGTCAACATTGATTTACAGACTATCATTCCAAACTTCTGCAATATCTTAATAATATATTTTTTCCTTGACCAAGGAAAACTTCACCAAGATTTTTTCATACCTCTAGCCCCAAATAGTAGTGCACTAGCCCAAGATCCTTCATATCCAATTTAGAAGCCAACTCCCTCTTACACTAAATAATGACATGTTCCACACCTATCAAAAATAAGTCATTAACATACAATATTAGGATCACAAGTTCATTCTTCTCAACTTTGAATTACAATTTTGGGTTAACAACACATTTGGAGAAGCCAAGTCTTGTCATATAACTTTCAATTCAAAAGTATTAGGCTCTAGGTGCTTTCTTAAGTCCATACAAGGATTTTTTCAATCTACAAATGTGAGACTGTCTTCCAATAACCTTAAAACCTTGAGGTTGTTCTATGTACACTTCCTCTTCAATCACACCATTTCGAAAAGAAGTCGTTAGCTCTGCTACAGTTTTCAATATTTGATGGCTAAGATCAGGGAATGTTGGTTTTGGATGCAAAGAAGCTTGCAGCAGTTCATTGTATTCTTTCTCCTTCATGTGCATCATTCCCTTATAACCCGCCACCTCCGTTTCATCCCTCCTCTTAAATCCTCCTTATTCTCTTTAAACCCATTTATCCTTGTTTCGGTTACAAATCCCTGCCTAAACCTTTTTTAACCAACCCCAGGGATATTTTGTTTTAACATTATTAAACCGCTTAAACTTTATTTACAAGGCTTTTGGGCATTTTGTGTGTTAATATTATAAGCCCTGATAACCGTTTAAACCTTATATAAACCCATTTTTTCATAAACCCGCAGGCCCTCACCTGTCATATCAACCCAGGAGCACGTGCCTTTTACCATGACTGTCCGATCATCCCACCTGTTGATCTGACGCCATGCACAAACCCCGCTCTCGTGAACCGCTCGTCCATTAGGCAGCGGGGAAAGCGGTTTCCTCGCCGTCCTGTCAGCCACGCGTCGTCATATAACTGGATCACGCTCATATGTACGATTACCGCCTGCAGCCCAAAGGCAGTGCGGGGAAACCGCCCGCCCGTCATACCATCGTCCTTCCCACGCGTTAACTATCCTGCGTCTTCCGCCCCTGATCACCATTGGATCTGCCCGACGGTGATCCAACGGCTTTTGTTAAACCCCGATCCTCCATTTCTGTTAGCTCCCGATAGCCCTTCAAATCATATCTTGGTCGTTTATTTACACCATCCGACGGCTATCATTTGTTCCTAGCTCCTCATTGGTTTTCCATGCAATTTCCATGTTTTGGCCTACCCCGCGTTTCCAGGGGATGAAGGTGATCATCCTATAGCTCTCTGTGATTAATACTTCACCCACTGTATTAAAGAGACAGCGCGGCTGAGGACAAGAAGGACGGCTTCAATTAGATCAAGGTATTAATCAGTCATGGAGCCTTGTGCACATTACATTCCATATGGTCAGAAAGGACATCAAAGTACAGAAGGAGCCATTTTTTCATTAAAAACAATCAAACTATTATCAGAGACCCATATCTGAATGTAAATGCAGTTGGTGGTCAATTAAGACACCTCCATGCATAGCCTAGCATAGCAATTGTGTAAACAAATTCTATATATACTCAGAAAAACAATGTAATCAAGTTGATGAGTGTTGGATGAGTGTTATTCTGTTGTAAGCTTCAACTTCTGGAGACTATAACTACTATGTAACCTGCAGCTTCTGGTTTGCATTTCCAGCTAATACAAGCTTCTTTTGTTGTTGATTGCTCACTTTCCACTTCTTCTTCTTGTTCCAGGCTGTGCCTGTTTGCATTTATTCATGTGTTGATAATGTTTAGCATTAGGGGGGTTGTCATCCCACCTCTGTGTTAGGATTTAGCATGCATCATTGAATTTGTTTGCAGGTTTCTGTTGTTTTAATGCCAGAGAGCTGTCATCCTGTCTGTGTATTAGAAAATAGATTTACAGGCCTTTAAACCAGTTGCAGCTAGCCATCATAGGGTCATGTGCATCTGCTGGTGTGATCAGTGTTCTCCATCATCACATTGTCTCTAAAATTGTGAGTAATTGGTGGTTAAAAGCCTTGTTGTCTAGGGGTGTTCACCCATGTCTGGGGTTAAGCATAGTAGGAGTGGTTATCTAGCTTGAATATGCAGCATTTGTTTCATTCATCCACCAATTTATCCAACTTTTTGTTGAATTTGTAATGTTCCCGAGCATCTCTGATATACAACCTACGAGAGTTTCTTGGGGTGATAACGTGTTAGCTCTGCTACAGTTTGCAATATTTGATGGCTAAGATCAGGCAATGCTGGTTTTGGATGCAAAGAAGCTTGCAGCAGTTCATTGTATTCTTTCTCCTTCATGTGCATCATTCCCTTATAATCCGCCACCTCCATTTCCTCCCTCCTCTTAAATCCTCCTTATTCTCTTTAAACCCCTTTATTCTTGTTTTGGTTACAAATCCCTGCCTAAACCTTTTTTAACCAACCCCGGGGATATTTTGTTTTAACATTATTAAACTGCTTAAACTTTATTTAAAAGACTTTTGGGCGTTTTGTGTTTTAATATTATAAACCATGATAATCATTTAAACCTTATATAAACCCATTTTTTCATAAACCCGCGGGCCCTCACCTGTCATATCAACCCAGGAGCACATGCCTTTTACCGTGACCGTCTGATCATCCCGCCTATTGATTCGATGCCATGCGCAAACCCCACTCCCATGAACCACTCATCTGTTAGGCAGCGGGGAAATCAGTTTCCCCGCCGTCCCGTCAGCCACGCATCGTCATATAACTGGATCGCGCTCATATGTAAAATTACCACCTGCAGCCCAAAGGCAGTGCGGGGAAACCGCCCACCCATCATACCACCGTCCTCCCCGAGCATTAACTTTCCTGCGTCTTCCACACACGATCACCGTTGGATCTGCCCGACGGTGATCCAATGGCTTTTGTTAAACCCCTATCCTCCATTTCTGTTAGCTCCCGATAGCCTCTCAAATCAGATCTCGACCGTTTATTTACACCATCCGACGGCTATCATTTGTTCTTAGCTCCTCATTGGTTTTCCATGCAATTTCCATGTTTTGGCCTGCACCGTGCTTCCAAGGGATGAAGGTGATCGTCCTCCAGCTCTCTGCGATTAAAACTTCATCCACTGTAATAAAGAGACAGCACGGCCGAGGACAAGAAGGACGGCTTCAAGCAGATCAAGGTATTAATCAGTCATGGAGCCTTGTGCACATTACATTCCATATGGTCAAGAAGGACATCAAAGTACAGAAAGAGCCATTTTGTTCATTAAAAATAATCAAACTATTATCAGAGACCCATATCTGAATGTAAATGCAGTTGGTGGTCAATTAAGACACCTCCACACATAGCCTAGCACAGCAATTGTGTAAACAAATTCTATATATACTCAGAAAAACGATGTAATCAGGTTGATGAGTCTTGGATGAGTGTTATTTTGTTGTAAGCTTCAACGTCTAGAGACTGTAACTACTGTGTAACCTGCAGCTTCTGGTCTGCATTTCCAGCTAATACAAGCTTCTTTTGTTGTTGATTGCTCACTTTCCACTTCTTCTTCTTGTTCCAAGTTGTGCCTGTTTGCATTTATTCATGTGTTGATAATGTTTAGCATTAGAGGGGCTGTCATCCCACCTCTGTGTTAGGATTTAGCATGCATCATTGAATTTGTTTGCAGGTTTCTGTTGTTTTAATGCCAGAGAGCTGTCATCCTATCTGTGTATTAGAAAACAGATTTACAGACCTTTAAACTAGTTGCAGCTGGCCATCACAGGGTCCTGTGCATCTGCTGGTGTGATCAGTGTTCTCCATCATCACATTGTCTCTAAAACTATGAGTAATTGGTGGTTAAAAGCCTTGTTGCCTGGGGGTGTTCACCCATGTCTGGGGTTAAGCATAGTAGGAGTGGTTATCTGGCTTGAATATGCAGCATTTGTTTCATTCATCCACCAATTTATCCAACTTTTTGTTGAATTTGTAATGTTCCCGAGCATCTCTGATATACAACCTAGGAGAGTTTCTTGGGGTGATAACATTAATTGGCGTCATTGCCGGGGAGAGGAGAATTGAAGCTCAGCTTCCCTGGGAGAACAACACAGCTTCAAACTTTGATGACAGACAAGGTTTGAACACAGTTTTTGGTTGTAATCATCTGTCTAGCGGCTCCATTGGAGGAAGACCGACCTTTGGCGACTCCACTTTGAAGTTTTGGCTCAATTTGTGAGACATACTTGAAGAAATCCTCAGAAATCACCTGCTGAACCAGTGCCTGAACCTGAGAGGACTATTAAATAGAAGAAATATGCACAGAAAGGTGCATCAAGATCTGATAAGCCTAAGAAGTCTCATGCATCTCTGAAAGATAAAGTGATTGCTGAAGATTTACAGTTTGAAGATTTAGAAATTAGCACTGTTAATAAAGAAAAACCTTCAGAGATTAGTTCAACCCCTAGGGTAGTTAGTTCCCCTTTGAATCTCAGTCCAAAGAAAGCTTCCATTTTAGTCCAAAACATCCCTTTGTCTCTGCCATCCATCACATTACTCCCTACCATTCAATCTGCTAGTATTCTTCCAAATATTCCAATCAATGCAGGACAGCAGGCACCTACGAGAATAGAAAGGATTGTAGCTGCCAGATATGGACCATTGGTATTGCCTGTGCCTTTAAATCCTATGCTTGTGGGAGAATATCAAAAATATATGCCTAAATTCACTAGAACAGAGGGAGTAACAGCAGAAGAACACATGGAAGCTTTTTACAGTTATGCTGATAATTTAGATATAAGTGAAAATGATGTGTGGATGAGAGTTTTTGTCTAGAGCCTTGATGGAGAGGCTAGGAGGTGGTTTAGGTAATTACCCCAGAGATCTATAACAGATACTGAAGCATTAGATTATGCATTTTTGAAGCAATGGGGAGATAAAAAAGACTTGTTGTATTATCATACTGAGTTTGGTAATCTGAAGAGGGAAAATGGTGAATCGATACCTGATTTTAATAAAAGATTCAATAGAATGTATAATAAGATACCAGCTGAGGTAAAGCCTACTCCCACCTCTGCCAAACTCACTTATGCCAATGCTTTTGACTCTGATTTTTGCCTGTTATTGAGAGAAAGGAGATGTGCTACGCTAGCAGACATGCAGGATGCAGCCCTAGAAGTAGAATCCAATATTATGGCTGCAAAGAAGTTAAAAAGTCAAGCTGACATGAGAAAACAGAGAAATCAGGCTTCTACTTCTTCTACATCATCTTCAGAGCCTAAATTAGATAAAATGACCAAGATGATAGAGTCATTGGCTACTGAAATTTCTAAGTTAAAGGTTGAGCAAAATTCAGGGAAAACAAGGCAGCGGAACACATTTGCTCCAAGAAATCAAAATCCATTCAGAAGAACAAATGAGAAGTTACAAATTATGCAAAGGGGTGAAGAAACAAAGGAAGAACAGAAAGTAAAATCTCCCTTCCAAAATGTAGTCATGGAGCAGGAACAATTTGAGGAAGATGAGGATGAAATTCACTGCATGGAAGATAAGGCAGTGCTACAGTTTTGACATTAGCTCAGTATGAAGAATCATTGCTGCAAGAACAAAAGAGTCAGGAGTGGGACAGAGGAGTTGTTCTACAAACCGGTGACCAGCAGAGATATAATCTGAGATCCAATGCAAAAATTCCAAAGAAAATCCTGCACAAAGAGTTGCTGTCCAAACAGAACCTCAGAATGGCAAACAAAGAAGACCAGCAGTTGATCCAGTCATCCTCAAAGCTCCAGTTAAAGAGGTAAAAAGTTCTAATAAGTCATCTTATTCTTTCAGCTTTGAGTCAGAAGTTCAGAAATTGAAAATATATGTGCCTCTGGTTGAGTTGGTGAAGAGTGAAGTATTTAGGAAACCTATCCTTGAAGCCCTTGAGCTAGAAACCAAACAAGCCTCCACGGACTCTGTTAATTTGCAAGATGACAAACCTGCTATTGTGCTCAGCCCTATGATTGAACCTACTGATAATAATTCTCCATCTTTTTATGTCTCATTAACCATACATGACAAAACCCTCCACAATTGCCTGCTAGACATAGGGGCCAGCCACAATTTGATGCCTAAAGCTGTCATGGAAGAGTTGGGCCTTGATATCACCAGACCCTATCATGATTTATTTTCTTTTGATTCAAGGAAGGTGAAATGTCTTGGATTGATTAAGGATCTGGCTATTACCTTAACTCAGCTACCCATGAAGAGTATGATGATGGATATTGTGGTAGTAGATGTTCCTCCTAAGTTTGGCATGTTGTTGTCTAGAGGATGGATTAAGAGACTAGGTGGGACATTACAGAATGATTTATCTTATGCCATTGTCCCAGTGTTTGGAGGAGAAAGCAGGAGATTGTATAGAGAAGCACAGCTGGCATACATCATCAGTGATGAGAAGAATCCTACAAATCATCCTATATATGCAGTGGACACTGATTTTGGAGCATGTATTCTCCAAATAGAAGAATCTCAAAAGGTCGTAATGCAGCTCGGGAACCACCAGTTTAGGCCGAGAAAAAGCAAGGAAGTCAGGTTTGGGAGATATTCTTTGATGGAGCATGTTCTAGGGAGACTGCAGGAGCAGGGGTAGTGCTAGCATCTCCACAACAAGAAAGCATCCAGCTGTCTTTTAAGCTGGTTTTTCAAGTAACAAATAACATAGCAGAATATGAGGCACTACTGTTGGGCCTTAATGCAGCCAAAGACAGAGGAATCAAGAATTTGAAGGTGTTTGGAGATGCTAATTTCATTATACAGCAAGTAAATAAAACGTTTCAAGCAAAGCACCCAAGGCTGAAGGCATACAGAGATGAGGTATGGAGAATCAGAGATTCCTTTGATTATTTTTGTATTTCATATATTCCTAGAGCCCAAAATCAGCTTGTTGATTCCCTTGTTGTTTCTGCTAGTCTATTTATACCTCCTTTGCGACCCAGACTAGTGTGTGAAGTTCAAATGAAGTATAGACCATCCTTGCCTGAAAATGTCCTGCATTGGAAAGTTTTTAATGACGATGATGAGATAAATAGGTTCCTTCAAGTCATTGATGAATTTTTAGAAATGCAAATTGACCAAGAGAATGATGCCTTGTTAGAAAATCACCAATCCCAGCCTAGAAATAAAATTGGTAAAGACATCATTGTCCAGCTTCCTAGTAACCATATTTCTAAGGGCCTAATTCCTCTTGAAAGACTGTTTGACCAGAATGATGTGCCTTACAAGGCTGCCTAGAAAGAAGACCAATCGGCAGTCATAAGCATGATATAGGAAGTCCATGTCAGCCTAGGTATGTGAATTTGTCCACTTATTTTTCTGCTGATCAAAGTGTTGAATACTGCAATTTAATGAGGCAATTTGCTGATGTGTTTGCACAGGAATATAGTTATCTGAAAACATATGACAAGAACATAATTCAGCATAAAGTCCCTCTGAAAAAGACACTATACCATTCAAACAGAAGCTGAGACCAATCAATCCCATGCTTCTTCCACTAATTGAGAAAGAAATTAAAAAGTTACTGGCTGCCAAGATCATTGTTCCTCTCAGATATTCAAAGTGGGTGGCCAATTTGGTGGTGGTGAGGAAGAAGAATGGAGAAATTAGACTGTGTGTTGATTTCAGAAATCTAAACAAATTCTCCAAGAAAGACAACTATCCTCTACCAAAAATGGAGCATTTGCTGCAAAAAGTCTCAAGAGCTAAAGTAATGTCTTTCTTGGATGGATTTTCAGGCTTTAATCAGATTGTTGTGCATCTAGATGATCAAGAGAAGACTGCGTTTAGCACTCCTTGGGGTACTTTCATGTATGCCAAAATGCCATTTGGATTGATGAATGTTGGAGCCACTTTTCAGAGAGCTATGGATATAGCTTTTGTGGGAGAGAAGGACAAATTTGTCCTCATCTACCTTGATGATATAACAATTTACTCCAGCAGCCATCAAAATCATTTACAGCTTTTGAAAAAAGTATTCTTGAAGTGCAGGAGGTTTGGAATATCAGTCAATCCCAAAAAATCTCAATTTTCTTTAAATGAAGGCAAGTTTTTATGACATGTTGTGTTTGTTGCAGGTGTTCAAATTGACCCAGAAAGAGTAAAAGCCATAAAGACTTTGTCTGTCCCAAGATAAAAGAAAGATATTCAGTGTTTTTTGGGAAAAATTAATTTTGTCAGGAGGTTTATTTCGAATTTTGCAGAATTGGTTAAGCATGTGACCTCCATGTTAAAGAAAGGAGTAGAGGTAAGATGGACTGATACAGCAAGGAAATCATTTGAGTCAATTAAGAAAGCTATTATGGAGGTTCCCACATTAATAAGTCTAGACTATAGCAAGGAGTCCCACATATTTTATTTTGCCTCTGAAGACACCATTGCAGTTGTTCTATTGCAACAAGATGAAGAAGGTTCAGAGCATCCAGTGGCATTTTTCAACAAGAATTTGAGGGATGTTGAACTGAGGTATGATATTATAGAAAAACAGGCATATGCTCTTATTAAATCCTTAAAGGCTTTCAAAGTTTATATCTTGCATTCAAAAATGATTGCAAATGTGCCCTCTGCTGTAATAAAAGATGTCCTAACTCAACCTGCTGCTGATGGAAGAAGGGCAACATGGATTGCAAAATTGATTGAATTGAATATAGAACTGAAGCCCACAAAACTGGTCAGAGGTCAAGGTCTTGCCAAACTATTAGCTGAAGAAAATTGCAGGACTTTAGACATTGATTTCCTATGCACGATGGCAGAAAATGGTCAGGCAAAAGAAGAGGAAACAGTTGAAACAGTGAAAGAACAGTCAGTGGCCGAGAATCTAGCTTTGTGTGGTTGGTATTCTGCAATAATTGATTTCTTGTTCAAGCTAGAAATCCCTTTAAGCTTAAGCACAAGTCAAGCTAGAACTTTAAAGCTTAGGGCAGTAAAATATTGTATCAATGAAAATCTGCTCTATTGGAGGGATACATCTGGAGTGCTTTTAAGGTGTCTGGACAAAGAACAATCAAAAGAAGCTATGCAGCAGTTTCATAACATCATGTGTGGAGGGAACCATTATTGGAAAACTACAGCCCACAAAATTCTTAGAGTTGGGTACTACTGGCCCACTTTATTTTCTGATGTATTTGCTTTTGTTAAATCTTGTGACAGGTGCCAAAGATTTGAAGGAAAGCAACAGTTGAAATCCCTGCCCCTAAAACCAATTCATGCAAAAAGACCTTTTCAGCAGTGGGGTTTGGATTTCATTGGAGAAATCAATCCACATTCCAGTGGCCAGCATAGGTGGATATTAGTAGCCACTGATTATTTCACAAAGTGGATTGAAGCAGTCCCTACAAGGAAGGCTGATCATAATGTGGTTATAAAGTTTTTGACAGAGAATATCTTCAGTAGATTTGGTTGTCCACATAAACTAATCACAGATAATGCAGCAGCCTTCAGGGCAAAAGAGTTGGTGGAAATGTGTGATTCAATGGGTATTAAACTTGTTCATTCCACCTCATATTATCCTCAAGGAAATGGTCTAGCAGAATCCTCTAATAAAAGTCTGATCGGGATAATTAAAAAACTGTTAGAGGACAATAAAAAGAATTGGGATTCAAAGCTCAAGTATGCATTGTGGGCTGACAAAGTGACCATTAAAAAATCCACAGGTAATTCTCCATTCAAGCTAGTATATGGCATTGATGTTGTATTCCCAATTTAGCTAATTCTCCCTGTGGCAAAATTCCTTCAGGAAGAGCAGGATGAGGAAGAAGACATGGCAAAGAGGATCACTGACTTAGCAGAAATACATCAGATTAGAGAACAACTAGTTGAAAAAGCTGCAGCACATCAGAGAAGGATCAAGGAAGCCTTTGACAAGAAGGAAAAAACAAATAATTTTCAGGTCGGTGACTTGGTTTTGAAATGGGATGCACTAAAGGAGAAGAAAGGCAATCATGGGAAGTTTGATGCTTTCTAGACAGGGCCTTTCATTATTTCACGGGTTCAAGGGAAAAACACTTTCATATTGAAAAGTATGGGGGGAGAAGCAGTTTTTGATGGCCCAGTCAATGGGGGGTTTTTGAAGGTTTATGTTGTTTAAGGTATTTGGCCTTAAAGATTGTAAATATGGTGTTTTTATTCAGCTTTAGTATAGTTGTAGTAGACTCCATGCCCAATGGAACACTAGGAATTTTGGTTAATTGGTTTTTAGCTGGAAAGGCAATGGTTTGCAGGTTCTTGAAACCTCGCAGGGAGGATCTCATCCCCAGAAGGAGCCAATGTTAGCTCTACTACAGTTTGCAATATTTGATGGCTAAGATTAGGCAATGCTGGTTTTGGATGCAAAGAAGCTTGCAGCAGTTCATTGTAGTCTTTCTCCTTCATGTGCATCATTCCCTTATAACCCGCCACCTCCGTTTCCTCCCTCCTTTTAAATCCTCCTTATTCTCTTTAAACCCCTATATCCTTGTTTTGGTTACAAATCCCCACCTAAACCTTTTTTAACCAACCCCGGGGATATTTTGCTTTAACATTATTAAACTACTTAAACTTTATTTAAAAGGCTTTTGGGCATTTTGTGTTTTAATATTATAAACCCCGATAACTATTTAAACCTTATATAAACCCATTTTTTCATAAACCCGCAGGCCCTCACCTGTCATATCAACCCAGGAGCATGTGCCTTTTACCGTGACCGTCTGATCATCCCGCCCGTTGATCCGATGCCATGCACAAACCCCGCTCCCGTGAACCACACGTCCGTTAGGCAGCGGGGAAAGCGGTTTCCCTGCAGTCCCGTCAGCCACGCATTGTCATATAACTGGATCGCGCTCATATGTACAATTACCGCCTGCAACCCAAAGGCAGTGTGGGGAAACCTCCTACCCGTCATACCACCGTGCTCCCCGCGCGTTAACTATCCCGCGTCTTCCACTCCCGATCACCATTGGATCTGCCCGATGGTGATCCAATGGCTTTTGTTAAACCCGGATCCTCCATTTCTATTAGCTCCCAATAGCCCCTCAAATCAGATCTCGGCCATTTATTTACACCATCCGATGGTTATCATTTGTTCTTAGCTCCTCATTGGTTTTCCATGCAATTTCCATGTTTTGGCCTGCCCCGCGCTTCCAAGGGATGAAGGTGATCATCCTCCAACTCTCTGCGATTAATACTTCACCCACTGTATTAAAGAGACAGCACAGACGAGGACAAGAAGGACGGCTTCAATCAGATCAAGGTATTAATCAGTCATGGAGCCTTGTGCACATTACATTCCATATGGTCAGGAAGGACATCAAAGTACAGAAAGAGCCATTTTGTTCATTAAAAACAATCACACTATTATCAGAGACCCATATCTAAATGTAAATGCGGTTGGTGGTCAATTAAGACACCTCCATGCATAGCCTAGCACAGCAATTGTGTAAACAAATTCTATATATACTCAGAAAAACGATGTAATCAGGTTGATGAGTGTTGGATGAGTGTTATTTTGTTGTAAGCTTCAACTTCTAGAGACTGTAACTATTGGGTAACCTGCAGCTTCTGGTCTGCATTTCCAGCTAATACAAGCTTCTTTTGATGTTGATTGCTCACTTTCCACTTCTTCTTCTTGTTCCAGGCTGTGCCTGTTTGCATTTATTCATGTGCTGATAATGTTTAGCATTAGAGGGGCTGTCATCCCACCTCTGTGTTAGGATTTAGCATGCATCATTGAATTTGTTTGCAGGTTTATGTTGTTTTAATGCCATAAATTTTTCATCATGTCTGTGTATTAGAAAACAGATTTACAGACCTTTAAACTGGTTGCAACTAGCCATCACAGGGTCCTGTGCATCTACTAGTGTGATCACTGTTCTCCATCATCACATTGTCTCTAAAATTGTTAGTAATTGGTGGTTAAAAGCCTTTTTGTTTGGGGGTGTTCACCCATGTCTGGGGTTAAGCATAGTAGGAGTGGTTATCTGGCTTGAATATGTAGCATTTGTTTCATTCATCCACCAATTTATCCAATTTTTTGTTGAATTTGTAATGTTCTCGAGCATCTCTGATATACAACCTAGGAGAGTTTCTTGGGGTGATAACAGAAGTATTTACATCCATTTGGTGTAAATTTCAACACATAGAAGAAGTAATATAAATACTTGATCTAATGGTAGTTTACCTGGAATCCAAAGCAAAGGTCTCATCATAGCCTTCTCCTTGTTTGTGGGAGAATCCTCTACCAACAAATTTGCCTTAAATTTTTCAATATTGTCATCCAACGCGTGTTTCCTTTTTATACCCATTTAAAGGTACCACTGACTTTCCTTCAAGTCTCGGCACAATCTCCGATACATCATTCTTGATAATTAGTTGGTATCCTTCCAACATCCTTCCAAACTTTCTGGTAATCTTCTTCTTCAAAGGTGGTAGGTTCAAAATTAATAAGATTAGTTATCAATGTTACACATACAGAATACCTCTTTGGTCTCTCACTTTCCCCGAAGGTTCCCAGTGGTGTTGCATGTACTTTTGTTCCCCATAAAGTGTATCTAAGCCATGCTGGTCTATTCTTGATTTTAGGAACAAGAACTAGGTCCATTAAATTGATGGGTCCTTTTGGCTCTTCTTGATGATCATCAAGATGTTTTTAATAATTTTATGGATCAAAACCTTCTTCCTTGTGAGCTTCATGTTCTTCATCCTCATTAGAGTACATGGGAATTTCCTTAGTTTTACAATAAGCAACATTTTCATCAAAGGTCACATCCCTAATGACCTCAAACTATTTTTGTCCTGGAACTTAGATTCTATATGCCTTTGATGACTCGCTATATCCAACAAATATTCCTTTATTTCCAAAAGTCTCTAGCTTCTTTCTTTATCTTTAGGTACATGGACATAAAAAGGACAAAAAAATATTCTTAAATGACCAACTTGAGGTTTTTGTCCGATAAACGCTTCTTCAACAGTCTTGTCTTCTAAAATTCAATGAGGATTTCTATTTTGAATCAAGACAATTTCCATATATGCTTCACTCCATAGAAACATAGGTAAGTCTTGATTGTTTATCATTGCCTTAACAAATTTGTCGATGGTTCCATTATTTCTTTTAGAAAATCCATTAGATTGTAAGGTACTATCAACTCCATATTGATCCTAGATTATTTACAAAAAGTATTGAACTCCTTGGAGGTATATTATCCTCCACTATCAGATCTCAAGATCTTGATATTCTTTCCCTTCAAGTTTTCTACTTCAACCTTAAATTCCTAGAACTTGTCAAAGACTTCATCCTTCATCTTCATGATGTATATCCACGTCTTACAAGAGGAATTATCAATAAAGTTTACATAGTACAAAGATACTACATGTGATTTCACTGGCATCAAACCACATACATTATAATAGACAGATCCAAAATTTCCTTAGATCTACTTTCGTTGCTTGGAAAGGGACTCTTGAAATTCTTCCCGGATGTCCAGCCTTTACATACTTCTTCATGCTCTACCTAAAAATCTGGAACACCTGCAACCATTTGTTTTAAAGTAGGAAAAACTTTATAGTGAAAATGTGCATATCTCCTATGCCAAAGCTCACATGGATTAATGTCATTATGTACAAGTGCTTGAGCAAGTTATTTCAAAATTCTATACAACCTTCCTTTATGAACTCCAATTGCGCCTTTGGGCCAAATAATAACTTTAAAATTAACAAATTCTACTCTATCTCCTTTACATTCCAAGCATGAAATAGAACCAAATTCCCTTTCAAACCTGGAACATATAATATGTTGCTAAGATTAACGTTTTCACCTTATTATAGCTCATTTTCCATGTTTTCCTAGTGTCTTTGACTACATAAGGGTTTTTTTCTCTAAGCTCCACCTTTTCAGATAATCTTCTTTCCATTATACTTGTGAGTTTTTCATGAACTTCAGTCATATGTATTGAAGCTTGTAAGAGCATAAAAGTAAAAGAAACCTTTGTTACATGATTCTTTAGTTTTAAGATTCTTTGAAAGTTCATCCATGCCTATCATGGTAGCATGTTGCTTTCCACTTCTTTTTATATCATTTTATATTTCAAGAAAATCTCTTATATGGTGACCAAAACTATGACAATCATAACATTGAACTTTTTGCATGTCTCTCTTTCCTTGAGGAGTGAATCTCCTTCATTCAAGTCTTCTTACTACATTTCTTCTTTGGAATTCAGACTTATTTCTTCCTACAACCTTCTTGAAATGTGTTACATATGATTGAGAGTCACCTTCGTTGGATCTTTGAATCTTTCCTTTAGACATGAGCCTTAGTGCTTCTTGATTATATGCAATTCATAGCTCATCAAACTTTGGATCTTCTTTTCTGGAACATATCCCTAATGCAAATAAGTCCCATGGTTTAGGCAAACCATTAAGGTTTGTAGTCACTAGCTCCTTTTCAAAAATGATTTCATCAATTGCTTGAATATGATCTCTCAATTGATAACTCCTTATGAAATATGAGACTATAGTTTCATTCCTTGTCATTATAACATCACGAAACTCATTCTTCAAACTCATTGCTTAACCTGGATATTGTTGATAGTGTATAATCCAATTAGGGAATCATACATCTTCTTTGAAGATTCAATATTGCAACATATGGGATCAAATGATCTCTAATGGAATCTATAATGATACTTGTAGTTGTAATATCATATTTCTAAAATTTTAATTTTAATTTATCTTTTTTGGTTTCAATGTCCTTGCCCTTCACAATACCCAAGAGTCCATTCTTTACAAGAAAGAGATCATTCCTTATTTTCAAAGAATTAAATTTTGTCGCTCCTTCCAATTTATTTTTTCCTTTATATATGAACCCATAGTAATAGAAAAGTAAATAGATCTTAAATGAGGCTTTTTTTAGTGCCTTTTCCTTTACCAAATATTTCCAAGAGTGATTGAAATGTCCTATTCTTACCCAAAGCTCTAATACCATGTTAATTTTTCAAGTGCAATAGATACAAGCATAGATTTCTAAAATATTGATAATTAATTCTAATGATATAGATCTTATTTTAACAATTCCAAATTATCATTAAGCCATTACACTTTAGAAATTCAACCATAAAACCATAAGGATAGTCGAGATCACAATGCACAAAGAGAACACAAGTTTTACCTTGGGAAAACCCACTTGGAGGAAAACCCAACAACCATTTTCGTAGAGAAATTATTCAGTTCAACAAGAGATAAAGTTTAATGCTTCTAGTCAATTATAAGATCAAATTGATCAATAATATATGATCAAACCTAGTTAAGAAGCCCTCTATTCAAGTCAAGTCAAGTCTAGACAAACTTTTACACTTCAAGCTTCGACCCTCTCTAATCTGCCCTAGACCGAATTTCGGCCTCCCAGAATATGCTAAGAACTCGGCCTGCCCAACATACACTTCCCAGAAGGTGCCCAGAAACACACGTGCAAGCTAGAAGAGAGAGAAATATACGTGTGCGAGTTAGAGAGATTATCTTTTTCCTTATTCTTCATCCTTCCTGTCCTTCTTATCCTTTGCTTAAATGCCCATAAATTGAATTGCTTGTGTGAGGTCAAATGGTGCCTTTATGGAGGTTGAATGCCTTTATATAGTGTTATTTCTTCGTGAATGTGTATGTCTCTTCACAACATCCGACTTGACTTGAGGGAGGGATGACTTGACTAGTTTGGAGCCAAAAATTCAAAATTCAATTTCTTGAAATTTTCTCTTTTAAATCTGAGAGGAAGAACATGTCTTATAATAATCCACTCAAGGGCTAAACAATGAAAATTACATGAAGAAAATGTATTACATTTACATTATACATTACAAAGGATAAAATATAAATTATGAAGAACGACCATGTTGAAAAGTGTGCAACAAGAAATTCTTGTTGAGAATGCAACAAGATGATGGAGCTTAGTGAAAAGAGTCGCCTTCACTAAGTGGGCCCGCAAGCAAATTATGGCGCAAGTTCTATTTTTGGATCCCAGCAGGGATGATCACAGCAGGAGTGACCATAGCAGGGATGATCACAGTAGGATTGACCACAGTAGGAGTGATCACAGCAGGAGTGATCAAAGTCTATTTTGAGACTCGCTATCAAAAATAGAAAAGTCAAATATTATTGTCTCATAATAATATTTAGACTATAAACTTTATCTTATTCTCTTGGAGCACTTCAGTTTGAGCTACAGATGTGGCACATGCAGTTTTCAGAAGGAAGTATGCTTTCTTTGTGGGTCAGTTGAGTTGTTGCATGCATGACTTCAGTTAGAACTCAATCAGTTGAGTTTGGTGGAGAATATTGTAGAGTTGATGGAGTTGTGTTCAGTTTGACTTGGTTAAACTAGTTGTAATTAGTCTAACTGAAAATAGACTAATGATGAGTTGTTAAACTAATTATTAACTCATAATGCAACTATAGAATACATCAGTTAACTCAGTTGCATGTCAGTGCATGTTCAGTTCAGGAGGGACAGGTGTTAGAGGATCAGATTGCTATTAGTTGTGACTATAGTTGTGCATGATGATTTGCACAATCAAAGGGATTGAGTATGCCAATGAATTGGCTAATACCAAGTATTATAGCCTTTGCTCACGTCTTTCCCAGTGTGAGTGATTCTTTGGAGGTTAAATACGAGTTTGGTAAACCATTCTCATTCATTCTTGAGCAGGTATTGAGCTGTGGAGGCAGGTAAGCAGCGGGGGAGATTTTGAGATCAGATCTGAGTTGTATTGTGTGTAGCATGTGGAGATAGTACTGAGTACTTATGAGGAGTATTGTACTATGTACTGTTACATGATTCAATCACTATAATATACATATAGTTGGGGTTTTTAGCGAGATGCTTTCCCCGGGAAAATACTATGTTGATATGTGTGATTGATGCTTCTATGTACGCCTGTGAATGTTTCTGCTTCTGTAAATTGATGATCAACGTAGAGGAGGTTATGTATTATGCATGTTATGCTTATAAGTGTATAATCAGGATAATATCTGTGAATATGTGTCATATTATTCAAAATTTCTACATGGTATCGAAGCTGCTTGATTTGTAGAAGAGATTTTTACAGGATATCAAGCGAGGATTGATCATCGGATCTATTATTCAGAAAGTGTTTACATTTTATTTCTTCAGGCAGAGTTTGTAATCGGGCCAGGTAGCCTCTGGATTCATCCTTCTTTTGGAAGGTGAGATATCCGGTGAACGCCCAGACAATCAATCTCTGTACAAGAAATACTTTGTTCTCACGAATTCTAGATCAGAAGAGTTGAGTTTTGAGTTGGTGGAATTCGAATTTAATTCCAAAGCAAGAGATAAACTTAGAAACATTAAGTGTGAGAATGGAGACAGTATGCCCAGGTAACTCACGAAGTTCATCCAATGCCGGGATGAGCTGGGAAGTGTGGGGGTGACTGTCAGGATGAGGATGGTGAGTCTAGCACTCCTTGACCTTCCTAAGAGTTGGCATAGCTACCAGGACTCGGTGAATGGAAGGGAGAAACTGCCAGGATGGGAGAGACTTTGGTCGGATCTTGTGTATGAGGAGATTATACGGAGCACCATAGACGGTTCTTCATCCATGCAGGATGAGGAGAACTGTGCCTTAGCGAGTAAGGCGAAGAAGGGGAAGGGGAAGGTTTCTCTTTCCGAATCTAGTTCTTCCAATTATGGGAAGAAGGTTGACAAGGCGAAGGTGAGATGCTTTCGTTGTCATGAGTTGGGTCATTATGCTACTAATTGCCCAAAGAACAAGTCCAAGAATGGATCCAGGGAAGGATCTGAAGGTGAGGCACTTGCTTCACAGTTTGAGTTGGATTTCACACTCTTCGCATGCATGGTTTCATCCATGGTGGGAAGTGGTTGGTTTCTTAATAGTGGAGCTTCTTTCCACATGACCGGTGACAAAAGTTTTTTCAGTACTTTGGAGGAGAAAGATCTCCAGATACTCATAGGGATCGGTAATGATGAGAAGTATAGTGTCTCAGGTGTAGGCACGGTTATTTTTCAGAGGGAGCATGGAGCTCGCCTTACCTTGACCGATGTAAAGTATGTACCAGGACTGAAGAGAAACTTGGTGTCGATCACAATGCTGGAAGACAGAGGCTGTGATGTAGTCTTCAGTGAGGGAAAGGTTTTCCTTAGACACATCATCACTAGACAGGTGCAGCAGATTGGTTCACGGGTCAAGAACCTGTATGCTATTGAGGTTCAAGATGCATGCAAAGCCTTGAGCAGCGAGGCAACTGATGGAGACTTGGTGGTTGAGAGGGAGCATATATTACCGCTCAACATGCAGAGCCAGAAGAAGTCTCAGACAATTGTGGAGGAACCACGATTGGTGCAGTAGCTTCAGGAGGTTGTGGAGCAGCCACAACAAGGGAAGCTGAGAGGAGATCGAGTAGAGACATCTACTCATGCAGAGACATCCAGTAGGGGGAAACTTCAAGCTAGGTGGGCTGAGGGATCACATGCAGCCATACCTCCAGGTAGGAGGTGGGGCGATATAGAGTGATCGTCCCAAGGAGGAGGGGCAGGATCCTTGAGGTACCCAACCTCTTGGATGAGACCTTGCTACGGGAGCCCTAATGTGGAGTAGCAGGAACTGACTGATTGGGTAGAGACAAATGCGGATGGACCGGTAGAGAGAGCGACAGTGCAGGGAATCCCAGGACAGTGCATAGCTAGCAGGCTACAGCAATGTGAGAGGCACAAATGTTTTGCACAGTGCTAGGTGGCACAGAGAGGTGTGCAATGGTGCGAGATGCATGGAGATGTTGCAGTAGCGCAGATGTCAGAGAGGGAGCACTTGTCAGCAGCAGGTAGAACTTCAGCATCAGAGGGTGTTTCTAGCCCAACAGGGAGGTCAGTTGGGAGGTGCAGTGCGGATGCAATGCTGGGAGATAGAACTAGCAGCAGCACGGATGCAGTCAGAGATCACAGTGACAGAGGCTAGAGCAGTCAAATACTGAAGAGCACAGAGATGCAGAGTCTTCAGTCGACAGAGGTAATAGCCATCAGAGACTTTGATGACAGAGAAAGTGGATTGGGCAGATGTGTTGCATGCAGAACATTCCAGAGTTACAGGATCGGGTTTGAGAGGAAGCCTTTCTTGTTGAGAGGGAGTGTTGAAAAGTGTGCAACAAGAAATTCTTGTTGAGAATGCAACAAGATGATGGATCTTAGTGAAAAGAGTCGCCTTCACTAAGTGGGCCCGCAGGCAAATTATGTCACAAGTTCTATTTTTGGATCCCAGCAGGGATGATCATAGCAGGAGTGACCACAGCAGGGATGATCACAGTAGGAGTGACCACAGTAGGAGTGATCACAGCAGGAGTGTTCAAAGTCTATTTTGAGACTCGCTGTCAAAAATAGAAAAGTCAAATATTATTGTCTCATAATAATATTTAGACTATAAACTTTATCTTATTCTCTTGGAGCACTTCATTTTGAGCTACAGATGTGGCACATGCAGCTGTCAGAAGCAAGTATGCTTTCTTTGTGGGTCATTTGAGTTGTTGCATGCATGACTTCAGTTAGAACTCAATCAGTTGAGTTTGGTGGAGAATATTGTAGATTTGATGGAGTTGTGTTCAGTTTGACTTGGTTAAATTAGTTGTAATTAGTCTAACTACAAATAGACTAATGATGATTTGTTAAACTAATTATTAACTCATAATGCAACTATAGAATACATCAGTTAATTCAGTTGCATGTCAGTGCATGTTCAGTTCAGGAGGGATAGGTGTTAGAGGATCATATTACTATTAGTTGTGACTATAGTTGTGCATGATGATTTGCACAATCAAAGGGATTGAGTACGCCAATGAATTGGCTAATACCAAGTATTATAGCCTCTGCTCACGTCTTTCCCAGTGTGAGTGATTCTTTGGAGGTTAAATACGAGTTTGGTAAACCATTCTCATTCATTCTTGAGCAGGTATTGAGCTGTGGAGGCAGGCAAGCAACGGGGGAGATTTGGAGATCAGATCTGAGCTGTATTGTGTGTAGCATGTGGAGATAGTACTGAGTACTTGTGAGGAGTATTGTACTATGTATTGTTACATGATTCAATCACTATAATATACAGATAGCTGGGGCTTTTAGCAAGATGCTTTCCTCGGGAAAATACTATGTTGATATGTGTGATTGATGCTTCTATGTACGCATGTGAATGTTTCTGCTTCTATAAATTGATGATCAACGTAGAGGAGGTTATGTATTATGCATGTTCCGCTTATAAGTGTATAATCAGGATAATCTCTGTGAATATGTGTCATATTATTCAAAATTTCTACAGACCATAGCTACAAAATTCAACACTCCCTCTTAGTTATGGAGGTATTCATAATGACTAGATATATATTCTTCATCTTGACAAATTTCTCTAAGAAAAGGTTATAACAATTCATCAATAGTATCAACATCAATCAACTACCATAATTCTAGTCAAATAACTTTGACACATGGTATATCATCAGCATCAACAAGCTACCATAAGTCTAGTTGGTACCTTTGACATATGGTGCCTTCTCACCATAATTATGGTCGAAACTCCTGACACATGGTAGATCAACCATGATTTTGGTTTATGCCTCTTACACATGCTATAAATTAAAATACATCTAAAAATATAAATTATGAATACCAACCATAGCTACAAAATTCAACACCATCAAAAATAGTTCTCACAACAACTTGTACAGAGTTCCACTCCAAATTCCCTTCATCAACACCAATGCTCCTCAAACCATCTTGCCAGTATCTTTCTCAAACACTGTCTTCAAACTTGCATCATCCATATTGATTAAAAAAACTAGATTTTTGGCTAATCCTAGAACGTGAAAATGACAAGGAAGTGTTCTAATCCTCCCACCTATTAGCTTCAACTTGAATTTTCCTCGTCCTATGACTTTGTTCTTTGTGTCATCACCTAGGAAGACAACAACACCATCATATTTATCATACGTGTACAACCACTCCCTATGGGGATTCATTGGAAATGATGCACCTGAGTCAATTAATTATGGCTCATGATCTGCATGTGTACTGGAAGAAGCCAAGTGCACAACCCCACCTTCATATTAGGTATTTTTTTCCTTTGTAGAAGGAGCATCATCAGATCCCTTTCCTTTCTCAAGAGTTTTGGATCTACAATATGTTTTGCAATTCCCTTATTTTTCACATTTCCAACATACCTTAACAAATTTTCCTAGAGATTTAGATCTCCCACTTGAGGACTTATTTCTATTTTTTTTGGTAGAATCCGCTTACAAACAAGGAAATTCTATTCAGGTTCTCCTTGTTTTTCCATCTCATATCCTCCGACAAGAAGGTTGAGACTATTGCATTAAATTTTAAGGTAGTTGTATTACTACCTATGGAAACAACCAAACTATCCCACGAGTTTAGTAGAGAAAATAAAAAATTGATGCACTCATCTTCATCTGAAATTTTAATATCAAAAAATAATATTTAATGCATTCAGGTGCTCTGTCACCAAGTCTCCATCCCTCTTCCATAGGTTATACAACTTCTTCCAAAGGGACACTTTATTTACCAAGTACTTATATTGATACAAAGTCCCTAACTTGTCCCACAATTATTTCAATATAGCTTCTCCTGAAACATTTAGTAATATTGAATATGAGACACAAAACTATATTGTGCCCTTTTCCTTTTGATCCAAATTGGTCCAATCCTCTGTCAACTTTACCATTGGTTTAATACTTGGATCCAACGTGATCCAC
The DNA here is from genome assembly GCA_031772625.1 of Pinus tabuliformis. Taxonomy (NCBI): domain Eukaryota; kingdom Viridiplantae; phylum Streptophyta; class Pinopsida; order Pinales; family Pinaceae; genus Pinus; species Pinus tabuliformis. The sequence continues at coordinate 742,637,887 of CM062815.1, forward strand.
AGATATTTATCCACCAACAAATCGTCCATCTTGAACTTCCAGGGCTCAAAACTCTACCCATTGAATTGATCAATCTCTATCTTTCCATTGTTAATCATATCCTTTCACGGCAAGAATCGATCCTACATATCTCCAACTGTAATAGGGTCTACCATAGGTCCAAAAAAAACTCCTCAATTGCAAAGGATTCCCCTCGAAGACAAAATTGCTCTGATGCCAAAAAGAAGGTTTTAACCTGTTAGGTCCCTATACTATTAGTGTAACCCCTTATTATTATTAGTGAAACCCCCTTATTATATTGTTGTGCCCATGTAGTACCCATATTTTTATTATTGTGCCCCATAGAAGCCCACCATTGTTATTGTTGTGCCCTTACATTATTATTGTTATGTCGGCTCTGATTAAATTATGACCCCTTAGACTCCTATATATAGAAAGGAGGTCTTGTCATTTGTATCATCCAAGAATTGTTCATTTGTGTAATGTAAAGGAGGTTTCCCCCTCGAAGAGGCCGAATTATAAGGCATTTATCTCTCTTTTCTATCTTTTCGTGAGCTGGTTACATAACATTTGGTATCAGAGCTTTGGATTCTAGGGTTTCGCTGCTCCAAACAGGCCATCGTGGAATTTTCGCTATAAATTATTTCATGCAACGTTTCAGAAGATTAAAAAAAGCCATTTGAGCCAAATTCACATTGAACCTCAAGTCTGAATTTCAGATCTTCTCTCGCTATATTTTCAAAGATATGATCTGAGGAAGTTAGGGTTTTTGCAAGCTCCATAATTCCATCTCAAACAGGTCATCGTGGAATTTTCGCTCTAATTTTTTTTCTACTAAGTATTAGATGCTAAAATTACAACCCATTTGAGCCAAAATCTTTGTGAAGCTCGGGCCCGAATTTCAGATCTTGTTTTGTTATATGTTCAGAGATACAATCTAAGAAATTTAGGGTTTCTGCAGGCTCCCGAATTGCATCCCAAACAAGTGATCTTGGGAAAATTGTCATAACTTTCTCTCTGAGCATCCGATTGAAATTTCGTAAGAAGTTATAGAAAGAGGATGAACTGCAATTTATTGTGTATCAGTTTAAGGTTTGAAATAGTGATACGTGGCACGTCGTACAAGTTCGATCTACTGAAAAAGTATATAATCAGGTCATTGCGGGAGCTTGTACATAACTCTTTCTTCGAGAATCCAATTGTGATCATACTTGTGGGGTTAGAAAGAGGACTCAAACGGCTATCATAAAACAAAATTTCAGAACTTAAAGCTCTGAAATTATAGAGTTATAATCGTTTCAATATCGAGCTCCTAAAAACAAGAAAAAGCGATATGAGGAAGTTTGATGGCAAAGATCCAGTAAATTGGATACTACAGATGGAGCAATATTTTGATCTACATGAGGTGCAACTGTTACAAAAGGTATGTATTTCATATTTATATTTAGAACCGAATCAATTTTTATGGTATGAAGGTATTTTTTCTCGTAAACCACTTGTCACGTGGTCAATTTTCACTGAGGAAACGATAGCACATTATGAGGGTATGAGGATACAAAGAGAAACACCTTCTTTAGCCAATTGATAAATATCAAACAAAAGGGTTCAATGGCAGAGCACATTAAGGACATTCAAAAATTGCATATAAGGGTAAATGATATTCCAGTGATGCAAAGGATTGATGTCTTCATAGGGACTTTAAAGGATAACATTCAACATGAGGTTCGTCTTTGGGAACCTGATTCATTGGAGAAGGCATTCAGGTTGGCAAGAAAATTTGAAAGTGAAATTATGGAAACAAGTAATCCCACCACTCACAACTATAATTATGGAAGTGTTTTTTCTCCTATCCTTCCACAACCTACAAGTTTTACACCACAACAATTGGAAGAAAAAAGAGAAAAAGGGCTTTGTTACAATTGTGATAGAAAATACACTAAGGGTCATAAGTGTGCTGAGAAGAAATTATTTTACATAGATTATGAAGAGGAGGAAGAAAATGATCAAGAAACATCAAAAGAAGAAGATATACACCAGGAACCAACCCCAGAGAAAGAAGAAATGAATCCGACCATATCTTGTAAATATTTGGCAAGAATTACCACTCCTCAAACTCTCAAGATAAAAGGACATATCAAGAAGAAAAAGGTTCAAGAAGTGAAAGATCTCATCAAGAAAGAAGAAATGAATCTGACCATATCTTGTAATGCATTGGCTGGAATTACCACTCCACAAACTATCAATATAGAAGGACATACCAAGAAGAAAATTGTTCAAGAAGTGAAAGATCACATCGAGCATCAAGAAAATGAACCCGACCATATCTTGTAATGCATTGGAAGAAATTACCACTCCTCAAAATCTCAAGATAGAAGGAAATATCAAGAAGAAAAAGATTCAAGCAGTGAAATATCACATCGAGCATCAACAACAAGTTCTCAAACTTTTAAAGGATAACACCACTTTGGTGCATAATCGAATGAAACAACAAGGAGATCAACATCGCAGTGAAAGAAGTTTTGATGTAGGTGATTGGGTATTTTTATGGCTACATCTCAAGCAAGCTATTTATGAGAAAGAAATGTTGGAAATACTACATGCACTTAAGAAATGGCGACCTTACCTAATGGGAAGACACTTCAAGGTAAAAATGGATCATGATAGTCTTAAATACTTTTTAGAACAAAGATTATCTTTAGAAGAACAGAAAAAATGGGTCACAAATATGTTGGGTTATGACTTTGAAATCATCTACAAAAAAGGGAAGCAAAATGTTGTTGCAGATGCACTCTCAAGAAAGGATGAGGATGTGGAATTATTTTTTTGTGATATTTCTATTATCCAAACAAATTTGATAAACAAAGCAAGGGATAAATGGAAGAATGGCGAAGTAGGGTGGGAACGCATTCAAAATTTGTCGAAGATCCTAGTTCCAACAATATTGCTAGAACTTGACAAAGAAGGAAAAATCATATTGGAACCTGAAGCATTCACAAAATTGAGAAGTTGACAGCTACGAAATCGATCAATTTCAAAGTATCTCATCAAGTGGAAGAACTTACATGCTGAAGATTCCACATGGAAAGATGATAATTTTATACAAAATCATCCAGAACTACTCAAGCGTTGAGGACAACACTTTTTGAAGGAGAGGGGCATGTTAGGTCCCTATACTACTAGTGTAACCCCTTATTATTATTAGTGCAACCCCCTTATTATATTGTCGTGCCCATGTAGTACCCATATTGTTATTATTGTGCCCCATACAAGCCCACTATTGTTATTGTTGTGCCCTTACATTATTATTGTTATGTCAGCTCTGATTATATTATGACTCCTTAGACTCCTATATATAGAAAGGAGGTCTTGTCATTTGTATCATCCAAGAATTGTTCATTTGTGTAATGTAAAGGAGGTTTCCCCCTCGAAGAGGCTGAATTCTAAGGTGTTTATCTCTATTTTCTATCTTTTTGTGAGATGGTTTCATAACATAACCCTATACAAAAATTACCTGCAAATTAATTCCTAAAAACAAAAAATATACAATGGCAAGAACAAAAAATATACATAAAGATTTTTCTCCTTGGACCAAAAATAGAGAAAACCAAATTGATTTTTCATCATATTACTTTCTATATTAGAATACATTATATACATGTTGAAGCATTCATAAACCCCCAATCCATTAACCCTAGATTATCACATAATTTTAGTTCGCTTTATCAGATCTACAAAATACCATGGGAAAAAACATCATGCATAAAACCACGCGTAAAACCATGTGAAAAAACATGGTGGGCCTGCCACCATCCTTGGGTCTGCCCAACCATCCTTGAGTCTGCATCCGGGACAAGTCATGCAAATAATATAACATGTACCCAATATTCTCCCACTTATTGTTTTCTTTAAACACAGGTGTTCATAGGAGTACACAGTCATCAGTATATGGCCACAACACCCATTGTTTCTCTACATCAATAAAACTTCTCATAACTCGTAGACTTTTTCAATTCATCTACAAAATTCTTCAAAGTGCCCACTTTTTACAACAACATATTTTTGTCTTCAACCATATCCCTCACAAATTCATACTGAACATCAATATGTTTTCTCTTCAAATGATAAGCAGGTTATTTGCCAAGAAAATTGCACTTTGGCTATTGTAATATATCATTATAGCTTGTTGTACCAATCCCATTCCTGAGCATAGTATCTGCAACCAAATTGCTTCCTTTCTTGCATGAGTGGCTCTCATGTATTCAACATTTGTAGTTGAAAGTAATACTGCAGACTGTCTCTTGCTCGTCTAATTGTTTACTCCTCCAAATAGGTTAAACACATACCCACTTTTAGATCTTCCTTGATCTAGATCTCCAACCCACTATATATCAACAAATCCATGTATGTTGAACACTATATCCAATCTTGGTCTTCCTTACTAGCACAAACCATCATTACTAGCGCCACATAGATACCTGAAAAACTGCCTTACTACTATCCAATGCTCCTTCCCTAGTTTTGACATAAACCTACTCAATACTTCCACAATATGTGTAATGTTTGGTCGTGTACATACCATTTCATACATCAAACTACCAACTACACTCACATATGGAACATGAGACATGTCCTCTTCCTCTTCTTGTGTCTTGGGACACTGTTCTGCAGATAACTTTACAACTACAGGAATAGGAACCTTCACCAATTTACTATCCTGCATATTGAATATCTGCAATATTGTCTCAACATACTTCCTCTGGTTTAATTAGAGCTTACTCTTTTCCCAATCTCATTTAATTTCCATGCCAAAAATTATGTTTGCAAAACCAAGATCCTTCATGTTGAATTTAGAGTGAAATTAGGTCTGCACATCCTCGATAATTTCTTTGTCATTTCCAATCAATAGCATATCATCCACATATAATACCAAATAAATAACATGATCACCAACTAATTTATAACACACACATTGATTCGCTTTGCTCATTTTGAACCCAAGTATATGCATCAAAATTTTTATACCACATTGTTAGTGATTTCTTTAACCCCATACAAAGACATTTTTAACCTACACACCAATTTTTCTTTCCCTTCACTCCAAATCCTTATGACTGCTTCATGTAGATCTCTTCTTCTAGATCCCTATGTAGGAATGTTATCTTCACATCCATCTGTTCTACCACAAAATAAAAAGCGGAAACAACAGATAAAAGTAATATAATAGGAGCTTACTTGGAAAAAGGAGAAAAAATATCACCAAAATCAATTCCCAGCACCTGCGAACAAACTTTTGCTACTAATCAAGCTTTGTAATTCTCCACTTTTCCTTTTGCATTCATCTTCTTCTTAAACACCCATTTGTTTCTAGTGGGTTTTCTTCCAGCTGGAAACTCTATCAAATCACAAGCCCCATTCTTGTCCAAGGTTTTTATTTCTTCAACCATGGCCTTTTTCTAGAGTTTGACATCCTCTAAATCCACTACTTCCCCGATAGTTTTGGGATCATCATCAGTAATATATAAAGAAAAATTTGAACATAAATCAAATGGAGTATACCTCTCTAGATGCCTTCTTTCCTAAAATGATCTCCTCAAAACCAAATTGTGTGGCTCCTCTATTTCTTATTCATGTTCTTTTGTAGATTTTGATTCTTCATCCTTCAATTCAAACCATATCTTCGCTGGTTCCTTTTCCCTTCGTAAGACTTCTTTTTTCATGACATCCTTCACTTCATTAAATACCATATCTCAACTATACACTACCTTATTTGTTTCTGGGTTCCAAAGCTTGTAACCTTTTAAACCATCTTTATACATAATAAAGATGCACCTTTCATATTTACTATCAGACTTGGTTTTTTTCTCCTCTCAAACATGTACATATGCATCGTAGCCAAATACCATGAGATGTGAGATAGAGGGTTTTTTTTACCAATCCATACCTCACTTGGAGTGTTATCCTCCAACACTGATGAAGGTGATATGTTAAACAAGTAACATTTAGTATCCACTACCTCTCTCCATAATTCCTTCCCTCGTCCTATTGGAAATACTGAGAGGGAGGGGGGAATCTATATTTCAGGAATTATGACAATTTTGTACTGTCTTTTTTATCTCAATCAAAATACTCTCATTAATTCATCAAAAGATACATATTATAGTTTGGAGGCTCTCTTCTCTCTTAGCTTCACTATAACCAAATTTGTTAACTAGGAGAGAAGTGATGAAACAAAGAAGATATTTCCATTTTTATAAGAAGTCCAAATTCAAAAAATCTATATCACCCAAGACATGAGAAAAACCCCCAAAAAAATTGATAGATAACATTTATGGAGGGGATTACATGCACCTTGGGTCGCAAGATGATTGTGGCCTTCATGCACATGAAAGGTTATGTGAGCAAGTCATGCCTCCATCTCATCGAGCCACTCACTGGTTCAACGCTGGCTCTAATGCATAAAGGAAAGGTGTTCTACAATTTCCCCTTGGTTTAATTCGAAATCATTTATATAAGCAATAGTCTCATTTCTATCATCATACCTCTATTTTTGGATGACATTGAGACTAGCCAAAATATCACGTAGTTAGTTGTCTATTGAGGCAAGCATAGGAAGTTACTCCACATGTCCTAGAGACTGAGCATGGACATGAGCAACTCACCCACCACATCCACACGTCTCTCCACATCGTTGTTCCTCGTCCCCTGGTCAGCCTACTCCCCAGGCAGGCCTCAAGGACCAACTCTACGATGGGAACACCCCCTTTGGTGGTACATAGTTCCCATGTTATCCCAACACTAGGTAGCCAGAAAGAAAAAAACTCCCCACTTGTGCTCACTCTTCCAACTATTCTAGCCCTTATAAGGAGTTTCAACCACCGAACATGCACAATTGCCACAACCGTTTCCAACCCACCATATATTACTCAAATTAACACAGACACCCAAAAGTAAACCCATGGAAAAGGAGAGCCTCCCAATTTAGCCTCCACGTGTCCCTAAATAAAGGCTAAGTCTCATAACAGTGCCCTCTCAAGAAGGGGAACCAGCCAAAGAGGCTAAATATTGACGAGAAACATAGAACCAAGAGAAATTCTGGAAGGAGGGCAATTTTCCGCTTACCGAATTTTCTCCAAAGACGTGGAAGCTACGCCTAGAGAAAAAAATTGTCACTCAACCTTCCACCACATAAGTAACACTTGGCTTTCTAGCCTCCCACTCAGCACATTCCAAATGTAGTTTCCCAGGATTCCACACCGTCCTCACAAGCATCCTAGAGAGCCAGACACTACAAATGCAACATCACAGCTAGCTCCCTTTACAAAAAATACTCTTTGAACAATGGGTATGCACAGGTGAAAATAATGTGCACACTCAATGTTTGTGAAAATGTTCTCCCAACTTCCCATGCCAAGGAACCAAATGCATCATAAAACTCTAAACTAGTGAGATATAACGAGACGCTTCACCTTCTCAATGCTTTGAATCTGACAGCTCCACTTGGTGTGGCCTCCTACTCACCTATGATCATGTGTCATATCAATTTTTTTTTCCTGCATGAGCCAGGTGGCATACCCCCTACTCTCCCACCCCATCGGGGTATTGCAAATTTATACTATAATTTACATGCAACATTCACTATTTAAACATCATTAACAAACAAATAGTCAATACATCAACATCATACATATGAAAACAAATATTTTTGAAGGTCAAAACCCATAAGGGGATAAAACCACCTTCTTATTCTTCACTTCTTCAATATTTACATAATTTCACTAGCAGTAACTAATAGGAAGCACCCACTCCCTTTACAATGTTTTGTTGGCACCCAACAGTAGGAAGAACCCACTCCCTTCATTGTTTCTTTGAAACCCACTAGCAGGAAGCACATACTCCCTTCACTATTTCGCTAGACCCCACCATTAGGAAACACCAAGTCACTTGCACTAATTTTTTGGTACCCACTCACTTCTTTGTTTTTCCAACACCCACTAGCAGGAAGCACCCACTCCCTTTGATCAATTCGTTGGCACCAACCAACTCGAGGCATTGACCCCTAAAACAACTTGTACCTCCTTTTCATCCATTTTCAAATCGTATCCACTCCCTTTTAGCACAGACTTAAAAATCAATACAGAACCCTTCAACTAATTCCTTCATTATTTAGCAATGCATCATCAGTCACAATAAAGATCCCTACAACATAAACTCTAAATCCTACAAATTCCTCTCTATTCAAAAACACCATAGTTATCTTGACAACACACAATCGTTAGCACCACATCATCAATAGTATACTCACTATCATCAGCAACATATTAATAAAATTAGCCCCATCATAAAGTCAATGTCTAGACTAGTACTAGTCCTTCTCATCAACAACTCTACACTTAGCATATTAGTACAGAAGATAGTCTATGAGCACATCCCTAAAATACAAACCCTACAAAAAATATTTGACTTCAAATATGTTCTTTACTAAGTCAACAATCTATCATTTTATACAACCCAAACTTTGAATCCTATCAATAGCATCCAAACCCTATCAAAGCAATAATGCAATTCTAACTTCAAATAGTGGATTGATTCAACACGTGGTCTTTACCAATAGCAGAAAAATGATACAGCTTGTCATTTGTAGTGCGTAAATCTTCCAACTCAGCAGTAATATTATCACAATACATTGGTTAAGTCAATATTTTATGTTGTCCTCAACACCTCAACGTCTAAGCAGATAATTGGTAGTTTCTAGGTCAACAATAAGCAATCATCAACATATTGTTTCAAACACAAACCCTAACTCAACACTTAATATCAAGAAACACTTCATTACATCATCAATCACAAACTCTAATTCTTAAAATAAAGGCACACAATCATCAACAAATTCATTAGCAAGAAATCATAACTCATCTTTGTTAGTCAAACCCTAAGAAATTAAAATACTTCAGCAAATTCTTTTCGGTAAGCAACATATTGGCTCTAGAAAATCTAGTCATAAGCGCTTTACCATCAAGATCTTTCATCATCATACTCAATATAAACAGGAAATGTATAGTTTTGTCCTTCACCCCTATCATATAATGTATTATGATCCAACAATCACAAATCTCTATATTGCACTTGTCACATAATGATTAATAGAGTTCTAGACTTATGAATGGTCAAAGCCACCCTAGTAACAAAATGATCAATACCCAATGTTTACACTCTTTCATAAAATCAAACTTCAATATTCTAGCACTTATTTACCCTATCACTTATCAACTTCTGAATACAAATATTTTTAAGCAAATATGAGTTTCAAAAAAACAAATAGTGGCCCTGTCATACACCATTCACATTTACAATAGCAAGTCTTTATTCAACCAAAAGTCAGATCACAGACTTTAGCCCTTTGCAAAATCAATTAGGGACTTCAAGTAACATCTCATCAACTAACATGGACACTTCCAACATAAAAGTAGTAAGTAAACTTCACAGCATCAATAGCCCTATCAACTCCATATCCTATCATAATAATTCATATACTAATTTGATATTAATATCACAACAATCAAACTCAAATTTGACATATCATAAGATAAGGTATTGTTTAGACTCATACTCAACAGTATTAACAAGGTCTAACATCTCTGACGTGTCGGTAGACATAACATATTAATATATAAACAAAGCTTCACAGCAAGCCTCAAACTTCATAAACAACCCTGTCAATCAACATAAGATATAAGTTCTTCCTTAATATACCATTAATTAAGTTCAAGCCCTCTTTCCTAAACTGTCAATAAGTTCTACAATAAAGATAGACAATCTTTACACCTTTTCCTTACAATCACAACACTATTATCATCGGATTGCTATGAGCATCAGATCAACATCAACACATAGTTATGAACTCTTAACTAATTATAGCTTCAAAAGTCTCACATAAAATAGAAGACAACGAAATAAAAATATACCACAATGATGTAAAATATCATTAGTGCATCACAACAGCAGATTATGGCTTTAGACAGGAACATCAGTTCACACCCATACATTTTTCGTATTGGGTCACCTCATTAGAACTTGATATTACACCTTTGTGGACACATATAGCCTTGATCATTTCCATAAATTTGTGCCAAAATAGAGGAAGAGAATGAACTTCTCCAATCAATACATTCACCAATGACTCTTCATCACACTAGTAGACAACCTCATGAATGAATCCAAACCAAATTATTACCAAAAGAAAATAGACCATAAATTGATGAACAACACTTGACTACTCCACTTCCACACACTCTCATCGCAAAATCCCCATGCACTCATACTTTGCATAGGAACAGATACATTATATAAGAAAACTCCTTGAATGTGCACCATATTAGAACAGATCTCTCTTTTGTAATGAACAAAGGATGTGATCATATCAAAACCAATCGTGCTTCAGCAAATGCACTCTTCATCACACTAGACACCTTTGAATGATCTTACACTCTACTCACTATTCACAATACCATCACCTCATGCTAGAATGAAAAGATGGGCAATTACACTAGGTTATCAACAATCAAACATGAGATCAGACCTAATAATTTTCCATATACTCTCAATGCACTAGGTCTAATCATATCGCATATTGTACCATTACTTAAGGGGAGTACACCAGTGCTCTAGATCGATTAGACTATGACCATGCACTTCATGCACCAAGAATTTATTGCATCAGATTGCACCACTAATTCAACACTTTGCAGACACCAGATTGCACCATCAAATTGATAAAACCAATGCAATTGATCACACAACATAAACTAGACCCTTCAATACATGATCTGCAATTATGATTTAAATAGTATTTATAGGCTTTGCAATTTGACCAAGTCAATCTGACTCTCAAGATACCTTAGGATTTCACCATGGGAAATTTGACGTTAAAGAGAGCCAACACAAAACCAAGAAACCATCATGAAATAAAAGTATAGAAAACCATGGTTTATGGAGCATCAGATGGAGAAAATTATTTCCTAGGCCTAGGAATGTGGACGTTGTTTATGAACTGGAAATTTAGGTTCCATACATGGATTGCACATAGGAAATTTGCATTGCGGACGAAGATTATCCATGGATAATCAATTTTTGTTGAAAAATATTTATACATTTACATGGAACTTCAAAAATTTTCATTCACCTTCATGACTGATTAGATGCCTCACCTATCCATCAACTTTTGACATCATCAATTGTCCAAGATCCACCAAGTTGACATCAATGCCAACAAATCTAGTGTCACTGAGCATGCTTCTTTCCTTTTTCATCAACATCTTGTTCATCCTTTTTGCAATCCCATACTGCCGAGGTGTGTATGGAGTATTGTTTTGTCGTGATATACCACACTTCTTATAGAAGTATTCAAATTCCTTCTTACAAAATTCTCCAACATTGTTTGTTCTTAACACCTTAATCTTCTTCTCTGTCTGATTTTCCACCTAAGCCTTAAATTATTTGAACATGTTAATGACTTTAGATTTATTCCTGTGGAATATATCCATGTATTCCTTGAGAAGTCATCGATAAACATGATGTGGTCCATATATTTTCCTAGTGATGCAACCAACACAAATCCAAACACATCACCGTGCATAAGCTCTAATATTCATTTTTCCCTCTTAGCACCAGATGAAAAACTCACCCGATTATGCTTCCAATATACACAATGTTCACATAAATAAAAATCGAGAGAGAAATTAGACATACATTCTACCATACCATTACCAAGCAATATATAAAGGCCCTTATCTCCAATATTTCATCGTCTTTGATGCCATAGCATAGTCTTTTCTCCAGAGACTACAAGGTTTTCTATTCCACTTTCAAGAAAAAAAATGGTTGCACCCATTAATAATAATACTTCCCAACATCTTGTACAAAGTTATGATCTGAACTCCGCGCATCAACTCCAATGTTCCTTGAACCATCTTGCAGGTATCTTTATTGAACAATATCATTACACTTGCATCATCCATCTTACTTACAGAAATTATATTTATGGTCAATCTTGGAATGTGCAAAACACCGAGAAGTTTTCTAATCCTTTCGCCTACAACTTTAGCTTTATTTTTCCTCATCTTATGATTTTTTTTTCCTGTCATCACTTAGGAAAAACTCACCACCATCATATTTCTCATATTCGCTGAACCATTCCCTGTATGGAGTCATGTGAAATAATGCACTTGATTCAATCAACCATGCGTCATGATTTACATGTGTACTTGAAGAAGCCAAGTACAAATCCCCATATTCATCTGAGATAGTTTTTTCCTCTGCAGAAGGAGCATCATTAGATCCATTTCCTTTCTCAACAATTTTGGATCTATAATCCTTTTTGTAGTGTCTATTATTTTTGGATTTCCAGCATAACTTTACAAATTTTCTTGGAGATTTAGATATCCCTCTAGATTTATATCTCCCACTTGAGGACTTATTTTTATTTAAATTATGGGACCATCCCACTTACAAACAAGGCATCTTTGTTTTGGTTCTCCATGTTTTTCCATCTCATCTCCTCTGATAACAAGGATGAGACTATTTCATCAATTTTTAAGGTAGTTGTATTACTACATATGGCAACAATTAGAGTATCCCATGATTCTGGTAGAGAAAATAACAAAATGATGCACTAATATTTTTCTGAAATTTTAATATCAACAGATAATAATTGACTTACTGCATTATTGAAGGTGTTCAAATGCTCTGTCATCAAGTCTCCATCCCTCATTCTCAGGTTATGCAACTTCTTCTACACAAACAAATTATTTACCAAGGACTGAGACTGATACAAAGTCCCTAACTTGTCCCATGGTGATTTCGCTATAGGTTCTCCAGAACCAGTTAGTAATAATGAATCTGAGACACACAATTGTATTGTGTTTTTTTCATTTTGATCCAACTTGGTTCAGTTGTTTGTTAACATTGGCGTTGGTTTAGTACATAGATCCACCATGATCCACTGATATTTATCCACCAACAAATCCCCCATCTTGAGCTTCCACAGTGCAAAACTGTGTCCGTTGAATTTCTTGATCTCTATTTTTTGTTGTGAATAAAATATCTATATAAATAATATAAATAGTAATAATCATAAATAAATGATTACTTAATTAGTAATTAGTATTGAAGAGGCATGTCTCTAAGGACATAATCGTTTGTGAAGAGGTACCTGCCTAGGTATATAAGCAAACCCTCACCCTCATTTGTAACATTTTGATCACATCATATTCTTATTCAATACATTTTATATATTATTGTATCCTTAATGGATATATTCATATTCCAATTCCTTTGGAGTGTTTAACCTAATATTATGATCTTTGTTCATTACATTAGTATCAGAGCATTCCACTGAGTATACAGAGTGTGTTCGTTACATTGGTATCAGAGTTGTTTGATTCTTTGACCACTAAACCATTGCACAAGAGCCAGTCTGATCTTACCCTTAGCCATCAACCTTCCATCAACTTTGTTGTCATGTGATTGAAGTGTTTCACTACACAATGTGGAGGTTCTCCATTTCGTAGGTTTCATCTTGAGGCCTTTGGCCATTAAAAAAAAGACTCCTATATAAAAAAAGCAAGTCAAAATTTTAAAATAAAAAAATATATATATATATATATATTAAATAAAAAAAAAAGTATTATTATTATATGAAAAATATATATTACAAAATAATATTAAAAATTTAATAAAAATAAAAATTTAATGAAAAATAGTGTTGCATGGTTTCCAGCGCCAATCGAACTCATTGTTTCCCAACGAACGTCATTTACTATATTCATCGACTCCCCAGCTGCCACAAATTTCTTCCATCCCCTGCTATCATCGTGTTGTCTCTGGATTTAAGCATAAATTAAATCATATCTATACGAATTCGTACGCTGCCAGATCACTTCTTTTTGTGACAAATGCTTGGAATTGCTTGAAAAAAAGAATTGGTGGGTCAAAACCCCAACTCAGCGTTGTGATTTATCGTTGTTGTGGCTGCCATATCAAAATTCGCCTTGAGCCAATATGTTAACAAGCAGGGTGGTTAAAGGTCGTGACTATTCAATGTGACTTTCACAAGCCAGTCAGACAATATTCACACCCTTTCCAGCCTTGCAATAAAAGTTGAATACTTCATCCCAAAAAAACTGACATATTCATAAATTGAGTAAATTAAGTGATACTTATATATGAGTAAAATATAAGCTAAAGAATGAAATATAAGGATATTTGCATAAGGAAAGCGTATAAGGTGGATATCAAAAAATGAAAAGACACTTGTTTTAAGGTGAAGACATCTATATATGAGAGACATAATTAAAATAAAAATAAAAAAGGTTTCATTTAGTAAAATATAATTAATTAAAATAAAAATAAAAAAGGTTTCATTTAGTAAAATATAATACCTTAAAAAATATTAAGGGAATATTTATGTAATCATAAGGTAAAAAAATAAATTATTATACTCCTAAAAGGTTCATAAAGGGGGTATTTTTGAAAGTGTTGAGGAGAAATATCTAAGGAAAACAAAGGTGGCAGAAATTTTTTATCATAAATTATATATTAAAATTAAAAAATTATATATATATATATTTTGAAGAAGTCGTAATATCTTTTTTGAATTATTATAATTAAAAAATTATATATATATATATATATATTTTGAAGAAGTCGTAATATCTTTTTTGAATTATTATAATTTGAGAAGGAATTCAAAAAAGAAATGAAGATGAGTCTCACATATAATTCAATATTTTGGACTATATATTCATTTTGTCAAACAAAATTTATGTATATAAGGATTCATAAAAATTGCAAAATATGTTGTCTACTATGTGAGAAATTATTCAGTATGAAAGAACCCGAAGGTAACAAGTATATGCAAATGATAGAACTAGAGGAAAAACTTGCAAAACTAGAACAAAAATTAATAGAAAAGTATGAGGAAATTTTGTGTCTAAGGGGTCATAGTCAAAAATTACTTGCGAAGGTCAATAATGCCAAGGAAAGAAAGAAAAAATAGAAGAAGAAAATGAATGTGTAGAGAAGAAATTCAACGAGAATCTATAAGAGAAAGAAGAAGAAAATTTGCGCTTAAAAGAACTTAATCAAATAGTATTAGAGCAAATCTGAGTTTTAAAATATGATGAGAAGGATACTAAGGATAAAGTTTAGAAAATGAAGATCTCGTACGTCTAAGGAATCATAATCAAAACCTTCTTACCCAAATAAAGAAGCTTATAAGTGACAAGAAATTGCTAAATGACAAGTTAGAACAACTTACTCAAGAAGAAGTATTGAAATCTCCAGTTGTAGCAATCCAATTTAAAGATAAAGGAATGAATATCAATCCAGTCAATATTGTAGTGCCCCGCTCTAGTTGATTGACAGTGATATGACATTAACATTTATTTAGCCCTAAGGCCCACACTTTATTCTTTGAGGACCTTAGGTTGAGGTTTCGGACACATGACTCTATTATTAGTGGTTGTGATGTTTATGTATGTTCTCCATTGATATTATGATGATGATAGCATTAATGATCATGTATGTTATCTATTGGTATTATGATGATTGTAGCATCAATGGTTATGCATGTTCTCTATTGATATTATGATGATTGTAGCATAAATGGTTATGTTTGTTCTCTATTGAAATTATGATGATAATAATAGTAAAGGATATGTATGCTCTCTATTGATATCATGATGATGATAGCTTTGATGGATAGGTATGTTTTCTATTGATGTTACGATGATGATAGATTTGATGGATATGTATGTTCCATTGATTTTATGATGATGATAGCCATGATGGATGTGTCCCCTATGTTATCTACTTACATTAGTTCTGGTTCACAATGAACAATGATGTGAATGACTAGGAGATGTTGATGATGCTATTATGGAAATGATTAACAATGAAAAATTTTGCAACTGATGGTTATTGAGTATGACGGGAAACCACCAGAGGCACTCACATATGATGAGTTGACAACACCTGGTTTGATGAAAATTAATATTTTGTCTTTGAAATTCTAAGTCAATTTTGAAACCTGTTATATATGTATATATATATTCTGGTGATATGTTAGTGGTTGCAGACACAAATTAGTTGCTTGGTCAAATGACTCACATATGGGTGATGGGGTTTTACAATTGGATGGAACTGCATGGGAGGGGTGGGATAGTGTCCCTGATCTCACCCACTATCACTCTCGTCGTGACTTGGGCTGAAAAGGTTGAAACACCTTCCCGTGAAGATCACGATGTCGTGGGGGCAGGTCCCAAATTTGGATCGCTCATGAGGATTTTACTAAGGGTCACACATCAAGGCGAATTCCTTGATCCCCGACACCATTAGTCTCACTATAGAAGGCAACATAAGAGATGATAGTGGTCTATGTCTTTGCACCTATACTTTCCCCTCGTAGCCACTGGATGCTTGAAGGGAAAGTGGCATAGCACCCTTGGAACTTCAAGGGAATTTCTTGAAGGGTGTGACCAACTTGGCACCCTTGGCATCACAAATAAATTGTTAGGTGTGACACCCTTGGAACTTCAAGGGAAGTTCTTGAAGGGCACGACCAACTTGGCACCCTTGGAATCATAATAAATAAATTGATTAATAAATATAATCAAGTTATGAAAACCTTGTAAATTCACATCAAGTGGTAAATAATGTTAGAACCAAGGTAATTAAATCAAGAATAAAACTTGGGTTAAGGGGATAATAGGAAGAAATAAAATATTTTACCTTGAAAACTCTACCCTTCCCATGTTGGAAAATATTAGGTAGATATTGTACATAAGTAACTTAATTAGGTAAAAGGGGGAAGGGAGACATAGATGTAAGTATAAAGATTAATCCTAAAATAATTAAACTACGTTAAGAGAAGAGGATGGTAAATTAAAATAATATTAATAAAATAAATTTTAGAGAAATTTAGAGAACCTCCATGTGGCAACAACCAACATAAGAATATCCATCTAAGAGGCAAATTGAGTTAAATTAGGAAGTAGTTAGGGGACAAAATCTAAGACTTGTCAATTGACTTTAGTAATGAACACAAATTAAGGAGTAGAAAAGGGGGATCAAGAAACAACTAGGAGAAGAAATATGAAGTCTTGTTGGGGTGAGGAAAAATATTAATTTTAAATTAAAATTTAAGTAAATAATTTTGGAGATCCTTGGTGAGAGAGTGACACTTGGGTAGATGAATAATCAAACTGTTGGATTAACAAAAATAATTAATTATGCATGAAATTCCAAGTGTCACCTATGAGGACTCCTATAAAAGAAGGGGCAGACCATGGGAGAAGGGACTTTGCTTTTACCCTATTGTTGGATGGATGAGACTATGTCAAAGTAGTGACTACGAGCTATAGTGAGTTTGGTGAGGTAGAGGACTTTAGAGAGGGGACTCTTGAGCCAAAGAATGCTCTCCTATACTAGCTAATACATTTCCTCTATTTTACAACCCCATTGTAGCTCAGGGGTCCGCGGGGAAGGTGAGTACCCAAGGAGTAGGTTGGGAGGTCAACCGGTGGGTCACTGCATTTAGATTAAGCACGTCAACATTCACACTTAGAGGCGACCGACAACAAGGGAGTGCAAGTAGCGGCAAGTCAAGATTGAATCTCATCTCTTGGTAAACGGTACCTATGTTATTATAATGTTATTTTATAGGACTTCATTATGGCTTTAGTTAATAACATGTAAAATAGATTATATGTTCAATGCAATCAAATTCATGGATTTTTTATATAAGTGCTTAATATTTTTGAGATCCCAATGCTAGTTTCTTATAGTTGTATTCTTAGTTAAAAATAGAAAATAAATAAATAAATAAAAATTTAAAGTTGGGCCCTACACTTGGTATCATAGCAAGTTGAACCCTTGAGACCTATGAGCTCATGCATGCATGACTAGTTTTGTTAAATATCTACTACATTCTACCCTAAAATTGTGTATGAGGATTATCATCCAACTCTTGGAATTTAGGATATCACGATAATCATTTGAAAGGATGGCCCTTAACCCAAACTTATAGTTTAAATTACTCCAACTTAGGATTTTGGGTGTGCTGTGGTTATTTTACAGCTCAAACCTGCGATTCTTGTGCAAGGTCATCTTGTGTGTTTTACACAGTTTTTGGTTAAACCCTCTATCATGGTTTAAAAAAAAAATGACAACCATTCGCCCTTTTTTTTAACATAGTTGTGCACAACAAGATTAAAAACACGCAGTATAGAGCCTTAAAATACATTGTTTATGTACTACCCACCATGCAGCTATATAAATCAAGCCTTAAAGGTTGGAGGTCTTGAGAAGTACGACCTACCATGAAACTATATAAATCAAGCCTTCTATGTTGTACATTCCTGTTAACATGTACATGGATCACAATTTTCAGATCAACATACATACAATATCTATTAGCTTGCTCTCGTCATTCTCATTTTCTTGAATTTGGCTGTCATTTGTGGTTGGGACATTTTTCTTTCTTTCATTTTCGATGACCTTAGAAGTGTTGAAGATAGTCCCTCTGGTTGGAAAAAGAGATCGATGCCCATCGTTGTAGTTGTTTTACCCACCCATTCTTCTCCTCAAAATATATATTTTTACAGCAAACCGGATCTGACAATAGAGTATACCTTTTGTTGGACAGATACTGATTTCAAAGCCGCAAAGATACCTTCAGGGCATAAAGAAATTCCATCTCTATATTGATTCTACGGCTTTTAAGTATATTTTAAACCCACTTATCTTGAAATAATCTGACTTAGAAAAAGAAACATGATTGATGGTAAGGAAGAATGTCTGCATGGTTGAAGTATTCCAATTCAACCTATGTATCAAACCTTGCAACACAAGTGAACGATTTTGCAGTGTCTATTGTAACAGTAATGTCTTGACCTGGCTTCAGTTGAGTGATATCATTAGGAATATTTATTGTGTATCTCTCATGCCCTGTCAGGCCAAACGACTCATCATCCTCACCAGATTTGAAACACAATGGAATAATACCCATTCCAACCAAATTTCTATGATGAATACGCTCAAAACTTTTTTAAATAATAACTTTCACACCCTGCAACATTGGACCCTTTGCAACCCAATCCCGAGAAATTCCACTACCATATTTAGCTCAAGCAAGAAAAATTGTATCATGCCCTCTAATTGTGTACCTAATAGTTGCATCATACCGAGAAATTCCACTACCATATTTAGCTCAAGCAAGAAAAATTGTATCATGCCCTCTAATTGTGTACCTAATAGTTGCATCATACACAGATAACTTCTCTCTAGTGGGGATATGTATGGTTTTTGGCCCAACTTCACCATTCAAGAGCTTATTCACCAAGCGGGTATTTGCAAATGTTCCTCTAGCCATGATTTCATCATTTCCTCGACGAGTTCCATAGGAATTGAAGTCTTTTCTATCAACTCCATGTTCCATAAGATACTTTATGTTGGACTATCTTTCTAGATGTTGCATGTAGGAGAAATGTGATCTTTTGTTAGGTTGTCCCCTAAGTTAAGCAAACAGTATGCATCATTCACGCCATGTGGACCAAGAGGAGTCATTGTCATCTCTTTAAAATATGGAGGATCATGTATGTAAGTGGATGTTGGATCCCACATATACAAAGTGCCAGTTAGAATAGGAAGTTGGTTCCACATAGGATTTCCCTTTGTTATTGCTTCACATGTTTGCTTAAACATGTCTAGTAGGACAGCAAATTGTACAACCTCTATTATTTCTTCAGTTGAAGGCCAGATATATTTGAAGTAAACTTTCTTCGCATCCTTTCCAGTACCAATAGGCTCCGTCTCGAAATCAATGTCAGCAGTGCCAGCAAGAGCATATGCAACTACAAGTGGAGGAGAAGCAAGGTAGTTTTCCCGAGTCAAAGGATGAACACGGCCTTCAAAATTTTTGTTGCCAGACAGCACAGCTGACACAACTAAATCATTTTCAACAATAACAAAGGTCACATATTCATGAAGATCTCCTTGATATTAATTTGATTAAACGCGCCAAATTTACTACTCCTTCCTTCTCAAGTTAAAAATAAAAGAACTACTTACAACATTACACGTCGCTAACATGTTGCCAGTTGGTGTATTAATAATAGTGGAAGTTAACTTGTGTGCCATGACACTTGTGTGTATGTTGTTTTCTGGCCAATTGTTAAACGTGAATAAATATTCTACTCCTTTAAATAGTGGTGTCAATCGTGAATAAATATTCTACTCCTTTAAATGGTGGTGATATGTGCAAATTTGTATAGAATTGGAATCACTTGAGTTATTTTTCAATAATTTTGCCGTGACTTTTCAAGGTATAAATTGTTACTTCCTCATTTCAGAAGCTTGTTAATAATTTTGTTGATGAAACTACTTTTGACTTATCGTTCTATATAAAAATATATATACTTAAGATGTAAATAAGTTCGATGTTAAGACTAATATCCGTGCATCTAAGTTCATGGCTACTGTATTTTAACTATAATGAAAATATGGGTAATTTCAAAATATAAAGTGGAAGACAATAAATAAGAAAATATAGGAAGAATCCATAATAGTGCAAAGGTGAAATGGTTGATGAATGCTGGAAATTAACTAAGTTAGGTGGACTGTAAGTTGAACTATAATTATTAATGTGCTGGAATTTAACCAAGTTAAGAAAATTAATGTGTTGGAAATTAACCAAGTTAAGAAAATTTGTAGGTTGAACTACAATTATTGATGATGGGCTACTCTCCAGATCTTTCTTTTTGGAGATCGTTCCTACCGTCCCCAATTATCCAGTTAATATTTAGATAAAATTTCTTATAAAAATAAAAAATAAAAATAACAACAACAACAACAAACATGTGAGTCAATCCAAGAGAATCCAAAAAGGAACAAAAGACATCTAATTGTAATGGACATTCATTAAATATGCCCTTTAATAGTGAAAATAAATTTTGTTAGAGGGAGCAGTATTAATTTTTAATTACAAATTAGAAATAATATATATATATATATATATATATATATATATATATTAAAATGATGTGTTTTTTTCTTTTTTTCTTTTTTTGAGTATCTTAACTCTTTTTGTGACCCATAATGCTGAATCTAAAAGTTTTTAAGGAATCTATTTTTACTAAATTGTTAATTATGGTCATTCACAAATTATAATATATTGGATTTGATATATATGGTAATAATATTCTGTAAGTTATAAAAATACTAATGTACATACAACATCAATAATTTCCTTATCTAAAATTACTCAACAACTTGCATAAATTTTGGTGGGCATTTACCATGGTAAATCCACATATTGACATTTTTACTCAAACTAAATTATGCAACAAAAAAACATTGCATAAATAGTGGTGGGCAATAACTCTTGGTATATATGCTTGTGAATGTAAATACTATCTCAAATAACTCTTGCACTATTCTAGTCATTTACTACTCATGGTTGTGCTAGTTTAACATTCTCAAAATCATTACATTCTTTTAATTATTTAATTATTTTTCCATATAAATAATGGAATTTATTATTATATATTCTTTCATTATTAATACTTGTTCTTAGATATCTTATATACTAAGGTATAACATTGTGTCATACCATACACTTTTAGCTATATAAGCACTTATATATAAATAGTCATTAATGTAGTTACAAATTAATTATTGTTTCGAATTGGTATCCTTATCATACAAGCATGTAATATAATAATTACCCTATTCTAGTTGTATGCTATATAAAACAATATTTATCTATGCTTGTTATTAATATTAGGGTTTTTGGTACTCCCATTATTGAAATCATAAAACATTAGAAACTTATTCTCTCTCTCTTTTACTAATGACATTCTCAGTTTATGGTATGATAATGCTACCAACCACCTCTACCATTTACATGATATAATGTAGTCTAAGCCTACTATGCTGAGTATATTGATTGTATTCTTTTGATTGAATTTATAGGATTGTTCGAAATTGGTAGCTAAATTATATAATCAAGAACTTATAAATGCATAAATTGTTCCTTTGGGAGTATATAATAATAACAGTAAATTATAGAACCACCGAGGTTGGTTAAATTTTATTTGATTGGTTTTATCTTATAAGGAAAATCGTGTTAAATTGTGGTAGGATTCATTGGTAAACCATGGCTAGAAGAGGTAAAAGAAGGAGTGGGGCAACTAAAGAGCACAACATGGTGCCACCACAATAGCCAACTCTTGCCATCCCACCCAATGATGGGGAAAACATCACAACACCAGAATGGATACCAGCTAGAGAGGTGTTGAACTTAATGAGATCATTCCAACACATGTCTGAGGCATTAATAAACCATTTGGAATGGGAGAATGGAGGACCTGTCATAAAAAATGCAACACCCCAAAACACTACAAGAAATGATGTATGTCGAGATTTGGAAAAGGTAAAATTTACAGAGCTTTGGGGGCTACGGATGGTCAATCTGCAGAGGCATGGTTAGAAAACATGGCTATGTGCTTTACCCTGAAAGATTACACCTCAAACATGAAGGCCAAGATGGGTATATTCTAGCTAAAGGGAAACGTATTACTTTGGTGGAAGACATTATTAACCTAATTGGGAAGAAGTAACTTGGGAATTATTTGAAGAAAAATTTAGAGAACATTACCTGTCAGAGGAGTTCCTTGAGAGGAAACTAAATGAATTCAATGCATTAAAGCAAGGGAGTCGCTCACTACTAGAGTATGAGGCTCGTTTCATGGAATTACTCTGTTATGCCCCTCACTTAAACACAGAAAAGCTCAAGGTGAACAAATTTGTGTATGGACTAAATGTTAACATTTGGGCCAAGGTTAGAATCTTAATGCCTTGCACCTTGCATGAGGCAGTTCAGCGGGTGATCATTGCAGAGGAGGAGATCATGAGTAGTGGACCTAGTAAGTCAACAAGGCCCACAGGATCAGGAGTACCAAGTGGAAACAATATGGAACGTAGAAATTTTCAAAGGGATCTTGTGCTTAATCATCAAAAGTGGTCAACAGGAAATCATAGAACACCGTATAGGCATCCAGCTCAGCATCCACACAGGGTACCTCAACAAACTCTTCAACCACAAAAACACAGCCCTATGCGACAAAACCAAGTCACACCACCTTAGCACTAATCCCAACAGTCTGGCTCTTTCCAACAGAGTTCCAGGCCAACTCCTAGTTCAGTTGGTAGTAGGAGCCAAGTTCCTAAGAGGGGGTGTTGGACTTGTGGAGGTCCTCACTACGAGAGGGATTTCCCTAATACAAACTTAACTAAGAAAGAAACTACGGTGGGGGATATTGGGAAGGCTCATCGCATCCATGCAGCGGTGAACAATTGCTAGGTTGAACACTAGTCCATTGTGTTGGAAACCTCAAATAATATTAATGGTATGAGTTTTGTCATTTTAATATATCTAGGAGCCACTAATTATTTTATTTCTCTAAATGCATTATCAAGGACTAAACATAAATCAATTGCACAATATGAATTTAGACGTGTAGAAATGGCATGTGGTATGAAAAGAAATGTAGGAAGGATGGTAAAGGATTGTGAGGTGGAACTGGGTGCATGTAATACCAATGTATGCTTGTACTCTACAATCTTAGGAGTCTATGACGTAGTTATAGGAATGGATTAGTTGGAATGACATGAGGCACTCCTAGACTGAAAAGACAACATTCTACATATCACAGAAGATAACAGCCATAGAAAATCATTAAGGGGAAAGAACCGAGGTGTGTCCCTGAGGTTCATCTCCTCCATCCAACTAATGAAATATAAGAGAAAGGGATGTCAAATGTTCTCGGTGGTAGCTCTAAACTATAAGGGTGATTCTGAAAACCTTGATAAACATCCAATTATTGTTGAATTTAAGGATGTATTTCCTGAAGAATTATCTGGGCTACCCCCAAAAATGGAAATTGATTTCACCGTCAACCTTAAACTAGGCACTGAGCCTATTGCAAAGGCACCCTATCATATGTTGGCTCCAAAGCTAAAGGAATTTCAAATCCAATTAAATGAATTGTTGGACTTTGGGTTCATATGACCTAGCATATCTTTATGGCGAGCCCCTATTATTTTCATTAAGAAGAAGGATGGATCTTGGCGATTGTGCATTGACTACCACCATTTGAACAAGGTGACGATAAAAAATCAATACTCTCTACCAAGGATAGATGACTTGTTTGATCAAATGAGGGGGGAAACTTTATTTTCAAATATATATCTAAGGTCGAGATATCATCAGTTGAGAATCAAGGAAGAATATATCCCAAAGATAGCCTTTAAGGCAAGATTTGGGCATTATGAATTTGTAGTTTTACCCTTTGGACTAACAAATGCCCCGTGTGTTTTCATGAGTTTGATGAATGGAATATTTCGGGATTACTTAGACAAGTTTGTACAATTCTTTATCGATGACATTTCTATCTACTCAAAGACCCCAGAAGAGCATGAAGAACAATTAAGGATAGTTCTACAATGTCTTAGATAAAACCAATTATACGGGAAGTTTTCAAAGTGTTCCTTTTACCAAACCAAGATTCATTATCTTGGGCACATTATCTCTGTGGATGGTATCGTAGTATACCTGACAAAGATCAAGTCCATCATGAAATGGCCAACACCAACCAATGTTCGTGAAATACAAAGCTTCATGGGCATGGCAGGGTATTATCGTCAACTTGTCGAAGGGTTTTCGAAGATAGCAAGCCCCATTACCAAGCTCCAAAAAAAGAACAAGAAATTCATTTGGACTGAAAAATATGACGAGGCATTCCAAAAGTTAAAGGTGTTATTAACCATAGCACCAATTTTGAAGGTGTCGGATATGGAACAAGAATTTTTGGTTTAAACTGATGCCTCGAAGGAAGGATTGGGTTGTGTATTGATGCAAGAAGGAAGAGCAATAGCTTATGCATCAAGGAAACTTAGAACCCATGAAGAGAACTATGCAACCCATGATCTAGAAATGACAACAATTGTTTATGCACTAAATATTTGGAGACACTACCTTCTAGGAAGGAAGTTTGATCTTAGGACTGACCATTGTGGGCTACAACACATATTCACTCAAGACCACTTAAATGCAAGACAAAGGAAATGGTCTGAGCTAATTAGTGAATATGGTTTTGATATTAATTACATAAAAGGAACAATAAATAGGGTGGATGATGCTTTAAGTAGGAGGCCTCGCATATTTTCAGTGATTCCCTTAAAGACAAATTTAAGGGATAAATTACTTGACTTACAATTTAAAGACACCTGGTACCAAGAGGTTATCAAAAGTTCGAGGGAGGATGAAATGAGAGCCTCAAAATATGAATAATACTCCCTTGATAATGATGAGCTACCACAATTTTGAGGAAGGATATATGTGCCACCGAATGAAGATATGCGCCAATTAATCTTGAATGAAGCACATTGCGCAGTATACCTGGCACACCCTGGTGTTAAGAAGATGAGTGCAGACCTAAAACCACTCTTCTTTTGGAAAGGGATGAATAAGGACATCGTAAACTTGGTAGCAATATTCTTAGAGTGTCAACGAGTAAAAGAACACAAACATCTAGCAGGGTTATTGCAACCCCATGAGATACAAAAATCTAAATGGGAAGTTATATCAATGGACTTCATTGTGGGACTACTAATGACCTCAAGAAGACATGATTCCATATTTTTAGTGGTGGACATGTTGACCTAGAGCGCCCATTTCATTCCACTTAAGACTACATAGAAGGCACCAGATATAGCCAGAGTTTTTGTTAATGAGATTATGAGATTGCATGGAGTGCCTAGGAAGATCATATCTAATAGGGGAGCAGTGTTTACAGGAAGGTTTTGGACCAGTTTCCAAGAAGCCTTGGGAACCCAGTTGAACTTCGACACTGCTTATCACTTTGAGACAGATGGGCAGACAAAGAGGATTAATCAAATCCTCAAGGACATGCTACGGATATCTGTGATGGACCAAAAAAAGAGATGGGAGGAGTTTTTACCCCTCGTGTGATTTTCTTACAATAATAGTTATCAGAGTTCCATCAAGATGGTGCCATTTGAGTTCCTGTACAGAAGACCTTGCAGAACACTTCTAAGTTGGGATCGACTAGAGGACAGAGTATTAATAGGACCGGAAGTTGTGAAAGAGATGGAAGAAAAATTACTATGATTAGGGGGATGCTAAAAGAAGCACAAGATCGACAAAAGAGATATTTTGATGCTCATCGGGTAGACTGAAGTTATGAAGTGGGAGATAGGGTGTTCCTAAGAGTAAGGCCCCAAAAAAGCTCTATAAGATTTGGAAGGGAGAAAAATTGTCTCCATGGTTTGTGGTACCTTTTGAAATCTTAGAAAGAAAAGGGTCGGTGGCATATAGGCTTGCCTTACCTCCATCTTTAGCACGTATGCATGATGTGTTTCATGTTTCTGTTTTGCGTCATTATATTTCAGATCCTTCGAATGTTATTGAATTTGGTCATTTTTAGGTTTCGAACGAGGGAACAATAATGGACTAACCAATTCGCATACCAAACCAGCGAACTTTTCATCCAAGACAATGGTTAGTGGACCAGGTTAAGGTCGAGTGGGACAATTATAGTCCCAGTTCAGCTACTTGGGAGGACCCCGAGGAGATGTTTCACCATTTTCCTTACCTATTCCAAGGACTTCGAGACGAAGTCTATTATTAAGAGGGGTGTATGTAGTGCCCCGCTCTAGTTGACTGACAGTGATATGACATTAACATTTATTTAGCCCTAAGGCCCACACTTTATTCTTTGAGGACCTCAGGTTGAAGATCCAGACACATGACTTTATTATTAGTGGTTGTGATGTTTATGTATGTTCTCCATTGATATTATGATGATGATAGCATTAATGGTTATGTATGTTATCTATTGGTATTATGATGATTGTAGCATTAATGGTTATGCATGTTCTCTATTGATATTATGATGATTGTAGCATAAATGGTTATGTTTGTTCTCTATTGAAATTATGATGATAATAGCAATAAAGGATATGTATGCTCTCTATTGATATCATGATGATGATAGCTTTGATGGATAGATATGTTTTCTATTGATGTTATGATGATGATAGCTTTGATGGATATGTATGTTCCATTAATGTTATGATGATGATAGCCATGATGGATGTGTCCCCCATGTTAGCTACTTACACTAGTTCTGGTTCACAATGAACAATGATGTGAATGACTAGGTTATGTTGATGATACTATTATGGAATTGACTAACAATGAGAAACTTTGTTACTGATGATTATTGAGTATGGCAGGAAACCACCAAAGGCGCTCGCATATGATGAGTTGACTACGCCTGGTTTGATGAAAATTAATATTTTGGCTTTGAAATTCTAAGTCAATTTTGAAACCTGCTATCTATATATATATATATATATATATATATATATATATATATATATATATATATTGTCATGACATGTTAATGGTTGCAGGCATAGATTAGTTACTTGACCGAATGAATCACATATGGGTGATGGGGTTGTACAATTGGATGGAGCTGCATGGCAGGGTTGGGATAGTGTCCCTGATCTCACCCACTAGCACTCCCATCATGACTTAGGCCGGAAAGGTTGAAACACCTTCGTCTTGAAGATCACGATGTCATGGTGGCAGGTCCCAAATTTGGGTCACTCATGTGAATTTTACTGGGGGGCGCGCATCAAGGCAGATTCCTTGATCCCTGACACCATTAGTCTCAATATAGCAGGAAAAGTAAGAGATGATAGACTATAGTGGTCTGTGTCGTTGCACCTATACTTTCCCTCGGTAGCCACTAGATGCTTGAAGGGCAAGTGGCATGACACCCTTGGAACTTCAAGGGAATTTCATGAAGGGCGTGACCAACTTGGCACCCTTGGCATCACAAATAAACTGTTAGGTGTGACACCCTTGGAACTTCAAGGGAAGTTCTTGAAGGGCACGACCAACTTGGCACCCTTGGAATCATTAAAAATAAATTAATTAATAAATATAATCAAGGTATGAAAACCTTGTAAATTCACATCAAGTGGTAAATGATGTTAGAACTGAGGTCATTAAATCAAGAATAAAACTTGGGTTAAGGGGATAATAGGAAGAAATAAAATATTTTACCTTGAAAACTCTACCCTTCCCATGTTGGAAAATATTAGGTAGATAATGTACATAAGTAACTTAATTAGGTAAAAGGGAGAAAGAGGGGCATAGATGGAAGTATAAAGATTAATCCTAAAATAATTAAACTGCATTAAGAGAAGAGGATGATAAATTAAAATAATATTAATAAATTAAATTTTAGAGAAATTTAGAGAACCTCCATGTGGAAACAACCAACATAAGAATATCCATCTAAGAGGCAAATTCAGTTAAATTAGGAAATAGTTAAGGGACCAAATCTGAGACTTATCAATTGACTTTAGTAATGAACACAAATTAAGGAGTACAAAAGGGGGGTCAAGAAACAAATAGGAGAAGAAATAGGAAGTCTTGTTGGGGTGAGGAAAAATATTACTTTTAAATTAAAATTTAAGTAAATAATTTTGGAGATCCTTTGTGAGAGAGTGACACTTGGGTGGGTGAATAATCAAACTATTGGATTAACAAAAATAATTAATTATGCATGAAATTCCAAGTGTCACCTATGAGGACTCCTATAAAACAAGGGGAAAACCATGGGAGAAGGGACCTTTCTTTTACCCTATTGTTGGATGGATGAGACTATGTCAGAGTAGTGACTATGAGTTATAGTGAGTTTGGTGAGGTAGAGGAATTTAGAAAGGGGACTCTTGAGCCAAACCGTGCTCTCCTCTACCATCTAATAAATTTCCTCCATTGTACAACCCCATTGCAGTTCGAGGGTCCGCGGGGAATGAGAGTACCCAAGGAGTAAGTTGGGAGGTCAACCAGTGGGTCTTTGCATTTGAATTAAGCACATCAACATTCACACTTGGAGGCAACTGATAACAAGGGAGTGCAAGTAGCGGCAAGTCAAGATTGAATCACGTCTCTTAGTGAACAGTACCTATGCTATTATAATGTTCTTTTATATGACTTCATTATGGCTTTAGGTAATAACATGTAAAATAGATTATATGTTCAATGCAGTGATTCACGAATTTTTTCATATAAGTGTTTAGCATTTTTGAGTTCCCAATGTTAGTTAAAAAAATATGGTCCCTACAAATATCACAACTCAAGAAGAAGATAAACTAGTTGAAATGAAGGCGTACTCAAAAGTTGAAGTTGTAGCAACGAAAATTTCAAGTGAAGATTTCACAATTAATCCAGCGACCTTTGTACCTAAAAGCACACAGATACCTTCAATAAACAAAGAATTGCCAAAAACAGATTAAGGAGAAATCATTTCACAAGAGCTCTTTTTGGACATCTGAATCACAAGAAAAAACAATTCAATTAGTCTACATGTTTGTATCACTCGCAACAGAAAAAATGAACTTATGTTCCAAAGACTACTAATGCCACCACAATTCAGCCTTGTGATAAAAATTCATCTCAAGTTTCCAATAACTGCAACATTTCATAGAATATTAATCTATGATGGTCAGATCCATTCTCAGTTCGACAATTTTGTTTATCACTCAAAGGATCATATTGTCTTGTATCAACGAAGATGACAATTCCGAGACGAGAAGACATTTGAAATAAAAAAAGAGATCAAGCTTTGTCATCAATAAGCTTTGAGGACAAAGCTTTTCTAAAGATGAAAGAAATGTTATATATATATATATATATATATATATATATATATAAAATCTAAATAGTAATAGTCATAAATAAATGATCAATTAACTAGTAATTAGTATTGAAGAGGCATGTCTCTAAGGACATAACCGTTTGTGAAGAGTTACATTGTAACATTCTGATCATATCATATTCTTATTCAATCCATTTTATATATTATTGTATCCTCAATAGATATATCCCTATTCCAAGTCTTTTGAAGTGTTTAACCTGCGATTACGCACTTTGTTTGCTGGATTTTTCCACTATTCACCATCTCCTTTCATCGCAAGAATTAATCCCATATATCTCCTATTAAAATAGGATCTACCACGGGCCCGAAAAAAAAAAAAAAAAAAAAACAAACAAACAAACAAAACAAAAAAAAAACAAAAAAAAAAACAAAAAAACAAAAAAAACAAAAAACAAAAAAACAAAAACAAAAACAAAAACAAAAAAACAAAAACAAAAACAAAAACAAAAAAAACAAAAACAAAAACAAAAAAACAAACAAACAAAAAAACAAACAAACAAAAATAAACAAACAAAACAAACAAAACAAACAAACAAACAAACAAACAAACAAAAAACAAAAACAAAAAAAACAAAAAAACAAAACAAAACAAAAACAAAAACAAAAACAGATCTGACTATAAATACAGAATCAGAATATATGAATTAGCTAAACATGCTCTTTCCCAAGCACTAAACAGCGAAATTGTACCTTATACAATACTTTCCCCAATTGGCCCCAGTGGCCCTTTAAAATTGCATGGATAATTTTGAGGTGAAAATGACCTCAATTGGTTCTGAAACATCTTCCATTAGACTTAGAAGGTCGAAAATAGCAGACATAGGCTTTTGAATCAGCAAAAATGGATGAACACAGCCCCTAAACAGCTTAAGCACTGAAATGGCCCTAGTGGCCCTGAAAGTTTCCCTAAAGCTAAACAGTGAGAAGAATGCCTCAACAGGAAAAACGAGCTGTAGAAATGGATTTAGAATACTGAAAACCTTTAGGAATGACCTTCTTTCCACATTCACTGGTTGCACAATTCTCAATGTAGCTCCCAAACTGATTTGGCCCTAGTGGCTCCTAAAACTTCCTGAAAATTCCACGAAGCCAAAACACCTGCAAACAACCTCATATGGCTGTAAAACATATTCCAATGGCTTCAGAAGGTCGAAGAGACCCAAAATAAAATAAAAATGCATCCAAAAAGGACTTTCCTAGCCAAAGTTATGGCTCATTGAAGATTTCCTCCAGTTTGGCCTAGAATCACTCCAGCTAACTGTAGTGGAAGTTCAGTTAGCTCCGCCAATTATGGTGGGACCGCCCAAATTTGGTGCTCCGCCATTATTCCCACCATCTTAACTGCCACATAACTATCGTGTTACACACGCATGTGAACGGGATCTTCGGAATCGGCGGTCTGCATTGGATTATGTGCCAAACTTTAATGGCACTGTTGGTAAACTGGTTGTGGTTTTCGCGTTTAACGTGAATGTGACCACGTAATACCGCTACCAACATCCGCTGACAGAGTTATGGGTTATGCCCCTGGTTTTTGGGCGACGATCATATAATATGGGGGCTGGTCCCCTTCGTACCCCGCCCAAACAAACTTTAACGTTCAAATAAAGTTGCTCAGGCCATCATAACATGTCCCACCTACGTACCGTAGTGGTAAGACTTAGGCCTCGTCCGCGGGAGGTCTTGTGTTCAATTCCACTCTCTCTGCCAAAATTTGAACAATGCGCCAACATAATGCTAATGTCACCTTGGGCCACGTGGTGGCCTCCGAGCTTTCCACGTGGTTGCCTACCATTAGTTGCCCCAAAAAGAATATTTTTAAGAATATTCTTTTTTTATTTTTTTGAAAAATATTCAAAAATTAAGGGTTATTGGGCGATTTTGTTTTTGGCATAACTTCCTCATACGGAGACCGTTTTTCGAACTGTTCACGGTGTCAGAATCAGGAGGACGATTTATATCCGGTCCTTTAGGTTCGAACCAGTTCTGAGCACTTTCATTTTTTACCATTTTACGACACTTGGTCCTGAGCTCCTTATCACACCTCCTAAATGAGAGGCTTTTGGTCCCCAAAAGCTTACTGAATCTCTGAACTGAACTGTACAACATTTGAGAGAACACAAACATCCTCTTCTGTTCAGCCAAATGAACATACTAATGCCAAAATGTTCTGCCTTATCAACTGTCATCATGACGAATGTTGCTGCATAAGCCAAGTACTTATCGAATCTCGACCAAGCTTGCTCGCCAGACAAACTGAAAATTTGCAGAAACCATCAATGAAACTTGCTTATATTCAAGCCATCTTTGCTTTCATGCTTTTCCAGCTCATAGAATTGTGCACTGATTTGCACCAAATTCTTTCCCTGCACCAAATGACACCAAAGGTACTTATGCAACAAGGCAATCATCAATAACAAGTTGTCTTGAAATACACTGAACAGTAGACTCAACCATCAACATAGCAAGTGTGTACACAACTGACACAAGTCGACAAAACATGTGCACCACAGTCGACACAAGTCGATAATCAAAGTGCGACACAATCGACACAAGTCGATAAGCAATGTGTGACACAATCGACAATGTAAAAGTGTGCTCACAAGCGACACTAGTCGACCAACAACAAGATACATTTACAAACACCTATGCATGTATCATGTACAATGAACTATATACAGTTCGACAAATACACCTACAACATCTATGTACAGGTGTAACTTCAACTCTTCTTTTCTAAGACCAACAGGTACATCAACCCAATAAACAACATGTGGGTGACAAGAGCTGAAATGAAAACATTGCTCCATGGCGAGATTTTGCAACAACAAAACAAAACATGCATACATCCAACGTTTGTATGTACAAAAGGAGTACGTCTTACTGTGTCAAGAAGTCCATCCACTTCTTACCAAGCCACTTCAATGGTGATTTTTGTTGCTGCAACTTTTCCTCATGTGAAACTTCCCTTTCAACATCAATAATGGAATCTGTGGTTCCACCTTTTCCAATCTTCTTGTCCTCTTGCTGCATATGTGTGGGACAACGAGTTTGATGTAAAGTCCAACAATGAGAGACAACATGTCCCTTCTTTTGGCAAAAAAGTAAAAATCTTATGCACCTTCTTGGAAAGCAGTCTTTGCTTCATCTGTTCCCTGTATGCTTTCTTCCTCATCGAGCATCTTGAAACATGATGATTAAATTGACCACAATATGTACAAGGAAAATTTCTTCCATTAAAGCATGTAAAATGATCGTACCTTGCAGAAACACAATCAAATTGATCATGATAAGATTTATACCTCTTGTGTTGCTTTGCATGTTCATCCTTTTTGCCTCCATGAGGAGATGAACTAGTAGAGGCTTCAGCTTTCAGTTGCAGACTAACATCATCGTTCTTGTCTTGAAAACTGTCTAACATTGCATGCTTTCCATAAGCTACATGTCTACCATCTTCTTGCTGCAACAAAGTCTTAAAACAATGGAAATCATCATTGAAACAAATTTGACATATTTGCCTCATGGAACTTGAAACAAAAGTTCTCTTTGAATTAACCTCATATGCCTTCATGGCTTTTGAGTTTTCGCCATTAGATTGCACATAACCCAGTCCAAGATTCTTGGATCATTCCTCAACAGAAATGGGTTCAATCATGCCCTGTGCATGCTTTCCTAATCCTTTGCCTTCATAACCCATCTTAATCATGAGCTTGTATCCTATTCCCCTGGTATGCTTTTCGAAAGATCCTACACATCTTTCTAAAGAGGAAACTGAAGACAAATCAGAATGGATTACCTCTTTCTCAAGCATGTTCTTGGTCAACGCCTCTTGGGCTTGCTGAAGTTGCAACTCCATATCATGCAATCTTTGAAGAATTTCTTCCTTCTCCTGCTTCATGGCCAACAATTTCTCATGAAGCATTGTGCTTTCTCTTCTATCCTCAAACAGGATCTGCACCATATCCTTCAAGATAAGGAATTCACGCTTCATATCCTCATCGAAGAACCTTGTGAAGAAGGAAACTTCACTTGATGAAGTTGTCATTATAATATCAATGAAAAAATTAACTTCAACAATGTGCTTAAAGCTTTTCAAAACAAGTGACAAAGCTTTTTTGCCCAGATGTCTTTACAGCCATCACATTCAAGCAGCCAACAACACACAATTCAAGTGAAAACCTTGTTCAAGTAGCCAACTACAAACCAACTCAAGTGGAAATCTTGGTGTGGTTTTGAGGTCCTTTTGGGGTAAGGAAAATATCTTCTATTCCTTTTTGTCTTCTCCAAGACTTAGCTAATCAGTGGCTATCCCCAAACTTCAGCAAACTCAAACAACATGCAGTTTGCAAAATAGTAAAGTAGCCAATCTTCAACACTGCTTAAAACACCTCTCAAGCTATGCAATCAAGCTACTGTGATGTCAAACAAGCAAACCAAGTGCTCTGATACCAACCTAATCTAAAAATGAATGTACTTGTTTAAGGGTGCAAGGTATCCATTTCCCATAATTTCAAATGTGAGTTATACACTCCAAGTGACCTCTGAAAATATGAAAACTTCTTATTTCTTATATAGAGATAGACTGTAGGGGCATTCACCAGACATGTCACCTCTAAAGAGAGGATGAGTTCCAGAGGCTACCTGGCCCTCTACAGGCTCTGCCTAAAGAATTAACGAAGTAAACACTTAGAAGTCATTGACATACACATACTTGAAGTTTGATGTCTTGCGGAATAAAACAAATAACTTTTTGTAGCTATATAGGTGATTATGTGTGTATGCAAGTTATGTATATTTGATGTTTAACACTTTATATCAGTTTTGTTTAGCATACCATCTTCAGTAAATAAAGACATCAAAATGATGAAGCAATTCACCCCTCCTGGGCTACATCTGCTGGACCAAGCCTCTCAAACTAGGTTTGTCCTCTTGTATTAAAAATGCTACAAAGGCTAATACAAGAATATGAGTGTCTCGAAAGATAAATCTGACTGTAAATACAGAATAAAAATATAGGAATTAGCTAAACATGCTCTTTCCCAAGCACTAAACAGTGAAACTGTACCTTATACAGTACTTTCCCCAATTGGCCCCAGTGGCCCTTTAAACTTGCATGGAGAATTTTGAGGTGAAGATGACCTCAATTGGTTCTGAAACCTCTGCCATTAGACTCAAAAGATCGAAAATAGCAGACATAGGCTTTTGAATCACCAAAAATGGATGAACACAGCCCCCAAACAGCTCAAGCACTGAAATGGCCCTAGTGGCCCTGAAAGCTTCCCTGAAGCTAAACAGTGAGAAGAATGCCTCAACAAGAAAAACGAGCTATAGAAATGGATTCAGAATACTGAAAACCTTCAGGAATGACCTTCGTTCCACATTCACTGGCTGCACAATTCTCAATGTAGCTCCCAAACTGATTTGGCCCTAGTGGCTCCTGAAACTTCTTGAAACTTCCACGAAGAAAAAACACCTGCAAACGACCTCAGATGGCTATGAAACCTATGCCAATGGCTTCAGAAGGTCGAAGAGACCCAAAGTCGTCCAAAAAGGACTTTCCTAGCCAAATTTATGGCTCATTGAATATTTCCTCCAATTTGGCCTACAATCACTCCAACTAACTGTAGTGGAAGTTCAGTTAGCTCCGCCAATTATGGCGGGACCGCCCAAATTTGGCGCTCCGCCATTATTCCTGCCATCTTAACTGCCATCTAACTGTCGTGTTACCCACGCATGTGAACGGGATCTTTAGAATCGGGGGTCTGCGTTGGATTATGTGCCAAAATTTAATGGCACGGTTGGTAAACTGGTTGTGGTTTCTGCGTTTAACGTGAATGTGACCACGTAATACTGCTACCAACATCCTCCGACAGTTATGGGTTATGCCCCTGGTTTTTGGGCGACGGTTATATAATATGGGAGCTGGCCCTTAGAGGCTAGTCCCCTTTGTGTCCCGCCAAAACAAACTTTAACGTTCAAATAAAGTTGCTCAGGCCATCATAACACGTTCCACCTACGTACCGCAGTGGTAAGACTTAGGCCTGGTCTACGGGAGGTCTTGTGTTCAATTCCACTCCTTGCCAAAATTTTAACAATGCGCCAACATAATGCTGATGTCACCTTGGGCCACGTGGTGGCCTCCGAGATTGCCATGTGGCTGCCTGCCATTGGTTGCCCCAAAAAGAATACTTTTAAGAATATTATTTTTTTAAATTTTTTGAAAAATATTCAAAAATTAAGGGTTATTGGGCGATTTTGTTTTTGGCATAACTTCCTCATACGGAGACCGTTTTTCGAACTGTTCATGGTTTCGGAATCAAGAGGACGAGCTCTATCTGGTCATTTAGGTTTGAACCAGTTCTAAGCACTTCCATTTTTTACCATTTTACAACACTTGGTCCTGAGCTCCTGATCACACCTCCCAAATGAGAGGCTTTTGGTCCCCAAAAGCTTACTGAATCTCTGAACTGAACTGTACAGCATTTGAGAGAACACAAGCATCCTCTTCTGTTTAGCCAAATGAACATACTGATGCCAAAATGTTCTGCCTTATCAACTATCATTATGACGAATGTTGTTGCATAAGCCAAGTATTTGTCGAATCCCGACCAAGCTTGCTTGCCAAACAAACTGAAAATTTGCAGAAACCAGCAATGAAACCTGCTGATATTCGAGCCTATGCATGTATCATGTATAATGAACTTTCTAAAGAGGAAACTGAAGACAAATCAAAATTAGCAGACATAGGCTTTTGAATCACCAAAAATGGATGAACACAGCCCCCAAACAGCTCAAGCACTGAAATGGCCCTAGTGGCCCTGAAAGCTTCCCTAAAGCTAAACAGTGAGAAGGATACCTCAACAGGAAAAATGAGCTGTAGAAATGGATTCAAAATACTGAAAACCTTCAGGAATGAACTTCGTTCCACATTCACTGGCTGCACAATTCTCAATGCAGCTCCTAAACTGATTTGGCCCTAGTGGCTCTTGAAACTTCCACGAAGCAAAAACACCTGAAAATGACCTCAAATGGCTATGAAACCTGTGCCAATGGCTTCATAAGGTCGAAGAGACCCAAAATCAAAAAAAAAAAAAAAAAATCATCCAAAAAGGACTTTCCTAACCAAAGTTTGGCTCATTGCAGATTTCCTCCAGTTTGGCCTACAATCACTCCAGCTAACTGTAGTGGAATTTCAGTTAGCTCCGCCAATTATGGCGGGACCGCCCAAATTTGGCGCTCCGCCATTATTCCCGCCATCTTAACTGCCACCTAACTGTTGTGTTACCCACGCATGTGAACGGGATCTTTGGAATCGGTGGTCTCCGTTAGATTATGTGCCAAACTTTAATGGCACGGTTGGTAAACTAGTTGTGGTTTCCGCGTTTATCGTGAATGTGACCACGTAATACCGCTACCAACATCCGCTGACAATTATGGGTTATGCCCTGGTTTTTGGGCGATTGTCATATAATATGGGGGCTGGCCCTTAGAGGCTGGTCCCCTTCGTCCCCGCCCAAACAAACTCTAACTTTCAAATAAAGTTGCTCAGGCCAACATAACACGTCCCACCAACTTACCGCAGTGGTAAGACTTAGGCGTAGCCCACGGGAGGTCTTTTGTTCAATTCCACTCTCCGCCAAAATTTTAACAATGCGCCAACATAATGCTGATGTCACCTTGGGTCACATGGTGGCGTCCGAGCTTGCCACGTGGATGCCTGCCATTGGTTGCCCCAAAAAGAATATTCTTTTTTTAATTTTTTTGAAAAATATTCAAAAATTAAGGGTTATTGGGTGATTTTGTTTTTGGCATAACGTCCTCATACGAAGACCGTTTTTCGAACTGTTCATAGTGTCAGAATCAAGAGGACGAGCTCTATCCATTTGTTCAGGTTTGAATCAGTTCTGAGCACTTTCAGTTTTAACCATTTTACGACACTTGGTCCTGAGCTCCTGATCACTAAGCCATCTTCCATAATGACTTGATGTCCTACTTGATGAATCATGACTAATGACAACATATTATTCTTGAATGTTGGTATATACCAAATATTGAAATTAGTTTTTCTCCAATGCCAAAAAGAGAAAATTTTATCGTACCTTTTCCATAAGGAGTGTGTCATATCATCTGCTAGAAATATTGAATTCAATTGACACTGTTAAAATGTCCAAAAAAAAAAATCAAGTCAAAAAGTCATATGTTGTTTAGTCCTTGTATCTAAGATCCAAGCATCTTCATAATCACTTTTAAGAGAATGTGTGAAGACCTGTAAGGTTGTTGATTATGAATGTAGAAGTGCAATGAAGACATATTATGAAGCACCATCATCTTGATCATTAGCAAATTGTGCCAAACATTGTTGAAACTTCAAGATTGTTTCAATAGAAGCTCAACAAATTTCAGCATAATGACCAACTTTGTTGCATCATTTACAAACAACTTGATTGAAATTTTTTCCTTTGCCTTGAATCTGTCTTCTACCTTGACTATGATCATGACCTTGTCGTCTGTATGCTCCTTGATTTTGGTTGTTGCGCCCTTTGTTTTTCATTTGACTTCCTCTTCTTCTGGAACTTTCAGTTGAATATTTACAAGTGCTAGCTTCTATAAAAAGGATATCTTCTCCAACCTGTTTCTTCTTTCCAATTGTTATATCATGTTGAGCTAACATTTCACTTAAATCATCAAATGTTAATTTGTCTAATTTTCCAGTCAACTGTAAAGTTTCCAAGAAATGTGTATATAAAGAAAGCAAACCAACAATCAAAATAGTAATCATGAAGTTATCTTCTAAAGCTTGAAAACCAACCCTTACTATTTTTTGTTTGATGTTCTTTAGTTTAGAACTGTACTCAAGTACATCTCCCCCTTCTGTGAGTTTCTGTTGAAGCAACTTCAATTGAAGGTCAACTCTCTCTGTCTTTGGTTGTGTATCAAATAGATCTTTAAATGTTTTTTAAGCAGACCATGCATCAAAATCATTTTCAATATGAATATACATTTAATCATTAATTGAATATTTAATCAAAGATTAGCCTTTGCATTTTTAATCTCCCATTTGGCTAGTGAGTCTAGATTAATAGGTCGGTTTGGTTTAACAACATCATCACACACATCTTTCCAAAGTTCATTATAGATCAAAATGCTTTCTATATGCTTTTTCCATCTCTTAAAGTTCTTTTAGCCTTTATGTTTGCCACATTCAGAAAATAAATTTACCAACTTGGATACTCTGAAGATAAATGTATGCACAGAGATAGATCATGCACCACAAAAAAGAAAAAAAGAACACTCCACAAGTTGTGCCACAAAAAATGATCTATGAGGGCTTCACCTTAATCCTATAATCGTTTTGAAAATTAAAATTTGATTGAACTTTGTAAACTTTTACAGTAAAACTTTCAAAATTTGAATTTCGACCTCCACCTATTTTTTCATAATTAAGAAATATTTGTTTACAATACTCTTGACTTTTTTTAACTCTATTAAGGCTCGGACCTCCTCGAAATAAAAATTTACTTCCAAATTTCAATTTTTTTTCCCTCTTGAAATTAAAAAACACCTTCAAATTACATCAAAACAATCTTCATATTTACAATGAAAATTTTATACATCAAACATGGAGTTTGCACATAAAATGCTTTAAAAAAAGGTTGCTCCGGCTTTCAGCTTTCGGTGTTCTGCATCCTAATTGTGAAATGTTGGAAGCTAAACTCAGCTACAACAAAACATAATCACAGAAAAAATATTGATTCTTCTCTTTCTAAGTGGTCAAGAGTTTAATTCTATTCACCTCGAGGTTGGCTCCACGCAATAAAAATCGAGGTTGGCTCATCACAAACTCCACGAAAATGAAGCAAACTTGTGATATTGACAATTTACAGTTTGTGAAATAGTTACGGGAGCAAGCGAGACTGTGAATTGGAACAATTCGAACCTCAATTCATGGAACTGAACTTGCTTGTATTCCTAGTGAACGGCAGTAATAAGGAAATTTTATACGGCCCACCGAATGTCAATACTTGAATGATATTGGAAGGGAAAATAAAGAAGTAATGCAACAGATTCGAATACAATTTTTTCTGGTTAAAATACCATAAAAAAGGAAGTAGAAAATGGTACCACAAGTCTTCAAAATGAGCTACGTTTTGGTTTTTTTTGGGTGTAGTTAAAGGCATGATAACTCAGTGGTAAAGCCCATATTTTTGGGTTGAAAGGAGGCCACGAATTTACAACCCTATGGGCTACGATTTTGCTATAAAATTGGTCACAATTTCACTATT
This sequence comes from Pinus tabuliformis, assembly GCA_031772625.1. Classification (NCBI taxonomy): domain Eukaryota; kingdom Viridiplantae; phylum Streptophyta; class Pinopsida; order Pinales; family Pinaceae; genus Pinus; species Pinus tabuliformis. Next base: position 742,678,043 of record CM062815.1, read on the forward strand.
TTAAAGCCACATTTTTAGCAGCAAGAAGAGCCACTAATTTGCAGCAATACTGCTGGCTACGGCTTGCGCAAGTCCACTCGCTATGTATCTACAGCCAGCTAGATTGCAAATATATTGGGGGTGGCGTTTCCTCCGTCGGGATTCCTTTCCAATGTGACATAATTTTAATGTGGGGTGAGTCCCACTTATAAAAGCTTTATTAATCCGATGATATCAACATTTGTACATAATTTACATAATTACAGAAGCTGGATTGAAACCATAGGCTGTGGAGCAGCGGAGTGAAATGAGATGCATAAGTTGCGGAGCAGCGAAAGCATGCAACGGGAGTCGAACCCAAGTGGGGAGGCAATAAGCGGCCGTCCCTAACCACGCAGGATAAGGACTCTGTGCAATGTGACATAATTGTCCACCAGCTTTCAACGCGAATCTTCAATCTCATAGTTGCATTACTTCAATAGTTTTGATACCACAATAATAGCATAAGCGTCTTTGGACACACAAATTTATTAATAAAGAAAAATAAATTTATATGAGAATATGTAAAAACTCACAATAGTTACTCATTCTAATTTATTAATAAAGAAAAAAAAATTTACATGAGAATAGGTAAAAACTTACAATAATCACTCATTTTTTTGCAAGAGGAGGAAACATAAGGGTTAAATGAGCTTATGTCCTAAATTAAGTTAGTTATGGATCCCTTATTTCATGTGACAAGAGTCCATTTAATTTAATGTGATTCTACCAAATTTCCTAACTTGATTTGACACTTTTTTAAATATCAAATCTATTTTACAATTATTTTAAGAAGACTATGTGACTATAAATAATTAATTATTCTAATAAAACTCTAAATAATTAAATATTAAATTATGTGCTTTTGACCACATATCTAACATACTATGAATAGGCCATACACATACTCACTTGTAGATTTTCTCTAATCAAGATTATCAACCCAATATGCATCAACAAAGTCACGTATGCCCAACATTTTGTCCAATATTGATCTTCCTTCGTAGCGCAAACCATAATCACTAATGCCATGCAGATATGAAAACCCTTTTTATTCTTGTCCAATGCTCATTCTCTAGTTTTGACATAAACTTGCTCAATACTCCCACTGCATGTGCAATGTTTGGTCTCATGCAGATCATCACATACATAAAACTACCAATTGCACTCGCATATGAAACATGGGAAATGTTCTCTTCCTCTTCCTATGTCTTAGGACATTGCTCTGTAGATAACTTTATGCTTACAGGAATAGGAACCTTCAACGTATTAATATCATGCATATTAAACCTCTATAATATTTTCTCAACATCCTATGGTTTAACTAAATCTTCCACTTTCCCCGATCTCATTTAATTTCCATGCCCAAAATGAAGTGTTCAACACCAAGATCCTTCATCTCAAATTTAGAGGAGTTGGGTCTTCACATCGTGGATAACTTCTCTATCATTTCCTATCAACAACATATCATCCACATACAAGACCAAATAAATAACATAATCACCAACCAATTTATAATACACATAATGATCCACTTTGTTCATTGTCAAGCCAACTCCACACACACACACACATATATATATACCACATCTTTGGTGATTGTTTTAACCCATACAGAGATTTTGTTAACATGCACATTAGTTCTTTCTTAACCTTCACTGCAACGTCATTTGGTTGCTTCATGTAGATCTCTTCTTCTAGACCCCCGTGTAGGAATGTTGGCTTCACATCCATCTGTTCTAACTCAAAATAAAAAGTAACATCTATAGATAAAAGTAATCTAATAAAAGCTAACTTGGCAACAGGAGAAAAAATATCACCAAAACTAATTTCTGGCATCTAGGAATATCTTTTTGCTACTAAGCTTTGTACTGCTCCACTTTTCCTTCTGCATTCATCTTCTTCTTAAACACCCATTTACTACCAATGGGTTTTTTTCCAACCAGAAACTCTACCAAATCCCAAGCATCATTCTTGTCCACGGTTGTCATTTCTTCAACCATGGTTTTTTCCCAGAGTTTGTCATCCTTTAAATCCATTGCTTCCTTGAAAGTTTTGGGATCATCATCAGTAATAGATAAAGCAAAAATTTAACAGAAATTAGATGAAGTATGCCTCTTTTGGATTAAAGTGTGTGGTTGTTATTTTGATTCATGTTATCCTATAGAGTCTAATTATTCACCCTTCAGTTCAAACTCTATCTTCTCTAGTTCTTATTCCCTTCGTCGGAGTTTTTGTTTCACAACATCCTTCATTTCTTTAAATACCACATCTCAATTTTACACTACCTTCTTTGTTTATGGGTTCCAAAGCTCGTAACCTTTTGAACCATCTTTATACCCAATAAAGATGCACCTTTTAGATTTACTATCTAACTTGTTTATTTTCTCCTTTGGAACATGTACATATGCATCATATCCAAATACATTAAGATCTGAGAGAGAGGGTTTTTGATGCAGGGGCGATCAACTCAACAACATCACTGTATTTTAGTGAGACATAGGGGGTCTTATGTTTTCCTGGAAGTTGGTTTCCTAAGTGTGAATTAATGTAATTATTTAGGTTTTTGAGTGATTTTAATGAGAATAAGATTTAATTGAATATTGTGAGACATATTTGTAAATATTCTCGAATGTATGAGAATATGAGAGATTTAGGATAGTTGAGAGATTGAGGGATTTGAGAATTAATTGTAAAACTCAGATTAGGAGTTAGTTCATGATTTTGAGAATTAGAGGGGATCCTTAGGGATGAGCAAGAGATTTTAGGATTCTGTTGAGGAGTTTATGGATCTAAACTAGGAATTGGTTTTAGAATCCTTTGTATAAATGTAAGCCTGAGAGGCATAATCAGAGAGGAGAGAGATTGGATAGATTAGCTAGTTAGAGCGTGACTATAAGCCTACGGGCAGATCGTAAAACAGAGGCCACTAATTAGAAGAATCAGGCCAGAAAGGGACGGAGAGTCTCAACATGTAATCATTTCTTTATATGTTTATATACAGAGAATTCGATTCTGAGTGTGTAAGTGTGTGATTCAATATGGAATGATAAATTCTGTGTGTATTAGAGATTATGCATAACATATGTATGCAGGTGGAGTTCAGCGAACACAGAGAGGAGAACGTGATAACGGAGAATTCGTTTGAAGAACCAAAGTAATGTTTGGAACGATCGTGATTAAAGAAATACATAGAACTAAGCTCAGAAGGGAGTCGCACAGTGGAAGAGTGGAAGGACGGGAACCATCGAAGAAACCCGAACCCCACAAAGAACATTGAAGAATGGCGTAAATCCAAGTAAAAAGAAAGAACAGAGGAATGAAGCCTTAATGCACAAGGGTCGTTGGATCTAACAGATCAACACATGAAATCAAGTCGCATGGAATGGAGCTATTAATATCACATCGCAACTGAGGTGATGATGCACTCATAGAGCGCGTTCCTTGAAATATGATCTCCACCCTTCGAACGCATATGCATGAGAATTTCAAGGAACGCACTCTATGACGAGATCAAGTCACATGGAATGGAGATATTAATATTGAACGGAGCGATATTAATATCTCTGTTCCATGCGATTTGATCTCGTCATAAAGCGCGAACAACTTGATCATCGTCATAGAGCGCGTTCCATGAAATTCTCATGCATATGTGTTCGAAGGGTGGAGATTCATTCATAGAACCAACCCTTCGAATGCATATGCATGAGAATTTCAAGGAACGCACTCAATGACGAGATCAAGTCGCATGGAACGGAGATATTAATATTGAACGGAGCTATTAGTGATATTAATATCTCTGTTCTATGCGACTTGATCTCGTCATAGAGCGTGAACAAGTTGATCATTGTCATATAGTGTGTTGTACCTTAAGAAACCAATTTCCTGGCTGTGTAGAAATTGTGCTTAAGACATTAATGATTGTAATTACTTTCACTTGATTATATGTTGTGTTCTCAAATGAAGGACTTGGAAAACTTGGGTTTTAACTATTGATACATATGTGACCTGAAAATCTTAGAATGCCATTTACTTGTTGAATATAAATGATAAATGAAGAAGGAAGAAGTCAGAGACAATATGTTGCTTTACACAGAATCTATTATCTGTGACACTTGGAAAAGTTAAAGATAATATGCTGGTCTTTCACAAAAACTACTATTTGTAACTTAGAAGAATTATGAAAATGAGAACTAAATCATAGACAATATGCTGCTTAGCACAGAAACTACTATCTATGACCCTTGGAGAAGTTAAAGATAATACGATGCCTTACACATAAAATATTATCTATAACTTAGAAAGGAAGGTGAAAACTTCAAGTATAGGAGCGCTCTTTTAAGGAATTTTAACTTTATCTACATAAGCAAATAAAGACCTACAGCTTCATTACTATACTTGAAAGAAGAAAACATAAGATGACACATGACAGAGAAGTTACAAAATTATACCCAACAATTCATGGAAACTTCTAATTCTTTCATAAATCAACAGTTATATCAGGAATATAGTGGCCTACTCTCCGGGTTCTCCAAAATTCCAACAACAACCATTTCTTTGTAGTTTTTCCTCTTTTATACATTAGGAATAGTTACTAATCTCTGAATCTATCAAACTACTTAACTGCTTCTCGAACTATCTGAAATAAAAATTATTACAGAATTTTACAAAGGGTAAAAGACACCTCAAAGAACATACAATAACAATAAATAACTTAACTAGAAGATGAGGATAATTGTTGGCTTTTCAGCTCTGTTAATCGGCTCTTGAGTTCCTCTATGGATGCTTTAATAATTTTTAATCCGCTTTAACCATAATTAATTGCGTTAGACTTTGACTTGTGCAAAAACTGGGCTTATGTATATATCGGGCGTTTTGATTGGCCAAAATACAAAGAAAACATGCCCAACTGCCTTTTCTTCGGATTTGGTTTTAACACTGATTTTCCCTTTATACAACGAAATTAATGCTAAAATTTGGTTTACCATGGAACTCAAAAAAAATTAAATCGGCTGCATAAATCCATCGGATCCACCCATTTAATGCTCCATTGACTTCATATCATAAATCGCAATTGGCCCTTTCAAATGATATATCAATACAAAACTTAACAATATGCGATATAACAGACACACTGAGAGTTTAAAACATAATGCATATATTTTCGGGTCCGGCCAGGGGTGATTTCATATAAGTGTCGTTGTATTTTGCGATTGCGATTTAATCGCATCGCTAACACATATATATATCGGGTCCATTCTCCACCGTAGATTTCAACCCCAGGATCCGACGGCTGAAAACAATTTCGGGTGGACTATTTGCATGAGAGTTACCCACGTGAAATGAGCAGTTTTTCTCTCTCCTCTAGTTGCCACTTGTCAACCATTGAATGGAATCGGGCGCTTTCCTCTGAATACCATTTACCAATTTTCATCCGCCCGAAATCCCGCTTATAGATTTAAATCCGCCCTTCATCTTGGTTAACACCCGGACTTGTTCGCGCCCGATGATCGTAGATCTTCGACCATCGACGGTGGTGATGCTCCTTTGGATTTCTCTTCCACCATCGCTTTTGGTTAATCTCCACCGTTCATTCCTTGATTCCAAATTACATGATTTAGTCTGGATCATTCATTTCCTTCGACCTCATCCGTTGATCTCCAAGATACAACGGTTCCTGTGCGTCCATTCTTCATTTGTCCCCTCACTTTGACTTTGCGCCATTTCTTCAGTATTTTGTGGTTCTGGGGTTTTCTTCATGGTTTTGGCCTTTCATTTTCCCGCTGCTCAACTCTCTCTGAGTTTGACTTCTACGAATTCTCACTTCACTGTTATTCATGGGCTTTACAACATAGTATATATATATATTTCGGTTATGGATCCGTATAACCATTTATATTATGATTTAACTTGATTGCATGGGTATACTGGGACCGATTCTTTTATACTTGTTCCTTTAGCGATTCTATTATGTCATTATCACTTCTTCCTCTTGCTTTTATCTTTTTTTGAAATATTTTCAAGTTCATGAGTGAAAAATGAATACTACAAGAAATAAAATTGCATGTTACAACATCTCGCTCCACCTAGGGATAGTGCTTTTGCCATAGAAGCACTAAGAACCGCAAATTATTGCCTTCACTTCGGGCATGGAGTCATATATTGCTTCGCATAAATTTAAATTCTATGGTATTTGTACACTGATTTCACTTTGGTGTTTATAATGAAATGATGCTTATTCTTCAGAACTGGAAGTAATGCTTTAAGTATTGCCCATTGATAGGCAGTTGTAGAGTTTCACCATCAAGATTCTCAAGAATGAAGGTTTTATTGGATCTTACTTCAGCAATTCTAAAAGGGCCATACCAGAGAGGATCAAACTTCTCATGTTTACCCTTATCTTCTCTTTTGGTATCCCATCTCAATACTAAATCTACAACTTTAAAATCAATTTCCTTGGCTTTTCTGTCAAAAATATTTTTCATCTTGGATTGACACATAATCAAGTTGTCTCTTACCTTGTCCCTATTCTCGCTTAGCTCCATTAGTTTATTCATTCTCCTTATCAAAGTATTTGGTTCTTCTTTCGCCTCCTGAATCATTGCAATCACCGGCTTCACAAGTTGACTTGGAAATAGAGCCTGAGTTCCATATACTAATTCAAAAGGTGATTTCCCTATAGATCTTCTTGTAGTTACTCCAACAGCCCACAGAGCAAACTTTAACTTAGAATCCCAATCTTTTTGATTTTCTGGAATGGTTTTCTTAAGGATCTTCATCAAAGTTTTGTTAGTAGATTCAACTAATCCATTTCCCTGTGGTTGGTACGTCGTTGAATGGGACAAAGTAACATTATAATTGTGACAAAAAGAAATAAACTTACTTGAATTGAATACTTGAGCATTGTCTGTTATAATTTTGATGGAGCATCCAAACCTGCTGAAAATATTCTCCTCCAAGAACTTCATTACTATCTGATCATTTTCTTTCTTAGTAGGTATAGCCTCTACCCATTTGGTGAAATAATCAATTGTTGTGAGAACGCACTTGTGTTGTCTACTTGAAGGTGGATTGATTTCTCCAACAAAGTCCAATCCCCATTGTCTAAATAGCTCCTCTATGAAAACTGGAATCAAAGGTAAAGGGGATAATCTCTTTTTCTCCGCAAAAAGCTAACACTTCTGACAACTTCTAACAAACTTATATGTATCACCAAATAAAGTAAGCCAATAAAATCTTGCCTGGAGGATCTTATGTGCAGTTAATTTCCAACTGTAATGTCCTCCACATAACCCCTCATGATAATATTCGATTGTTTCAGTAAATTCATCCTCTGTTAAACATAGCAATAAAATTCCAGCAGGATCCTTCCAGTACAATCTGCCTTCCACAATCACATATGCTTGTGCCTTGATCTTTAGTGCCCTATACTTTGTCCTATATAAGGATTGGGGATAGGAAAGAAAGCACAAATAATGAATTATATGCTTATACCATTCTGAACACAAAAATTTATACCTAATCTTCATACCTGGATCTTACTTTCCTTCACTTTCTTCAGCTACTTTTTCATCCATAGGTGCCAGCAAGTTGATTCCCAATGCCTGGAAGTTTGATTTTGTCAACATTTTTGCCAATCCTTGTCCTTTCACCAACTTTTTGGGTTCTATGTCCAAATCATATTCCTGGATCTTGGCTATCCATTTTCCTCTTCTGCCTTCTACATCTCCCCTGTAGTAATACATCTTTCACTATAGCATTTGGCACATAAGCAATGATTTGTGACTGTAGCACATAAGTTCTAAAAGCTTCCAAGGATTTTACCAAAACATACACCTGTTTCTCAAGAATATTATATTTCAGCTCAGAATCCCTAAGAATCTTACTGAAGAATGCAACTGGTTGCTCTTTCTCCTCATCATTCTTCTGCAGTAAGACAACAAATATTGAACTTGATGATGCGAATGAAAAAACTTGGAAGGGATTTTGGTAATCAGAGCTTATTAAGACTGGAGCTGCCTGTAATGCCTCTTTAATCCTGTAAAATGATTCTCTATCTTCTTTGGTCCAATTCACTTCATTCTCCTTCTTTAGCATATTAGTAATTTTTTTTACAATTTCTGCATAGTTGGATACAAATCTTCTCAGGAAGTTTATCTTTCCCAAAAACTTTTGAATATCCTTTTTACTCCTAGGCAATGGTATTTTTTGCACAGCTTGTACTCTGGCCGGATCTATCTTCACTCCATCTCTGGAAACAATGTGCCCCAATAGTTTTCCTTCTTCTAGACAAAAATGGATTTCTTGGGATTTAAGGAAAGTCCAAATCTTCTACATTTATCAAAAGTCTTTTTCAAATGGTCCAAATGTTCTTCATTAGACTTTGAGAAGACTGTAATATCATCCAAGTATATTACTACAAACTTATCTCCAACAAAATCAATGTCCATAGCCCTTTGAAATGTAGCACCTGCGTTCATCAATCCAAAAGGCATTCTGGCATACATAAAGGTTCCCTAGGGAGTTGTGAACGTTGTTTTCTTCTAATCCTCCTTATCCAGAGCCACCTATTTATAACCAGAAAATCCATCTAGCATTGACATTCTAAAATATCATGTTACCTTTTGCAACACATGATCCATTTTAGGCAATGGATAGTTATCTTTCAAAGAAGCCTTGTTGAGATTTCTAAAATCAACACATAACCTTATTTCTCCATTTTTCTTTCTCACAGGCACTAAATTAGCCACCCAATCAAAATACCTAAGTGGAACTATTATTTTGGCATCAAGCAACTTCTTGACCTCCTTTTTAATTGATGGTAGAAGCAGAGGATTTATCTGTATTAGCTTCTGTTTGTAGGGTTTAATTCCCTCCTTCAAGAGAATCTTGTGCTGAATAATATTTACATCATAGGTTTTGAGATCTTCATAAGACCATGCAAAGACATCAACATAATTCTTAAAAATTTTAATATATCTTTCTTGAAAATTAGGTGGAACTCCACTGAATAATTTCACTAACCTAGGATTCTCCTGAGTTCCAAAGTTGTGATCTTGAATGTGTTCCTCCTATGAAATTTTTCCTGAGTCAACAGCCACATCATTTGCATTAAAAATTCCTTCAAGGGGAACAAGTCCCTTTGGCATAATATTATCTTTCAATTGAAATATTTTCTTATTAGCTATTGAATCTTTTAAACCACTGACTTCTGCAACTTTTGTTGTTTCTTCTTCATCTTGATCAATTTCTATGCCCTGAAACTCTTCAACCATAGTCAAAAACTCCTTAATTTGTTGATCATCCTCAAAACCTTGCCAATTCTTAACATTATCAGGAACAGAGGGTCTGTTTCTCATCTCTATCTCGTATCTTAGTCTTGGATTATTAGGAGGCTTGAAAGTACTAGTAGCCACAACCAATGAATCTACCAGTCTACTCTCATCTCTTGGAATGAATTGAATGTTAAAAGCTTCAAAAAAGTTCTCAATCAAATCCCATACCTGATTTATGTATGCCCTAAGCCTAGGGTGCTTTGTTTGGCAGTGATCTTTTATTTGCATAATAATCAGCTCTGAATCTCCAAAATCATAAATTGACTTAACTCCCATTTGTTTAGCTATTTGTAAAGCAATAATCAAGGACTCATATTCTGCCACATTGTTTGTTGCCTCGAACTCTAATTTAAAGGAAAAAGGGAACATATTACCTCTAGATGCAATTATAAGAAAAACAGCACCTGTTCCTTCCTTGGAATAAGCTCCATCAAACAAACATTTCCACACTTCTTTAGTTTGCAACTATGTAATTACATTGGCTGAAGCAAGCTGCTTCTGATTATCTTCAGCTAGCTCTGCATTATCATGCAGCATGAAACAAGCAAAGTCATCCTTCTCCTAGCTACATACAGGTGAATTACTTGCTCCATTTTTTGTAATTGTTTTTACAAATCTATTTTCTCTATACAATCTCCTCTCTTCACCACCAAAAGTTGGTATAAAAGCATACGTAAAACCTAGCTTCAAAACACCACCCAATTTAGCTCCCCATAACCTAGATAGAAGCATTCCAAATCTAGCAAGAATATTCGCTACTACTACATCCATGACCAAGCTTCTAGCTAGAATTTGAGCTAGTGACACAGCCAGATCCTTAATGACCCCAAGACACTTGACTTTGTTCGAATCAAAAGGATACAAGTCCCTATATGATTTGGTAACTTGTAGATTTAGTTGCTTCATTACTGACAAAGGCATAAGATTGTGTGAAGCTCCTGAATCAAACATACAATTATGTAAGAGGAAATCATGGACCAATAAAGAAATATAAAAAGGCGGTATTGAAGAGTGTATTTCCTCAACATGTGGACCAAAAACCACTACTGGTTTGTCTTCCTGCAGATTTACAGTGTCATTTATAATATCCTTTTCTTTCAAATCAACAAACTCAGCGATCTCTTTTTGATAAATAGGTATTCTTGTCAATTCTGTAAGAGGAACCTAAATTCCTACCTTTTCCAACTCCTTAGTAAGACTAAACAAGTGACCCTGTTTAATAGTCCTTTCGTTCTCTTCTTCACCTTTTTTCATGACTAGAATTACTTGAGGAATTGAAACAAGTTTTTCCAAAGGATTTTTTCAACTTGATCTTGAGAAGACTCACCTTGAAGTATTTGTGTCTTGCCATTTTCATTCTACTATTGCTTTCCTTTATTCACTTGTTTTACAAGCTGAGATTCTTGTGGAGTCGCCTTTGGTGAAGAAGTTGAAACTTGCTTCTCACTTTCATTTTCTTGATTTCTTGATATTTTCCTCAATCTCAAGTCATATTTCTTATGTAGTTCAGACTGCATAGAATCAAATAATTGCTTCCAATATTCATCAATTTTATTTTCATCATGAATGTCATATGTTTCATCATATTCATATTCTTCTTCTTCGATACCATGTTCATCTTCATCTACTGCATATAATGTAGAAATTTGATCTTCAGGTTGCTCTTGTTCTTCACCAAGATCTGCTTCTATATAGACTAGTGCTTGAATCTGATTTTGATCTTTTCTTTCCTTCTGCAAGATTTGCAAAGGTTGTCTTCTGTATTGGGGATTAAAGTTCTTATTATATTGTGTTTGTTTTTGAAAATTCGTATTTTCTAACTCTAATTTATTTAACTTATCTGACAAAGTTTTAATTACATTACGCATATCCTCCAATGCTTGACTTTGAGAGGATTCCATCTTTGCCTTTCCCTTGTCTTGGATAGGCTGTGTCTCTGGTGCTTTTCCTGCAGCCACCAAATTTTCTTCTATCTCTAATGCATCTATTTGGATTTGATCAAGGGTTGGATATCTTCTTTCCCTTAATCTGAATCCAAAATTTGATTCAAAAGCCCCTGCAAAAGTTATTTTTGCACCAGAAGGAGGAGGCTTAATCTCCGCTGGAAGACTATTGTACAATTTGTTAAATCTTCTGACAAATTCGACCACAGTTTCATTAGACTTCTTCTTTATGGCATTAAACTTTGTTAATGAATACCCATGGTCTTTTTTTTGTCCCCATTTCTGAATGAATAAATGTTCCATCTCTTCCCAAGAAGGAATAAAATAATTGGGAAGTCCTTTAAACCATTTCCTTGCTCCTCCATCCAAGGACTGAACAAAAAATCTTAGAACAACATCTACATGTTCAACATTTTTGTTTTCTGCAAAATTGCAAAATACTGACACATGATTCTCTGCAGTTTGTTCATCTTCCCCTGTAAAACGAGGAAGAATCTTGAGGTATTCCTGTGGCATTTGATTTAACGGTTGTGGCAATTGAAGAGGTGCATACCTATTCATCAAGAATGCAGGTAATGCCATGTTTATTGAACCTTGATTACCAACAAATGTAGAACCTGACTTAGAAGTAAATGGAGTGTGCAGAGGTGGTAATGTCGATATTGGTTCAAGTTGAATAATTATAGCAAGTAAATGAAAAGTAACTGACTCTAAAGATTTCTCTTGACAGTTAGGTTCCTGAAATGAAGATGATGAAAAAGATTACTCTTTATCAGATGAATGTTCAGATAATTTACTGCCCGATGCAAACAATGTAGGGATGGGTGTAATTGGGATCTTAGACTTTCCAGCCCTCCTAGAAACTAGCCTTTCATGATCTGAAAGAGCTTGAACCCTTTGTTGTGAAGTGTTTGATGTTGTATGGGTCTCCTTGAAGCCGGAGTTATTGCTTTGATTCAAAACATCTAAATATTTCCTCCTCACTGAACAACCAGAGGACAATATTGAAAAACCCAGGGAAAAGTGTTCTTGTCTTCTCTCCCTGGCAGCAGCACCAATTAATTTTGTACTTTAAGAAACCAATTTCCTGGCTATGTAGAAATTGTGCTCAAGACATTAGTGATTGTAATTACTATCACTTGATTATATGTTGTGTTCTCAAATGAAGGACCTGGAAAACTTGTTTTTTAACTATTAATACATATGTAACCTTAAAATCTCATAATTCCATTTACTTGTTGAATATAAATGATAAATGAAGAAGGAAGAAGTCAGAGACAATATGTTGCTTTACACAGAATCTATTATCTGTGACACTTGGAAAAGTTAAAGATAATATGTTGGTCTTTCACAGAAACTATTATCTGTAACTTAGAAGAATTATGAAAATGAGAACTAAATCATAGACAATATGCTGCTTAGCACAGGAACTACTATCTGTGACCCTTGGTGAAGTTAAAGATAATATGTTTCCTTCCACAGAGACTATTATCTATAACTTAGAAAGGAAGGTGAAAACTTCAAGTATAGGAGCACTCTTTTAAGGAATTTTAACTTTATCTACATGAGAAAATAAAGACCTACAGCTTCATTAATATACTTGAAAGAAGAAAACATAAGATGGCACATGACAGAGAAGTTACAAAATTATACCCAACAATTCATGGAAACTTCTGATTCTTTCATAAATCAACAGCTATATCAAGAATACAGTGGCCTACTCTTCGGGTTCTCCAAAATTCCAACAACAACCATTTCTCTGTAGTTTTTCCTCTTTTATACATTGGGAATAGTTACTGATCTCTGAAACTATAAAACTACTTAACTACTTCTCTAACTATCTGAAGTAAAAATTATTACAAAATCTTACAAAGGGTAAAAGACACCTCAAAGAACATACAATAACAAGAAATAACTGAACTAGAAGATGAGGATAAATGTTGGCTTTTCGGCTCTGTTAATCAGCTCTTGAGTTCCTTTGTGGATTCTTTAATAATTCTTAATCCGCTTTAACCGTAATTAACTGCGTTAGACTTTAACTTGTGTGAAAACTGGGCTTATGTATATATCAAGCGTTTTGTTTGGCCAAAATACAAAGAAAACATGCCTAACTGCCTTTTCTTCGGATTTGGTTTTAACACTGTTTTTCCCTTTATACAACAAAATTAATGCTAATCTTTGGTTTACCGCGGATCTAAAAAAGAATTAAATTGGCTGCATAAATCCATCGGATCCGCCCATTCAATGCTCCATTGACTTCGTATCATAAATCGCAATCGGCCCTTTCAAATGATATATCAATACAAAACTTAACGATATGTGATATAATAGATACACCGAGAGTTTAAAACATAATGCATATATTTTTGGGTCCGAGCAGGGGTGATTTAATATAAGTGTCGTTGTATTTTGCGATTGTGATTTAATCGCATCGCTAACACATATATATATATCGGGTCCATTCTCCACCATAGATTTCAACCCCAGGATCCGACGGCTGATATCAATTTCGTGTGGACTACTTGCACGAGAGTTACCCGCCTGAAATGAGTGGTTTTTCTCTCTCCTCTAGTTGCTACGTGTCAACCATTGAATGGAATCGAGAGCTTTCCTCTAAATACCATTTACCAATTTTCATCCACCCGAAATCCCGCTTATACCTTTAAATCCGCCCTTCATCTTGGTTAACGCCCGGACTTGTTCGCGCCCGATGACCGTAGATCTTCGACCATCGACGGCGGCAATGCTCCTTCGGATTTCTCTTCCACCAGTGCTTCTAGTTAATCTCCATCGTTCATTCCTTGATTCCAATTACATGATTTAGTTTGGATCGTTCATTTCCTTCGACCTCATTCGTTGATCTCCAAGATCCAATGGTTCCTATGCATTCATTCTTCATCTATCCCCTCACTTTGACTTTGCGCCATTTCTTCAGTATTTTGTGGTTCCGGGGTTTTCTTCAAGGTTTTGGCCTTTCATTTTCCCACTGCTCAACTCTCTCTGAGCTTGACTTCTGTGAATTCTCACTTCGTTGTTATTCTTGGGCTTTTCAACATAGTATATATATATATATATATATATATATATATATATATATATATATATATATATATATATATATATATATATATTTCGGTTATGGCTCCGTATAACCATTTATATTATGATTTAACTTGATCACATAGGTATATTGGGACTGATTCTTTTATACTTGTTCCTTTAGCAATTCCACTATGTCATTATCACTTCTTCCTCTTGGTTTTATCTTTTTTGAAATATTTTCAAGTTCTTGAATGAAAAATGAATACTACAAGCAACAAAATTGCATGTTACAACAGAGCGTGTTCCTTGAAATTTTCATGCATATGCATTCGAAGGGTGGATATTCATTCGTGAACCAACCCTTCGAACGCATATGAATGAGAATTTCAAGGAACGCGCTCTATGAGTGCATCATCACCTCAGGCATCATGAAATATCAAAGACAACTGCAATTAATAGATCCATGGAAGCACCTGGTTTTTTAGTCTGTCTCCCATCTTGAGCGCACTAGACTAGCCCATATAATTTTCAACATATTGATTTGGATAACTCATTATTTATTCTCCTAAAGTGAATTAGTTGTATATTCATTTGTCATATCTATAAACTAGTTTTCTCTTTTTTTTATTGACTGTTTAGGGAATTTGGAGTGGGCTCAGAGACACATCGATCGTTGCATACCTACACTAGCAATACCCTAAAATCAAATTAGTCGGGCCTTATGAATTATTTCCAAACCATGTACCCTGTTTATTTTGCATTTGAGGAAGAGAAGTTGAATGCACTATTAACTGATATCAAGCAAAATGATGCTATTGGTTAGCTTGCAACTGCAACAACTAGAGGTTATAAGCTTGTGTTGTCGGTTCAGGAACCGAGAAAGTTGGCATCTCTGAGCCTTACAAATATTCAGGGATTGTTTCCAGGACTATGAGGGGATGGAGATTCAAGCCAGCTCCCTACCATTGCTATTGTGGCATCATATGATACTTTTTACATTGCACCAGCTTTGTCTATAGGTAGTGATAACGATGGAAGTGGAGTAGTGATTTTGTTAGAACTTGCAAGATTATTTTCTCGCCTTTATGAAAATCGAAAGATAAGAGGAAGGTATAATTTGATGTTTGGATTAACCTCTGGTGGGCCTTATAATTATAATGGTATTTTCAAGTGGCTAAGGAGTTCTAATCAACGTGTCCGAAAAAAGCATTGACTATGCTATTTGCTTGAGCAGTGTGGGATCATGGAAGAATGAGCTTTGGCTTAATGTTTCAAAACCACCTGAAATTTTTTACGTAAAACATATTTTTGATGGTATTTTAGATGTTGCAAAAGAGTTGGGAGTCACTGTAGGTGTTAGATACATCAAAAAAAAAAAAAAAAATCCTTGAGTGGCATGGGAACATGAACAATTTTCAAGACATAGAGTTACGATTGTCACTCTATCAGAACTTTCTTCACCTCGTGATTAAAACCATCAAGTTGATTGTTGAAAGCCTCACTAGGTATATTTATGATCATGAAGGAAGGAAGATTGATTTTTTTTTGCAGATGGGAGTAGTTTGGCTGTGAATCCTTCCTATGTAAAGCTTTGGTTGGACCTACTTTCTCGAAATCCTCGAATTGCACCTTTTCTCACAAAAACATATCCCATTATTATTGGTTTGAAAAAGGAATTATCTAATCATACTGTTGAGGTCAGTGTGCAACATGAATCGATGGATGGCATGTTCACTTTCTATGATGTAACACAGGCATACCCAATAAGTCTTGACCGAACATTGAATTCAACCAGTGCCCTTTAGTGTTAACTTGGGTTAGTGCAAGCGTTGGAAACTCTGAAGCGATTCTTTTTGTGAATAGCGATGCCATATTTTGGGTAATGGTAAGGGCAATGAAGGGTAATGGCAACAACTTATGCGCTGGAAGGATTCCCCATACGGGTGTCTTAAGTAGTTACAATTACTCATTCAACGCCCATGATAAGTTGTAGTTGTGATTCACCATTTCATGATGCATTGCAGCAATGTAGGTAGTCGCATAAGAAGATCATTGCTAAGGACCACACCTCAACTTGGATCAAATTGTGCTACCTGCATTGCTATTGTTCCAAAAGAGTGATGACTACAAGGAGCTCCACACGGACATCTTACAAAATGATGCTTGATGCTACAACAGCTACTAAATGACATGTGTGAAGGCCAGATGACTCTGTATGCATGAATGATAAACCAAAATGATATGCAAGAGGGATGTGGAAGATGCGAGTGCGATGGGTGAATGGATATTTTCAATCGAAGATCTACGACTATCTCCTTCCTATCAGTGCTATAGGTCGCAACATCACTTCTCAAGGACTCATACCAGCAGCAAAAGGATGTGACCCATTTCTCCATGCGACGATGCGACCCCCGATAACTCATGCGTTCACCAAAGTCTCAAAGTCGCACTCCAGATTCAGCCAGGTTGAACGACCTATAGAAAACGTGACTGGGTGACCTCCAGCAAGTCAATTTCCCATCCAGGTCACCGGGTCACACCTCCAGCAATCCTTTAGAGTTGCGACCTCTACGAAATGTGATTCTACAACCTCCACCAGTCGCAGTTCTAAAACCCGGTCTGCGCCATACAAATGTGACTATGATCACAATGTGACTTGTGCCTAAAGATATGACCTGTAGGATTTAAATGGATTTGTTCATGGCACATATTAAACAAAAAAAAGGGGGATGAAATTGAACAAATAGGATGATAAACACCGCTTATGGAAAAAATATGATCTAATAATAATATCCACTTCATGAGGCCTTGTGAAGAACAACATGCCACAGGATAATGCATATTATTGGTACATGATGTGGTGGGTATTGATTTTAAAATGAACATGATCTATACTTTTATGTTCTAAAGGGAACCAGCACCAGGAATAAGTTGGGGCCATGTGGCCACCATAAAACCAATGCACACTCCAAAGTGAAGCATAAAACCTAAATGGTAAAGGGTGTTGGTGAGTGATGGTCGTGATGAGAAAACAAGAAATGCTAGCCTTTTGGGTTTGTTATATTCTACAGCATCTTTATGTTCCCTGACACGTTAGATGGGAAAGTTGTGACCATCATTCAAAATTGTTGTGTAAATTCTATGATCTACCTTTTACCACGAAATGGAAAAAACAGATTTTGTACATGAGTAATGGTCACCAAACTAAAGAGATTGTGTAAGGAGAAGAAGTGTCAAGTGTATGTGGAGTATGGAAAGATTAAAGCATAGTTTCTCTAAAGAAACGATGTGATGTGATGATGGTAATGTGATGGTGATCACATTCTTAAAACACGAGGAAATTGTAGTATAATGTGCAACACATCTATGTGAACCTATATGTTGCAACAAGCCCGCATACATTTTCCTTATTGGACATTAATGTGTTTGGGAAAGGGATGGGCCAAACAATATGAATCTAGTCCATCAATTAACAAAAGGACATAAAACATGAGCAGTTTCAACACCAAGGTCCAATTCGGAGAATGCAATTTTGATTGGAAGCGCTTTAATGATCTTAGCAAGCTCGAGTGTGTTTTTCATGAGCAGTTGGGGATGCAAGCTTTTAAAATTTGGCACCAATCGATTTGGAAAACCCATGAAAGAATAATTCATGTGGGCATGATTTTCAACCTACACATTTAATACTATTTAAAGAAAGCGTAGGCAAGAGAAATGTGGTTCTTGACAATCACCCCAGAGACAATCATACAATGTGGTCATGCATATAACCTGTGGTAGTAGCTTGAATAAGGCACTATTCCAAATGTGTCGAAAATGTGGCGATATTTTAGTATTATCATATACTGTAACACTAGTTTCGAACTCATCTCTGAATTACGGCTCGACATCATCCGATATGGACTACAAGTTGAAACAACATTGTGTCACAAAAGAGACTACGCAGGGGTCCAAATTGGTGTTTCATTCTTAATCATTATTTTATTCTTGCTGGAATTTTTTCTTTGACTACCAATATGTATGTGGATAATATAATTTGTTTGCTTGCAGATCACAGGAGAAAGCAGGAACATGACCTAGAAGAAGGGAGTTAGGGTTTCTGCAGATGCCACACAACTAGGGTTTCAATGAAGAACACAACAATAATATTGGCAACATTGGATCAACCCCAGGGTTTCTTGAAACTCCTCTTTTCTCTTCACATTCTCTCTTCTATCAATGTACAAATTATCTCACCATAATATCAGTCGTTATTGAGATCAATTCAGCATACACCATGCAATAGGCATGAGAGAGAAATATGTAAGCTCAAGAGTCGTGAGGGCAGCTAAAAGGTCATGAGGGGAGCCTAAGGATCACGGAAGGTGAACAGTCACCTCATCTCCATAAATGTACCCTCAAGACTCATTGTTAAAGGAATTTAGCACTTGATTTGAGGCCAGGATAGATAGCTTATTTATTCTCGAGAGTTAGAGCCACTCAGTGCTTGGCAGCTAGTAGAGTGGAGCTGCAGTGGGGCTAGGGTTTTGGCATCGGGAAACAGTATGTACAACCCATGTTCCACTATTGGGTTTTGACCAATTGCATGATATGTATTTGAAGTTGCAGCGGTATTAATAAGATGTTCCTTATCTTTGGCACTGATTCCCATGCTTACTCATGGTGGTTGTATTGGTTGTCTATTACTTCACCATATTTGTATGTGTGATTTCATATACACAAGATGTTATGGACTGATACATAGAGGTTGCATGTATGTTTCGCTTTCAAATATGTGTTTATTTGTTCCTTGCCATGTCCGTGACCTATTGTGAACTACTTTTCAATTGACTTTTGGCATGTTCCTATTTATTATGTATGATGGGGTTTTATCTTACTAATCCCTCTCACGGTATATCTCTTCTTATTATTGTTGAGACTTGTTTATACCTCTTTTTGCAATTTTTCAATCTTGGGCTGATTTTGTTTCACTGCCTAAGCATTTTATTCTTGTCTCACTCTGACACCTTCTTATTTAATAAACAAGAGCAGAAATATTCATGGTGGTAGTCGGTCCCACATACCAGATGGAGCTCCTATCCTAAATGGTGTGAGGTCTAATTGGGACTTCACACCGGGGAGACCCCTTAGTTGTTGGTTGTACATTTCTTCCTATCAACAAATTCCTTCTACTCTCTTGACACTGTTGGATACCTATAGTAATAGGTTTCATATTTCATGATTGATTATTGAAAATCCAAATATGCTCTGCTTTGTTAGCACAAAGATCCCATATTTCCAGGTAATCAGAGGTGTGTGAAATTACTTCAGATATTGAGGACCTTATTACATTTTTGTGGATGATTCAACAGTCTAATCTGGATCATGCCATGTTTAAATTTTGAGTTGTAGAATAGAGAAAGAAGTCTGTCCAAACAGCTTAATCTTGGCAGACAAGTAGTTCAGGTAGAGAAGCAAAGGTTCCCAAAAGCCTAATCTGGGACCTTGGAAGAGATAAGGGTAGAAGCAGATAGAGTAAAAAATGAAAAGCCAAAGAAAAGAAAAGGCAATTGAGGGTTGCAAGTCTAAGTGCCCCTCCATGAAGAAACAAAAAATGTTAGGTGAAATAGTTGGGTAGGCAGTTGTGGTTGCAGAAAGGACAGGTTCACCATTACATAGTTGTCAAAGATATTTTGCCAAGGCAATGGACATATCAGCAAAAAAGGTGGTGAATTTCATGGATTCACAGCAGAAAGCATCACTAACTTCACTTTTTCCCCCTTACTCCATCATTAACATCCCCTTTCTCAAAGATTCCCCTCCTTCACTTTACTAACTCCTAATTCTACTATTTAACTCCCTTATTCTACCCCTTGCCCTAATAGTAATAACACTAAGGTGTATAAAGCCCTAAATGTTATATATTCCCTCCCCTAGGCATAATAGCCGAGAAATCTGCAAAGAGGGATCATAGTGGCATCTGGCCACCATGGTGAACCTATCTCCGATACTCTCCCTTTGCTGCAGATCATTTCCCCTCAAAAAATACCTTTGCATGGGTAAAAACCCCTCTCTAAACCCCTCTAGCCCACAAACCCTCCGCAAACCTTATAAAAGGCAAAATCCCGCCTTCAGCACGCCCCCAAATGCAAGCGCGGGTGGTCAGAAGTTGAAACATTAGAAAACCTTGTCAAAAAACCCACAAACCGTTAATATTTCCGCCGCCCTATCCGCCGTGCACCTTATACCTCCGCCAGCCGTCGGATCAAGTCTTCCAGATCCGACGGCCCACAACAATATCGGAGCGCTATCCACGTCCGCCCGTTAACTCCCGAGAACATGACGTTGCGCCTCGTCATGCCTCTGCCACGCGTCGCCCGTTAGACCGTCTCGGAGCTCCCTCTGACACCCTGGGCGCCGTACTCTAACCGCCCCGAGAGACCGTGACGGTTAAAGCCTTAACCGTAACCTTCACGGCTTAACCTCCGCCCGTCCGCTATTTGACCGTCCCGCCACGTCCAGCTCACCGCTGACTGGACTGCCACCTCACCCCCGTTGACCGGTCGTCTGCTGCCACGTCCTCCCCGATGACGTCAGCTGACGTCACATCACCGTGACCCACCAATGACGTCATGCTGACGTCATCCTATAAAAGCGCCAAATGGGTAAAAATCTCATATTAACCAAATTTCGCGCATTTTTTACCATTTCACTGTTGTTTCTGCTGAACTCTCTGTTTAACCGTTTCTGCCCGGATTTTCGCCAACCTGTAAATTCAACTAAGGCGACCACTCCAGCAACTGCAGTACACCTTATCACGACTTCTGCACGTCGAGTTACAGGTATTTACCCTGCCCTGCCCTCCATACGACCTGCATTCTTCTCTAAACTGCTCACAGGCATAATAGGACCGTAAAACAGATTTTTTCACCGCTGGAACCGGGTTATACCTCCACCATTGTCCCTGTGAAGTCCAAAAGTTCCCTGCAGAGTGGTAACAAACTGCAATTCATCTGAAAACCCCTCGTCCTGCGTTTTCTCGGCTAATGCCCCGCTGAATACCTCTGAATTACTACCAGGAGCTAAATTGGGCACCAAAAGAATCTCTGTAACCAATTACCAGCAGTATTTCAATTTCTAGCTGGTAAATTCCCCTCTGACAGTTCAGAAAATCAAGTTTTACCACAGAGGGCAATCTGCAGTCTGTCTTTGCCAACTCACTTGTCAAATTGCAATAGTTTATCCCTTCACAAGCTATGGAGACTCCCATTGCTCTCAATATTAAGCCTATCAATGCCCCCCACCAAGAATTAGCATGGCAAGCCCTGGGAGACATGGATTACCAGATGCTGGACTGGTTCCCTATGGGAACTAAGTATAATATCCTAATGTTTAATGAACTGAGAGCCCAGCACATGAGTGGAGCAGATATCCTGGGGATTTGGGAATCAAATTTGCCCATATACAACCTTCCCCAAGTCAATCCAATGCCAGAGCTCATTTACAGCTGCCAGGAGTGCTATGACCCCAGCCAAAGGGCAGTCATTAGCCCCACAGGCCTAGTCCTGTTTCAGATCACTCCAGAGAGTATAAATCAGATGCTGCATTTCCATACAGCCAAGAAACTGACCCCTCTTTCCATGCAAGATTTGATCAGGAGAGGAAACAACCTGTCTAATGACCAGATTGTGAAGATTAACCAGCTATTTGTTACACCTAGCTCTGAAGCAGTCAGAACCCCTCCCATTGGTTACCAATACCTGAATGAGTTGGGCAGGATGATGGTGGACTTGATTGGCTATGTCCTAGGATTCAGAGGACTAGAAGATGTAGATGACTGCATATTGGCAATGCTGTCTATATTTGCCCCGGGTAAGCCTCCAGCTATCCACTATGATTATGCAACTTATATAGCTGAGAAGATTCATGACCAGTTCATGAACTTGAAGAGGGAGAGGCTGTTCAGATACACCTCCTACATATACCATCTGTTCTTGTTCAACCAGCCAGCTACCTTCTCTGTTCCTTTGAGGCCACTCAACGCCCAAGGAACCCCAAGATCAGTTGTTTTTTGGACCCCTGTGTTCCATCGTACCTCAGTATCACCTTATACATACTGTGAGTTTATTGATTTATTTGTTCATCCAGCCCTAACAGTGCTGCAAGGTGCCCCTCCTCCTAGACTGACCGATGACATGAAAAGAATTCTTCATTTGAACAAGCTTTACAACATCGGCAACTGGTACTTCTACCAGAATCACACAGTCATTAGGGTGTATGGATGTGAATTAAATCCATTTAGGCTGCCAAGGTACGTTCCCATGAGACTGTTTGCCTTAGAATATTTCAGGCAATTTGGGAACTCAGATTACCTACACTTTCAGAGTAAAAACAAGAAATCACAGTTGAAAGTGAGAAATCAGCTAGGTCCCTTCTTATACAACAGAAAGGAGGAAGGCTGGAAAGAGGCAGACAGGATCCTGGAAGGACTCCAGTTGAAAACTAGTTTTGAGTGGATTCCATATGACCCTAACCACTCTATTTCCCTCAGGAGGATCAGGTATAAGTTAGGCAACTATGCACATGCAAGATTACCTGAAATTGAAAAATATGCAAATGCACCAGATTGGGAAGAGGGCACATTAATAGAGCAAATGACTAATGAAGAAATACTTGAGCAAGAGGCTAGAAATGTCCAAAAACAAGCTGACTTGGAAACTTGTGGACAGGTGCCTACTTCCTACAGGAGGCGAATTGGGGCAGCCACCACAACACCAGCAACACAACAGCGAACTGCCGAGCAGACAACCCAAGCAGCAAGCAAGGACAAGGGCAAACAGGTGGAACAACCACCTACATTAACAGAAGAACAGGTTGACACCTTGCTACAACAGCAAGAAGAAATGGAAGAACTGGAGTTGGGGCAGCAACAAGATAAACCACAAACTAGTGGGCAGCAGCCATTACAGCAAAATAAAGAGACAGATTTGCCCGGTTCTACAGAACAGCAGCCCCAAACAGAGTTGCCTCCAAGAACAGACATCAATGTGGACAGCTCAGTCCTCCAAACACCTCAGAAGGAGGACTTAACCAGAAAGAGAGAAAGAGAGACTCCCCAGACTTCATCCTTTATCAGAGGAGAGAAGAGACAAAGATTGAATGACTCCCAAGAGGAGGACATAGCAGTAAGGCAGGCCATGGGCATGGGCCCACCCAGTGGAGAACTCTCGGCCAGCTCATCTCAAAGAGGACCAGATATGACAATGGGAGGAGAGGTCAGCTCTTCTGGCCGGCATAGAGAGGGGCACTCAAGTATAAAGCAGCAGTTCATAGAAATCAAGAGAAGGAGTGATCCCATAAAAGTGCAACTCTATGATCACTTGTTAAAACTAGCTCCCAGCAACCAGCAGAGACTAATGTCTGCTTTTGATGTGAGTGAGGGCAAAATGATAATGAGCCATTTTATGCCCACAACTCTACATCCTCAGTCCACCTCAGACTATTTGAGAACAAATATGGAGGTTCTGGCTAAAGATATTCACCCCATGGATAAGATAGAGTTACACAAACAAACGGGTGAAATGGTGTATGCCTCCCTGGCAGATGAGACACTGGAAAATTACAAGTTAAAGAGAAGCCTAGACAATACATCATCCCAGCTAGAATTGGAACGAGCATCCTCACAGGCCAAGGACAACAGGATCAAATCCTTGGAGGAGGTAATCATAGATATTGGACATGATCCCAAGGATGTCAAAGGCATCCAAGAACTGCTGAAAATAAGGGATGCAGACATGGCAGCCCTAAGAAAGAAAATCAAACTCCCGGCCACCATCCATCCACAAACAGATGAAGTTGCCCAGCAACGGCAAGAAAAAGATACCACAGACCTGCTGGTATCCTTATACAAAGAGCTGGTTAGGACTCAAGACCAGCTAGGACAAACTGAAGCTGCAAAGGCAGCACTACAAGAAGCCATGAAACAGAAAGGGGAAGGTCAATCCTCCCAGCCTCCTCCATTAATAATAAATCTTGAGGAAGCACCTCCGATCATCACTCCTCCTCCTCAGCAAACAGGAGCTACAGCACCATCTACAGCCCCCACAACAACATCAGAGCAAGCTGCTAGCTTAGATATGCAGAAGCTACAAGCAGAGATCCGAGCTATGGAAGCCCAAATGAAAGAGATGGATGGGCTCAAACAGAACTTGGCTAATGTTAATGAGAAATTTGATAAAAGCAAACAAAATGAGGCAGCCAAGGAGAGAGAGGTAAAAACCCTTAAGAGAAGGATTGCTGAGCTGGAAAAAGAGCTTGCACTGGAAAGGGTGACAGCTGATATGAAAGCAATGTTGTGGAGCAACATTGGGAGATCCATTGCCAAACAGTGGCAATACATTGAAACCATGGATGAACAAATGGTGCTCATCACCAAAGCAAACAAAGAAATACAGAGAGCAAGGGCAAGCCTTGGGCACATGCCAGAAGCAGCTACCAGGATGATCAATATCCTGAATTACAAAACCAGCACTCAATTGGCTAGCATGGGAATCAACAACAGGACAGAAACAATTGCCATAGCCAAGAGAGTTGTTACATTGAGAAACTTGATTGGAACCTTGGAGAGAAGGACACAAGACATGCAAACAGAAATTAACAGGTTCCTGGAGAAGTTTGTAACACTGCAGAACAGAGGCCTCCCCAACATTTTGAGCAGCGTGGGAAGACTGCTCACCCTGGACAACTATAACAAGAGGATTGATGCCCATGCAGTAGCAGAGATTGCAAAACCTCCCAGCACTTCAAAGGAGCCAGGGCCAGCTACAGGGCAAATGATGTATGACAGGGTGGAAAACCTGTTTTTTCTCATGAATGAAATAGAGCATCTGTTTGATACACCACCCAATTTCTTCAAGTTCACAGAAGCAGATGAGACTCTAGGGGCAATTTTGGCACATCAACTGCCCACACAGGATGTCTGGAGGCATTTGACCCAGACAATTTTGACAGGCCAGAACCAATAGCGCAGAAGGAAAAAGGCAGACACGCGCAGTGGCAATTTTGGGAATTAATACCCACAGGAAAAGGCAGAGGCTGAGCCAACTCAGCCAGACCAATGACTCACCACCAGCGGCAGTCAAAGATACAGCTGACAGGCCCGAGACACAGTGTACCAGCCTACAGCCGGGTTTTCTATGCATTAACTCCAAATACTCAGACCGACTTAGCTATTCCTACAAAGCTAAAATATCTTCTGACAGAGCATTAAAATGCCTGTACTATGTATTAAATGCTGCATTAAATTCTGCCCATAATATCTTAGATAGTTGGTAAGGAAGTAAATCTGAGATAACCGAGGACTCAGATATTTTGTAAAGAACCACAAGTATATATTCACCCTTCACAGCAGTGAAAGGGGTTGGTTGGTTGATGGTTATTATTTTCTTAGAAGAGCTCTAGCTCGTTGCAACATTTTCAGAGAACTAATACAAAGGAAGTATGGAATTTCCAAGGCTCAGTGTTATTTGATGTCTTGTGGTGAAGGATGCATGTTACAGGATTCCATGGGTGTTGCATAAAACTATAAGTATTCTCAAATCTCTTTGTCGTATCTGTTTTGAGTCTTTTGTTCTCTTTACTGTTCTTATGTTTACACTTGATAGCAAGGTGAAAGGATAGTACCAGGATTTAACCATGTTTACCCTGGACTCAAACTGAGCTATTATAAATGTTTTCCTCTTATACAGTAACAGAATTGTAATTCTTAATTGCTGCAATTCAGGACTGTGTTTTTTATTGTAACAGTCATTCTCAGGGATTCAACTTTGCCCCTAAGACCTCTGTTTTCTTTTCTTAAAGCTATCTGTTGGGAACACATAGATAAATAGTGGAAATTCTTAAATGCTTTCATTATTCGTGCTACCTGTTTCCAGTCTTTTAATCAAAAATCTGTTCTATTAAACTCCCAAATGGCCCTGTAAGTCCCATCTTTCATCTCAAAATTTCAAACACATACAGCTACAGACTCCATTGCCCAATGGTACTCAACTTCTCAGAAAACTACTTCACTAGAACCTAAAAGGAATTTCACCAACCAAACATAAACAAAACACAGTGCATAATAGCTAGCCTAAAACCCTACAACAAACAGTTACAAATCATAAAGAGAGAGCCCTCTCTGATCACTGTTAGGCTAGAAGCAGTGATCCAAAGATTGGTTAGTGGTTACCCCGGCCGTATTCCCTTGGGAGTCATAGGGAACAACCTGGGTGTTAACATAATTGGCGACTCCACTGGGGACTTAAGAATATTCAATCATTATCTATTTTCCAAAGCTTTCATCAAGCCTGAAACTAGCCAAGACATCTTAGGACTGTTTCTCAGTCTTAGGGAAGAGCTAACTAGGGAAACTTATCCTAGCCTTGAAACATATATAGTCATTCCAGAGTTCTTATTTAGCCCTTGTAAATACGAAACTTCTGTATAAAGCTCTGAAAGAACACTTAGAAGCTGGCTCCTAAAAGAAACCCAAGGCACACTAGGGCACATCCTGACCCTGATCAGCCTATCATTGTTAATAATCCAAATATCATCACAAAAAACATAAGGAAACAGCACAAGCAGGAGAGGCCTGCTGATCCAGTCATAAGTTTAGACCAACCTATCCTCATACCAACTCCTTGTAAAGTCCTTTTCCGTTCCACACCTAATTCCCCTAGTTCATCATCAACACCTCAAAGTCCTCCTCTCCCATCTTCACCTTCTGCACATAATCTTTCAATCAATTTCCCTCTTGTTACTCCTGTTATACCTGTGATACCAGCTGGTCCATTTGTTCCTATTAACCCTATAAATCCCATAAACATGGCTAACAGATATGCACCTCTGCAGATACCAGCCAATGCTCCAGCTCTACCCCATGACTACCAAACTAGACTCTCATTTTTTGACTCCCAGGGCCCTATGACAGCTACCCAGCATGCTAAGAAGATGCAAGATCACTTTGAGACCTTTGAAATAGATGATGACAGTGTTAGAATGAGAATTTTTGTCCAAAGCCTAACTGGGGATGTCAGAACTTGGTTTAGATCCTTGAATGCAAATTCCATTGCAACCTCTGAAGCTCTGTACCAAGAATTTACCAACAGATGGGAGAAAAAGAGAGATCCACACCATATACTTGGGGAATACAACACCATTAGAAGAGGTCCCCAAGAAACAGTTTTGGAATATTGTGCTAGGTTCAATAACATATACAATGCTATTCCCCAGAACTTAAGGCCGCCTCCTGATTTGGCCCTTTATAATTTCCCTGATGGTTTTGATTCTGATATGGCCTATCAGTTGAGAGAAAGAGACCCTCCAACCCTTGCAGAAGCCCAAAGAGTTGCAGTCACTGTAGAGGCCAACCTAATTGCCAAAAGAAACAGGGCAAAGCTGGAAAAGAAGGTTGGTTTCAAGGAAGAGCCCTCTGGCTTTGATCAGAAGTTGGATGCAATACTAAACAGCATGAAAAGACTAGGTGAGAGAGTGGAATCAGTAGAAAGAAAGTCATCATGGGAAGCACCACAAAACAATACTCCTAGAAACCCAAATTTTAGGAGAACACAGAACCCCAATATAGGAAAAACAGGTGCTGACCAAGATATCAGACCCCCTTTTCAAGAAAATTATGCAGAAACTTCCTCGGCTAATCAGCTCAATGAAGATCCTGAGATCAATTTAATAGGGCTGGATGGTAAAAGCCATGTTTTCCTAACACAAGAAGACCATGATGAGGATGAAAACAAAACATTCCAAACACAATCAGGAGAATCCTTTGACTTCAAGCAAGGATATGATACTGCTGTATATGAAGTCCATAAGCAGTACAAACTAAGAAGTCGGACTGTGAATGCAAATCAGCCAGAAAAGGTAAAGGATAAACAACAATCTAAAGAGAACTCAGTCACTGAACCTAATGACAAAACAAACTTGCCTGCTAAGGAAGTAGTGGTTGAGGAGGTAACTGAATTACTGCCTACACCACAAGAGCCCACAGCAACTTCATCCTCTCACCCAAATCCGAATATCACCCCTCAAGACATGGGCATGAGGGGCAGGTTCCAAAATCAAGATGAAATCCAACCAGAAGAGTCATTGAACAAGGAAAGGACTGCTGTCCGTGACCTTAAAATTCAGGTGGATAAACCCTTTGACTTAGGAGTAGAGATTGGCAAGTTAAAGGTAGCAATTCCCCTCTCAGAGTTAGCAAAGCATGACATATACAAACAACAGATCAAAAAATCCCTTCAGCTCACCAACAACAAAGATGATGTAAATGTGCTAGATGACACTCCAGAATTACTGTTTGGTCCAGAGGTAGATGGAAAAACAGTAGTCACAGGGGTCTTACCTTTTTATGTCAGTTTGCACGTTCATGATAAAATACTGCACAATGCAATGTTTGACTCAGGTGCATCTCATAACCTCATGCCTAAAGCAGTCATGGAAAGATTAAATTTGGATATAACAAGACCATACAAAGACCTGTTTTCTTTTGATTCTAGTCAAGTCAAATGCTTGGGCCTGATTAAGGATTTGTGTGTGTCCTTGGTCCAATTTCCCAACAAAACCATTTTAATGGATGTTGTTGTTGCTGATATCCCACCCAAATATGGAATGCTCTTATCAAGATCATGGGGAGCCAAGCTCCAAGGCTCCCTGCAATTAGACATGTCATATGCAACCATCTCTGTCTTTGGACAACCCAAAAGACTTTATAGGGAAACACTCATGAAATACATGGTCAGCAGTGAAGAAAAACCTCAAAACTTTCCAATATATGCTGTCCATTCAGACATAGACTCCTTCATTCTCTTCAATGACAGCACAAGCTCCTTAAACGATGACATTAAGACTGAAATACCCATACAGGAACAAAACATCGGTCAAATAAGTGACACCTGCCAAATTTCAATCAGCCCAACAGTACCCATTCACCCTCCTCTAGTTGTAAAAAATGGTCAAACAAATGATGAAATTATTCTAGGAGACAAATGGAAAAAGAAACCTCAACTCATGCTCACATGGCCATCCCATGAAAAGAATTTAAGATCCCCTGACCAGCAAGATAGTCTGTGGGTCCTAGAGTTTGATGGCTCAGTTAACAAGTTAGGGGCAGGAGCTGGAGTATGGATACATAACAAAGAGAAAGCCTGTGCACAAGGCAGGGCCTATAGATTGAACTTTAGATGCACTAACAACATGGCAGAGTATGAAGCTCTGCTACTAGGTCTCAAGATTGCAAAATCATTACAAGCACATAGCCTCTCAATCATGGGGGACTCTGATCTAGTAATTCAACAAGTAAAAGGGGATTTTGTCACCAATGACAAAAGATTAAGGTCCTACAGGTCTGCTGTAATTGAAATACTAGAAACTTTCTCCGAGTTTGTTCTCACAAAGATTCCAAGGGGCCACAATCTCCATGCTCACAGCTTGGCAACATTTGCCAGCACCTTCAAATTCCCATTGCAGCCCAACAATTGTTTCACAGCAGAGGTCAAATATAGGCCTTCTATCCCAAACAATGTCAAAGAGTGGCAAGTATTTGAGAATGATAGGCAAATAAACAACTTTTTAACCTTGCAACAAGAGTTTACAGGATTAAATATTGACCTTGAGACAGCAAGTCAATCTCAAATTACTGATGGAGCAAGTCAATCACAATTACAGTTTCAACAGTCTGCTCACCCAATGTCACCTAGGACAGCAAAACAACTACTCAGTCCAACCATTTTCAACAAAGAAAACATTCACCAAATTCACCAAATTGATTGTGAAGAGCTGGGCAATGCTGAAGATGAAATCATACAACTCAAAGACAATCTTCTTCCAGCAGGCCTTACCCCACTAGAGGATATTTTTGACTCAAATGATGTTTCCAGGAAACCAAAGATGCAGCCATTAGATGCAACAATTGAAGAATGTAACATTGGTACCACTGACAAGCCTAAAATAATAAAGCTATCTGCTGCTTTGCCCCCTGACCAAAAACCCAAATATGTTGACCTCTTTAAAGAGTTCCAAGATGTCTTTGCCTGGGGTTATGAAGACTTGAAGTCTTATGATACCTCTGTTATACAGCACACCATTCCCCTCAAGCCTAATCAAAAACCATTCAAACAGAAATTGAGAAGAATCAATCCTGTGCTTCTTCCTTCCATTGAAAAGGAATTACAAAAAATGTTCAAAGCTGGGATCATAGCACCAATCAGGTTCTCTGACTGGATTTCAAATTTGGTCCCTACAAGAAAGAAAACTGGTGAGATTAGACTCTGTGTAGACTTAAGGAATTTGAACCTAGTGTCACTCAAAGACAACTATCCCTTACCCAAAATGGACCACATCCTTCAAAGAGTAGTAGGAGCCTCAAGAATATCATTGTTGGATGGCTTCTCAGGTTTCAATCAAATCCTGGTACACCCTGATGATCAAGACAAGACTGCATTTACTACCCCATGGGGAACTTTCAAGTATGTGAAAATGCCCTTTGGATTGAAGAATGCAGGGGCAACATTTCAAAGAGCAATGGACATTGCTTTTGCAAAAGAAATTCATGATTTCCTGGTCATTTACTTAGATGATCTTACACCCTTCTCAAAATCTGACCAAGAACATTTGAAACATTTAAGACAGATTTTCATAACATGCAGAAAATATGGCATTTCCTTAAACCCCAAGAAGTCTTTATTTGGTTTGGAAGAAGGGAAACTTTTAGGACACATCATTTCAAAAGATGGCATAAGAATTGATCCAGATAGGATACAAGCGATCCTACAAATGCCTCACCCTAGGAATGTCAAAGAGTTGCAAGGATTCTTAGGAAAACTCAATTTTTTAAGAAGGTTCATCCCAAATTTAGCAGAATTGATCAGACTACTAAACAATATGCTAAAGAAAGATTCAAAGGTTAAGTGGACTGTGGAAGCAAAGCAAGCCTTTGAAAGCATAAAACTGGCTTTAACCCAAACCCCAGTATTAACTAACCCTCAGTTTGACAGAGACTTTATCATTTTCTCCTTTGCCTCCCAACATACTATTGCTGCTGTTTTATTACAGAAAGATGATCAAGGGAATGAAAAGCCCATTGCCTTCTTCAGCAGAGCTCTTAGAGATGCTCCTTTGAAATACCAAATAATGGAAAAACAAGCCTATGCATTAATCAAAGCTATAAAAGATTTTAGGATCTATATCCTTTACTCTCATGTTGTGGCTTATGTACCAAGTCCTATTGTCAAAGACATTCTCACCCAAGAAAACTTAGAGGGAAGGAGGGGAAAATGGATTGCAAACATACTTGAATTTGACATTGAAATAAAGCCTACAAAGTTGATAAAAGGGCAAGGTTTGGCTAAGTTAATGACAGAAGCAAATTTCCAAGCCTTAGATATAAACCAACTGGACAGTGAAACAGAGCTGGCGACTCCAAAGATCAATGTAGCCTTTGAACAATCCCCATGGTACTCTGATATCTGTTATGTGTTACAAAACCTGTGTGCTCCCCCAGGACTGTCCAGAACTAAGTCTAGGTTCCTAAAAATGAAAACATCCAAATTCTGTGTGTTAGATGAGAATCTACTCTGGAAAAACCATGAAGGTATTTTGCTGCACTGTCTTCTTGAGAATGAAACTGATAAAATTATGCAAGAATTCCATGCTGGAGACTGTGGTGGACATCTGTACTGGAAATCCACTGTGGACAAGATATTAAGGGCTGGTTATTACTGGCCCACTATGTTCTCAGATATGAAGAAATTCACAACATCATGCCACAAGTGCCAACTGTTTGAAGGCAAAAGACAGCTGCTGCCACTTCCTTTGAGGCCCATTGCAACAGAGAGACCTTTTCAACAATGGGGCTTGGATTTCATTGGAGAAATTCACCCCTCATCTTCAGGACAACACAGATGGATTCTAACAGCAACAGACTACTTCACCAAGTGGATTGAAGCTGCCCCATGCAGACAAGCAAATGACTCAGTGATCATTCAATTCTTAGAGAACAATATACTGGCCAGATTTGGCTGCCCAGACAAGATAATAACAGACAATGCTGCTGCCTTCAGATCCAAGAAAATGGTAAACTTTTGCCATAAATTTCATATTACTTTGGGCCATTCTACAGCTTACTATCCTCAGGGAAATGGTCTTGCTGAATCATCAAACAAAAGCCTGATAAACATCATTAAGAAAGTGCTGGAAGAAAACAAAAAGAACTGGCACAAGAAACTAGTAAATGCTTTATGGGCAGACAGATTAACCACCAAAAGATCAATTGGGACCAGCCCATATGAGTTAGTCTACGGATTAGAGGCCAGGTTTCCCTCATCACTAGGGGTGCCAGTTATGAAACTTCTACAAGAAAGTCAAGCAGAGCCAAATGACATGCAAAGAAGGATCAACCAGATAATCTGTTTACAGCAGACCAGAGAACAAGTTTTCAGCAGAGTGCAGATACTACAAGAGAAACTGAAAAAGGCCTTTGACAGAAGAACTAAGGCGGAAGACTTCAATCTAGGAGACAAAGTTCTAAAGTGGGATGCAAGAAGAGAAGACAAAGGGAAACATGGGAAATTTGATTCCTTGTGGAAGGGACCATTTGCCGTCCAAGCAGTACAAGGTAATAACACTTATTTCCTTAAAAGCTTGACTGTGACTGAACTAGATGAAGGTCCTGTCAATGGCAGGATGCTGAAGCACTATTATGATGGTTCAATATGATAAGGATCCAAAGGTTCATTGTATATATGCAATTGTACATATTCTCTTTTGATTTATATTGTATAAAGAGGTTTTCCCAAGTGCTGCAACTAGCAGCAACAGGCAGATAATATCAGAGGTTCTCCAAGAAAGAAGCACACTATTTTGACAGGTTACATGCATCAGATCTCAAAGATTAAGATGGACATTCAAGGAACAAGGCAATCTGACCTGCTGTTCTTGGTCTTTCAAAAGAAAAACCATCCCCATGTGGAGCCACTGTTGGATACCTATAGTAATAGGTTTCATATTTCATGATTGATTATTGAAAATCCAAATATGCTCTGCTTTGTTAGCACAAAGATCCCATATTTCCAGGTAATCAGAGGTGTGTGAAATTACTTCAGATATTGAGGACCTTATTACATTTTTGTGGATGATTCAACAGTCTAATCTGGATCATGCCATGTTTAAATTTTGAGTTGTAGAATAGAGAAAGAAGTCTGTCCAAACAGCTTAATCTTGGCAGACAAGTAGTTCAGGTAGAGAAGCAAAGGTTCCCAAAAGCCTAATCTGGGACCTTGGAAGAGATAAGGGTAGAAGCAGATAGAGTAAAAAATGAAAAGCCAAAGAAAAGAAAAGGCAATTGAGGGTTGCAAGTCTAAGTGCCCCTCCATGAAGAAACAAAAAATGTTAGGTGAAATAGTTGGGTAGGCAGTTGTGGTTGCAGAAAGGACAGGTTCACCATTACATAGTTGTCAAAGATATTTTGCCAAGGCAATGGACATATCAGCAAAAAAGGTGGTGAATTTCATGGATTCACAGCAGAAAGCATCACTAACTTCACTTTTTCCCCCTTACTCCATCATTAACATCCCCTTTCTCAAAGATTCCCCTCCTTCACTTTACTAACTCCTAATTCTACTATTTAACTCCCTTATTCTACCCCTTGCCCTAATAGTAATAACACTAAGGTGTATAAAGCCCTAAATGTTATATATTCCCTCCCCTAGGCATAATAGCCGAGAAATCTGCAAAGAGGGATCATAGTGGCATCTGGCCACCATGGTGAACCTATCTCCGATACTCTCCCTTTGCTGCAGATCATTTCCCCTCAAAAAATACCTTTGCATGGGTAAAAACCCCTCTCTAAACCCCTCTAGCCCACAAACCCTCCGCAAACCTTATAAAAGGCAAAATCCCGCCTTCAGCACGCCCCAAATGCAAGCGCGGGTGGTCAGAAGTTGAAACATTAGAAAACCTTGTCAAAAAACCCACAAACCGTTAATATTTCCGCCGCCCTATCCGCCGTGCACCTTATACCTCCGCCAGCCGTCGGATCAAGTCTTCCAGATCCGACGGCCCACAACAATATCGGAGCGCTATCCACGTCCGCCCGTTAACTCCCGAGAACATGACGTTGCGCCTCGTCATGCCTCTGCCACGCGTCGCCCGTTAGACCGTCTCGGAGCTCCCTCTGACACCCTGGGCGCCGTACTCTAACCGCCCCGAGAGACCGTGACGGTTAAAGCCTTAACCGTAACCTTCACGGCTTAACCTCCGCCCGTCCGCTATTTGACCGTCCCGCCACGTCCAGCTCACCGCTGACTGGACTGCCACCTCACCCCCGTTGACCGGTCGTCTGCTGCCACGTCCTCCCCGATGACGTCAGCTGACGTCACATCACCGTGACCCACCAATGACGTCATGCTGACGTCATCCTATAAAAGCGCCAAATGGGTAAAAATCTCATATTAACCAAATTTCGCGCATTTTTTACCATTTCACTGTTGTTTCTGCTGAACTCTCTGTTTAACCGTTTCTGCCCGGATTTTCGCCAACCTGTAAATTCAACAAAGGCGACCACTCCAGCAACTGCAGTACACCTTATCACGACTTCTGCACGTCGAGTTACAGGTATTTACCCTGCCCTGCCCTCCATACGACCTGCATTCTTCTCTAAACTGCTCACAGGCATAATAGGACCGTAAAACAGATCTTTTCACCGCTGGAACCGGGTTATACCTCCACCATTGTCCCTATGAAGTCCAAAAGTTCCCTGCAGAGTGGTAACAAACTGCAATTCATCTGAAAACCCCTCGTCCTGCGTTTTCTCGGCTAATGCCCCGCTGAATACCTCTGAATTACTACCAGGAGCTAAATTGGGCACCAAAAGAATCTCTGTAACCAATTACCAGCAGTATTTCAATTTCTAGCTGGTAAATTCCCCCATGACCGTTCAGAAAATCAAGTTTTACCACAGAGGGCAATCTGCAGTCTGTCTTTGCCAACTCACTTGTCAAATTGCAATAGTTTATCCCTTCACAAGCTATGGAGACTCCCATTGCTCTCAATATTAAGCCTATCAATGCCCCCCACCAAGAATTAGCATGGCAAGCCCTGGGAGACATGGATTACCAGATGCTGGACTGGTTCCCTATGGGAACTAAGTATAATATCCTAATGTTTAATGAACTGAGAGCCCAGCACATGAGTGGAGCAGATATCCTGGGGATTTGGGAGTCAAATTTGCCCATATACAACCTTCCCCAAGTCAATCCAATGCCAGAGCTCATTTACAGCTGCCAGGAGTGCTATGACCCCAGCCAAAGGGCAGTCATTAGCCCCACAGGCCTAGTCCTGTTTCAGATCACTCCAGAGAGTATAAATCAGATGCTGCATTTCCATACAGCCAAGAAACTGACCCCTCTTTCCATGCAAGATTTGATAAGGAGAGGAAACAACCTGTCTAATGACCAGATTGTGAAGATTAACCAGCTATTTGTTACACCTAGCTCTGAAGCAGTCAGAACCCCTCCCATTGGTTACCAATACCTGAATGAGTTGGGCAGGATGATGGTGGACTTGATTGGCTATGTCCTAGGATTCAGAGGACTAGAAGATGTAGATGACTGCATATTGGCAATGCTGTCTATATTTGCCCCGGGTAAGCCTCCAGCTATCCACTATGATTATGCAACTTATATAGCTGAGAAGATTCATGACCAGTTCATGAACTTGAAGAGGGAGAGGCTGTTCAGATACACCTCCTACATATACCATCTGTTCTTGTTCAACCAGCCAGCTACCTTCTCTGTTCCTTTGAGGCCACTCAACGCCCAAGGAACCCCAAGATCAGTTGTTTTTTGGACCCCTGTGTTCCATCGTACCTCAGTATCACCTTATACATACTGTGAGTTTATTGATTTATTTGTTCATCCAGCCCTAACAGTGCTGCAAGGTGCCCCTCCTCCTAGACTGACCGATGACATGAAAAGAATTCTTCATTTGAACAAGCTTTACAACATCGGCAACTGGTACTTCTACCAGAATCACACAGTCATTAGGGTGTATGGATGTGAATTAAATCCATTTAGGCTGCCAAGGTACGTTCCCATGAGACTGTTTGCCTTAGAATATTTCAGGCAATTTGGGAACTCAGATTACCTACACTTTCAGAGTAAAAACAAGAAATCACAGTTGAAAGTGAGAAATCAGCTAGGTCCCTTCTTATACAACAGAAAGGAGGAAGGCTGGAAAGAGGCAGACAGGATCCTGGAAGGACTCCAGTTGAAAACTAGTTTTGAGTGGATTCCATATGACCCTAACCACTCTATTTCCCTCAGGAGGATCAGGTATAAGTTAGGCAACTATGCACATGCAAGATTACCTGAAATTGAAAAATATGCAAATGCACCAGATTGGGAAGAGGGCACATTAATAGAGCAAATGACTAATGAAGAAATACTTGAGCAAGAGGCTAGAAATGTCCAAAAACAAGCTGACTTGGAAACTTGTGGACAGGTGCCTACTTCCTACAGGAGGCGAATTGGGGCAGCCACCACAACACCAGCAACACAACAGCGAACTGCCGAGCAGACAACCCAAGCAGCAAGCAAGGACAAGGGCAAACAGGTGGAACAACCACCTACATTAACAGAAGAACAGGTTGACACCTTGCTACAACAGCAAGAAGAAATGGAAGAACTGGAGTTGGGGCAGCAACAAGATAAACCACAAACTAGTGGGCAGCAGCCATTACAGCAAAATAAAGAGACAGATTTGCCCGGTTCTACAGAACAGCAGCCCCAAACAGAGTTGCCTCCAAGAACAGACATCAATGTGGACAGCTCAGTCCTCCAAACACCTCAGAAGGAGGACTTAACCAGAAAGAGAGAAAGAGAGACTCCCCAGACTTCATCCTTTATCAGAGGAGAGAAGAGACAAAGATTGAATGACTCCCAAGAGGAGGACATAGCAGTAAGGCAGGCCATGGGCATGGGCCCACCCAGTGGAGAACTCTCGGCCAGCTCATCTCAAAGAGGACCAGATATGACAATGGGAGGAGAGGTCAGCTCTTCTGGCCGGCATAGAGAGGGGCACTCAAGTATAAAGCAGCAGTTCATAGAAATCAAGAGAAGGAGTGATCCCATAAAAGTGCAACTCTATGATCACTTGTTAAAACTAGCTCCCAGCAACCAGCAGAGACTAATGTCTGCTTTTGATGTGAGTGAGGGCAAAATGATAATGAGCCATTTTATGCCCACAACTCTACATCCTCAGTCCACCTCAGACTATTTGAGAACAAATATGGAGGTTCTGGCTAAAGATATTCACCCCATGGATAAGATAGAGTTACACAAACAAACGGGTGAAATGGTGTATGCCTCCCTGGCAGATGAGACACTGGAAAATTACAAGTTAAAGAGCAGCCTAGACAATACATCATCCCAGCTAGAATTGGAACGAGCATCCTCACAGGCCAAGGACAACAGGATCAAATCCTTGGAGGAGGTAATCATAGATATTGGACATGATCCCAAGGATGTCAAAGGCATCCAAGAACTGCTGAAAATAAGGGATGCAGACATGGCAGCCCTAAGAAAGAAAATCAAACTCCCGGCCA
This sequence comes from Pinus tabuliformis, assembly GCA_031772625.1. Lineage (NCBI taxonomy): Eukaryota > Viridiplantae > Streptophyta > Pinopsida > Pinales > Pinaceae > Pinus > Pinus tabuliformis. The sequence continues at coordinate 742,716,010 of CM062815.1, forward strand.
CCATCCATCCACAAACAGATGAAGTTGCCCAGCAACGGCAAGAAAAAGATACCACAGACCTGCTGGTATCCTTATACAAAGAGCTGGTTAGGACTCAAGACCAGCTAGGACAAACTGAAGCTGCAAAGGCAGCACTACAAGAAGCCATGAAACAGAAAGGGGAAGGTCAATCCTCCCAGCCTCCTCCATTAATAATAAATCTTGAGGAAGCACCTCCGATCATCACTCCTCCTCCTCAGCAAACAGGAGCTACAGCACCATCTACAGCCCCCACAACAACATCAGAGCAAGCTGCTAGCTTAGATATGCAGAAGCTACAAGCAGAGATCCGAGCTATGGAAGCCCAAATGAAAGAGCTGGATGGGCTCAAACAGAACTTGGCTAATGTTAATGAGAAATTTGATAAAAGCAAACAAAATGAGGCAGCCAAGGAGAGAGAGGTAAAAACCCTTAAGAGAAGGATTGTTGAGCTGGAAAAAGAGCTTGCACTGGAAAGGGTGACAGCTGATATGAAAGCAATGTTGTGGAGCAACATTGGGAGATCCATTGCCAAACAGTGGCAATACATTGAAACCATGGATGAACAAATGGTGCTCATCACCAAAGCAAACAAAGAAATACAGAGAGCAAGGGCAAGCCTTGGGCACATGCCAGAAGCAGCTACCAGGATGATCAATATCCTGAATTACAAAACCAGCACTCAATTGGCTAGCATGGGAATCAACAACAGGACAGAAACAATTGCCATAGCCAAGAGAGTTGTTACATTGAGAAAATTGATTGGAACCTTGGAGAGAAGGACACAAGACATGCAAACAGAAATTAACAGGTTCCTGGAGAAGTTTGTAACACTGCAGAACAGAGGCCTCCCCAACATTTTGAGCAGCGTGGGAAGACTGCTCACCCTGGACAACTATAACAAGAGGATTGATGCCCATGCAGTAGCAGAGATTGCAAAACCTCCCAGCACTTCAAAGGAGCCAGGGCCAGCTACAGGGCAAATGATGTATGACAGGGTGGAAAACCTGTTTTTTCTCATGAATGAAATAGAGCATCTGTTTGATACACCACCCAATTTCTTCAAGTTCACAGAAGCAGATGAGACTCTAGGGGCAATTTTGGCACATCAACTGCCCACACAGGATGTCTGGAGGCATTTGACCCAGACAATTTTGACAGGCCAGAACCAATAGCGCAGAAGGAAAAAGGCAGACACGCGCAGTGGCAATTTTGGGAATTAATACCCACAGGAAAAGGCAGAGGCTGAGCCAACTCAGCCAGACCAATGACTCACCACCAGCGGCAGTCAAAGATACAGCTGACAGGCCCGAGACACAGTGTACCAGCCTACAGCCGGGTTTTCTATGCATTAACTCCAAATACTCAGACCGACTTAGCTATTCCTACAAAGCTAAAATATCTTCTGACAGAGCATTAAAATGCCTGTACTATGTATTAAATGCTGCATTAAATTCTGCCCATAATATCTTAGATAGTTGGTAAGGAAGTAAATCTGAGATAACCGAGGACTCAGATATTTTGTAAAGAACCACAAGTATATATTCACCCTTCACAGCAGTGAAAGGGGTTGGTTGGTTGATGGTTATTATTTTCTTAGAAGAGCTCTAGCTCGTTGCAACATTTTCAGAGAACTAATACAAAGGAAGTATGGAATTTCCAAGGCTCAGTGTTATTTGATGTCTTGTGGTGAAGGATGCATGTTACAGGATTCCATGGGTGTTGCATAAAACTATAAGTATTCTCAAATCTCTTTGTCGTATCTGTTTTGAGTCTTTTGTTCTCTTTACTGTTCTTATGTTTACACTTGATAGCAAGGTGAAAGGATAGTACCAGGATTTAACCATGTTTACCCTGGACTCAAACTGAGCTATTATAAATGTTTTCCTCTTATACAGTAACAGAATTGTAATTCTTAATTGCTGCAATTCAGGACTGTGTTTTTTATTGTAACAGTCATTCTCAGGGATTCAACTTTGCCCCTAAGACCTCTGTTTTCTTTTCTTAAAAGCTATCTGTTGGGAACACATAGATAAATAGTGGAAATTCTTAAATGCTTTCATTATTCGTGCTACCTGTTTCCAGTCTTTTAATCAAAAATCTGTTCTATTAAACTCCCAAATGGCCCTGTAAGTCCCATCTTTCATCTCAAAATTTCAAACACATACAGCTACAGACTCCATTGCCCAATGGTACTCAACTTCTCAGAAAACTACTTCACTAGAACCTAAAAGGAATTTCACCAACCAAACATAAACAAAACACAGTGCATAATAGCTAGCCTAAAACCCTACAACAAACAGTTACAAATCATAAAGAGAGAGCCCTCTCTGATCACTGTTAGGCTAGAAGCAGTGATCCAAAGATTGGTTAGTGGTTACCCCGGCCGTATTCCCTTGGGAGTCATAGGGAACAACCTGGGTGTTAACAGACACTAAAAGAAAAACCAAACCTATTCATCTTCCCATATAACAATGTTCACAGAAATCAAAATCCAGAGAGCAATTAGACATACCTTCTACCTTGCCATTACCATACAGTATTGAAGGCCCTTCTCTCTAATATATCCCAGTCTTTGATGCCACGACATAGTCTTTTCTCTTGAGACTACAAGGTTTTTTTCTCCACTTTCAAGAACAATAGAATTAGTGCACCCATCAATAATAGTACTTCCTAGTATCTTGTATAAATTTCTGATACGAAATTCCTGCATCAACACCAATGCTCCTCGAACCATCTTGTGGGTTTCTTTCTTGAACGTTACCTTTACACTTGCATCATCCATCTTTCTTCCAAAAAATAGATTTTTATCTAATCCTAGAATGTGCAAAACACTAGGAAGTGTTCTAATCCTTCAACCTATCAGCTTCAGCTTGAATTTTCCTCATCATATGATTTTGGTCTTGCTGACATCACCTAGGAAGACAACACCGCCATCATATTTCTCATACTCGCAGAACCACTCCCTATGGGGAGTTACGTGAAAATACACCTAAATCAATCAACCATGCTTGATGATCTACATGTGTAATGGGAGAAGCCAAGTACACACCCTCACCTTCATCTAAGGTGGTTTTCTCCTTTGCAAAAGGAGCATCACCATATCCCTTTCCTTTCTTAGGAATTTTGGATCTACAATCATTTTTGTAGTTCCCTATTTTTGCACATTTCCAGCATACTTTTACAAATTATTCTAGATATTTAGATCTCCCTCTAGATTTAGATCTCTTGCTTGAGGAATTATTTATATTACTAATCTGGAAGCATCCACATACGGATAATGAATCTTCCTTTTGGTTCTCCATGTTTTTCCATCTTATCTCCTCCGAAAATAAGGATAAGACTTTCATCAAATTTTAAGGTAGTTGTATTACTAGTGATGGCAACAACTAGACTACCCCACGAGTCTAGTAGAGAACATAACAAACCGATGCAATTATCTTCATTTGAAATTTTAATATCAATAGATAATAATTGACTTACCATAGTATTGAAAGCATTCATATGCTCTATCACCAAGTCTCCATCCCTCATCCTCAAGTTATACATCTTCTTCTGCAATAACACTTTATTTACTAGGGCCTTTGACTAATACAAAGTCCCTAACTTGTACCATAATGCTTTCATTGTATCTCCACCTAAAACATTCATTACTACTGAATCTAATACATACAACCATATTGTGTTATTTTCCTTCTAATTCAACTTGGTGTAGTGTTCTATCGACAATACCTTTGGCTTGGTACATGGATCAATCACATCCACTGACCTCCATCTTGAGCTCCCACGGCTCAAAAATATGTCCATTGAATTTCTCGAATTTTATATTTCCATTGTTTTCCATATCCTTTCACTGCAAGAATCGATCCTACATATCTCCAACTGTAACAAGGTTTAAAACATGCCCAAGCCAAACCCCTCAGCGGAAAATGCATCCCCTTTAAACCAAAAATGGTCTAATACTGAAATGAAGGTTTAAACCTATAGACTTGAAAAAACGTGCTCAAGGAAAAAGGCGGGAACGGAGCTCTACAACCAACAATGGCATCCTCCCTTCTTCTATTTGCATGGACCCTCCCCTTGGCTCACTACAGTTTGGTTGAGGGTATTTTTAGGCCGGTAGGTGTCCCCCATCAGTTGAACAAAAATTCATGCCCGGCAGAGGTAATATTGCAGTATTTGCTTTTGCAAATAGGTTTTATTTTGCCAAAATATTACCTACAAGACCCTGGGCTTCTTGGCCTGGTCAATAACCACCAGAACTCTTTAATCGGGTGTGAAACACGATCAATCTTACAACTGCTGATCAGTGAGGTGGTAGCTTGGGTTTACGGCCCGCCTAGCAACAAAATCGACATACCACGACCTGTATGGCCTGCGACTCGCCCTTGCAACAGAACTGCCTCCCACAGGCCGAACAGTGAGTGGAAACGAGACGAGGGACTCGATGCATCCTGGTTAACATCTGGACAGAAGAAGCCCTGTACAAATGTAAGGGGGCCGACTACAGAGGACCCAATAAACCTGGGCGCAGTGACAGAGTACTCAAAAAATGACCCTTATAAACCAGATCTGGAGGTTCCATGGGGCGGACAAATTACAAATATCAGTGGAGTGATGGGTTTCTCACAGAAAACGACCAAACCAATGGAGCTTCGCTACAAAATGGTTGAATCATACTATCTGGGTGAAGATCTGATACAAATCTTCATCAAATTGACAGGGGGCAGCCACCATTGCATGAGGCTCAGCATGGGGCTAAACATACAAGATTTAAAGAAGGAAATACAGAACCAACTTGGAATACCCACAAAACACCAAAACCTGATATGCACAGGTCGTTGTCTACAGGATCTCCACACTCTACAGGAATATGGGATCAGCAATGATACAACCATTTTTCTTAATCTGAGACTGCGTGGAGGATGCAATGGATCCAGCTCAAAGACTCCAGGCTCCTTTTGAGACGCAGTCAAGGGGAAAGAAAAAATGCAACACAAATCAGTGTCAGCACCAGAGCTACCAGGTCCCTATATAGTGGAACAAAAGCTGGAATCCCCAATGCTCCAAGTAACTATGCCAGAGGTAACTGATCTACACACTGAACTCTCTAAAAATGTTGTCATTTGTAGATTTAATGGATTCTGGCCAAAATCTGATGCTCTACATCAATGGATTTACTCCTTCTGGACACCAAACTGTGATATACACCTATGTTCAAAAGGATTTTTCATTGTTAGTTTCCACACAGAACAAGAACGTGACAGTATTATCAATCAGGGGCCTTGGTTTTGGGGCAATGCTGGCCTTTTTATTACCCCCTGGTTCGCTGAATTTGATGCAAACACTATGAAAATTTCAACAATGCCTGTTTGGGTGAGGCTTCATAACCTCCCTTTACACTTCTAGCATCACATAGTCTTATCTGCCATTGGAAATTCCTTGGGGAAATTCCTAAAAATCGATGAAGACAGAGTTAGCAGAGGAATCTTCTCATTCGCCAGAATTTGCGTAGAAGTGGACCTGAGTCAGGGACTGCCTGATCACATTACATTGAACTATAACAACACTCTGAGGACTCAACCCCTTGACTATGAGAACACTGCATTCAGATGCCGCAGTTGCATGCAAATAGGACACCTCCAATATACCTGCCCACTGGCCAGAAAGGACCCCAAAGGAAAAAAAAAAAAAAAAATCCCAAAGGGTGGCAGCATATAGATCTGATGGAAGAAGAGGACATACAAACAGAACATACAGAGAACCAAGCAAAACCTGATATAAATATGGAACAGAATTGTACACAGGATGTAAATACCCCAGACTCTCACCTGGGGCCAAACAATATACATCAACATCAAGAACCACAGCTGGAAGTTAGTGGCATAAAAAGAACTCATGGATCTGAAGGATTAGAATCTGACAAAGAACTTCCATTGAACACACAGGATAACCAGCAGGCCATCATTGTACCCCCTCTCGACTCTGAGGGTTGGCGAAGGGTGGAGAAGAAGAAGGGCAGAAAAGTATAGGCTTGTTGATTTATTTTATTTCCCTTTTATTTGTAATTGTCCTCTTCATGGACAGCCATCTGCATATGCTCTAAGCATCTACAACATGTAATTTTTTCATTATGAATAAAATTACGTTATTTTTCCACGGAAAAATAAGGTTTAAACCTATACAAAAATTAACTACAAATGAATTCTTAAAAACAAAAAATACACAATGGAAAGAACAAAAAATATACAGAGATATTTTTCTCATGGAACCCAAAACCAAGAAAACCATATTGATTTTTCATTATATTCCTTTCAATGTTACAATATAATATATACATGTTGAAGCATTCATAAACCCCGAATCCATTAACCCTAGATTAGAACATAATCGTAGTTCCTTTGCTCAGATCTAAAAAAAACATGGGAAAAACCATCATCTATAAAACCATGCCCAAAACCATGTGCAAAACCATGGGTGGGTCAACCCACCATCCTTGGGTCTATGCCTAGGAATATTCATGCAAAGAAAATAACATGTGCCCAACATTCTCTCGCTTGTTGTTTTCTTTGCACATAGGGGGGTAGCGGGAATACACAGCCATTGGTCTAGGGACACAATGCCCATTGTTTCTCTACACCAAGAAAACTTCTCAGTGCTCACAAACTGTGTAAATGCATCTGCAAAATTCTTTAATGTTGCCACCTTTACTAGCAACACATTTTCATCTTTGACCATATTCCTCACACAATGATATTGAACATCAATATGTTTTGTCTTCGAAAGATAAGCAGGTTTTGTTGCTAATAAAATTGCATTTTTGTTGTCACAATATATCCTTAAAGCTCATTGTACCAACCTGTTGTACTATTCAACAACCCCCCACCATTTATTCATTTAATAGTTAATATTCTATTGATAAATGGGGACCCTTTAAAATATTCTCCAAAAAACTTAGCACTTAAGCGCTTCCTTTTTGAATTATTAGAAATAAATTTCTAAATAAACATAAGGTATCAAGCCAAAATCCCTTTGTGACTAGCTATTCTCGCTTTATCACATATCGTTGGACCATGTGTATCAAAGGTTAATTAACAATCGAGATCTGCAAATTGCGATAAGAGGGACCACCGTAATAGACTTATGGTATCATTAAAATTTTCATTAAAACTAAGGCTTAAAGTATTTCTTACAAAATAAAGTACCTATTGCAATCGCATAGCGGCATTCACAAAATCACAAACAAGAAAAACCTTTAGAATACGCGACTTGCGATATTGTGACATAACAAGCCGAACACTCATCACATCGCGGCGCTTACACAAAGGCCAATATTGTGAACCATGAAAGGTTGTGAAATGCGATATGACCTGGACCTGATGGAAGTATGCAAAAATTTTTATAACTTAGGTCAAGTCCGGCTCATAGTAAAAAGTCATTTTATGCAATAATTATTCCTTCAAGAAAAATGTGCCCAATACGATAAAAGGTACGCCGCTCACATCGCATGTCGCAAAATTCTAAATAACTTCGAAATAACTCATAACCGAAAGTGCAATGTTGTGATTTGCGATATTGTGATCATCTTTATCGCAATTTCATAATCAGCATCGCATGCTTTAAACTCATCAACTTGAAGTTTTTCTTACACATTTGTGATCTGTTGGCTTAAATGAATAATAAAGGAAATAATAAAAGATCTTATGCATATTTAATGAGTTGTAATGGAATTTATGTTTAAAGTAGCTCGACGTGATTTGATACCTTCATCTGCATTTTCGAATAAAAGCTTCTTCCTTGTCACCCTTTGGAGTTAACTTTATCATTTCATTTTCACTGTCATTTTCACCCTATGTGTTTATCTGATAATCTCCATTGCTCAATTTCAGGGAACCTTCGAACGAAACAACATTTGAAAAGATGGCGAATAAGGGAAAAGCTACTGCATCTGAGAAATCGAACATGACGCCACTCTTCTCCGATACCACCTGCAGCAAATACAGAGGAACCACATCATGGGAAACCATGTATAACCTATTGGAAGACGAGAAACCTAGACCACTGGAAATGAAGGCAACAGCTGATGCTGAAGAATCATCTGACGCTTCCTACTTTGAGGAAGCATGTTTGTTTCTACACAGAATAGTTGCAAGACCTAAGATATTACCATACATAGATAAGGTAAAATGGGTGATTGATAATGTGAATATCTCAGACAGAACTTTCAGGAAAGCAAGACATGAGGTCATGGGATCTTTCACGCCAGAAAATTTGCGTCATATATACCATCTACCAGAGCCCAAAAGCTCTATGACAAATATTTCCTTGAGCATTTTTCCAAAGAGAACAAGGACCCATTGGATGTTACACAGACCTGGAGGTCAGGCTCAGGCAAATTCAAACGAGAGAAATTGGTATGTACCCCATTGCATCCCTCTTGGCCCCACATAATTTCGCAGCTACGATGATGTGTAGATTATTTGGTAAAGCTGATAGTACCAAATTTTCTATAGAATGGATTCATTTATTGATGCAGCAGTTAATGCAATGATTATTAATTGGAGTCATATTTTCTCAGACAATTTAGCTATGGATATTAGGTAATATAAGCAAAAGAGAAGTATTTCCTCAAGAATCTTTCCCCCTTTTTACATGAGCGCTTATGTAATGGATCCCATTCGTTTTTGCTCTCAATTTCCAAACATGGGTTGGAAGTGGACTGTACAAAACCCTCTCCCCATCCATGTGTATCATAAAATCTTGTGGGAGTCCCAATTCAATTCCCATTTTTACAAAATCTTTCATGTTATTATGTTGCCTATTTATAAAACCATTTTTGATAAAAGAGCACCCAAGCTTTCCGAAGAAGCCAAGTTAGACATCTTTCCTATGAAGAAACATTCAACTATATCATAGTTTTTTGGAGCATTGCAGCTCCACATGTCCCCCCATACTATGTTCCAGACAAGCTATTGGGAAGAGAGATATCTTACCAGACAGCAGGGGATGGTTTAACCAAAGTCCTGAAGGAAATGAAAAAGCCTATTTGGCAAACCTTTACACTGCAATGTGGCACTTTCGCACTACATGACTATGGGCATGCAGTAAAATAAATAGAGAATATTACATCTCTAAAATTGGAAATCAAGTTACTAAAGACTTCACCACCATGGTTAAAGTCAAATAGTTTACTCACGAAGAGGATCCATTTGATGACCTCTTTCAAGGAACCGAATCATTTGCACAGGTCCTACATTTAGCATCACTACAGTTAAGCCCATATGATATTAATGCTTTTCATGTATATAGGAATAAAATATTGTTAAAGGTCCCATTGGACCTATTACAAATTGAACCAATAAGAGAACCTACTCCTAGCGTGAGCCTAGAGGGAAGTTCAAAGGAAAATTCTGATGAGGAAATGCAAGAGAAATCAACTCATGAGTTGGAACAGTCAGAGCAACAATCTCAGAATGGAGAAGGGAATCCTAATAAATATTCTGAGAAAGATATAGAAGGAAATATTGAGGAAATGAACGAACAGGCCTTGGCCAAGAAACAAACAGAGGTCAGCTCCACTTCGGCTCAAACAAGGAAGATTCCAGTCATTGACCGAGACAAGGAATGGGAGCAATTCAATTAGAAGCTCCAAACATGCACAAGTCTTGAGGAAACATCTAGATTTCAGACCCCTAAACAGACTCAGCAGAGAGAAAATCCAAAGACAATAGAGCAAGAGGCTACAAACACTCAAGATATTGACGTTATTCTGGATTTTCACACTTCTAAAAATTGAAGAGATACCTTCACTAGACATATTCTATAGCCCTACACATAAGGTTGTGGATAAAAGACAAAGAAATAAGAGGAAATTACACACCACGACTATTACAACTCTAGAGAATGAATCAATGGAAGTTGTGTGGAAAGACACTCCCGTTGACCCATCAGAGAACCTTACGAAGTTGTCACAGTTTGTAGGTGCCTATGCCACAGCGACCATTGATAAAGAAACTGAAGTGTGACTACTGCTAAAAGAAAAAGAGCAAATAATTCTTCTCCTTGAACAACAATTAGAACAAGAGAAAACCAATCAACAAGAAGAACAACAAGTAGCTCAGCTTCAGAGGGAATTCGAGCAAATGAGGTTACAACACCATGCAAGCATATCAGAAAAGGTCTCACAGATTTTTCAAATGCAGGCCATGCTAGATAGATTCAAAGACAACCCTCAAACAGATGAGTTCATCAAAGAATAAATCAAGCAAAATTCCCTATTAATACAGCAACAAGAGATGTTCTGCCGGAAAATATCACAGATCAATCCTTACTATGAGACAAGTAATAAATTGACAAACCAAGTGATTTGTTTGAGGTTTGAATATGAATAAATCTATAAAATGCATAGAAGATTTTAGGGGCGAATGTTCGCCCTTTGGCGAAATTAAGGGGTTTTAAATTTTTAGTGGGCGAATATTTTGTATCATAGTACATTTTTACAAATCACCTCAAATAGCCCACCTTATTTTAAGGGAGAGGGTAAAAAAAGTAAATTTAGCCCTTGAAATTAGGAGTTACAACCTTCCATTCGCCCATTTTCAAGAATAGGTTTTATTTAAGTGAATCCATTCGCCCATTTTCAAGAATAGGTTTTATTTAAGTGAATCCTATGGGCCAGCAGCCCAAATACCATATTTATAAAAGAGGTATGGTAAATTAATAAAAATATAAATAAATGAGATGTATGGTAAATAAATAAAACATTTTTTATATTTACTCCATAAGTCACCTTATATACATGCAAGGGTGTAAACAAATAAAAATATAAGTAAAGTGGAGGTATGGTAAATAAATAAAACGTCTTTTTATACTTACTCAAAAGGTATGGTAAATAAATAAAAATATAAACAAACTAGACGCATGGTAAATAAATAAAACCTCTTTTTATATTTAGTCCATAACCCTCGTTCTATTTATGAAGACTCAAGAAAGAGGTTTTATTTAAGTGAATCCTATGGGCCAAATACCATATTTCTAAAAGAGGCATGGTAAATTAATAAAAGTATAAATAAACAAGAGGTATGGTAAACAAATAAAACATTTTTTTATATTTACTCCATAAGTCACCTTATATTTACGAACACTCAAAAAATGCATTATATTTAGGTGAAACCTATGGGCAAAATACTATGGGACAAATACCATGGACTAGATTGTTATTAATACCATGCAAAAAAAAATTATTAACCCTAATATTAGTATTAATAAAAATAAAAATGGCACATGGTATTGACCCATGGTATTCACCAAAATGGCACATGGTATTGACCCATGGTATTCACCTGGAATGTAGCCTATTTAAATGGCGGAATTAAACCAGCATAGATCCATCTTTACTTTGGATCTACTAACCCCGAGAGGTATCAAATATCGTGATATGCAAACTTGCATAGAGTGAAAAAACATTTGATCCGATCAAGAGTAAAAATGGATGTTGTAATTTAATGTATGTTAAACATTTTAGCTTGGTTAAAATAAAAAATAAAATAAAAATCAACTATTAATTTTATTAATTTTTATAAATTACTAATAGTAAATTTTAAAGCTCCAGGTTTATGATAACCCATGGTATTGACCCATGGTAATACCATGGTATTCATGTGAGCATAGACTATTTAAAGGGGAAATTCTATCATCTTAGATCCATCTTAATTCTGGATCTACCAAGTGCTCAGAGGGATAAATAGATTTCATCCCCCTAAGAGTGGTAGATGTGGAGTTAAGATGGATATAGGTTGGTTTTTATGATAATGAAGATATTAAATAGACTTAGGAAATTATATCATAAAAACATCTTAAGGTGAATGGTTAAAGCATAGACATTGGATACTTCTGTTTTAAACTGAAACAAATCCAGGGCTAAAAGGAATGGATTGATTGCACTAGTCATCCTTCTATAACTTTCCAACATATGTTGGAGTAAACAGATTGTAATTTGGGTAATTTTTCTAATTGCAAACAGGAACATACTTGTGTATTGGTAGGGTGGTTACGAGGTCCCTAGAAGTGATGAATTTGAATTTTTCTTGGTTTTATATATAGTATTAGGTTTTCTCTCATGCTTTCTGTGAATGGCACGGGTGAATTTTATCCTACACCCACTAGGTTATCGATATGTAATTTCCGTGATTTTGATTTCAAAAGATATTTTAAAGAAATGCAATGATTTCATTTGTGTATTCAATAAACACAAGATTTTATAATTGAGTAAAATATTCGCCATGCCTGGTGAGAGATTCACCAAAAAATTATATATACATATCATATTATTGATAAAATCACCTTCCATTTTTCCTATATACCATGGAGATTCACCCATTTATTATACATGTAAATTTGGGGGGGTTCTTAAAATTTTCCCTAATAAAATGATTTCTAAATTTATTACCTAGCAGGAATATGATGAGGGAACAAAGGCCAATCTACCAAAAATAGAAGAATCCCTCAAAGACAGTCTATTTGCAGATTGGGATACACAGTTAAAGCAGGCAGAAAGGGCGATAACAAAAGTAGTAGGTGCTGCAAACAACATAATGGAGGTTGTTAATGAAAAACCTCCACATTTCCAACCTTGTCAAGGAATGCATACGAGGGGCTCTCCCAGATATCAAACAACTGGAGCAACAGTGCAAACAAACAGCTCAAACCAAAGAGGAAGCAATCAAACAGCTGACCAAACTGGATTGGGAGACATATTGGCAGTATTTAGTAAAAGCACATAGCCAGTGGATGACTTTGCGATGCTTAACTACCTCCTAAAAAAAAATGGTGCCAACTCTATTAGATGCCATATTTGCAGGACAGTTAAAATCCACAATCGGCTAGTTGCCCCAGGTCAAACCAATGATCGATATTTTCAATATCAAAGATTAAGTAGCTGACTAAGATAATTCAAGTTGAAAGAAGCTTGTCATTAGTTTAATTATATTTTTAGTTTTATTTTTTCTTACTCTGAGGAAGGTTGTTTGAAACCTCCTCAGCCTTTTTTGTAATAATCTATTTTTAAGACATGTATTATAGTATTTAAACCCCTATCATGCATTTAGAGAGGGGTCCAGAATTTTATCAAAAACACTTTGCAAGACATTAAACTTATGTGTTTTTGTGAAGGTTTTGATGAAATTATTGGAACATGATCTAATTTTCTTGAATATCGAGCATGCTCTACTGAAATTTCACTTATGTACTCTTAGAGTGTATTTGATTGGATGAAATTGGATTAATATTGCTAAGCCCATGAGAAGAAACTTTCATATATGGTACTTTTTATCGTATGAGCATGTTTTATTTATGCATTAGCAATACTCTTGCTTTGATTGTCTTATGTATGAAAATATGAGTTATAGTTTTGCATTATTGCACTTTTTTATGATGTTTCAACTTTGATTCCTTATTGAATACATGAACAATTACTATATGTGATAAAGTTTTCTTAATTGTTTTGTCTAACTATTTATCTAAAACAATTATCATTAACGATTTCATTTCTTTTGGTAGTTGAATGATCTTTATTACCAATTTCTTTGAGACATCTCTGTAGATCACATATCTTAGTTTATTCCTGAGTATATTTATAGTTAGAGAATGTTAGATTAAGTTTTTTTTTTTTTTTTAGTTGTGGTTCACAGACACCCTAATCATCGGGTGGCCGCTACGTCCATGGAAAAATCTAGGTTGATCGACCCCAAAGGGAATCTAGCCCCGCGGCCAAATAATGTTAGATTAAGATATATGCATGTGTTTATTATTTAGATTAGATTATTCTTAGTTGAACCATTCTCCGTTATATCTTATATCACCCCAACAACATTATCAAATCAATCCTCTCTGGGAAACTAGTCCCATTACCCCCAGTCGAAGCCACTATACCAAACAGAAAAGGAGTTGATTTTAAGGTCCGGACCGGGTGGTTATCCCCCATGTTGTCGTAGAAAATCTCGAGTCTTCAACATTTTTGCGTTAGAAGGAGGGCCTAACTATGAATGGAAAGAAAATCTAAATCAGAAATCCATTCTAAGATTAAAACTCCCTCACCGTCACCTACAACTTCTCGATCACATTCCAAATCGCCAAATCCTAAATGTGAAGTTTTGAAAAAATCTTTACAATCCACTAGTGTTTCCCCAAAGAAATCAGATCACCCTTCATCTACAAAAACTCCCGAAGTTCAGTCTTTAATTCAAAAATTACAAGGGACTTCTCTGTCTCAAGAAGAATCTGAATTATCTCAAGCTAGTGGTTCTTCAGATTTTCCTTCCTCTCAAAGATTAACTAGATCACAGAGTGAAAAAATTGGAATTCCTCCATTTGAATTTCCTCTTCCTCCTCCTTGAAGGAAAACTAAGAAATCAGAGTCTGAAACTCATAGTGAGATTCTTTCATCATCACCACAAACACCCTCATTCATTTCATCATCTTCATCACAAACTCAATCATCCACCTCACCATCTCAAATCGTGATTTACACAGATACGGTGGCACTGTCTTCCTCTACCCAATCACCTTCAATCACCTTCAACCACTGGTGCATCTTCTTCCACACAGATACCCATAATGGCTCAAATACCATGGAAAAATCTAGGAGTTGTTCAAATGGCAGGACCATTGCATCCATTACTTGCTCATCCATTGAAATGGTTGCCAAAATTCAATCTCGATGATGGTCTTCCTGTCAAAGAACACATAAACAACTTCATGTTGTCCATAAATCTAAATGGAGTTGTAGAAGAAGACGCAATTGTATGATTATTCCCTTATACTTTACAAGGATCAACAGGATCCTGGTACTTTTCATTACCATCTGGTTCCATTGATAGTTGGAATGCATTTAAGGAACAATTCCTAACCAAGTTTGGAGATGACCGCTCAACGGCTACTCTTCTCAATGATCTCTCCAACATGAAAGCTGAATCTAAAGAACCAATCAAGGACTTCAATTCTCATTTTAACAAATTATTAAACAAAATTCCATTGGAATCCAGGCCAAGCACTGAAGTTCAAAATGAATGGTACATTTCTGATCTTCCCTCAAATGCAGCGATTTTTGTTGATAGAGCTGTCAAACCAACTTTGGCTGAAAACATGAAAGAAGCCATAGCTATGGAAAAATGCAATTTAGATTTAGAAAAGAAGAATTCATTAGAAGAAAGAAAATACAAGAAGGTCACTTTCAGGGATGAATCCAAGAAGAAAGCACCTACAAATCCTTTGGATCTTGAAGGTCTGCAAAAGGTACTTAAAACCATGTCCAATGAAATGGTCGACATTAAGAAGCAGGTAGCTGAGACTTCTTCTAGGAAATATTTTAGACCTTACAAAAGAAATCCCCCCTCTGATCCTAAACCTCCAAATGAAATATCAAATGTTAAATTAGTTGTGGGGGAACAAGAAGTTTCAACAACTGAAGAACAAATTGATGACGAAGAGATAGTTGAAGTACACAGAATGTGCGATTTCATTCTTCCTTTGTCAGATAATGAATAATCAAAAGAAGCATTACCTATCGCTACCTGAAGTAAGAGCTTTGTTAATTTGCCAAAAACAAATAAAAAGTAGAAATCATCAACTCCTACTCTCAAAGATAAAGAAATGGGTAAGAAATCTTCTCCAAAATCCACTCAAACAAGTCCTCCTCAATCCAATTCTTCACCTCCAGCTAAAACCTTGCTAGTCTCTGATGAGATGGAATACAGCATCGTCGAAAACATGAAGAATACTAGAGATAATATCACATTCCATGAGCTTAGCAAGCTAAAACATCAACAGAAGCTATTTCTCAAAGAATTAAAAGCAGTCCCCACTTCTCTTCTTCATGTTGCTGTAATTTCTCAGGTTGCTCAAGAAATGGGTAGGCCTCCTAGTACTTCATAAGACCAAATGAGTTCAACTGATGTTGCTTTGATTGGTGGTAGATATAAATCCTATACTCCTCCTTTTCTTTTGACTTTTGAAGCCTTTAATAAGAATTTGCACAATTTTTTAGTAGACTCTGGAGCTTCATCCAACATTTTACTAAAAATCGTTTGTGCAAAATTAAATGTCGAACCCCAGAAATATGGTGTTTGCATTATACAGTTAGATCAATCTCAAGTCGAAGTCATAGGAGAAATCAATCAGGTTACCATTAGACTCTCATCAAACCCAAAAGTATGTCAAGTCATTAACATGCTTGTGGTCGATATCCCTGAATTCTATAGTTTGATCCTTAGTAGAGATTGGTCTGAAAAGCTTCATGGCTATTTCACAACAGACTGGTCCTATATGTGGCTTCCTTATAATGGTAAGCCAAATCAAATAAGGGTTGACTGTGAGAAACATTTAAAGTATATCATCACAGAACTGGAAGGAGAAATGAGCCCATCGCATACAATAGTAATATCATTGGAAATTATTTGGTCAAATCATTTTTGGACAATTTTAATGCCCATACATCACCCTTTTTGGAAAATTTTGTTCCATCACAAATCGAAAATTATTCACAAACAGATTCTTCTAAACGTATTAATTTTATAGATAAACCTATAGTCAATTCTTTATTTTGGAAATTATTTTTTGATGGATTTAAATCTATTGATAGAGTTGGGGCAGGTTTCATATTGGTTAGCCCCGAAGGAGAAAAAACCATGTTGGCATGCAGACTTGAATTTGAATGCACGAATAACATTGTTGAATATGAAGCATTATTTCAAGGATTGTATAAAGCCATAGGCCTTGATATTAAATACCTTCAAGTATTTGGATATTCGGAAATTGTAATCAAACAGGTGAGGAATACTATACACTATCTTTCTGGACATTTGAAGCATTATCAATCATTAGTCCAGGACCTCACCTCACATTTCCTAGCATTTAACATTTCCCCAATTCCAAGATTACAAAATGCAAGTGCCCATCTTTTGGCTAACATTGCATCCAAGCTCATATCACCAGGAGATTATAGTCCTGATTGATTTTCTATAGAATTTACTTTTAGGCCTTCTATTCCCAATAACATCACCAATTGGCGAGTTTTTAATAATGATCCGATATCATAAATTTTCAAACATCTGAAGGCTCTTATGATGACCAGATAATAGATGAAGATCAGCATGATAACCAGCTCAAGCAAAAATCAAGTGAATCCCATGCCTAAAAATGTAGTTAAGATGGAAGATCTATATGATCTTAAGGACAGATTCAAGAAACCAACTAGCTCAAAACTTCAAAGTTCAACATTGAGGTTTGAGTTAGTTAATCTTGGAACTGACCTTAAACGTCAAAATATTAAAATCTAGGTCTTGGGCGTACACCAGATGAAATATTAGCCTTCATTCATTTGTTGAAGTGGTACAAAAATGATTTTGTTTGGAATTATGAATATCTTAAGACATATGATACTTCCATTATTCAACATACCATTCCTATGATATCTGAAGAAAAGCATGTACATCAGAAGCTAAGAAAGGTTCACCCAAACTTAGAAATTCAAATCAAATCTGAATTAAATAAACTTCTCAAAGCCAAAATATTTTTTCCTGACAGACATTCAAGGTAGGTTTCTAACCTAGTTCCAATGAGGAAAAAGAATGGTGATATTCGAATTTGTATAGACTTTCACAATCTCAACAAAGCTTGTCATAAGGAAAAATTTCCATTGCCTCCTATGGAACAAATACTGTAGTCCGTTGCAGGCTCAGAGTTAATGTCTTTTCTAGATGGATTTTCAGGTTATAATCAAATTCTCGTACATCCAGATGATCGACTAAAAACCACATTTAGAACCAAATGGGGAACATACGCTTATCAAAATATGCCATTTTGATTAATCAATGTTGGTGCAACATTTTAGAGAGCCATGGATATAGATTTCAAAGGTTTGGTGAATAAAACAATGGTCATTTATTTAGATGATATAATTGTATATTCAAAGAAGCGTAGTAATCATTTAAAGGACTTAAGACAAATCTTTGAACGTTGTAAAAGATATGGAATTTCTCTAAATCCAAAGAAATATTTCTTTGCTTTAAGTGAAGGTAAAATTCTTGGATTTATTGTATCTAAAGATGGCATTCACATAGATCCTGATAGGATAAGAGAAATTTATGAAATCTCTTTGCCTCATAATAAAAAATCCATGCAATATTTCCTAGGTCAGATAAATTTTGTCAAAAGATTTGTCCCTAACTTTTCACGAATTGTTTTACCCCTCCAATCTATGATCAAGAAAAATTATGTTTTTAAATGGGGACATACTAAGCATGAAGCTTTCAATCTTATCAAACAAGCAATTATAAATGCTCCCTCTTTAGCAACTTTGAATTTTTCTAATCATTTTATTTTATATACTTTTGCTTCTGAAACATCATATGTAGCTATATTGACACAGGTCAATGATGAGAAAGTTGAAGCACTGATTTCTTTCTTTAGCTCCAATTTGCAAGGTGTTGAATTGAATTACTCAGATGTTGAAAAGCAGGATTTTGTTGTTTTCAAATCAATAAAACATTTCAGACCCTTTCTTCTTAAAACTCACACTAAAGTAATAGTTTCATTCTCATCAATGTGAAATTTACTAATGCAAAGAGACTTAGGTGAGAAAAGAGCAAATTGGATAACAACATTGCAATAATATGACATTGAAATTAGACCAACTAAAATTGTTAGAGGTCAAGGTTTTTGCATAATGTTAGCTAGATCATTAAACATACCAGCACTAGAAGATTCAGGTGATGATATGCAAACATGTGAGGTAAGCCTCAACGATACTGAATCTGAATATGTTGATATCATCTTTTATTCGAAAAATGTATATGCCCCTACGCGGCTTAGTTACAAAATAAAAAGGGCTTTGAGATTAAAAGCTAAGCAATATGAAATCATCAATGATGTTTTGTTTAGGAAGAGTTATGATTATGTTTTACTTAGGTGCCTTGAAAAACCTGAGGTAGAAAAGGCTCTGCAGGAACTCCATGATGGACTAGCTGGTGCACATTTTGGAGGAGACACAGCAGCACATAAAATCCTGCATGCTGGCTATTATTGGCCAACCTTATTCAAATATGCACACGAATATTTAAGGAAGTGAAAATTTTGTCAAACAGCTACTGGAAGACAAAGGAAACCCGCATTGCCATTACAGCCGGAAATGTTATGAAACCAGCTCACAAAAAGATAGAAAATATAGTTGAACGCCTTAGAATTCAGCCTCTTCGAAGGGGAAACCTCCTTTACATTACACAAATGAACAATTCTTGGATGATTCAAATGAAAAAACCTCCTTTCTATATATAGGAGTCTAAGGAGTCACAATATAACCCAGCCGACCTAACAATAATAATATAAAGCCACAAAAATAACAATAGAGGGATTCTATGGGGCACAGTAATAAAAATATGGGGACAATAGGGGTGCAACACTATTAATAAGGGATACAACTACAATAGTAATGGGGTAATCACTAGTATTATAAGGACCTAACATGCCCCTCTCCTTCAAAAAAGTGTTGTCTTCAACGCTTGAGTAGTTTTGGATGCTTCTATACAAAATTCTCATCCTCCCGTGTGGAATCTTCAACAGATAAGTTCTTCCACTTGATAAGATACTCCGAAATTGATCGATTTCGTAGTTGTCGAGTTCTTGTTTCTGTGACTGCTTCTAATTCCAATATAATTTTTCCTTCCTCGTCAAGTTTTGGCAATATTGTTTGAACTGGGAGCTTCTCGCCTATAACCTTATTTAAACATGAAACATGGAAAACTGGGTGCACTTGAGACGCTGCAAGAAGCTCCAATTTGTATGCCATAGTACCAATCTTTTGCAACAACTTGTACAGACCATAATACTTTGGTGATAATTTATTATCCTTCTTAGCTTGCTTGAGGGACATTTGTTTATATGGTTGTAGCCGTAGGAATACCCAATCACCTACGTCAAAACTTTTGTCGCTGCGATGTTGATTTGCCTATTGTTTCATTCTATTCTATGCCAACACGAGGTTATCCTTTAAGAGTTGAAGGACTTGTTGTTGATGTTCGATGTGATGTTCCACATTTTGAACCTTAGAATTTTCTCTTAAATATGATGTGATGGATGGTGGCTGATATTCATAAAGTGCCATAAATGGGGTCATTTTTGTTGTTGTATGGAAGGAAGTGTTATACCACCATTCAGCCAGAGGCAACCATTTGACCCATTGTGTCTGTTTATCAGATACAAAGCAACGAAGATATCCTTCCAAACATTTGTTTACTATCTTAGTTTGCCCATCATATTGAGGATGATAAGATGAGCTATGAGCTAACTGAATACCAAGACAAGAAAATAATTATGTCCAAAAATTTCCAGTGAAAATGGGATCTCTGTCACTTACAATAATCTTGGGGTTTCCATGTAGCTTTTGAATTGTTTCCATAAATCCAGTAGAAACTGTACTGGCTTTAAATGGATGTGATAATGCACAAAAGTACGCATACTTGGTAAGTCTGTCAACTACCACCATGATGACACTCCTTCCCTCAGACTTGGGTAAAACTGTGATAAAATCCATTGAAACCTCCCAACGTTGGCTTGGAATGGATAAAGGTTGTAATAGACCTGGGGTCTTAATTGTTTCAACTTTATTTTGTTGGCAAACCAAACATTCCGCCACAAACTTTTGAATATCTGATTTAAGGCCATCCCAAAAAAATCCTTCTTAACCCTATGGTAAGTTTTTAAAAATCCTGAGTACCCTCCTAAGGGAGAAGTGTGCAATTCCATAAGAATCTTTTGTTTAAGTTTCGAATTCTTACAGAGGTATAAGCGATCTTTGTACCATAACAAATCATTTTTCCAGCTAAATGTATTAGATGTACTAGAATCTTGTTGTAACTTTCAAATAAGTGCCCACACTTCTTCATCATTCTTCCATTCCTCCCTTGCTTCGTTTATCCAATCTGGTTGGATAATAGAAATGGTGCAAAACAATGCTTCCACATCCTCATCCTTTCTTGAGAGTGCATCTGCCACCACATTTTGCTTCCCTTTTTTGTAGATGATTTCAAAGTCATAACCCAACATCTTTGTGACCCACTTTTGTTGCTCTTCAAAGGATAATCTTTGTTATAAAAAGTATTTAAGGCTATCATGATCCGTTTTTACCTTGAAGCATCTTCCCATTAGGTAGGGTCGCCATTTCTTAAGTGCATGTAGTATTGCCAACATTTCCTTCTCATAAATAGCTTTGTGTAAAAACTTTCCCTTGATTGGACGAATTTCAAAAGCAATGGGTCTTTAATCTTTCATTAAAACAGCACCAATTCCATTTCATGAAGCATCACATTCCACAATAAAGGTTTTTGTGAAGTCCGGAGTAGCTAAGACCGGTGCTTGGCACATTACCTCTTTAAGATGTTCAAAGGCCTTTGTTGCTTCTGGAGTCCATGAAAATTCATCTTTCTTCAATAATGTTGTTATAGGTGCTGCTATTCTCCCATAATTCTTAACAAACTTGCGATAATACCCTGTCAACCCGAGAAATCCTCGCAGATGCTTTATGGATGTGGGGATTTTCCATTCCTTAATGGCTTTAATTTTGCTAGGGTCTACCTTAACTCCTTCATGAGATATAATATGACCCAAATATTCCACCTCTTGTACTCCAAAGAAACATTTGGATCTTTTTGCATATAATTGTTTCTCCTCCAATAGTTGTAGCACCCTGTCAACATGTTCAACATGATCCTTCCAAGACTTTTTGTAGATTAGTATATCATCAAAAAATACTATCACAAATTTTCTAAGGAAGGGTTTGAAAATGGAATTCATCAAACCTTGAAATGTAGAAGGTGCATTGGTAAGGCCAAAAGGCATGACCAAAAATTCATAATGACCCTCATGAGTTCTAAATGTTGTTTTCGAAATTTCTTCAGTCTTCATTCTGATTCGATGATATCCTGAACGAAGATCCAACTTGGTGAAGTAAATTGATCCATGTAATTCATCCAGTAATTCATCAATGACAGGAATGGGAAACTTATCTTTAATAGTGATCTTTTTGAGCTCCCTATAATCCAGACACATGCGCCATGATCCATCCTTCTTATGCACCAATACTACTGGAGCAGAGAAAGAACTTTGACTAGGTTGAATTATACCAGCCTGTAGCATTTCTGCAACCATACATTCAATTTCACTCCTTTGGGCATAGGGATATCTGTACGGCCTGATGTTTGGAGGAACACTTCCTGGAATCAGATGAATAGCATGATCATGATCACGAATAGGTGGGAGACCTTTGGGAGTCTCAAATACCTTGGAATGATTGTCCAAGACTTTTTGGAGATCTAGAGAAATAGATGATTCCGATGTGGAAAAATCTAGTGAACATAATTTTGAAATTACACCTCTTTGTTCCTTTTTTAGAAGCTTTGTCATACCGTTAGAGGTGATTATCTTTCCCAGTTTCCTTGCAATACCCCTTAATTCAACTTCCTTTCCTTCCGCATAAAATTTCATGAAAAGTTCTTGAAAATTAAAAGCTATTGTTCCCAAGGATTATAGCCATTGGACTCCTAGTACAACATCAGCACCTCCCATTGGAATGGAAATAATTGGGCTAGTCAATACATATTCTCCCATGGATAGCTTGGTATTATGGCACTTTCGAGAGCAATTTGTCATTCCTCCATTTGCAACCATCACTTGACACTCTGGTGCTGGATATAGGAAGAAATTCAATTCTTTTGCTACCTTACAATGAATAAAATTGTGGGTAATTCCTGAATCAATCAACACTATTACCTTTTTCTTCTTGATTTGTCCTTCTATATTGATGGTTTGAGGAGTGGTAATTCCAGCCAATGCATTACAAGATATTGTCTGATTCATTTCTTCTTTATCTAGGCTTTGTTCTTGGAGTATATCCTCTTCTTTTGACCTTTCTTGCTCCTTTTCTTCTTCCTCTTCACAATCTATGTAGAATAATTTCTTCTCGGCACACTTATGACCTTTAGTGTATTTACTATCACAACTGTAACAAAGCCCTTTTGCTCTTTTTTCTTCCAATTGTTTTGGTGTCAACCTTATAGGTTGTGGAAGGCTAGGGGTAACAACACTTCCATCTTTATAGTTGTGACTGGTATTCTTCCTGGTTGCCATAATTTTGCTTTCCATTTTTCTTGCTAACCTGAATGCCTTCTCTAATGAATCAGGTTCCCAAAGGCGAACAACATGTTGGATATTGTCCTTTAAATTCCCTATGAACACATCAATCCTATGCTCCTCTGGAATATTTTTTACTCTTATGTTCAATTTTTTGAACTCCTCAATGTGCTCCATTATTGAACCCTTTTGTTTGAGATTTATCAATTGGCTAAAAAAAGTGTTGCTTTTTGTATCCTCATAATGTGCTGTCAATTCTTCCGTAAAAATTGCCCAAGTGATAATTTTTTTACGAGAGAAAAGCCATTGATACAATACAAACTTATTTGGTTCCAAATATAAAGTTCCAATATGTACCTTTTGTGTGTTTTGCATATTATTGAGATCAAAAAATTGCTTCATCTGTAATATCCATGTTGCGGGGTCCTTGCCATCAAACTTCCTCATATCAATTTTTGGAATATGGTGAGTCTTCGATCCAACATTAGAGTCTATGGAATCATGATTAACATTTCTTTTTTTCTCATCATGAGTTTCCTTTACTACCCTTTCACCATTAGTGACCATTTCTTGTAGCAACTTATTCATATTTATCTTCAATTCTTCCATATTTGTCTTCAAATCTGTCTTCAAATCATCCATCTTAGCTTCCATGCCATTCATCTTAGCTTCCACGCCCTTTATCTTAGATTCCACGCCATTTATCTTAGCTTCTGTTAGCTTTTGTGAGAGTGACATTTGTTGCACTTGGTCTTGTAATTTTGATATATCATGTAGCATTTCTTCCTCTTATTCATGAGTCATGCTAGCGCTTTCAGGTTGCTTACTAGGTGTTTACATTTTCTTTCCTCGGGGCATCAGTGACTGGTAATAACGCTCTACTATGCCTTTTGAATTCTTCAAAATAATTTTTCAAACCAAGCTTGAGAAAAAAATTAAAAAAATTTACACACCTTTTTTCACTTTGTAGGAGCTTGATATTGCCTCTAATGTGTCTCTGTAATTTCGGATCATCTAGTTCTGAAATTGTAATCTATAGTGGCCCTCTGTGTCCTCTTTCCAATGCCACCAGTCTGATCCAAATTGGATTCTCCAAGGAAGAGTTATGCCAAATCTCCCACAGTGACTTGATTATAGACTACTTCAGTAGAGTGAAATTGTATGACATGCCACGTGTCCTTGTTTTGACCTTTGGATTTGAAAAATATATACAAGAAACTATAGTTCGTCCTCTTTCTGCAGCTTCTTACGAAACTTCAATCCGATGCTTAGAGAGAAATTTATGACGATTTTCCCTAGGTCACTTGTTTGGAATGTAATTCAAGAGTCTGCAAAAGGACCAACTTCCTCAGATCATATCTCCGCAAATGTAGTGCAACAAGCTCTGAAATTCGGACTCGAGGTTCAGTGCGATTTCTTCTCAAATGGGTTTTTTTTTTGCTTCTGAAACATCGCAAAAAAAAAAAAAAAAAAAAAATTATAACGAAAATTCCACGATGACCTATTTGGAGCAACGAAACCCTAGAATCCAAAGCTCTGATACCAAATGTTATGAAACCAGCTTAGAAAAAGATAGAAAAGATAGTTGAACACCTTATAATTCAGCCTCTTCGAGGAGGAAACCTCCTTTACATTACACAAATGAAAAATTCTTGGATGATTCAAATGACAAAACCTCCTTTCTATATATAGGAGTCTAAGGAGTCACAATATAACCTAGCTGACCTAACAATAATAATATAAAGCCACAAAAATAACAATAGAGGGATTCTATGGGGCACAGTAATAAAAATATGGGAACAATAGGGGTGCAACACTATTAATAAGGGATACAACTATAATAGTAATGGGGTAATCACTAGTATTATAGGGACCTAACAGTCAACATTGAACAACCTTTTTAGCAATGTGGACTAGACATAATAGGTGAGACCATTCCTCACTCTTCAAAACAGCATAGATATATCCTTACATCAACCGATTACTTCACTAAGTGGGTGGAAGTAATTCCAATCAAGGTAGCCAATTCTGGAAATATCATTGAATTTATTGATCAGTTCATTATTACTAGAATTGGTCTACCAACTGCCCTCATGTTGACAATGCAACCTATTTCACAGGCAATGCTATGAAAAAATTTTCTCTTAAAAGAGGTTTCAAACTTAAATATTTTGCTAACTATTATCCTCTGGGAAATGTTTTATCTGAATCAACGAATAAAAATCTCATAAGTATCATCAAACGAACTATTGATCACAGTCAGAAAAACTAGCATAAATTTTTAACATTTGCTCTGTGGGCATATCGAATAACACAAAATGCCTCAATAGGCACTTCTCCTTTTAATTTGGTCTATGGGAAAGAGGTTGTTGTTCCTACAAATGTAGCTATTCCCTCTCTAGCGGTGGTTCAATTTATTGAAGAAACTCCTTCCTCTTCTATGCAATTAAGGCAATCACAAATCCTCAAACTCAAAGAAGAAAGAGATAAAGCCAAGATCATACATGCACATCATCAATAGTTAGTCAAATCTTCATTTGATGCAAATTCTATAAGTCCTAAATATTTTCAACTTGGAGACCTTGTACTGAAGTGGGATAAAGCACACAAGGAAAAAGTAAGCATACCAAATTCCAAGGAATGTGGCTTGGCCCATTTCAAATTGCAGAACAAATCAGCCCATCAACATTTCTATTGCAAGATTTATTGGGCAAAAGAGATTCTCTGCCTGTCAATGGGAAGATTTTGAAGAAATGTTTTTCATAGAAGATAACCTATTTTATCCCTTGTACACTATTGCCTTTACTTTTCCTAGGAAAATAAAAAGTTAAATAGTATTTACTTTTGGCCTTTCAATAAACAAAAAATCTCTTTATATATTTTGATTTTTCACTTGTATAAGTAGAGATCGTTAAGGACATAATTATGACATTTGAAAATAAGCTAAGTTTTATCTCTCTGAAATCTGCTTTTTTCCACAAAAATTATGTGTTCTTTGTGAAACCCCAACTTTATAAAGAAACCTTTGTTCTATTATCAGTCAAGAAAAGTATCTTTAACAAAGAAAATACACTCTGCAGATAAGCACCTTTAACTCTATAATTGTCATCCAGAAACTCTTGAGTCAATGATTCTCCCCATCTAGTAAACTTTTCTCTTTTTAGAGTGTAATTCTAAAATATACTAAAACTTAAAAGATAAGAGGTCTCATTAAGAGTCGGCTTACCATGTTCATAGGGAAATAATATATTGACATTACCAATATTGCATATCAAAACAGGGTAATGGCTTGAGATTATTTTAATCAAAAGATAATGGGTCTCATCACGAGCCAGCTTGTTCAGTTGAATTACAACCAGTGAATGGCATTGTCACTTTTTAGCTACCAAACCAAGATAATGACTTTTGAGTAGAAAAAAGGAAAAAATTTAGAAAAAAAATAAACCGTTTAAAAAAGAAAGAGAAGAGAATAAGTATATGAGTCTGAATTTATCTCTAAAAATTGCACTCTTATCTGGATGGGATACTAAATCATTGATGGTTAAAAGGTAACCCTGTCGAGGCTATGGATGCCTGCTCGCAGCAGAGGCTCTACCTATGACAAATGAGTACATCTAATATCTAATCTACAACAACCCTCTACTTTATATTTAAACCAAGTAAAGACTGATATAGACAAAGGAATTTTCATTTTGAAGAGGATATCAAGTGGATGATAATTAGGTGAGTTTTGCTTTCTTATTCAAAGAAATGTTACTTATCTTAAATATCATGTAATTCATATTTTCTAGACTATATTTGTTTTGGAAGTTTTAAGAGTTTCAAAAAACTATCAGATATCATTGGTTCTTCCAATGAATCGCCAATTTTTGTATTGTTCAACAACTCCCCCCCCCCCCCCACCATTTATTGATTTAATAGTTAATATTCTATTGATAAATGGGGACCCTTTATAAATATACTCCAAAAAAACTTAGCACATAAGCACTTCCTTTTTGAATTATTAGAAATAAATTTCTAAATAAACATAAGGTATCAAACCAAAATCCCTTTGTGACTAGCTATTCTCGCTTTATCGCATATCGCTGGACCATGTGTGTCAAATGTTAATTAGCAATCGAGATCCGCGAATTGCGATAAGGGGGACCGTCGTAATAGACTTTTGATATCATTGAACTTTTCATTAAAATTAAGGCTTAAAGTATTTCTTACAAAATAAAGTACCTATCGCAATCGCATAGTGGCATTCACAAAAGCACAAACAAGAAAAACCTTTAGAGTATGTGACCTGCAATATTGCGACATAACAAGCTGAACACTCATCGCATCGCGGCGCTTACACAAAGGCCAATCTTGTGAGCCATGAAAGGTTGTGCAATGTGATATGACCTGGACCCTATGGAAGTATGCGAAAATTGTTATAACTTAGGTCAGGTTCGACGCATAGTAAAAAGTCACTTTATGCAATAATTATTCATTCAAGAAAAATGCGCTCAAAATGATAAAAGGTACGTCACTCACATCGCATGTCGCAAAATTCTAAATAACTTCGAAATAATGCACAATCGAGACTTTTATGAACTTCGGAGCGGAGCAGAAGTTTTTCGGCGCTAGGGTTTCGTTTCGGCTCTGGTTGCTGCTAGCGCCTGCGGCGGCAGGGCTGCCTCTGGTTTCCGGCCGCTCTCCTACCAATTTCGCTTGGTGCTTCGACTCATCGTCGTGCGGCAAAGTTTCCTGTGCCGGGGCTCGCTGCGTCTGGTGGGGTTTGCAGTTTCAGCGGTTCCGGTTGCCTGTGACGTGGTTTAAACTTCGGCCTCCGCTACCCTCTCTCCTGCGGATCTCTTCCCTTGCGTCGTGCTTTTCCTTCTTTCCTCAGCGCGACTCTGATACACGGTTTTTCTTTGAGCACTGAGTTTGGGAGGCGGCGGAGTGTGTCCATTCTTCTGGTTTTCGGAGGACTTCGGCTCATCCTCAGCCACTCTGTTTTGGAGGTCCCTCCAAGTTTTGTGCTGAGCCGCGGTGCGGGGGCGGGGGCATTGTTGGGCCTCTTGTTCTTCTTGATGGGGGCGAGGTGGCTGCCCTAGCCGCCTCTGCCCCCGGATCCGAATCGCCTCTGCTCTGGTTGGACCCTGATGGGTTCCCTTGCTGAGGCGTTGTTTTTTGGCCTTCTGTTGGCTTGCCTCTGCAGTTATTGGGGGCGTTGAGGGATCTGTGGATTCGTGCCGCCTCATCTATGGCTTTACTGGTTGGTTTTTTCTGGCTTCTTTGGAGATATGGGTGGTTTCTTCCTCTGGTTCTTCGGATTCAGAAGGAGAGTTTTGAGGGGGTGGGGGGGTGTGGCTACTTTGGCTGCTCCCTACCATTTCGTGCCTCTCCTCCTTGTTTTGGCGGCCATTTCGAACTTTCTGCACATTCCTCAGGAGCTTTTGTTTATTTTTCTGTTTATTTTAGCTTGAGATGGGTAGGGGTATCCTCCTGTTGGGGTTTACATATCCATTCTTCTTGCTGCCCTGTTTTGAGGGCTTTTCTGCATACTTCTCTTGAAGTATTGTTTTGTAAGTGGTTTACCCACACTACAGCATATGCGTTCAGCATCTACAACATGTAATCTTCTGTTTTTAATGGAAATTACGAATTCTCTTTCTTCGAAAAAAAAAAAAATGCACAATCGAAAGTGTGATATTGCGATAATATTTATCACAATCACATAATCGGCATCACACACTTTAAACTCATCAACTTGAAGTTTTTCTTACACATTTGCAATGCGATGGATTAAATGAATAATAAAGGAAATAATAAAAGATATTAGTGTGTATTTAATGAGTTTTAATGGCATTTATGTTTAAAACGGCTCGACGTGATTTGATATCTTTCATCTTCATTTTCGAATAAAAGCGTCTTCCTTGTCACCCTTCAGAATTAATTGTATCATTGCATTTTCATTGTCATTTTCGCTTTGTGTGTTTATCCGATAATCTCCATTGCTCAATTTCAAGGAACCTTCAAAGCAAACAACAATTTGAAAAGATGGCAAAGAAGGGAAAACCTACTACATCTGAGAAATCGGACATGACACCACTCTTCTCCGACACCACCTGCAGCAAAGATGGAGGAACCACATCATGGGAAGCCATGTATAACCTACTGGAAGAAGAGAAACCCAGGCCACTAGAAACGAAGGCAACAGTTGATGCTGAAGAATCATCTAACACTTCCTACTTTGAGGCAGCATGTTTGTTTTTACATAGAGTAGTTGCAAGGCCTAAGACATTACCATAAATAGATATGGTAAAATGGGTGATTGATAATGTGAATATCTCAAACAGAACATTTAGGAATGTAAGACATGAGGTCAAGGGGTCTTTAACACCGAAAAAATTGTGTCATATGTACCATCTATCAGAGCCCCAAAAGCTCTAAGACAAATATTTCCTTGAGCATTTTTCCAAAGATAACGAGAACCCATTGGACGTTACACATACTTGGAGGTCAGGCTCAGGCAAATTCAAACGGGAGAAATTTGGCATGTACCCCATTGCATCCCTCTCAGCCCCACATAATTTCGTAGCTGCGATGATATGTATATTATTTGGTAAAGCTGATAGTACCAAATTTTCTATAGAGTGGCTTCCATTGATTGATGCAGTGGTTAACGCAATGATTATGAATTGGAGTTATATTTTATCAGACAATTTAGCTACGGATATTAGGGAATATAGGCAAAAGAGAAGTATTTTCTCAATAATTATTCCCCCTTTTTATATGAGCGCTTATGTAATGGACGTCGTTTGCTTTTGCTCTCAATTTCCAAACATGGGTTGGAAGTGGATTGTACAGAATCCTCTCCTCATCCATGTGTATCATAAAATAGTGTGGGAGTCCCAATTCAATTCCCATTTTTACAAAATCTGCCGTGGTATTATGTTGCCTATTTATAAAACCATTTTTGATAAAACGGCCCCCAGGCTTTCTGAAGAACCCAAGATAGACATATTTCCAATCGCAAGATGGTTCGGTTAATAAACACTCACTTATATCATAGTTTTTGGGAGCATTGCAGCTCCACATGTCCTCCCATATTATGTTCCGAACAAGCTATTGACAAGAGCGATAGCTTACCAAACAGCAAGGGATGGATTAACCAAAGCCCTGAAGGAAATGAAAAAGCTTATTTGGCCAACCTTTCCACTGTAGTGTGGTGCTTTTGCACTGCATGACTATGGGCACACAGTAAAAGAAATAGAGAATATTACATCTCTAAAATTGGCCACGATTCCAGGGCGAAAATATGACCCAAATCAAGTTGCTAAAGACTTCACCACCATGGTTAAAGTCAAACAGTTTACTCATGAAGAGGATCTGTTTGATGACCTTTTCAAGGAGTCGAATCATTTGCATAGGTCCTACATTTAGCATCACTACAGTTAAGCCCAGATGATATTAATGTTTTTCATGTATATAGGAATAAAAGATTATTAAAGGTCCCGTTGGACCTATTACAAATTGAACCAATAAGAGAACATACTCCTAGCGTGAGCCTGGAGGGAAGTTCAAAGGAAATTTCTGATGAGGAAACGCGAGAGAAATCAACTCACGAGTCGGAACAGTCAGAGAAACAATCTCATAATGGATAAGGGAGTCCTAATATATATTCTGAGAATGGTACAGAAGGAAATACTAAGGAAACGGCCGAACAGGCCTTGGCCGAGAAACAGACAAAGTTTGGCTCCACTTCGGCTCAGACAGGGAAGATTCCAATCATTAACCTAGACAAGGAATGGGAGTAATTCAGTCAGAAGCTCAATACATGCAAAAGTCTTGAGAAAACATCTAGATTTCAGACCCCTAAATAGACTCAGCACAGAGCAAATCCAGAGACAACAGAGCAAGAGGCTACAAGCACTCAAGATATTGAGGTTCTTCAGTGTTTTCCCACTTCTCAAATCATTTTAAAAATTGACGAGATACCTCCACTCAACATATTCTACAACCCTACACATAAGGTTGTGGTTAAAATATAAAGAAAAAAGATGAAATTAGACACCACGGTTGTTACAACTCTATAGAACGAACCAATGGAAGTTGTGTGGAAAGACACTCTCGTTGACCCATCAGAGAACCTTACGAAGTTGTCACAGTTTGTAGGCGCCTATGCCACAACGACCATTGATAAAGCAACAAGTGTTTGAATGCTGCTAAAAGAAAAAGAACAGATAATTCTTCTCCTTGAACAACAATTAGAACAAGAGAAAACGAAACAACAAGCAGATAGCTCAGCTTCAGAGGGAATTCGAGCAAATGAGGTTACAACACCATGCAAGCATATCAGAAAAGGACTCATAGATTTTCCAAATGTAGGCCATGGTAGATAGATTCAAATATTACCCTCAAACATATGAGTTCATCAAAGAAGAAATCAAGCTAAATTCCCTATTGATACAGCAACAATAGATGCTCTATCGAAAAATCTCACAGATCAATCCTTACTGTGAGACAAGTAATAAATTGACAAACCAAGTGATTGATCTGAGGTTTGAATATGAAGAAATCCATAAAAATATTTCTGAATTTATTACCTGGCAGGAATCTGATGAGGGAAGAAAGGTTGATCTACCAAAAATAGAAGAATCCCACAAATACATTCTATTTGCATATTGGGATACACAGTTAAATCAGGCAGAAAGGGTGATAGCGACAACAACAGGTGCAGCAAACAATATAATGGAAGACGTTAATGAAAAGCTCCAAAGTGCCAATCTTGTCAAGGAATGCATACCAAGGGCTCTCCCAAATATCAAACAACTAGAGAAACAGTGGAAACAAACAGATCAAACCAAAGAGGAAGCAATCAAACAGCTGACCAAACTAGATTGGGAGACATACTAGCAGTATTTGGTAAAACCACATAGCGAGTGGATGACTCTATGATGCTTAACTACCTTTGCACAAAAATGGTGTCATCTCTATCAGATGCCATATTTGCAGGACAGTTAAAATCCAAAATTTGCTAGTCGCCCCTAGTCAAACCAATTATCGATGTTTGCAATCTCAAAGATCAAGTAGCCAACTAAGATAATTCAAGTTGAAAGAAGCTTGTCATTACTTTAATTCTATTTTTAGTTTTATTTTTTCTTACTCTGAGGAAGGTTGTTTGAAACCTCCTCAACCTTTTTTATAATAATCTATTTTTTAGGCATGTATTATAGTATTTAAACCCCTCTCATACATAAGGAGAGGGGTCCAAGATTTTATCAAAAACACTTTGCAAGATCGTTTACACTTCTATATTTTTCTGAAGGTTTTGATGAAATTATTGGAACAGGATTTAATTTTCTTGAATATCAAGCATGCTCTACTAAAATTGCACTTTTGTACTCTTAGAGTGTATTTGATTGCATTAAATTGGATCAATATTGATGAGCCCGTGAGTAGAACCTTGCATATCTGGTACTTTTATCGTATGATCATGTTTTATTTATGCATTAGCAATACTCTTGCTTTGATTGTCTTATGTATGAAAATATGAGTTATAGTTCTACATTATTGCACTTTTATATGATGTTGCAGCTCTAATTCCTTATTGAATACATGAACAATTACTATATGTGATAAAGTTTTCTCTTTTACTTTGTCTAAATATGTATCCAAAACAGTTATCATTAACGATTTCATTTCTTTTGGCAGTTGAATGATCTTTATTACCAATTTCTTTGATACATCTTTGTAGATCACATATCTTAGTTTATTCTCAGGTATATTTATAGTCAGATAATGTTAGATTAAGATATATGCATGTGTTTATTATTTATATTAGGTTATTCTTAGTTGAATAATTCTCCTTTATATCTTATATCTTCCCAACAACATTATCAAATCAATCCTCTAGGAAACTGGTCCCATTATCCCCAGTCGGAGCCACTATACCAAATGGAAAAGGAGCTGATTTTAAGATCCGAATGGGATGGTTATCCCCCATGTTGTCAAGCAAATCTCGAGGCTTCAACATAACCCCATTCCTAAACATAATCTCTACAACCAAGCTACTTGCTTGTTAACATGAGTGGTTGCCATGTATTCATCCTTTGCAGTTGAAAGGTCTCTGTAGACTATCTCTTGCTCGTCTAACCGACTGCTCCTCCAAATAGTTTAAACACATACCCACTTGTAGATATTTTCTTATCCATATCTCTAGCTCAGTGTACATCAACGAACCATGTATGTCCAACACTCATTCCAATCCTCATCTTCCTTGGTAGTGTAAACCATAATCATTATTGTCGCATAGATACCTAAAAATAGGTTTTATTGTTTTCCAATGCTCCTTCCCCAGTTTGGACATAAACTTACTCAATACTCCCACTATATGTACAGTGTATGGTATCATAAAAATATATATAAGTTTTCTTAATTTAAAATTTGAAATTGAACTCAGGAATTTCTAAAAAAAATGGTGTTATGCTTACACAGAGTTTTTGGAAACTGGTACCATGTTTCCTTAATTCAAATGTTCTTCCAACAGCACTTAAGAAAAGAGCATGCATGAAGAACAACCTAAAATCTTAAAGTCTTGCTTAGAAAAACATGAAAATCGCAAATGAACTTGTTTATTAATTTCCTGTAAACAAGTCAATTATTTTTTTCGGGAATCAAGAAAGCATTAGAAAATTTATATTGATTTAACAAATAATCAAATGAATCCCGGATCCGGGTGGCATCACCGACCTCACTGTTCTCCATGCAAGGAGTTAATGCCCAGTACTGCCAGCTGCAGAGCAGCGTGGCCTCCCGGGACGTTAACTCATGCGAGCAGGGAAAGAGTATTAATTTTGGATCGGTTGGCGGATTCGCATTTATGTTCTGCGTTGATCGACACAACATTCCTTCTGTTATAATCATGCTGCTCCATCGTTCTCTCACCATGTCTTGTGCTTAGTCGCGCAGTAATGGAACCTGGTTTGCGGAGGCTGTTAGTGATCGTTTAAATCTGGTTCACTGCCGCGAGCTCCAAGCCAATTCTATCAAGGGTAATTTCTCCCCTGTTCTGGATTCATGCTCTGTGTTGTTGTCTGCAAGTTTTGTGGTCGTTTGTAAGTTCTGTTATATTGTTGTGTCGGTCGCAAGCTCTGTTGGGCATCCCTCTTGCCTCATTCGACTCCATCCTGTTTGTCATCCCGTCCATAATCCATTTGTGCCCTACCTCCTGTCTGTCATCATGGTTCGCTCGGGCAAGAGGCATCGTTCAGGGGGGCGTCGTGACAGTCGTTTGCATCCTCCAGTCGGTCATGCCATGGAAACGGTGCCGGAACCTTTCAATCCCTCCCCCGTCCATGAAGCTGGGCCTTCTGTAGGTTCTGGTCGTAAACCTATCCCGAACAGTGCTTTCCAAACCACGCACTTTAAATTTCAAAGTAATTTGCATAGGCCCCTGGTCACTGCTCACATCACCATTATTCTCTCGGAAGAGGAAAACCTTGTCTCCCCTTTGGCCTGCATCGCCCCTGATCCTTCTCCAAGCAGTGAGCATTCCTCGAACAAAGACAGCATGGAGAATTGGAAAAAAGAGAAAGCTGAACAGGAGGATTTTCTCAAAAATCTTCCTCCCCTTGAAGATACAGGACATGCAACTGAGAACAGGACTCATGGCGAGGTAGACCATGCCATAGCAATCCCTGACAGCGATTTGAGCGGCAATGAAGGTCTGAAGACTGGTGATATAGGTCTGGATGAGAAGAAGGACCATGGACCGGCAAAGGACAAGTAATGCCACTTGGGACTGTCTCTTTTTGTTTCAGCTGTTTTTTGGCTCCCATATGGGTATTTGGTGAATCTTTATATGCTGGGTTGCAATGTTTTTGTGTTTCTGTGCTGGCTCAGTTCTCCTTCTCGGCAACACATGTCTCTCTTTATGTTTGTTATCTGGTTTCTTGCTCTTTGTAACTGGTTTCCCTAGCTTATGTCTGTAATGGGGCAGTTTTGTTCTGTCGAGTGCTTCCAAGCCTCGATAATATGTAAAAATATTTTGCCTTTCAGTTAATAGAAGTTATTATTTGCAGAGAAAAAAAAAAAAAACAAATAATCAAATGAACGTCAAACGAGAAATTTTTGAAATCTTTATTAAAAGCACATTGCACGTAAATCAACAAAAAAAATATTTTATTCGGATGATCATACAGTTGGGACGTCGGGCAGTCGGGCGTTTTCTTATTTTATGATTGATTTGTTCTATCTCAATTCTGAGTATACCATAGTTTTGTTTTGCCTTTAGGTCAAGTAGTTGGGTAGTCAAACAATCGAGTGGTTTTTCAGCATTTGATCATCTATGAATAGTAACACAATATATATATGTTTTCCTTATTTAAAATTTGAAACTGAATGCAAGAATTCTCGTTTAGAACAACGTGAAAATTGCAAATGAACGTGTTTATTAATTTCCTGTAAACATATCAATTGTTTTTTTTCGGTAATCAAGAAAGCATTAGAAAATTTATTATTGATTTAACAAATAATCAATTGAACGTCAAATGAGAAATTTTGTAAATCTTTATTAAAAAATCATGTTTCTCGCAAATCAACAAAAGAGGTATTTTATTCGAATGATCATACGATTCGAAGGTCGGTCAGTCGGGCGTTTTATTATTTTATGATTGATTTGTTCTATCTCAATTCCGAGTATACCATAGTCGATTTTTGTCCATAGGTCAAGTAGTTGGGCAGTCGGGTAGTCGACTGGTTTTTCTGCTTTTGATCACCTATGAATAGTAACACAATATATATATGTGTGTGTGTGTGTGTGTGTGTGTGTGTGTGTGTGTGTGTGTGTGTGTGTGTGTGTGTGTGTGTGTGTGTGTGTGTGTTTTCCTTATTTAAAATTTGAAATTGAATGCAAGAATTCGTAAAATGATATTCTGGTTACATAGTATTTTTTGAAATGGGTACTATATTTTATTAATTAACCATTTCTTCGAACTAGGTTTAAGAAAACAACATGCAAAAAAAGCGCTCTAAACTCTTAAAATTTTGTTTAAAATAAGAAAATATTGCAACTAAACGTGTTCATTAATTTCTTGTAAGCAGGAAGACTATTTTTCTTTTCCTGAATCGAGAAAGCACGAGGAAATTTTTTATTGTTTTAACAAAGAATCAATTGAACTTAATGAGGGAAGAAAGGCTGATCTACCAAAAATAGAAGAATCCCATAGAGACATTCTATTTGCAGATTGGGATACACAATTAAAGCAAGAAGAAAGGGCAACAACGATAGCAGCAGGTGCAGCAAATATCATAATTGAGGTCATTAATGAAAACCTCCACAGTTCCAACCTTGTCAAGGAATGCATACCAAGGGTTCTCCCAGATATCAAACAACTCGAGCAATGGTGGAAACAAATAGATCAAACCAAAGAGGAAGCGATCAGACAGCTGAACAAACTGGATTAGGAGACATACTGGCAGTATTTGGTAAAACCACATAGCCAGTGGATGACTCTACGATGCTTAACTACCTCTGCACAAAAAATGGTGCCAGCTCTATCAGATGCCATATTTGCAGGACAGTTAAAATCCAAAATCGGCCAGCCGCCCCAAGTCAAACCAATGATAAATATTTGCAATCTCAAAAATCAAGTAGCCGACTAAGATAATTCAAGTTGAAAGAAGCTTGTCATTAGTTTAATTCTATTTTTATTTTTATTTTTGCTTACTCTAAGGAAGGTTGTTTGAAACCTCCTCAGCCTTTTTTGTAATAATCTATTTTTAAGGCATGTATTATAGTATTTAAACCCCTCTCATGCATTTAGAGAGGGATCCAAGATTTTATCAAAAACACTTTGCAAGACATTACACATCTATATTTTTGTGAAGATTTTGATGAAATTATTGGAACGGGATCTAATTTTCTTGAATATCGAGCATGCTCTACTGAAATTTCACTTTTGTACTCTTAAAGTGTATTTGATTGGATGAAATTGGATCAATATTGTTGAGCCCATGAGTAGAACCTTTCATATATGGTACTTTTATCATATGATCGTGTTTTATTTATGCATTAGAAATACTCTTGCTTTGATTGTCTTATGTATGAAAATATGAGTTATAGTTCTACATTATTGCACTTTTTGTATGATGTTTCAACTTTGATTCCCTATTGAATACATGAACAACTTCTATATGCGATAAAGTTTTCTCAATTGTTTTGTCTATGTGTCCAAAACAATTATCATTAACAATTTCATTTCTTTTGGAGTTGAGTGATCTTTATTACCAATTGCTTTGAGACATCTCTGTAGATTGCATATCTTAGTTTATTCCTGGGTATATTTATAGTCAGATAATGTTAAATTAAGATATATGCATGTGTTTATTATTTAGATTAGATTATTCTTAGTTGAATCATTCTCTGTATATCTTATATCACCCCAATAACATTATCAAATCAATCCTCTCTGGGAAACTGGTCCCATTATCCCCAGTCGGAGCCACTATACCAAACGGAAAAGGAGTTGCTTTTAAGGTCCGGACCAGGTGGTTATCCCCCATGTTGTCGCAGTGAATCTCGAAGCTTCAACACAACCCCATTCCTAAACACAATGTCTGCAACCAAACTACTTGTTTGCTTACATGAGTGGCTACCATGTATTCATCCTTTGTAATTGAAAATGTCTTTGCAAACTATCTCTTGCTCATCTAACTGACTGCTCCTCCAAATAGTTTAAACACATACCCACTAGTATATATTTTTCGTATCCATATCTCTAACTCAATGCACATCAACAAACCATGTATGTCCAACACTCATTCCAATCCTCATCTTCCTTGGTAGCATAAACCATAATCACTATTGTCGCATAGATACCTAAAAATAGGTTTTATTGTTTTCCAATGCTCCTTTCCCAATTTGGACATAAACTTACTCAATACTCCCACTATATGTACAATGTATGGTATCATAAAAAATATATAAGTTTTCATAATTTAAATTTTGAAATTGAACTTAGGAATTTCTAAAAAAATGACGTTATGCTTACACAGAGTTTTTTGAAACTGGTACTATGTTTCCTTAATTCAAATGTTCTTCCAACAACACGTAAGAAAAGAGCATGCATGAAGAATAGCCTAAAATCTTAAAGTCTTGTTTAGAACAACATGAAAATCGCATATGAACGTGTTTATTAATTTCCTGTAAACAAGTCAATTTTTTTTTTTGGAATCGAGAAAGCATTAGAAAATTTATTATTGATTTAACAAATAATCAATTGAATGTTAAACGAGAAATTTTGGAAATCTTTATTAAAAAGCACATTGCACGCAAATCAACAAAAAAAGTATTTTATTCGGATGATCATACGGTTGGGACATCGGGCAGTCGGGCGTTTTCTTATTTTAGGATTGATTTGTTCTATCTCAATTCCAAGTATACCATAGTCGAGTTTTGCCTTTAGGTCAGGTAGTTTGGTAGTCGGGCGGTCGAGTGGTTTTTTCGCATTTGATCACCTGTGAACAGTAACACAATATATATATGTTTTCCTTATTTAAAATTCGAAACTGAGTGCAAGAATTCTTGTTTAGAACAACGTGAAAATCGCAAATGAACGTGTTTATTAATTTCCTGTTAAAAAGTCAATTGTTTTTTTTGAGAATCGAGAAAGAATTAGAAAAAATATTTTTGATTTAACAAATAATCAATTGAATGTCAAACGAGAAATTTTGGAAAATTTATTAATAGTCACATTGCATGAAAAATCAACAAAAAAGGTATCTTATTTGGATGATCATACGGTTGGGAGGTCAGGCAATCAGGGGTTTTCTTATTTTATGATTGATTTGTTCCATCTCAATTCCGAGTATACCATAGTCGATTTTTGTCCTTAGGTCAAGTAGTTGGGCAGCCGGGCTGTCAAGTGATTTTTCCGCATTTGATCTTTTGTGAACAGTAACATAATATAAGTATGTTTTCCTTATTTAAAATTTGAAATTGAATGCAAGAATTTGTAAAATGATATTATGGTTACACAACATTTTTTGAAATTGGTACTATATTTTATTAATTCAACGTTTCTTTGAACCAGGTTTAAGAAAACAACATGCATAAAAAGCACTCTCAACTCTTAAAAAAAAAATTAAATAAGAAAAGATTGCAACTAAACCTGTTCATTAATTTCTCATAAGTAGGTTGACTATTTTTCTTTTCCTGAATCGAGAAAGCATAAGGAAATTTTGTATCGTTTTAACAAAGAATCAATTGAGCTTTATGAGGGAAGAAAGGATAATCTACCAAAAATAGAAGAGTCCCACAAAGACATTCTATTTGCAGATTGGGATACAGAGTTAAAGCAAGCAGAAAGGGCGACAGCGTTAGCAGTAGGTGCAGCAAATAGCATAATTGAGGTTGTTAATAAAAACCTCCACAGTGCCAACCTTGTCAAGGAATGCATACCAAGGGCTCTCCCAGATATCAAACAACTGGAGCTACAGTGGAAACAAAAAGCTCCAACCAAAGAGGAAGCAATCAAACAGCTGGCCAAACTGGATTGGGAGACATACTTATAGTATTTGGTAAAACCACATAGCCAATGGATGACTCTGTGACGCTTAACTACCTCTACACAAAAAATGGTGCCAGCTCTATCAGATTCCATATCTGCAAGATAGTTAAAATCCAAAATTGGCCAGCCGCCCCAGGTCAAACCAATGATCGATATTTGCAATCTCAAAGATCAAGTAGTCGACTAAGATAATTCAAGTTGAAAGAATCTTGTCTTTAGCTTAATTCAATTTTTAGTTTTATTTTTGCTTACTCTTAGGAAGGTTGTTTGAAACCTCCTCAGCCTTTTTTGTAACAATATATTTTTGAGGCATGTATTATAGTATTTAAACCCCTCTCATGCATTTAGAGAGGAGTCTAGGATTTTATCAAAAACACTTTGCAAGACATTACACTTCTATATATTTGTGAAGGTTTTGATGAAATTATTGGAATAGGATCTAATTTTCTTGAACATCAAGAATGCTCTACTGATATTTCACTTCTGTACTCTTAGAGTGTATTTGATTGGATGAAATTGGATCAATATTGTTGAGCCCATGAGTAGAACCTTTCATATATGGTACTTTTATTGTATGATCGTGTTTTATTTATGCATTAGCAATACTCTTGCTTTGATTGTCTTATGTATGAAAATCTGAGTTATAGTTCTACATTATTGCACTTTTGTATGATGTTTCAGCTCTGATTCCTTATTGAATACATGAACAATTACTATATGCGATAAAGTTTTCTCAATTGTTTTGTCTAACTATGCATCCAAAACAATTATCATTAATGATTTCATTTCTTTTAGCAGTTGAATGATCTTTATTACCAATTGCTTTGAGACATCTCTTTAGATTACATTTCTTATTTTATTCTCGAGTATATTTATAGTCGGATAATGTTATATTAAGATATATGCATGTATTTATTATTTATATTAGATTATTCTTAGTTGAATCATTCTCCGTTATATCTTATATCACCCCAACAACATTATCAAATCAATCCTCTCTGGGAAACTAGTCCCATCATCGGCCGTTGGAGCCACTATACCAAACGGAAAAGGAGTTGCTTTTAAGGTCTGGACCGGTTGTTTATCCCCCATGTTGTTGCAGCAAATCTCGAGGCTTCAACACAACCCCATTCCAAAACATAATCTCTGCAACCAAACTACTTGCTTGCTTACATGAGTGGCTGCCATGTATTCATCCTTTGTAGTTGAAAGTGTCTCTGCAAACTATCTCTTTGCTCATCTAACTGACTGTTCCTCCAAATAGTTTAAACACATACCCACTTGTATATATTTTCTTATCCATATCTCTAACTCAGTGTACATCAACAAACCATGTATGTCCAACATTCATTCCAATCCTCATCTTCCTTGGTAACATAAACCATAATCACCATTGTCGCATTGATGCCTAAAAATAGGTTTTATTGTTTTCCAATGCTCCTTCCCCAGTTTCGACATAAACTTACTCAATACTCCCACTATATGTACAATGTATGGTATCATAAAAAATATATAAGCTTTCTTAATTTAAAATTTGAAATTGAACTCAATAATTTCTACAAAAAATGATGTTATGCTTACAGAGAGTTTTTTGAAACTATTACTATGTTTCCTTAATTCAAATGTTCTTCTAACAACACTTAAGAAAAGAGCATGCATGAAGAATAGCCTAATAGCTTAAAGTCTTATTTAGAACAACGTGAAAATCACAAATGAACGTGTTTATTAATTTCCTGTAAACAAGTCAATTGTTTTTTTCTTCGGGAATCGAGAACGCATTAGAAAATGTATTATTGATTTAACAAATAATCAATTAAACATCAAACAAGAAATTTTGGAAATCTTTATTAAAAGGCACATTTCACGCA
Organism: Pinus tabuliformis; assembly: GCA_031772625.1. Classification (NCBI taxonomy): domain Eukaryota; kingdom Viridiplantae; phylum Streptophyta; class Pinopsida; order Pinales; family Pinaceae; genus Pinus; species Pinus tabuliformis. Next base: position 742,757,618 of record CM062815.1, read on the forward strand.
AATCAATAAAAAATTATTTTATTCAGATGATCATATGGTTGGGACATTGGGCAGTCAGGCGTTTTCTTTTTTTATGATTGATTTGTTCTATCTTAATTCCGAGTATACCATAGTCGAGTTTTGCCTTTAGATCAAGTAGTTGGGCAATCGGGCGATCGAGTGGTTTTTCCGCATTTGATCACCTGTGAACAGTAACACAATATGTGTGTGTGTGTGTTTTCCTTATTTAAAATTTGAAACTGATGATCTAGGTGGATGTTGGTGGCCACCCACCTATCCCACTTGGACCCCCACAATTGTCTCTTTCAGTTTTTCAGTTTCCTTATAGCACAATTTACTATTTTTCGTAGTTTTTCGGGTCCTGAACTTCCGGAGCCATTTTGAGGACCTATACTACATTTTTTTGGAAAACCAAGAGCATCATGGGCCGTAGATCTTTCTAACGAGGTCATGTGCATGTCAAACGAAGATCGTATTCCAAAGTTACGACCCTGGGAAGTTGATGTACCAATTTACCCAAACGGGGCCCATAGTTTGGTGCTTCATCTCCTAGGGTTAGTTTTTCGATGTTTAGGGTTTTCCATTGTTTCTCAACAGTAAATAGGTCTTCAAGCCTCATTGTAACACAGTTCAGAGGCATGTAGCCTTCACATCTCTTCTCAAAGATAAGCTACCATCGCCCTAGCTAGTTTATTTCCATTTATGTTTGTAAGCATATTTCAGTATTTTACATTAATGAAATGAAGTATTATTAATGTTGCATCTCTGTATTTATGGTTATATCTGTAATTTGTTGCGTTCCTGTTTAAATTCGGATCAACTGAATGCAATAATTCTTGTTTAGAACAACGTGAAAATCGCAAATGAACGTGTTTATTAATTTCCTATAAACAAGTCAATTGTTTTTTTCGGGAATCGAGAAAGCATTAGAAAATTTATTATTGATTTAACAAATAATCAATTGAACGTCAAACGAGAAATTTTGGAAATCTTTATTAAAAATCACATTGCAAGCAAATCAACAAAAAAGGTATTTTATTCGGATGATCATATGGTTGGGAGGTCGGGCAGTCGGGCATTTTCTTATTTTATGATTGATTTGTTCTATCTCAATTCCGAGTATACCATAGTCGATTTTTGTCCTTAGGTCAAATGGTTGGGAAATCGGGCGGTAGAGTGGTTTTTCTGGATTTGATCACCTATGAATAGTAACACAATATATATATATATATATATATATATATATATATATATATATATATATATGTATGTATGTATGTATGTATGTATGTATGTATGTATGTATGTATGTATGTATGTATGTATGTATGTATGTATGTATGTATGTATGTATGTATGTATGTATGTATGTATGTATGTATGTATGTATGTATGTTTTCCATATTTAAAATTTGAAATTGAATGCAAGAATTTGGAAAATGATATTCTAGTTACACAGTATTTTTTGAAATTGGTACTATATTTTATTAACTCAATGTTTCTTCGAACTAGGTTTAAGAAAACAACATGCAAAAAAAGCACTCTAAGCTCTTAAATTTTTGTTTAAAATAAGAAAATATTGCAACTAAATGTGTTCATTAATTTCTCGTAAGCACGTCGATTATTTTTCTTTTCCTGAATCAAGATAGCATGAGGAAATTTTTATTGTTTTAACAAAGAAATAATTAAACTTGAAACGCAATTTTTTATTTTTTTTTTGCCGTGACCCCGACTATACCATAGTCAAGTGGTTTCATTAGGTTGGGTAGTTTGAATGTTGAGCAATGTTGAGGTAATCCTAGGCACCTCGACTTGCTATTCAGTTGGTCGGAAGGTTAGGGAGTCGAGAGGATTTTTTTTGACAAAATGTTTATGGTTTCAAACTTCGACTTAAGTCTTCAAAAAAGAAAAAAATTGTTTAACGCTTTTTTTTATGCACAAAATAAAAAAGGCTTCTTCTAAACCTGATAATAGGAATGCATATTATTCCATGAATTTTTAAATTATATGTTTCATATCAAAAAATTACAAAACATGGATCATGGAATGAGTAAGTATTGGCTTTTTATTTCGAATCACAAACAACATTAGCAGTAATGCAGACGCTTTCTATTCCTCTTGTGTTCAATTAATTTATGTTAATGCCTTAACTACATATGAGAATGAAAATGATTGGCATATGTAATTCTAGCTTTAGCTCTTATGTTCTACTTACTTAATATTAGCAATAAAGACTTGATTTTTCAATGTCTAGATAAATTTTTGGATTCAAGTTACTTGAAACTAGTAATGAAGGCTAGGTTCGGTAATTTCTAAATAATTGTTTACATGTGTCATAGTTAAAGTTACTAATGTAGATTGTGTTTTATAATCACCAAGAAAATTGTTCAAGCAACTAGAAGCATATTACGTACGTGTTATGCATAGAACTATTCCTCCAAGTAAAATACAAGTTTGTTTTGATTTTTTTCCAAAGTAATCAAAGATATTTTTGGGATAAAAAGCTTTGAAGACACTTGTATCATGTGTAGTGATATTGCAGTGAAAGAAATGAATAAGAATCATACCAAAATAACAGGGACAAATGAGTAGCAAAATTTTGGATTCTAAATCTCTGAACAAAGGAGAGTATAACTAAGATCACCACATATATCATAGTTATCATGTTTTTCACTGCATTCCTCTCTGGTGGCAAAGATTTGGGATTATCCTGCACAATGCATAATTCCAAAGTCAACAAGAGGAAATCTATGAACATTGACCAGGTACATGAAAGGAAATAACACTGATAACATTTGTCCCTATTTCAATAGAACTCTAGAAAAGGAGTAGGAAAATGGAATGTTGTTCATTGATTTAAAGATATTCTATGTGTCCTTTGTTAACAAATTCCTATTAATAAGTATTTTGATTAGGGTGACATAAAGATGATTTCTATTTCCAAGGATACTTAGGCTTAATTTATGTTAATCAATGTGTTTCGTATTCATAGCTTACTCAGAAAATACCATCTCTATAGCTCTAGTTAAATTAGATGAGAAAATACAAAGAGAGATATGAAAAAGAAGGCAAATTTGAAAATTTTGTTATGCTAAGAAAGAGGCCAATAGAAGAGTATCTGAAACACATGGTGGTTGTAGTGTTCTAAAACCATGAAATTTCCTGCAAGGTTGGCAGTTGAGACAATATAAGCTTTAACACATCAAACATAACCATGTATAAATTGCTTAATATGTGACAAAGAGCATTTTCCCCTCGTTCATGCAAGCATGTTTCCTTTTTTTATTCTTCCATTACAACAACAATAATTAGATTTCACTAGATATAAATATTGAGTCGAAGCACATAGGGAGACCTTGTAGGCGCCTAATACAAAAATCAATTTACCATAATTTGTCTTGTGAAAAAAAGACTTTAGTATGAATGTAAGCCAAAAAAGTTCAAAAAGGACAAAAGTAAAACATGTTATTTATGACTTGTTAGTTTACCTAGAAATGAGCTTCACATCATTCATGTTTTTGTAGTTTTCTGATTCAATAAGCCAGTGTGGCAACTTGTAGCATTCTGCAAGTAAAAGAACAATATAATACATAACCCATAAGAAAGGAAACATAATGGATTATTTGAAAAAACACGTCATTAAAGAAATACTAAGATTGAAAATCACAAAATTATAGGGAAAATTATCCATGATAAGATTAATTATCATATTAAAATTAATATATTAAAATATGCAATGCATGCATAACAGTTTTAGCTTGAAAGATGAGTGCATTATTAACTTTATCATGACTATGTGGATGCATAATATTGCTATACTGAGTACATCAAAAGGCAGATCAATGTACTCAAAGTTTATTTCATAAAACTTCCCAACAATATTAAATAATATGTAATAAGTGCCTAAAAAACGCATACCTCTTTATCCATAAATTTATGCTTTTATGTTCACTCACTCACTCCACCATTTGAAGTGTGTGGCACATTTTTTGGATCATCATTGAGCTCATTTCATTGATTCATTGATAATATTTGAACAATAAGAACACGTGGTTGAAGAGAAATTATAGACACATTTTCTGTTACACTCCATAACTATGTTTTAAAATGCTCATCTAACATATGTTTTTTATTTTTATATTCATGGAAATAACAGTTTCTACCTCGAATTCAGGGCTAAATGAAATTGAACTAACATTGAACATAGTTCTATTATGTTTAATACTTGTTTCTTGGAGATTGTTGTATGATAGTGGAGAAGAGAGCTCTGAAACCCTTGACGATGGCAGTAAAACCCTAGGTTACTATGGAGACCTGGTCCTGTAACCTCGCGGCGGAAACTATGGCGTTTTCTGGGCGTTAACCATGCGGGTCTGACTACGTTACTGACTAAAACTTGTTTTGACTTTGTGACCCATACTGGGCTATCTGTTGTGGTTAGGTTTCCACCCGCATTTTACGAACTCCATTTCTATAGTTTTTCTCTTACCTCCCCTGGTAGTACGGAAGTTTGTTTACTGTCAGTCAATGATGGTTGAAGAGGACCTCGTGGACTACGAGGAGGACCCAATGCCCGAACAAGAGATCTGGGCTCATCAAGTTGGACCCAACACTGGTCCCAAGCATACAAAAGCACATCGGGTGACAAATGCACAACCGACGCCGCAACACAAGCCCTCCACCGGAAAATGGCTCCCGACTGTTGTCAACATTGAAGACCTCCCCAGCTTGGAATGCCCTCCACTCTCTCCGGCTACCCTAAACCTGCTCGGCTCCAGCTTACAGGCCTCTCCCACCTTCGACTCTCCACTGGCCCTGTCTCTGCATCCTTCCATGCCATTGAACGCACCATCTTACTCTTTCGCTCCGACTGGCCCTTCAAACCCTACACACCCCGCACAATCTTTCGCCCATCCTGGATCCAGCAGCGTAAACCCCAACTCACTGATTCGGTCTGGATGTTTTATCACCCATCCCAAACCCTAGACTGGCATTGTCTACTCCTCACAACACCTCGGGAGCCTGCAGAAGTTTACTAAGGGAGCACCCTATGGGTCGGCGCATGGACAAGCCCAAAAAGGGCAGGTGCCTCAGAGCAGTGGACTCTGATATAAACCTGACCTTCGGTGAAGACATACCAATGGGCGATGCGATTGACACGGCGAGGAAGGTTCTTGTTGGTCGAGTACGTGGCAGGAACTATTCGATGGAGCGTCTCCGACAATGGACCATGGAAGTATGGGGCTTTTTGTTGAAGGAACTCCCTGTTATTAGGGTTTTGGCTCAAGGTTGGTTTGCCCTCCATTTTCACAAGGAGAATTAAACGGATTGGATTCTCTGCCGCTACTGGCATATTGAGTTAGCTCCTGTGCTACTCAAGAGATGGGATGCCCTATTTGATCCGGAACGCGAACAGTTGGGAGCTGGACCAATTTGGGTCAGACTACCAGGGTTACCCATGCAGTTCTGGACCCCCCAGGTATTCAAATGTATCGGCGACGCACTAGGGACTTACCTTGAGCACGACCAGTCCTATGAGAAAACTGGAATCATGACTATGGCAAGGATTCTGGTCCACCTTGATACTAGGGAGGGACTTGAAGAGAAAATCACACTACACAAGTGACATTTCTCCCATAGACAGGTCCTTGACTATGAAGGATTCCCTTTCCGTTGTAGAAGGTGTTACAAGGTGGGTCATCTATACAAGGATTGTCTACTACTTTCATCGCCGGCATCGGAGACCTCTCGAGGGGTAAAACATCATCTCTTAGAAGAGCGGAACACGAGTGACCTGCAACAAGGACTTGCCCCACCAAAGACTGTGGCAGGGGTAACCTAGAAGGCAAAGAACCCATGAAAGGCTCCTCCCTCACCACCTTATACGCGCTCCAAATCAGCTGTGGGATCGGCTCCCCCTCTGGGTAAGGAATATATTCTAATAACCTCTATGTTTCTTTCAGATGTTATGTTTACTTCAATGCATATACCTACGACCCTCCCTGCCACCTCCCATTGCCCTATCCCCACCATCACTCACACCATCATACCCCCCCCCCCCCCACATTCACAACTACACCTACATCACTCTGGGGTAATTCTACCTCCCCCCCCCCCCAACATTCACAACTACACCTACATCACTCTGGGGTAATTCTACCCCCCCCCCACCATATACCTCCTCCCCCTCTAGGATGGGATCACATCCCTACAATCTCAGATCTAGACCTTTGCACTTTTCTCCCCAACTTGGATTGGGCTCATCCGCCTCAAAAACTGATCCAAAGCGCACCAAAGGGCGCCCATCGAAGATCAAAAAATCCATCAGAAAAGCGGTCGCTGATGTAGTGCGGGGTCGTCAATCCACCATTGAATGGGCACTTAGAGCATATGAGCCCTCTATCCTTGTTCCCCCATGATCTAGCTATCCTACAACTGTAGGGGACTAGCCAACCCCAATAAGAGATTGGCTCTGAAACGACTATTGCACAACTCTGGCTGTGACATCCTACTACTCTAGGAAACTCTAGGTTCATCTAATTTCATATCCAAAACCCTTCACTCCATCCTTCCGGGCTGGTATTTCCAAGGATTAGATGCGGTTGGCAAATCGGGGGGTGTCACCATGGGAATCAACCCTAGAACAGTCAAGCATATCTCATCCTGGGGCGGAATAGGATTCCTAGGCATGGATATTTTTGCGAGTGAGTTGGGGATCCAGTTAAAGGTTATTAATATATATGCTCCTAATCAGAACAGACTTGATTTTTGGCACTCCATGCTGGATCACCCTCTTGTCATGGGTTCCACCTTCATCGGAGGAGATTTAAACTTTTCAAAGGGCATTGAGGAATCATGGGGCCATCACTCACAAATTGACCCCATTTCGGACCAGATGAGCACACTGTTGGAGACCTATAAACTCATTGACGTGCCCATGAACAAAAAAATGCCTACTTGGGATAACAGAAGGACTGGAGTGGCTACCCTGGGTCGAAGACTGGATTGCTTTCTGATACATGAAGACCTCCTCCATTCCTTTACCCTTTACCGGCAATGGGTAGGCACTGGGGGACTATCTGATCATTCTCCCATATATCTACAAATCTCTGGCCCTTCAAAAAAGCCTCGTGCCCCCTTTAAATTCAATTCTGGATACCTAAAAGACCCTCATTACATCAAACTGGTATCAAATTTTTGGATGGAACAACCCCCTCTCAGGGAGCAGAGAGTGGTTGCTGACTTTTATCTGCGCCTAAACAAACTTAGAACTCTTACTTTGGAATGGTCAAAAAAGAAAAAAATGAGAGATGAACAGAACCTGAAGGACATAGAAGTGCAGATTGCTTGCCTCACGGATGAAAAGGGACTTGGTTACCTATCCAATGATACAAAGCTCCAACTTGTGAATCTGGAAACACAGAAGGCAAAGATCCTACTTGAAGAGGAAGAACTGTGGAGGCTTAGAAGCAGAGCTATATGGCTCCATGTTGGCGATGGAAACACAAAGTTTTTTCACAACTTCGCCAATGGTAGAAAGGCCTCAAACACCATTTGGCAGCTTCCTTGTGATCAGGATGGCTGGGCCACCACACACCCTCAATTATCCAAGCTGGGGATTTCTCATTTCAAAAATTAGTTCACATCCCCAACAGCCATCACCCTCCCTGATATCATTAATCTGGCCGGACATTTCTCTAGTTTTGTAAATCCGAAAGAATTCGCAGACCTACTTTAACTTGTCACTATGGGGGAACTGGAGAGCACCCTTAAATGGTTCAATAAGGATAAAAGTCCTGGTCCGGATGGTTGGTCGGTCGAATTCTACACTGCATTTCTTCACATCCTAGGATAGGACCTTCTGGAAGTCATCGAAGAAAGTAGGACTACTGGGCACATCCATCCCCCCCGAAATTTCACCTACTTGGCTCTGATCCCTAAATCAAACTCCCCAGCCTCATTCAATGACTTCCGACCTATCTCTCTTTGCAACTGCCTGTACAAAATTATTTCCAAAATCATCGCCAATCGTATAAAGCCCATCTTATCCAATCACATTTCCCAGGAGAAATTTGCTTTCCTTCACCATAGACATATCCAGGATGCTATTGGCTCAGCCCAGGAAGCCCTACATTCTATAAAACTCAAGAAGCTCAAGGGACTGACTCTCAAAATAGATCTATCAAAAGCATTCGACAAAGTCAGCTGGTTATACATTAGAATGATCATCACTCATTTGGGTTTTCCTCCGGCTCTCACCAACTGGATAATGGGATGCATATCCTCTGTATCTTTTTCCATTCTCATCAATGGGTCAGCCACTCCCTCCTTTCATATTGACAGAGGCATAAGGAAAGGATGCCCTCTATCCCCGCTACTTTTCCTCCTAGTCATGGAAGGACTGAGTAGGTTGATTGACATGGAAAAAAGAAGGGGGGGACTCAGGGGACTAAAAATCATGGATCACTTCCATCTGACTCATCTCCTCTTGGTGGACGACATTCTAATTTTCTTGAGTGGTAGTGTTCTGGACACCACATCCATGAATGAGATTCTAAATCTCTTCTGCAGAGCAACAGGAATGGAAATCAATCGGGAAAAATCCACCATCTCACTATCTGATTGTACTCAGCAAGAAATTCAATGTTCTCTACAAAAATTTCCGTTTCAAGTCACTAAACTAAAGGAGGGGCTTAAGTATCTTGGCTTCAGGCTTAAACCAGATGGATACAAAATTGTTGATTGGACCTAGCTCATCACCAAAGTGGAGAAAAGAATAAATTGTTGGTGTTACAGATTCCTTCTTTTCTTTGGAAGGGAAGAAAAGAAGGAAAACCATTTGCCTGGGTCAAATGGACCAGAATTGCCACCCCAAAAAAATGGGGAGGATGGGGTCTCAAATAACTTCCTGCTTTTGCACAAGCCTTAGCTACAAAACAGGGCTGGCTATTACTAAAGAAAAAAAGCCTCTGGTCGGAGGTAATCACCCACAAATACATTTGGCCTTCAACTGTCATTGACTGGATAAGAAGTCCATCTTGGAACAGAAATGACATCTCGATGATCTGGAGAGCCATTCTAAATACTCTCCCCATTGTCAAGGATGGACTATTATGGAAAATTGGAAATGGAGCCTTTGTTCGTATTAGAATTGATCCCTGGACCGGAAGTGGGAACTCTCACCAAATCCCACTCGAGCTTATAAATCATTTAAACAGTAGAGGCATAAAGAATATAGAACAGCTCGGAGATCAACATAACTCCACTTTTCTCACTCAAGCTTGGCTATCCGGACAAAACTGGAACATTCCCATTGAATGGAACAGGACATGGCAAAACTTCATACAAGCACTCACAGAATCACATGTCAGATTAAAAAATGAAGAAGATGAACTCATTTGGGCTCACTCCAAAATGGTCCATTATTCCTTCAAGCAGGGCTACGACATTATAACTGCTGAGTCCAAACTGGAGGCCATAAGTAGTTGGTGGAAATCCATTTGGAAACTAAAATCCCCCTTGTGCACAAGACTGTTGATGTGGAATATACTGGAAAATAAGGTCCCCACTGGATCGTATTTAAAAAAGAGGGTTTTCATGGGTCCTACCTGGTGTGTACTCTGCCACCAGGAGGAGGAATCGAGTCAGCATCTCTTCCTCACTTGCCCGATCACAACAAACATATGGTTACAAGTTCTCACAACTCTAAATCTGAACATGAGATGGCATGGAGCTGATATTTTATCTGCTTGGGACAGCTGGTGGGGTGTTGCAGCGGAAAGAATAAGAAATTTACCCCTCCTGGTCTCATGGCACATCTAGCTCAAGCGAAACCTTATAATATTTGAAGACAAGCCAGTGAACTGGAACCTGGTCTCTCCGAAAATCTGCTCAGCCTTTGAAGAAATACCTGCAGAGGAAAGACAAAACAGACCCAGGAATATTAGACAAGAGCAGATAGACAAATCAACCCCTTGGGCCTATTTCGATGGTGCTGCTCAGCCGCATGGTTGTAGGGGTGGCATCATCTTTCACCTCACAGAAACACATTTTTATCAGATTAGTATGGGATTAGGCCATGGTACAAATAATCATGTTGAACTGATATCACTCCGTCACCTGATTTACTTTTCCATCCTTCAACACTGCAGGAAAATACAAATATTTGGGGACTCAAAGATTGTGATTGATTGGTTTAACAATACAACTGTTTGTAATGCATACTCTCTGAGATCTATTATGGACGAAATTGTTTTTTTCAAAACATATTTTGATCAGATTTCTTACTCTCATATCTATAGGGAACGAAATGCAAATGCAGACAGGCTTTCGAAAGAAGCGACGCATCGCCCTCTAGGAGAGTGGATGATCGCAGAACACACACCTAAAGGAACCTTTCGCTACTTTCACAGGCCATACAATGACAGACATCTACAGAGGGGAAACAACCCCTGAAATATTCAGATTTTTTGTAAATTTTTGTCCAAAAAACAGTTTAAATTTTGAGCTGATGTAAATATTTATACTTACTATAGTTTTCACCCACGAGGGTGAATTTTTTGATCTCTACTTTTGGTCATGGACCAGCACAGCACACCCCTCGAGGTTTTATTGTAAATACTATGTTATGACAGTGGTTTGACGGCCACAGTACAACATATTCCAATGGGCATTTACAACATGTAATTTCACCCAATGAAATTATGAATTTTATTTCAGGGAAAAAAAAAGTTCTTTATGCTTAATGAATAAAGGGATAAAACCACTCGATTCAATGATTCAAGAGCTTTCAACATTTCGGAAATAAGTGATTCCAAACATACAAGTTTAGTGATATTTTTATCAATCATATTGATTCCTAATTGTTACAGTCAAAGCATAAAATCTAGGGTGACATGAGAGATCAAAAATAAGAAATCAAGTCACCAATGGTTCAAAGATTATTGTACAAATTTCTCAATCTCTTGTTTACAATATATATGGAGTACTAATTTGCATATGTTAAATAATAAAGACACAAAATACCTAAGATAATATTGTTACAAAAAACACTATGGTAGTGAGAGAGTAAAATTTGTCATAATGTCGAAGTAAAATTGATTATATAGGTCAAAGAAAAATTTATCATTAGATCTCACAGTTCAAAATAACTAATAAATTTATTATTCATAGCAATGACTTTGTGCTGCAAAAAAGGGAACACTGGTTTCAAATAGTACATATATTGTTCACCATTCATCAAAGATTCATTATCACAAGCCAAATATTGAAAACTATTAACATGTGCTATGGTAAATAGTTAATTATTAGCTTGAAATGGAAAAACAAGTGGCTACAAAAACGACGCATGCTCATTACCATTTATCGTTGGTGACAAAGAGCCAAAAAATTATTTGGCACCATAGTTATAGCACTTAGGATTAGAAGAACCACAATTTCCCTATACTATAGCTAAATTTACAATTATTTGCAAGTAGATATGCATTATAATATGAAACAAATAAAATTAGAAAACATAAATAAGATGTACATTTTGTTAATTCATTAGATCATAAATTTGCAATTATATATAACTGCAATCCAACACTATATAGCTTAGGAAATAAAAAGTTATGTACAAGAAAACCAATCAACAGAAGCACACGGCCTAAAAAAACACTTGTGAAAATAGAAAAATAAAATTTCTAGAAGATTTGATATATGCGAACAAAAAGAGAGAACACAAATGTCTCAATGCTCCTGTAGGGGATTTTTTTTTGACACAGAACATTTCATTGAACATATACATAAATTAAGCAATTGAGATACTTGCAACTTTTTTTTTTCCTTAAGACAACACAATTTCACAATTTACAGAAAATGAGAATTCAAGTTAATATTGTAACAGTGGAAATAAAAACACGTGTATGTATATAATATGGTATAATATTTTTTTGGAAGTATATTGTTATTGTGCAACTAAGATATTATGCTCCTATTAACAAAATGACGCACTAGGTTGGTAGAACAAGTTACTCTAGTAACTATGCACATTGGTTTCCATCTATGTGTCGGGAAAAACAAGTAAAAAATAATTGAGTACCATGGTCCAACTAGCTAGTATCGATAAAACTACAATCTGCCTAGATTATAGTTAAATTTACAGCAACAAAAAACTAACAAAAAATCTGAGTTGAAACACATTTTAATAAGAAACAAAAAAAAAAAACTAGAGAACAAAAATGAGATACAAATTTTCTTAATTCATTGCACAATAAATTTGCAATTGTATATAACTGCAACGCAACACTATATAGCTCAGAAAACAAGAACAAAAAAGTTAATTATCAAATGAACACTACATGAAAAATAGTTATGCAAATAGGAAAATAAGGACGATTTGATCTATGGGAAAAGAAAACCAGAACACAACTATCTCAATTCTCCTATAGTGTCTTATTTTAACATAGAGAATTTAATTGAGCATATACAGAAGTGAAGACAATGATACACATGCAATTTTTTTCTTTCCTTTCCCCCCCTTAATAGAACACAATTCTAGAATTTATAGCAAATGAGAATCCAAGTTAATATTTCAACAATGGAGAGCAAAATATTGGCATATATATAATATGGTATAATAAGTATTCTTGAGTTACATTATGTTACTGTGGAACTAAGATCTAATGTTCTTATTAACAAAAAACAAAACCATAGTCTCGTAGAACTTTTGATATAACTGAAATATTATATTGCATAATATGCATCTTGCTCTCTGTTTTCATTTGCAGTAGGAAAAGATGTTTCATTCAGAAGTTACAGGAAAAAGAGAAACAAGAACTAGCTATCAAACCAAAAAAAAAAAAATGATTGAGGTATTGTACCAAATGTCCAGAAAGTACTGGACTACATGTTTTTTGTGTTTTGTAATTTTGGAACCTGCAATAAAAGAAAAACTATACATTAGTGTTGTTGAAAGTATGTGTGAATTATGAGTTGGTGGAATACAAAAAATAAAAATGGAAATAGGAAGAATATCTTAACTATCAAAATGTACGAACTTGACGTATGGAAGAAGATTTATGTTTGTTGGTCACAACTCTTTTAACTCAGTAATAGTTTTATTACATGTTAAAGTAAAAAGACCTCGAATACAAAGTTTTCTTAAATTGAAAATTGTAGATGATATGTTTTGCGTGTATTACTGAAAGTTTGTCTCAATAATAATTGGGCAATGTTCTTTTAGTTGTGGCATCTACAACATACGATCAATTTTGCAACTCTCTGTTTCCAGTGTGCATTCAACACTGTGTTCATAGTTAAATGTTGTGTCATATTTACAGATTGTGCATTTAGTTGTGTTTGGATGAACGAGTTGTTTGCATTTACTGCAAATTCATTGAAAAGGAGGAGAGAAAACATTTTTGGTTTTCAACACTCCTTCGATCTTCTTCTTTTTTCAAAAAAATTGAATTGTTAGGTCCAAATGTGTATCATCAAAATGCAAGATTTTTTACATCAAACTAAAACTATTATTACTAGAAGTCATTAGCTCATAGTCAGCAATGATATCTTCAAAATGCAAGGACAAACTACGAGTGTTCAATGAACATATTGTCAAATCATCAATTGTTTTACTTTGATATATGCTATATTCAAGCTCATAAGAGGCATTTTGTCTAAGTCTATTTAGCTCAATAAAAACTTTTTCATTGAGGGAAAAGTTACTATGTTCCAATTTGTTTAATAAATACAAGGATTTAATATCTTTGACACGAGAAAGTGCAGTATAGACAAGTCCATGTTTCCTAACTTCTTTTGGGTCAAAAGCCAATTTGTCCATCGTTAACCCTTGTGATCGTTTGTGCACATGCCAGTTGAACATGAAATTGTTCTCTTGTAAAACTAATTTTGTTGTTTGATTCATTATTTCTACAAAATCTAATAATAGGTGTCCACATAGACATTATTCCATCTTTTTACAGATGTGCCATCTTTTCCTTTGAATAGTGCCAACAGCTGGATCAACAAATTCAATCCAAATTGCGCCATTTTCAGATGTTGTTGATGATATAAAAATTCCTTCAGCACCATTGTAATATCCCATAATAATAATAATAATAAATCAATAAATAATAATATTAATATTAATATAAATAGAATAACAATTAACGAAGAGAAAATATATGAATAAATAAATAAACAACAAATAACAAAGAAAAGATAAAATAAGAAATAACGAAGAAAATGTAACAATAAATAAATGAAATAAAATTTGGCATGGACACATGGATGGTGTACGTGAAAATACTTTTCCAATCCCCTTACGATTTTTAGAACCATTTATTCTATTTAATTTCAGAGAAGGGGGAAGAAGAGGGTAATAATTCACTCATTCTTGAGGACGGATATGATGGAGGGAATAGATCATTGGTAGTAGTAAGTTGGATGAGTGCTCGGGGGTGGCTACTTGTTAAAATAGACTGAACAACTAAGCCTATGGTTGGGTGGAGAGTTGTCCCCAAATCCTTGTTACGGTTAGTTGTTCTGGATCAGGGCAAGCATGTCACAACACCATAAACCTTAGTAAGAAATCTTCACTCCTTAGGTATGCATCACTGTTTAAATTTTTATTGCATATGTTAATAAATTGCTTGTTGTATTTTTTATGGTTAATTTATGAGATGTTACACATGGTATCAGAGCAAGGTTCAAGCTCTAGGTACCTTTTGGATTAAACATTTTTATTACTGCAATATCTAATGTTAAATTTAACAAATATGTTGTTATTATTCTAGATTTTCTTTGAAAGCCTTGTTAAACTTTTGGATTCTATGTTATCATTATAGATCTAGGTTGTATCCAAACAATTTGGCTTGGATAGGCTAGGCCCAACCAATCCAATCAAGGTTTCAAAGGCCTTCAACAAAAAGGATAGCTAATGCCTCTCAGATAATTTCATCAAGGTACTTAACTAGCCCTACGGCAATCTTCGTATTTCATCAGGCTAAAATTTTAGAGATTTTGAAATCTATAAATATGTGATTTCACACCATTTCCACTATCAGACTTTGGATAGACTCCCCAGGAGGCTTATGATAATAAGTAGATCTAAGTAAATCTAAGTTAAATCTAATAATAATAACTTTCCAATACGGACCTATGGAATTTCAAATCTAATATGGTAGATTGGAGTGATATTATAAAATTGGATTATAAATTGACAATTATTTGTTAGATAAAACTCATTTAAATTGACAATTCTTTGTTAGAAAAAACTCTGACAGGTTGTTTTAGCTTTCTTTAGTTTCAGATTTAGACTAATTTCCATCCAATCCCAATTAAATGAAGCAAAGAAAGCTTCATCAATTTTATGTGTTGTGCATGCATGTCCAGTATGACAATTTCTAGATGGTGGTTCTATGCGATTTTTTTTTATGAGGTTGACTTTTCTGATATACAATTACTCTGTTTACATTTAAATAATTGTTGGTCGGAATGTTCAACCATGTGTAGTCGTGTAATTGTTTGGAATTTATTAGATAATTTAGAGTCATATAGTTGGCCCATATACTATCCTTTGATAGTTTTAACTATATAGATTCCTTGGCTCATAGATCTCAAATCAATTCCATACGGTGATTATGTATTATCATGGGGATGGGCAGTCCAAGTAAAAAATTAGTCGCAAGATCTTGTGCAGGAGAAGGTTTCGACTTAAAGTTTGAACCTTGGCAAACCATAGTCGACTATTAACGATGCCATTTTATCAAAAGTTATCATTCTAGTTACGATGAAGGGCACGTACATCTCAACCAGACAAAATTACTCGTCTAGAGATTCGACCCCATTACCTTGAGGTTCACATTCATGCTCGGGTTTGCTGGACGTGCCTAATTTAATTCCAGAAAACCCCCTAAAAGGCAAAATTATGCCTCACTTTCTCATTCACGACAAATTAATGCAAAAGTATTTACCACTACCAATGATAAAAGCCACGCGCTCTATCAACCGAACTAATTTACTCCAATTACTATCAGTTGTGATAATTTTTGCAACTAGGGTCAAATTCCACCTTGGACAACTCAGATGACCGAGATGATGATTTCATTAAATTCCTCTTTTTGAGAGGATCAAAATTGACCTAAACATCACCCTATTTGGATAAGCAGAAGTTGGTTTTTGAATTTATATTATGGTGTATATTGGAATAGGTCAGCCCTAAGCACATGTACAGTTGGATAGGTCGGCCTCAACATCAAGCATCGGACACAGGCGCTGACACACAGTGGCTAAGGGAGTGACCATGAAGTTTCAGTCGCTCGTAGTCTGCCTTATTGGGAGCATCCAAGGTTTTGATCCAGGGTTTGATAGTTAGCTTTAGTAGTCTAATGGATAAATGGTTTCTCTCTACTATTTTGTAGTTTTGCAGTCTGCTTCTGTTCTGTAAATCTCTACTACAAGTTTATGTATTGGGCTCATTGTATTCTCTGCTGAAAATGTTTTATGACGATCTAATAAAGAAGAAGATTTGAAAGGGTTTTTCCCCTAGTGGGGTTTTTCCCTATTCTTGTACCAATCTACTGTCTCTTATGGTTGTGTTGTTATCTTCTTTTTCATTGCATATATTGTTCTATATTCAGTTATAGTTTATGATTGGATACATTGCTAATAATTGAATGCATTGTTAAATGAAGAAGTGAATTGGACTAAAGTAATTGATACAGCATAGAAAAATCTGAAAAATTAAGATGGTATTAGAGCCAAGTTGAAGGACAAGCCCAAAAGAAGATAAGCATTAAAACCATCATTATTGGAAAGAAGATTGTCTATTCAAAGTCAAGATGGCTTCTTCTACCTTCAAGGAGCATGAAAAGTTGGGTGATGCATCAAACTTTTGTCAATGGAAAGTCGGGTTGGAGATCATAGCTGACAACAATGATGTGCTAGAATACATTCAAGGAAGGATACTCCAGCCTCTAGAAAATGCTTATGCTTCCCTCGAAAACAGGTACAAGAAAGGTGAGTCCAAAGCAAATTATAGTTGATGGTTTACAAGATCAATTACTTGCATATATTGGGAATTTAAGAAAGTCGAAAGACATGTATGACAAGATAGTTGACATGTATGAAATCAAAAATTTGAATGAGATCATCACCTTGAAAGATCAACTCAAAGAAACCAAGAAGAGAAAAGGAGAAGTTTTTTAATCCTACATTATGAGGATACCTCGCCTTAGAGATCAATTGCAAAGAGTTAGAGAAAATGATAGGGAACTAGTAGTTGTGACTCTTAGAGTTCTCCCTCCTTTTTGGGAAACATTCATTACTACAATTAGCAACAACAATCTCCTCCTGTCATTTGATGAAATTTTTGGGAAGCTTACTCAAGAAGAATCAAGGATGATAGCAAGAGGAAGGATTCAAAAGCATGAAGAGGGAGAGCTCACCACATATATCATTCATGACAAAAATAAGAAGGAGGGAAAGGAGGTCCATCAAGGAAGCCTCCTTCTCAAAATGAAAAAGAAATGAATGACATATACTTATCTCATATTGAATGTTATAATTGTCAAAAGAAAGGTCATTATGCTCAAGATTGTCCCGAGAAGACAAAAAGACCACGTTACAACACAAGAAGCAACAACAATAATAAAATAACAAAAGACGATCAAAGAAATAACCACGATAGAAGATATGAAAGAAGAAGAAGAGATTCCTCAAGCGACCATGAAGAAGATGATCCTCCTCAAAAGAATTCAAGAGTTTCCTGTGCCATGCTCCATGATCAAAAGGTGCCAAAATTCCTTTGGGGAGAAACCACATATGTTGTTGTATATGTTCAAAACTGGAAGCCTCATCAAGCATTAAAAAACAAGACCCCCGAAGAAATATTCACAGGTGTCAAGCCTGATATTAGCCATATTCATGTATTTGGATGCCCCATATATTTTCATGTGCCAAAGGACAAAAGGAACAAGTTGGAAGCTACAGGAAGAAAAGGTACGTTTTTGGGTTATTATGAAAGTTCTAAAGCATATAGAATATATATTCCTGGTCAAAGGAAGGTCAAAACTAGCAGGGATGTAACATTCGATGAAGATGCAACTCTTGGAAAAGCAAGAGACCTTCCTATGCCTCCTCCTCCCAAGAAGGAGAATGATGACTGGGATATTCTAGATGGTCCTTTCATGCCCAAGTCTGAGACTAATATTGTTGATGACCCCATGGAGCCTATGGATCCTTTAAATCCTCTTACAAGTGATCCTTCTACTAGGAAGAGACCACTTTGGCTCCGTGATACGCTACAAAATGTTGAAATAAACGTTCCCATTTGTATATCATTTAGATAAAGGAAGCAACCATGCAGGTATCAGAGATATGTTGTAGCCATGGGCACTATGACTCAAGTCGAACCTTCCTCATTCGAAGAAGTTGTAAAAGATCAAATTTGGAAGGATGTTATGGCTGAGGAATATGAATCGATTGTGAAAAATTATGTATGGGATGTTGAGCCAAGACTGAATTGGAAGTCTGTCGTGACTTCAAAGTGGTTATTCAATATCAAACATGGAATTGATGGCAGCATTGAGAAATACAAAGCGAGGTTCGTAGCTCAAGGATTCTCTCGGAAAGAGGGAGAAGATTATGATGACATATTTTCTCATCTCGCTCGATATACAACCCTCTATTCGATAGTTTCCCTTGCTGCTAGTAAAGGATGGACTCTTCGTCAGATGGACATAAAGACTGCATTCCTTCATGGCATGTTACAGGAAGAAGTATATGTTTAACAACCATAGGGATTTGAAGTGGAATATCGAAGAACGCATGGTTGCAGGTTGAAGAAGGCATTGTATGGTTTGAAGAAAGCTCATCGAGCTTAGTATGCATGCATTGACAGTTATTTAATGAAGTTAGGATTCACAACAAGCAATGTCGATCCCAACCTCTACTTCAAGGTAGTCCAAGGTATGCCATTGATTTTGGTTTTATATGTTGACAATCTATTCTTAGCAGGTAGTGAGCCTCTAATGATCTAGTGTAAGAGGGAGCTAGCCTCTGAATTCGAGATGAAGGACCTTGGTTTCATGCATTAATTTCTAGGTCTTGAGGTGTGGCAAAGGCCCGGTGAGATTTCCTTTTCACAAGGAAAATATGTTATGAAGTTGCTAGAAAGATTTGCAATGATTGAATGCAAACCCATGGCTACACTAATGGAAATGAACTTCAAGAAGTTATGTGGAGAAGTTGCAAGAGACGATTTGGAAAATCCATCCAAGTATAGATTGATTAGGACTCTGATGTTCCTTGTGTGCAGTAAACACATTCAACGATTCTGACTAGGCAGGAAATGTTATCAACCGGAAGAGTACATATGGATGTTGTTTTAGCCTTGGATCTGCCATGATATCCAGATGAGAAGGAAACAAAATCTTGTAGCATTGAGCACCGTCGAAGCAGAATAAATTACTGCTAGTATGGCTAGCTGCAAAGCAATTTGGTTGAGGAAGCTCTTTGGAGAGCTATTTGAGTAGGTCATAGACACTAACGTGATATAGTGCAACAACAATAGTGGTATCCATTTGGCAAAGAATCTCATGTTTCATGACAAGTCCAAGCACATTGAGATTCGATATCACTTTATTCGAGACATGGTGCAAACAAGAGTTATTAGACTCCATCACATATTGACATATGAGCATATTGCAGATATTCTCACCAAGGCATTACTGAAAGGAAATTTTTTGGTATTCATAGAGCAACTTGAATTGATGGATGTGACCCCTCCGAGTGAGGGGCAGCGCTGATTGAGGACACCAAGCCAACTCTTCCCACGCTGTTTGAGCTCCCAGGGTGAGAAATTGAGATAGAGGGCTCCTGGGGTTGAGGGATATCTGGACAATAGGGTACTCCCCTATCTAGTCTATGCAGAGTATACCCCAACTAGCATCATACCCTCAAGCAAGGCTTGTTGGGAATACCGCTCCCCGTTTGACCAATGGTTGAGAGTGTACTTGGGGTGTACTACCCAAGTCGATTATGATTCAGGTGTTCTACCACATGATTATTAAGTGTCGTTGATGGGAAGATCAATAGGAAATAGGGTTGGGTTGAGACTTGCTCCCTTATTTAGATTACGGGTTGAGAACAAACTCCTTGATGAGATTCCAGGGTCAAGGATGTGTTCCCCTCTATGATTAGTTATCGTATTGATCAGTATGGGTGGAAGCTAATTCTCCCTGACTATTCTTCTTTTAAATTTGAGAAAGTTTCAGCAAATAGAATTGAGAAGAGACAGCCAAAGCATGATGAAAACATGACAGGATGATGTGATGATCAACAGACATATATAGGCAAGTGGAATTCTTCCTAGTCGAGAGGGAGTGTTAATTTTTGAAACTAGGTTCAAATTCCACTTTGGACAACTCAGAGGACCGAGATGATGATTGCATTAGATTAATCTTTTCGAGATGACTAAAACTAGCCTGAATATCATCCTATTTGGACAAGCAGAAGTTGGTTTTTAAATTTATTTTATCTGCTTATGTATATTGGAATAGGTCGGCCCTAAGCACATGTACAATTGGACAGGTCGGCCTCAACATCAAGTGGACCCTCATGGAAGCCTATAAATAGAAGATACCTCAAGCTCATTTGCACACATTGATGAAGCCATCTTTTATGCTCTTCTATTGTCTTGGTTCGCACAGGTCTGACGAAGGAAGTTCACTCAAGGGTTTAAAACTACAGGGTTGAAGCTCGCACAAATCTAGGGTTTCTGTTTCTCGGTCGTTGGCTTGTAACTAAGAATTCTCAGCCCCGGATGCATGCATATATTGGTCAAGGGTATGTCTGGGAGGTCTCATCCGCTCGCACAAAAGCATGAAGGGAACATCTAAGGTTTTTGAAGCATATCAGACAACGTTGGTCCCCACACGCATGTACAGAGTGGTCAAGGGTGCGTCTAGACAGTCTAAGTCGCTCGAACAGTAGTTGTAAGGGAGCAACTGGGGGTTTGGAGCAGTTGTGTATGTGTTTGTCTCCAGACATATGCATACAGTCTTCTAGGGAGCGTCTGGGTCAAACACAGGCACTCACACATAGTGGCTAAGGGAGCGACCAAGAAGTTTCAATCACTCGCAATCTGCCTTGTTGGGAGCGTCTAAGGTTTTGATCTAGGGTTTGACTATTAATTTCAGTTGGCTTCAATAGTATGATGGATAAAGGGTTTCTCTTTGTTGTTTTGTAGTAATGTAGTCTAGTTTTGTTTTGTATGTCTCTGCTGCAAGTTTATGTATTGGGCTCATTGTACTCTCTGCTAAAAATTTTTTATGAAGATCTAATAAAGAAGAAGATTTGAAATGGTTTTCCCCCTTGTGGGGTTTTTCCCTAGTATTGTACTAATATGTTATCTCTTATGGTTGTTCTTTTGTCTTCTTTGTCATTACATATATTGTTCTATCTTCAACTACAGTTTATGATTGTATACATTGATAATAATTGAATGTATTGTTAAATGAAGGAGGGAATTGGACTAAAGTAATTGATACAACATTAAACAAACTGAAATACTAATAGGCCGCATAAGTTATAGGTTGCAATTTGTGCCATTTTCACATATAATTTTATGAGTGCAATGAATGAGGGGTGATCAAACAAAATGGGATTCCATGTACCAAATGATGAAATTATCTCAAGGGCTACGCAACTCATAGTTTGAAAAATGGCACAAAGCATTTGGACCATTTGGGTTGAAAAAAAAATAATGCTAAATTTCTGATGGCATGAAGAAGAATGGATCCCCATATGACCCATGTCCTGTTTTGGAGTGGCAATTAATGCAAGGGGTTGTTTGAACCTCGTTTTTGGAGAGTCAGGTCTGATTTTTATGGATAGAAATAAATCTAGGGACTAAGTTGGGTTCTGTATTTTCTTAAAAGTATTAGATATGGAAGGTCAAAGGACTACTAACAACAATAGTAGGAATGGTATGAAGGTTGTGATGATTTTGGGCCGATGAAAAGGAAGAGTTTTTTTTTAAGGGTGAATATCTGGATAAGATTTAAGAATTGAAGAGAGGGAATGGGTACATTGAGATGAGATGTGGGTGTACAAGTATAAAATATGGGGATTCAGTTGGACAATTGAAATAACAAACCATCTTGTTATTTCATAAGTGTAGGGTACTCCCAGGATCAGTGAAAGTATATATATCTCCTTGAAACTAGCTATAGCATGTGACAAAATATTAAGATGAGAGGATTATTAAATTACTCCAATTGTTATTTAAGCTTATTCTCTATAGTATAACTTGGAAAGATTCAATATTGTATGTGAAATTTTCTGTTCCACTGGAAATCATTTCACATATTCGAAAATGAAGAGAGTTAAATATGTTTTTTTTCTTTTTCATGTAAGAAACTAGAGATTCATTACAGGATTTTAGACTCTTTCATTCTTTACATGCAACCTCTACTATTGGTTTTAATCTTGAGGGTTGACTATTCAATTACTAATGGTTGTTTTAATCTTGAGGGTTGCATATTCAATTATTAATGGTTGGCACAACTTATGGGAATGTCATTGAATTGCAAGTGATTTATTTTATAACTGGAAAGCGCCATAGCATGTTTCAATGCTTTGTGAAAATCTCCATCTACATACAAGTATCCCGCAAAACTTATATTTCCTTGTTGACATTAGCATACATTTTATGTGATAGTTTATGTACCTAATCCATCCACTAGTTGATCTGAAATGGAAGGAGGATTCAAACGGATTTGCCTTGGACTTTCAAAGAAATAGGAAGAGTTATATTCTTTATATCAATATAAAGAAGAATACCTTCGAAGATATAGAATATCTTATTTTCTCCTTGTCACTAATCTACTAAATATTTATAAAGAATGATGTCATAGTACTTTCTTCCGTTAGCATTCTTAACAATTGTCCACCACCATTGCGTTTTGAGAAAGCAAAATGTGTTATTTATATGTTAGGAACTTGACCTTGTATTAATTCATAGCTTGCTTGTATATATTGTGAAGGAGGTAATGCATGAACATGGTTGAAATTATTATTTTTTAATATATCAAAGTTATCATATTATAATATTAGTATAATGAGTTAAAACATTCCAAAGAAAGTGAATTGCTTTGAGAAACCAAAATATCATTGTTTTCAAAAGTTTGAATTAGAGTTATAAAATTATTATGTAAATAAATGAAGGTGTTTTAATGCTTATAAGGATTAAAGAAAAAAAATATGTTTTGAATGTTCATTTAATTAGGTTTAAAATGGTTTTTATAGTGAAAATGAAGTTTTAGAATAATTGATGATGGGGTGTTGTTTATTGAATTTCCAATGCTATGATTACGTCTCATCAATTGAATATAGATGTATCAAGTTTTTTCTTTTCTTATAGGTTGATTTACAATAAGCTATCTAAAATATAAATTGTTGAGGTTCACTTTTACTTATGGGTTGGTTGAAATAATGTAATTAAGTGTTATTCTAGTTCTTAACACTTTATCTTTTTATGGAATCAAGAGTTTGATTTCACAAGGGTGTACATTTGTGTGATTTTGGGTTGTACACCTAGTGAACAACATCGAAGCACTAGGTTATGAAAACATAGTAAATTCTATGACCAACCTATGTGATGACGGTGAAGGAGTGTCTCCCTCAAAATTGTAAGCCCTCTTAAGGATATAGGTTGTGGAATGGACAACATGAATGACGATTAGGATGATTAGTGAAGGTCATAGCAACAATCCATATAATTTTGAGGCGTCAATATATAAACAATAATAAATAAATAATTTATAAAAAATAAAATGAATATGAATACCTCTCATGCATATCTTAGCAGTTTGAGACATTAAGTCATGAAATATTATTTGATGGTACTAGTGAAAACTCAAAGCATAATACATATAGATGAAATGGGAAATCAAACATGAATATAACTTAGAGGCACAACTTTGAACATATAAAGAGGCAAATAAATTTGAAGTAATAGATAATGCAATCTAAGGAAGTAAAGAAGACTTTAGTTATACACGCAAATGAAATTGATTTTTCTAATGAATCATGATAAGAAGGTTATAAGATTATCGTATTTATGTTATGATAGGAAGTTATATTGACATGTGGGTTCATTTATTATGTGATGGCATGATATATCTTTGTTAGGGATATGATAATATTATAACTTATGATGTGAAGCATGTGCTTATTGCATGCAAATTTTATGATATACATGAACATGTAATTTTTACTATTCAGAATGTTGTGATAAAGATGATGTTATTGATATTAAGATGATAACTAATGCATGGGTTGCATGATATGTGGTGATTGACATGAATTCCACAAACGGGCCGAGAGGGTTAGATTATTTGATGATCTCGTAGGATCCCATACCTATGAGGGAGAATGTGTAAACCATATGGGTTAGGGACAGACTCAACCAACCCTACATATGCTAGTGTATCTATTTTCTTGTATATCTCTTGATGGATAACTCTTGAAGAGCTATAGGACCATCTTGAGGAGGTTGAGTGTCTGATATTGGATTGGGATGCTAAAGTCCAGAGGGGTCGTAAGGACTTCGATGCTGAAGTCTAGAGGGATCATAACAA
Source organism: Pinus tabuliformis (assembly GCA_031772625.1). Classification (NCBI taxonomy): domain Eukaryota; kingdom Viridiplantae; phylum Streptophyta; class Pinopsida; order Pinales; family Pinaceae; genus Pinus; species Pinus tabuliformis. The sequence continues at coordinate 742,782,244 of CM062815.1, forward strand.
CTTCAATACCTGGGGTCGTGAAACTTAGTGAGTTGTGGAGGGAGTTGGTCCAGCCTTGTGAGATGCCCAGAGTCATTGAGTACTAGGATCAGATGCCTGCCTTGGGGCAGATGATGTCAAAGACCTAGGGAAAGACTTGGGGCTATGGTATAGATCAAGGAGGCTATATGCCTGGTTCCGAAAGTTGGGAAAGAGGCTTGATATTCCTCAGGATTTCCCCATTGTTGTGGAACTTTCGATGTTTGCTGGCATACTAGTTCAATGGAGCGTGTTTGGAAATCATGGGGTAAAAATAATAATAAATAAACTTAACTTCGGGATGAAGTTCCTTAAAGAGGGGGAGTATGTAATATCCCATATTAATAATAATAATAAATCAATAAACAACAATAATAATAATAATAAAGTAAATAAAATAATATAAATATAAATAGAATAACAATTAACAAAGTATAGATAAACTAACAATTATCGAAGAGAAAATAAATGAATAAATAAATAAAACAACAAATAACAAAGAAAATGTAATAATAAATAAATAAAATAAAGTTGGCATGGACACATGGATGGTGTATATGCAAATCCCTTTCCAAACCTCTTATAGTTTTTAGAACCATTTGTTCGATTTAATCACAAAGAAGGGGGGAAAAGAGGGCATTCATTCACTCATTTTTGAGGAAGGAAATGTTGAAGGGAATAGATCATTGGCAGTGGTAAGTTGGTTGAGGGCTCGGGGGTGGCTAGTTGTTGAAATATACTGAACAACTAAGCCTATGGTTAGGTGGAGAGTTGTCCCCAAATCCTTGTTGCGAATAGTTGTTTTGGATCAAGGAAAGCATGTCACAAAACCATAAACCTTAGTAAGAAATCTTCACTCCTCGGGTATGCATCACTATTTAATTTTTATTGCATATGTTAATAGCTTGGTTGTGGTATTTTGTTTTATGATTAATTTATGGGCCGTTACAACCATTGACCAAGCCATCCTGAATATTGTAATTTTCACCAATTAGTTCAATAAGCATATTTTCTTTGAGCACAATAGATGATGGAAACTACATTTTGATTTGTTTATTGCAATTTATATTTATTGATTTAATTGTTCTATCATATGCATTTAATATAATTGCTTATTTGTTTATGAGAGACAACATTCTTTCATTATGTTCATGTACATTCTTGTTTAAATAAAAGAGGTATGGAAAAGTTGGATCATTTGGTGTCGATCTATAACAATGTTTTTTCAATAATGTTAGATCATCATCAGTATGTGAGTATGTGAACATGTCCTCGTTTTGTTTAAGATAGATACAAATTCTTTATTGTCTTGTCGCATTACTTGTTTTAGTTAATCAGTTTTCACAATTTCTTTCCAAAAGGTGTAAGAAGCACTAGTTCCTTTAAGATGTGGTTGTTCAAATATCCAAAAATTGCGTGCAGGTTGTGTTTGACATAGGTCACCACAAAATATTATGTGAAGGTTCCCAAACAGAGAAGCCAGAGTATGAATAATTTCTCAAAGTGGCCTATCAATGTTATATAGCAATTGAGACCAAATTAATGAAGCCTCATCTATCAACAAAAATTTAAGTTGTTCGTATTCTTTGCTCAATATATCGAGTGTGTTAGAAGCCAATGGAACAATGTGACATGGTGAAAGTGGCAAATGCAAAGTTGAATGGACTGTGACACCATGTGCAATATATGCAGCTTTGCTAGTAAATGCAAGTATTAGACCTTTGTTTTTTAAAGGATCACTTTGTAAGTCTTTGTTATAAAGACGTACCAGTGCATGGTAAAGCGCTTGTGCAGTGAATTTCTTTCCTATACCTGCACCTCCAGTCTAGTGATGAACAAATAGAAACTCTTACTAGCATTATTCTTTTTCCATAGAAATATTTGTTTGATTATTTATTTTTGCTCTTGATTTAATTGTCTCATAATTTCATGGTATGCCAATGTGTCCAAAACAAAGGAACGCTTAATGAATTCATTGTTTTTTTGTATATTTAGTTTGAGTGTTTTTTAATTGCATTTCTCTTTCAAGTCTTGTTGAATGTCATAATTTTCATTAGAATAAGCCCTATTGTTAGATTATAATGGCAAGTGAAGCATAAATATCTTGTCACTTTGGGATGAAATTATAGTAGAATTAGTTCCAATATCACCCCATGGTGTGATTAAATGAGTAATTGTTTTTCAGTGACATCGATAATATGTTTATGCGAAAAGTATGCTTCAGCCCAAGTTTCTTCATTTTTCATTAACGTGTATTAAGATTCTCTTTATGGGATGCAGAGCATAATTTTTTCTCTATAATGGTTTCTTGGGTTCATGTGTTCATTGTATCAAATGAATCTTATGACATGCAAACATTCTTTTTTTTTTATGTTGTTTTCGAGATTGAATAAGAGGAAACATATTCTGCGAAGTAAACTTTCTCAAGGGCAACAGGACATGCAACATATCTATCAATAGTTGTCATGCAAACAATATCTTCAGAGTTATTGGGTTCTTATTCTAACAAAATAGGTCTTTTTAGAACATATGTTTGTTTTTCAGCTTGAGCAGTGTTAATGAAAATTGTTTTTTAGAAGCTCAATACAAAGGAAATGACAGAGCAATGTGGATTGCTTGTCGACTTGACATTTGTTGTATATTTAGCAATGTGTTTCCAAGCTTACGAATAGTTTCACTTTTGTTGTCTCTACAAGATATCCAATTTTCTCAAATTTGTTTGAGTGCAGTTGTCATGGAGCGATCCATTTTTGTCATATAAGAGCTACAATATGTTGTTGCAGCATGGCATATAAAATAAATTGAGCATCTATGTTTTCTTGCCACAACAGAGGGAATTTTTTTGCAAATGTATTTATCCACACATCGCAAGGATTTCTATTGAGTAATACAATTGGCTGAGTAATACAAAATCGTAAGAGCTTGATGTATTCTTATTTTGTAATACCAAAATCGACTAAAAACATGGCAAATGTTATGTTTTTTTAATAGGATTTGACCTGTAAAAGAAATGAAATTTTCTTTTGTATGGATATCATTGTTTTCATTGCACAAAGGGTGCAAGATACAAGTTTCATCAACTGGTGGGATAGGGAAACCAAATATACAAGTAGTATTTTTATGTTTTTTGCAAGTTTTTGTGTGGTGACGAGTTTGAAATTGAATCATTTGATTCGAAAAAATTGTTGAATCACAAGTCAAAAAGTGATCAATGAAATCTATGACATAAACATCAGAGGATTGTTGATATATCAACGCATTTTGAATCCAAATTAATCCATGGTCATGCTCTGTTCCTCTACTTTGGAATTCTATAATAAAAAAAAAAATCTTGCACTTGACCAAATAATTCATTGTTTTTTGTTATCAAGGAACATAGTGACGTGTCCTATGCCTATAATATCGACTAAATATGATCGGTCGATATTTTATCAATGTGTTAATGCATTCATCATCAAATTTCTTTCCCTGATTTGTTATGGAGTCAATACTTTGTATTTTTAGTGCATTTATCAATGGTTCCCAAAGATACTCAGCACTAGCGAATGTGATAAAGAAAGTCGGTGGGCCAAGTTGTTGTATCATTGCAAATATATATTTTTGTAAATGTTCAAAATAGTGAGGCGATGTGTGAATGATTCTTAAACATTGATATGCAATTGGTGATTTTAATCATTTTTGAAGATTGCTTTTATTTTCTACATCTTTAGCAACTAGTTTTTGTCCTTTTAGCTCTCCTTTGTGAATAGAAATCCAAGCTGAGTTAGAAACCTTGTTTATCAAAATAAGAATATATTTAAAAAATATTTTTGTAATATGTGTTTAAAAGACACTAGACATGTACAACAGTTCTCATTATGCATTTTTTTATACGAAAAGTGGTTGATAACATCAATATGGCGACTTGATCCAAAGAACAGTGTCAAGAAGTTCAGTTCTTTAGAGAACTTACCTTGAAAAATGCCTAGGGGACAGAACCCTTCAGAAGGTGCAATTTGTATTATTCTTGTATCAAGATCATGTATCAGGTGGGCCTCTGAATTACCATATACAAGTGTTTCAGTTTCTAGCTCTAGATCATTATCTGCATTTGGTGAGTCTAATTCCTTCATTTTTGGACTATCATTCTGATGATCTTGCCTACTTTGATCAAAAAAAAAATTCCATTCATAGTTGATTACTATTTGTTCTATCCTGTATAGATATGTGTTGCACAAGTCGTGTAATGCATACATCACTTTTTTGGGTCGAATATTTCCTGGAAAATAGGCATTCTTGTATTCCAGTTTTCTTTTTAACATAATTCCCACTGTCATATTATCATCAATATCTATAGGTAATGTTGTTTAAATTTTATATAAACTAGAAGGTACATTTATGATTGTTCTTGTTAATCCAATTTTTGATCTTTTTTAACCAAGTTGTCATATTTGTGCAAAATCCATCCTTAGTGCCACTAATCTCTCTTCCAAATATGTCAATTGTGCAACGGAGATCAATTTTTTGTTTCGTCGAATATGAAGAGGTGATGCAAATGTATGAAATTTTTCATTGATCATTACATTATTACAAGATTTGCATATTTTTTCATTGATTTTAATGGCTTTGAAGTTTGAAGCAAGCATCAAATAGCAAATAGTAGATAATATGTCTTTGTTAAAAGATTGCATGTCCTTTCCATAGGACAATCTATCACAAATGCAACATGCATATGTAGGCTTGTCTTGGATTGATTGCAAATATGTCTCGATTGCTTTATTTGACTTTACATGTTAATTTTGTGCTTCTTGTATTATAACACCTTGTGCTCGTATTGCAGATTTCAACTAATGTAAGTGAGTGTACTGCTTACTATATCCATTGGAAAAAGAGGTAGAGACTTCTTTGTTATTTTGTGTCTCCATTGAAAAAGGATTATTGTCCTCATTTGATGATGTGAAATCCTTTGATACTTCAATTAATTTTCTTTATATATATATATATATATATATATATGTGTGTGTGTGTATGTATGTATGTATGTATGTATGTATATGTATATTGTATTGTCAATTGAAAAATGCTTTAATTGAGTAGAACATCTAGTAAACCTAGATTCTTTGCTATTAAGATATATACAATATCCACTTGAGATCGATTTGCAGTTTTATCTTTCCGAGGTTCTTTGGAGCACTTATGGTGTCTTGTCATTGTCATTAATATTTTCAACATTCTGAACTTCGAGAAGTGCATGGAAATGTGCATGTGATGTAGATATTGGTACATGCATAAGGTACAAGACTTTGGAGCAAGTTTTTGACGAATATAATCTCAAGGAAATATATCTTGTTTATATATCCCAGATATATACATGTTAACATCAAGTAGTTCACATATCCATTGTATTGCAAAACCTTTTCCCTCTATATGTCCATATGCATATAGCATTAATAAGTTTATTTTATAAACTTGTCAATCATTGATACATTGCTCTTGTTCAATGTTTCTAGCATTCAGGTGTTGTTGTAAGCAATTGATAGCTCTATTGTCATTGCAAATGAAACAATTGTGAAACACTATGCAATTGTTTTTCTCATATTAAACATATCAAACCATGGTGCAAGTGTGGAAATAGACTCAAACAAAGAGTCATGACAGTCATTGAAATTTTGTCGATAGATCAAGAAGCCTTGTTCAAATAAGATTTGTTCAACTAATAGTATGTCAAACTAACCAACTGAGAATTGATATGGACAAATGCATGGGTCAATTGTTCTATCTATTGGAGCTACACTATCTATTGTGCTATGTAACAAAGTGGTTCAAAATGTCCACATGAAGGAATTTGGTTATGTAGAAAAATATTATATTGATAACCATCAATGTCTGAATTGAATCTAGATATGCTTGGCCATTTGTAAATAGAAAAAAATTGACTGGAACTGACAACCACTTGGAGAACCATTTGATACAAAATGCATTCCCCCATAAGCTAATGGTAGATGGATCACAAATAGAAGAAGGTGTAGACAATCCTTTCAAGTACATTTCAAGGTCATCAACATGATGGAGATCCTGACAATCACCAGGATAATAGAAGAAATGCTCTAATATTGTAAATTGAATCTAGATAACTTGTAATCAATTTCTTGCAACTTTGATCCTTTCAACGCAAAACTATTTTTCATTGCCATGAAGTATATTGAGACAATGTGACAAAGATTTATAGCATTAAGAGCATGGATTTCATTGAATGTTCAATCACCACATATGATACTAGAAAAATCCTAAACCTCATATATTATGTAGTATACATTCTCTTTGTGACTATATTTTTTTCCTGTTTTTTGTTTGACAATACTCCAAAAATGAGTACCTAGAATTGTAACAGAGGAGTAGACGAAATGGCCATAAGGAACTTTGAAGATTGCATTATTTGCAATTGAAACATAATTTAAAACTAAAGACATCTATACAATTAAAATAATAGCAATAAAAATGTTATTATCATTTTAACCAATTTCAAAACACAATATTTAATTTGCAAAATTCCGTAAAAAAAACTTTGACTTTAAATTCTTTTCAAAATGTATAAATCAAATAGAATCCAAACATTAATTTCAAAAACAAATTACAATATAGCTTTCTATAATAAACAACTTTAATTTAAAATAAAAGGCATAAAGCTACTTAAAACAATAATCAAATTCAAAATTTTATTGAAATAATAAACACATTCAAATGCTTATTACTATAAAGTTATCAATTGCACCATGTCTAAGTTACTAACCTATTGTTGCATTATAAAGACATTATGTTATCAAATAAAATGTAAAGTATTTAGGTTCCTAGCATAATGTAGTATTTGTTTTTTAAGACTTGGTGCAAATGGATATAGTTCCAATTGATTGAGCATATCTATGGTTAACACATGAACATCATAGTCTTTTGACATATCCACATCATAGCATTTGGAGAAAGTGTCATAGCTAGTGTGTGCATATGGGGGAACAAAACCCAGACATAATTGGTGGACAAAAACAATGCATGGAGTTAATGGAAAAAGTGACAACTAGAAAAACTAATAATTGATATTTCTATGTAGCAAGAAGCACCAAAGAAAAATTGTAAGTGTTTTGATCAATAAAACACACCACACATTGTTGTTTTTTGCACAAATACCTATGGAATTTTGTTTTACATAAAAAAATCTAGTTATTTTGCTATATATATTATTTTAGGATTCTTCTATCTAAGTTGTCTCTCTATGATTTATGACACAATAAAATCAATCACATTAGTTCTATATACTTTTTCTTCATGCATTGCTTATACATAGTTCAAATGTATTTGTGATCACCCACTGATCATTAAGAGATTGACATACTTAGAATGTGACTACATGAGAACCATAGTGCTTTCAAAAATAGGATTATTTGCATTATTAATAGTGGTATTTATAGCACTGTGGCCAACAATTTATGCAAGGTACAATAGTATTTATAACAATGTAGCCATGAATTTATGCAAGGTACAAATCACTTGTGTACATAGACAAACTGACATTACATTCAATGCTACTAGACCAATATATATATTGTCCATTTTGTGCAAATAACAATGACCAAAGATGGGTAATGTGACTTTGTATCATATTGTTTGTTAGTCATTAAAAGCATTACCCTCTATGTCATAAGTAAGAAAAAACATTCTAGTGACACACGACAAAAGAAATTGTAAATAAAAAATCATTGCCCAATTGCAATCATAGTACTATAAATACATTAAATTGAAAATCAAGGTGGGCAGTGTGACTTTGTATCATATTGTTTGCTAGCCATTGAAAGCATTATCTACTATGTCATAAATAACAAATAACATTCTAGCCACACATGACTACAAAAAATGGAAATAAAAACCATCACTCATTATTAATCATAGTTCTATAACTACATTAAATTGCATATGTACTTTAGTAAATGTGTCAATTTGAGCAAAAGATATTGCACCAAAATTGTCTAGAAATGCAATAATTTAAGCTTCTATAGCCACTCATCTTGGAATAAAGATTCCAAGTAGACATACACAACAGAAATGACTATGAGATTTAGAGGTGCATGTAATATTTGTTGATTTTAGCATTATAATTTGTGAAAATTCTTTCTCACATGAGACATAGTGAATCAACAAATTTATCATTTAAATCACACAAAAAAGTTGTTGCATGTTGGCCTTTGACACTCATTCACTGTTCTCTGTATTTGAACAAAGATATTGCATGCAACAACACAAACATTTGCACCAATTAAAACTGCAACTAATCCACCTGCCACGAAAATTGCATTCAAAACGCTCATTATTTTTCTTCTTCTCTATTTTATTTGTAGAATCCAATTTCTGATTATCAGTCTCCTCCTCTTCTATAAGTTGTTGCAATGATTTTGACAATTTCACAACTACACATTCCATGACTCAAAATCATTCACAATTGCATACACTATTTTTTAACAGATTCCACTCAAACTAGCAAACATCACCTAAATCTAGTATATCATCAAGTCAAATAATGATTTAACAATCTAAATAACACCACCCTTTAAAGGATTTTTCATATCAACTACAATAAATAATACCAGGAAAAACCAGCTCCTTAACTCTGTAATGGAAGAGGGTTACGAGGAGGAACTCATGGATTATTCATCAGACAACTGCCCAGAATCCGAAATCTTCATGGCCTCCCGTCCGTTGGCGCAAGGAGGGGTTGTTTTGGAAACGGACAACGCACCGGCTAATTAGGTTGACCAAGGTATTTACGGATGGGCAGACATGGAAACTTCCTTGTCAGGATTGGATATCTCTCAACTGAGAGCAATGGTCACCGAGGGTTATATAAACCCTATTGAGGGTTCTTCCACCCCTTTTCTTTCTATCCCATTTACAACCAACCTACTAGCTTAGAACGGCCATTACCAGGTCACAGAAGCTATTCAAGGCGGTGAGGGTCTCTACCTAGGGTTTCAAGACGAACCATTTCTCAAAACTGTTGAGCTTCATAGTGATCATTGCGGTCCAAACATCCGGCACAACGATCCAAAATGCTCACAGGCATGTACGCAGTCAGGGGACTTTAAGGAAAAACCCCAACCCTCTGGGTTCTTTGAAGGCATTGTAAATAATGAGCTGGACAGAGAGGAAGTAAGGGATTCAGACCCTAAACTCAGCCCGAGTAGAGAAGATAACATCCAACCAAACCACCCGAATCCCAGGGAAAAAAAGGTTAAGTCATCTAAGCTCTCCAAAACCCGGGAATGAGGCAGATATCTAGTTTTTGGGGAAGGCATCGACATGGACAAGGCAGCCCTAACTGAGAATACGGTCCTAGTTGGGCGAGTCCGTGGCCAGAACTACACACCAGGATGGCTGAAGAAATGGACCATGGAGGTGTGGGGAAACGTTTTTCCGTAGCTACCCGCAGTACTAGCACTCTCCAGAGGCTGGTTTGCCCTTATCTTCGACGAGCCAGAAGACGTCAACTGGATCCTCACTCGTTTCTAGCATGTTGAAATGACCCCAGTTCTCCTAAAGCGATGGTCCACTCTTTTCGACCAAGAAAAGGAAAGTTTAGGAGCAAGGCCGATTTGGGTTCATTTGCCTAGCCTCCTACTTCAGTTCTGGTCAGAGGAAATCTTTAGGATCCTCGGGGACGACCTGGGCACCTACCTCGACCATGAAAAATCTTACATCGATACAGGTATTCTAGCGATGGCCCGTATCTTAGTTTATTTGGACACCAGGGACGGCCTGGTGGAGAGTTATATGTTTCACATGGGCTCCACAACTCGCTAGCAGGAATTGGACTACGAGGGTATCCCCTTCAAGTGTCGGAAATGCCACAAGGTTGGCCATCTCTACAAGGAATGTCCCCTAGTCACAGGGCATAGGTCATCCTCTCCAAGAAGGTTAGCTACGACAAACACTCAAACGGATTTGGGAATGGCAGAGATCTCAGACATGTAGTCTAGGCTATCTAAGGCCACCAGTAGACCGCCTCCTACTCCTTCGAGCCTCCCAGGCCTCGACTCCTTGAACTCTGTAGCGTCGAGCACTAGGGCTCGCTCCAAAGAAGGCGTGGGATTTACGATTACCTCCTCTCCTCCTATCTTTGTTTCTCCATCTGTTAATATTTTTTATGTTTCTATATCTAGTCTGATTACTTCGAATTTAATCACTCCCCTCCACAAGTTGAGCCAAATTACTTACCTGGTGATTTCAGCCCCTCCCCCATCCCTTCCCTCCCCTTGTACCCTCAGCCACCTCCCTGTCAATGAAACCCCCGTGGCCTCGACTTCTGGCTCATCCCACCATTACAATCTGCGATCCATTTCCCCTTCCCTCCATGCCTACGGATTGGAGGATGACCTACTACACCCCCCCCCCCCCCCCCCCCCGAAATCCCCAAGGGGCAGACAATCCCGCATTTCTAAAGCCATTAAAAGAGTCAACATTGAGGTGGCCACAGGCATAGAAGCTCCCATCGATTAGGTCCTTAGAGCAAAGGGGAACCATGCCTCAGTGATCCCATGAAAGGCTTCTCTTTCAATTGTAGGGGGCTAGCCAGCCCCGACAAAAAACTGGCTTTCAAAAGACTTTGTCACTCTCATAACCTGGACTTTCTAATGCTCCAAGAAGCTCTTGGTGATGGACTATTGATCCACAACACTCTAAAAAAAATTCTGCCTGACTGGGATTTCTTCTACCTGGATGCCAAAGGTCGCTTGGGTGGACTCGCTATTGGGTTTAACAACCGCACAGTCAAAATTCGCAATGCTTGGGGTGGGCAAGGTTTTCTTGGTGTGGATATCATCTCAAACTCGACCCTCATTTCTATGAGAATCATAAACATCTACGGGCCTTGCCATCACAGGGAGGCTTTCTAGGACAGCCTCCTCCAACAGGATTTCATGCAGTCAGATGACATCATTATTGAGGGAGATCTTAACTTTTCCCTGGGGATGGCCGAATCCTAGGGACACGGAGCCCAATCAGACGCCCTAACCGGCTACTTTGAGAAGCTTCTGGATGACCATGAACTCCTTAGCCTCGATTCAGCTCGCAAAGTGCCTACCTGGAGAAATCATCGAATTGGGGAACTTGCCCTGGCCCGTCGTCTTGACCGCTTCCTCATAAGGCCCAATCTTCTCAACAGGCTTGGGCGTATTAGACATTGGGTTGGAACGGGAGGTTTCTCTAAACACTCCCCTATATTTCTAGATCTGCAAGATGAGGCCAAGAAGTCGGGCTCCCCTTTCAAATTCAATGCTGTTTGGATTAGGGATGCTAGTTTCCGAGACCTGGTAAACAATAGTTGGACACATTTTAACAGGGAAGACGGGCTCTCGCTAGGTTCTGTTATAACTCAATATCTGAATCAGCTAAATCATGAAACAATAGCCTGGATCAAGAACAAGAAAGAGGAAGAGGATAAGGAACTGGAAAATATTGAGGTTGAACTGGCCCACCTCGAATCCTGAGGCTTGTTGAGCTACTATACCTTCGACTCCAAGGACCATCTGGTCAAGCTTGAAAAGGAAAAAATTAAAATCCTTCAAAGATCTGAAGAGACTTGGAGGCTTAAGGGCAACCTGGCTTAAAGCGGGAGACGAAAAGTTCTTCCAACAGTTTGCTAGAGGAAGGAGGAACATCAACACCATATGGGGCCTAATGGACAAAAACGGAAGAGAAGACAACACTTTCGCTCAGCTAGCGGACTTGGGAGTCAGACATTTCTCAGATATCTACAAGAGACCCAGGGAAGCTAACATAGCAGAGATTCTCCAAGTTTCAGAGGCAGTCCCTCTTTTCATCGAGGAAGAGGACAAGGAGATTCTGAATGCCCCCATCACTCTCTGAGCTGGAGGCGACCCTCAAAAGCATGGGCAAAGATAAAAGTCCAGGGCCGGACGGTTGGCCAATCGAATTTTTCATTGCTTTTTTTGAGCTCATTGGTCAAGACCTATTGCTAGCTACAGAAGACTGCCGAATCACAGGGGTTATGCCTGAGGATTTTAACTCTACCTTCCTTACCCTTATCCCCAAAGTGGATAACCCCCAATCCTTTGATGATTTCAGGCCCATCTCACTCTGCAACTGCATCTATAAGATTTTTTCCAAAATCATTGCCCTTCGTATTAAACCCATCCTCTCAAGAATGATCTCTAAAGAACAATTTGCTTTCCTTAGCCACCATCATATCCAGGAAGCTATTGGCACTGCATAGGAAATGCTCCATTCAATCAAATCTGATTTCAATAAAAGCCTCCATTTTGAAAATTGATCTGTCTAAAGCCTTCGATAGGGTTAGCTGGTCCTACCTTCAGCTCATTCTAACCCATATTGGCTTTCTCCACCAGTTCATCAAGTGGGTGGCAGCTGTTTCTCTAGATTCTCCTTCAGTGTCCTGATAAATGGTGCAGCTTCAAACTTTTTTCATGCTAAAAGGGGGCTCCAACAAGGCTGCCCTCTCTCACCTCTCTTGTTTTTACTAATAATGGAAGGTCTCAGCCGACTTATATCTGTAGCTAGGAACAATGACTCGCTAAGGGGTGTAAGGATCAGTGATAAGACCACCATCTCTCACCTTCTCTTTGTTGATGATATTCTAATTTTTCTAAACGGGTCCCTTAATGACTCCTCTACTTTCAAGGCAATTTTAACTTTATTTTGCAAAGCTACATGAATGGAGCTGAACACCTCAAAATCAACAATTACTTTCAACTCCTGCCATTTAAATGAGCAACACTTTGCCTCCCAACACTTTGCTTTTGTGTGAAAAGATTTGGATGCTAGCCTAAGATACCTGGGGTTTCGTCTCAAACCTAATGGATACTGCATTACTGACTGGGCCTGGCTGATAACAAAGATTGAAGGCCGCATTAATATCTGGCAACAGAGATGGCTTTCCAGGGCAGGGAGACTCACCCTTATCAAATCAGTTCTAGAGGCTATCCCGGTCTATTGGATGTCTCTGGCCTGGATTCCCAAAGGCATCCACCACAGAATCAAACAGATCTGCTACAGGTTCCTTTGGCGGGGACAAGCTGATGGCAAAGTCTTCGCCTGGGTAAATTGGGATCGGATAGCTAAACCTAAAAAGTGGGGAGGCTGGGGCCTAAAGGAGCCTCAAGATTTCGCAAAAGCCCTGGGAGCTAAATTGGTCTGGCAAATTATCTCTTCAAACAGCCTCTGGACCGAAGTAATCTACAACAAGTATATCTTTCCACAGTCCCCCATTGACTGGATCCGTAGTACTCAGCACCACCACTCAGGGGCCTCAATCATCTGGAAGACAGTCATTCACTCAATGAACATCATAAAATCTGGACTGGCTTGGAAGGTGGGGAATGGTACTCAAATCAGGATAGGGGCAGATCCTTGGGCTGGCAGTGGGAATGTCCACATCCTCCCTCATGATATGAGAAGGGATCTCAGTGAGACGGGTCATACCCTCCTGGCTCACATTCAAGAGGTTGATTGGGCGGAAGCCCCTCACAGGCGTTGGAAGGACTTTGACACTTTGGGCATCAATGACAGATGGAGAGAGGACTGGGATGGCTTTATTGGTGGCCTGGAGGAAGCAAATGTTAAGATATCAGAAAGAGAAGACAGGCTTATCTGGGCCAAGGCTGCCATAGGAAACTACTCCCCCAAAGCAGGTTTTGATTCCTTAATGGAATCTCGTGCCACAGGTCCTCAGTGCTGGTGGTGGAGCTCTCTATGGAAGCTGAAAGCCCCTCACAAAATGAGACTCCTCCTTTGGGCTATCCTCTCCAACAAAATTCCCACTGATCACAATCTGGCTAAGCGCAACATCCATGGGCCGTCAAGATGTAGCCTCTGCAACTTTGCCACCAAGGACACAGACCACTTATTCCTTCACTGTCCAGCTTCAGTTGAGATCTGGAATACAATCACTCAGGGGCATAATTTTCCCTGTCAGTGGACTGGCAACAATATCAAAGAGGCCTGGGAGACTTGGTGGTCCAAATCAGCAAATCAGAAACAAAAAAACCTGCCACTCATCATCTGCTGGGGCATCTGGATCACCAGGAATTCCAGAATTTTTCAGGACAAAAATATCTTGGGTGCAGCTTTGTGCAACAACATCCTAGCCATCTACAACTCTCTCCCCGAAGAAAAAGACCCACGCCCTCCCCGAATCATTATCCCCAAATCTATTGATAAGAACCAGCCTTGGGCTTACTTTGATGGCTCTGCCAACGCCGAAGGCTGTGGGGGAGGAGCCATCCTACACCTGTCAAAGGCAGCAAACTTCAAATTGAAAGTGGGGCTAGGAAGGGGCACAAACAACTATGCCAAACTCAACAGCCTCAGACACTTACTGCTTTTTGCCTTGGAAAAACATTGCCCTTCGATCCAAATATTTGGGGACTCTCAGCTCATCATAAACTGGATAAATGGATCTTATCACTGTCACGTGCACACACTCAGAGATTTGCTGGAAGAAACAATTGGTCTTAAATCACAGTTTGAATCTTTTGTCTGTTGTCACATTTACAGGGAAAGGAATGAAGTCGTTGACCTTCTTTCCAAAGAGGTCGCGCAGCTGAATAGAGGACAATGGATAATATAGGAATACAGGAATGGTGACTTCTTCCAAGTTTATCACGGGCCATATAGAGATGTGGAGGCAGGTGCCACGGATTGATCAACAGGATCAATCCATTTTTAGTCTCTCTGGTTTATTTTGTTTCGCATGCTTTCATTATATGCAGAACAGTCCACTAAATAGTTTGTACACAGTTTTTGGACCTTCAAGTTATTGAAGGATTTTGTAATATTTAAGTAACACAGAACTCCATCATCAGACAGTAGAGAAAGCATAACACAATGCTAGCACACAACATGTAATTTTCTTAACAATCTTAATGAAAATTACGCTTTTTCCAAGGAAAAAAATACGAGGAAAAAGTGTTCTAAAAACTAAATTCGTTAGTCAAAGATGCTCAGTTGTAAACATATTAGATGTTCTACTTCAAATCCAATTGACCAAAAAGTCAAATCTAAGTATCTAAAAGTATTTGAAAAATTTTATAATTGCCTTTAAGTGTTTAGACATTAAATGTTATTAAACACCACAATTGCAAATAACAAAAGTTGTGTGGTTCTTTAATTCCTTCTAGTTCTCATTTGTTTTTATTGCTTTTCACTTGTTTTGAAAAAAATGCACATAATTGCTACATAAGAACATTAATATTATTCTATAATTCAATTTATTTTTTTTAAGTTGAGCTTGCCACCTATACTTAAATAACATGTAGTTTAACCCCAAATTAATGGACAAGAATAAAGTTCATTTAAAATTTCTGAAAAATCTGTCAAGTTTTGGATATTGTTTTGTCTAGATAAAAGTATTTAGCACTTCAAAATTTAGAGCAAACTCAAATTTGCACAGATGTATACAACATCTTAATCATTACGATCTCATATCTATAAAATAAAAAGCACATGTAGAATCAAATATTTCTCAGCTAATATAGAAATCAGTTTATCGAATCCTAAAAATCTATATTTCAAAGGCCCATTATACATATTATGAAGGCAGTAAACTATTGCATGATCTATTTACATAAAAGACCTACATAGAATAATTTACACTAGTGATTTGTATCCATGACTCTATATTGTTTTTTTTTTCTACGTAAAAGCTATCTAATTCATATATTAACTGTACAAGTGAAAATTACAAACTGTGAGGCGAGTCTTCCAGGGCTTCTGATAGCTCGCTGGGAACCAAAAACCAAATTCTGAGGTCTCCCTCCCAGGAAAGCCTTCACAAAACAAAACAGACCAAGCACTGATATAACGCTCCCACGCAGGGGCAGCACCAGACCATATAAGCAGAACCAGACATAAACATCAGCGGGCTCCCATTGGAGCCTCAGGAGGAGGATTCAAAACATTACTGCCCACGCAGGGGCGAATCGCCAGATGGGATTGACTTAATAACCAGGGGCGAATTACCAGATGGGATTGATTGAGCAACCCGACAAAATTGAAATTGAGAATTGACCCATTGAAAATGAGACCCGACCAGCTTCCAAACAAAATTACAGCAGGCGAATAGGTAGGCAACCACTTCCAGCCATCAAAACGAAAGCGCAAGAGAGAATTACCCGTGTCAATTTTGATCCTCTCGATGTGTTGAGGAAGAAGGAAGGGACGCGAAGAAGGCATCAGCTTCTTCGGCAAGGCTGTTGTCCTCCACGATGTACGCCCAGCCTTCTCCCTCTGGTTTACCCTTCCACATCTTGCGCCATGTCTCGTCATCAATACCCTGAGGAGCAGGCCCCATCGGAGGAGACGATTCGTGCTGACCAGCCTCAGACGCTGGTGGCTCCAAAGCGGAGCTATGTTCCCCTGCCTCCGGTAATCCATGGACAATTTCTTTGCCTTTGCCCTCCTCTTGCTTCTTCTGCGGGTCTTGAGGGGCAGATTCCCCATTTCCTTCCGGAGTTCTGGTAAACATAATTGAGATGTGGGCACTGAGCCCTGGGGAGCTCTCAGCCCTCGGCAATGTGAAAACCACTGAGCCAAAGGAGGGAAGTTCTGATTTGTCCTCATCAGCACTTCCAACCTCCAAAAACTGGCTGATTGGAAGTGGAGTGGCTTTGGCTCTTCGATGGCAGTAGCAGCAACAACAGTGGTGATGTTCATCCACTGCTGGAGCTCGCGAGGAAGAGCCTCTAGCTGGACCTCTTCTACACGGCTGTCGCTGACGGAGTTTAGCCATGGTGAAACTGATTCTGCTCTTGTGTGTGTGCAGGTGAGCTTGGAGTCGAAGACTGAACCAATTACCTCCCAAATCTTTCTCTGGTGCCCAATTTCCTCTCTGAGACCCGTTCCTTGGTGGCGAGGTGGACCAATTCCGGTTCTCACCCAGCAATTGAGCCAAGTGCTTCCGGCTATAGGACCAGCAACCAGAGAGGCTATGGCAGCGATAGTAACCACCAGACACCCGACGATGAAGTGGATGGAGCTGCCACCGCCTCGGCTCTCTGCAATTCCTTCTTTCCCCAAATTCGCCCGACATACATTCTCTGCACCCTCCATTGCTCTTGTTATGCTCTGCCTCATGCTCTCGATACAGGCGCGCATTAAGTGCTCTGTACAGCCCCATAAACCTACCGCCCTCACCATTAACTCCATTAAACACAGCAGTGGGTTCAGGTTCTGGTTGACGGCCTTCATATGGAGGCCGTATTGTTTACACGGGGCAGCCCATGCATGGCATGTGGCATGCCCATTGTTGCCGTCCCGCCACCCGCATCCGGGGATGACTCTATATTGTTATTGCTTAAATCAATTACATTTTTTTTTATAACCTCTCTTCATTGAATATCAAACAATGCATTGTGATTTACAAAAACCACTAATAAAAACAATAAAATGTTTCTAACTATATACCATTAAATAATAATAATAATATATAAGTAAAAAATAATAATAATAATAGTGCAATGAAATGTATATATCTTTAAACTACTATAATATAATACAAGACAATATATTTATCAACTATTAGATTATTGTTATTTTCATGTTTATTTACATTTTTCCCTTAAATTCAATATAAATGAGACAACATCACAATGATGTCTAACCATGGAATTTAAAATAAGCAAATATAAAACCACTTAATACAATAATTTAATACTCTGTTTATTTATATTAAAAACAATAAATTTTGATAATAAAACATCTTAGCATTACGTAAACAATTAAAAAAATACAACATTATTGAAATTTTTATATATGATTTTTTTATATAATTAATTTTAATATATGGTTTTTTTATATAATTAATTTTAAATATAATTAATTTTAAATATTTCAAATAGTTTTTTGCTCGGTGTAGCTCAATTGGCAATGGTCGTGGAAATGAAGTCTTACCGAACCGAAAGTTTTGGGTTCAAATCTTGTGCTATCCCCCGATTGGGGTGAGAAGTTGGACATGATGAAGATGTAGTCCTACCAAGCTTCGAAAAAAAAATATTTCAAAAAGTTAATTTACATAACATATGAACAAAATTAAATTAAAACTGAAATAAAATTTAAATTCACATTCATGTCACTTTAAACTAAGTCCCTTTTACTTTTATAAAGTTTAGCCAAAATAATTAAAACACTCGTTGAAACTTTAATGCATTTTGCAACCATCCACAATTTTAAGTAAAACCAAATAAACTTAACAATTGAGTAGTTTGGCACAATTTAAAATAATTAGGACCCAAAAAAATAAAAAATAAAATAAAAACAAACATGGTAAGCAAACAAAGTAAAAAAGATCTTCGTATTAAATATACTATAAACCAAAAATTAAATATACTACAAATCTGTATTTTAAATATAAAATGACAAAATCGCTGAAAAATATAAAAGAGTTTTATTATTTTATATACATTTTTAACTAATTTGGTTGTATATTTTTTGCAAGATTATATATATATATATATATATATATATATATATATAATTTTTAAGTATCTAAATATTAATATTTTAGAATCCATTTTCTAAAATTGTAATTTAAATAAATAATTTTCAAATTTAAAAAACAAAATTGATTTAAGGAAGAATATATATATATATATATATATATATATATATATATATTTGCTTGCCTATTCATATATATATATATATATATATATTTGCTTGCCTATTCATATATATATATATCTTCTTCTTTTGTTAAATGTCAGACACTAAATGTATAATAACAACTAATTTTACTAGATATTTAACTTTTAATTCATAACATATCAATTAATGATAGACTTTATCATAGATCTCATTTAAGTCGTTTATAAAAATAATAATAATAATAATAACAGTGAACCTGGATTCTAGAAAACAAAACACAAAAATTATATTTTCAATCTATATTGAATAAAAGAGTACATTACAAGCCAAAAACAAAACACAAAAATTATATTTTTCAATCTATATTGAATAAAAAAGTACATTACAAGCCAAATATGTATCAGAACATAAATAAAACATGGATGATGGAATAAGTTACAATTTGCAGGTAATAAATGGCATCATTACTCTGAAATCTCAACACAAACGATAAAAACCATGAAGCAAGATAATTAACCATTGCTGCCCATTTCCTCGTAAAACAACAAAGCACTTTAATCTCACCTAATATCAACATTTATGTATATGTGAATAATTTTGATTAAAATAATACTTAAATATAATGCATATCGTAGCCTCCATTCAATTTGTCAGGGCTCGCACCAACTCACATGTAGTACTGTAGTTGGAGCCAATTTGGTCGAGAACTGTCAATAGTTGGAGTGTCCAAAGAGACCATTCAAACGACAAGGTTGGCTTTCGACCTCATAGTTGGGTTTGACTTCCAACTTGCTTTCAATAGGGACCACAAAAGAAATATGTGTGCATAGTTGAGCATGTTATAGCGAAATGTCGTAGCAGTGTTCAAAAGACACGCCGACCTCCGACCTCCGACCTCATAGTCAACTTGACCTCTGACTTGCTTCCGGCAAGGTTCACAACATATATATATGTTTTTTCATATAACATATTACAATAAAATCAATTTAAAATATTTTATTTATATATATATATATATATATATATATATAATATTTTAAATTGATTTTATTGTAATATGTTATATGAAAAAACAAAATTATATATATATATATATTCAATAAATTATTCTTATATGATAAAATTGTTTAAAAGATGTGAACCCCTCATCCCTCCTTTAAAGAAAAGAATAATGTGTATATGGTTATTTTTATTTTCTTTTTCAAATATTAATGATACAAATTAATCAACAATAAACAATATATATTATTATAAAAATTGTCTTCTTGCTTATTTGTATTTATAAAAAACTTAAATTTCCATCAACAAATATTTTTTTTCACCTAATGTCACATAGTGAATGTATAATAATAATTAATTTTACTAGATATTTAAGTTTTAATTTATAAGATATCAACTTATGATAAACTTGATCATAGACCTCACTTAAGTCGTTTATAAGAAATAATAATAATAGCAATGAACCTGGATTCTATGAAACAAAACACAAAAATTTATATTTTCAATTTATATTGAACAAAAAACTAAATTACCAATAGAGTACTTTAATCTCACTTAATATCAACATTAATGTATACATGGATAATTTTGATTAAAATAATATTTAAACCAAACGGATATTGCAACCTTCGTTGAATTTTTCTGACCTCACACCAGCTCCCATGAAGTATTGAAGCTTGAACCGAATTGGTCGGGGAGTGTCAGTGGTCGGGACTGTCTAGAGAGACCATTCAAACGACAATGTCGACCTCCGACCTCATAGTGGGGGCCGACCTCCAACTTACTTTCAGTAGGGACCACAAAAGAAATATGTGCATATAGTTGTGTGTGTTTACAAGGGCCACCTCCGACCTCATAGTCAGCCTGACCTCCAACTTGCCTCTAAGTAGGCCCACAAAAGAAACATATGTGTATAGTTGGCGTGTTTATAATTTATTATTTTATTTTTTGATATAACATATTATTTATAAATGTAATTTAAAATACTTTTTTTTATCAAAAAAAAATTACAAACTATTTTTATAAGACCAATTTATTTAAACCAATTTTACAGAGATATTATTATTCTTTCTATATAAAAATTTAAGATAACAATACAAAATCTACGTACAAATTAAAACAAATTAGTATTAAAATGTTTAAAAGATATGAACGCATTATCTCTCGTTTAAAGAAAAAAATAATATAAATATGGTTCATAAATTATGAAAGTCAAAAATAACTAACTTAAACGGCAGTCACAACTTCAAGATTGCTCGAAGCTCAGCCTTTGCCAATATGGGTCGGAGGTCGGCCTTTTCCTTGTGATTCTTCTCCACAGACATGTCGACTGCCCGATCACGAAGTGGGGCCCGACCTGGACTACGGGTTTCCTCCGACTCAAAAAGAAACCCAAAAAATTGACATGGAGAGGGATGCCTTTATTCTTAGTTTCATTTTTCTTTAAACGTACTGTTAAAAAATGGAAAGATCAAACTGGAATGAAACTTACACACTGAAAACTAGCATCTTACAGGTGAGAAAGCTACACCTAGAGACTGCCTAAGTAGCACGCTCTCTCTCATTAATCATTAAATTATAAATATATAAGTTTACATTCAATTTAGGGAGATAAAAACCATCTCCTAGAAAATAGGAACTAACTCTAATCTAGGACACACACACAACTGTGAAACAAACTTTCTACATTAATTTTCAACTCTCCCCCTTAATGGAGAAAGGATTCACTTGCACACCTAACATCTCCCTAAACAATTCAAATTTAGTCTTCCCAAGAGGCTTGGTGAAGATATCAACAACATTTTCACAGGTGTTACAATATTCAATAAAATCTCTTTGGACTGAACCTTTTCTCTAACAAAATGAAATTGAGTATCTATATGTTTTGTGTTTTTATGAAAAAAGGGATTATTTGCTAGCTTGATTGAACTTTGGTTGTCGCATTTGATCATCATAACATCCTTTTGTTCTTCTCTTGCATCATGAAGGAGTCTCCTCAACCAAATTGCTTCACAAGTGGCTGCACATACAACTTGATACTCTGCTTCTGTTGATGATAAAGATACAATACTCTAATTTTTACAGTGCCAAGAAATGACCTCGGACCCAATATTGAAAGCATACCCTGTTATAGATCATATATCATCTAGATCTCCAACCCAATCTGAATCTGAATAGCATGACAGTTGAACATCAAAAGAATCAATATATTTAATGCCAAAATTTATATTCCTTGAAGATACCTTAAGACACCTTTTGTTGTCACCCAATGGTTTTCAAGAGGTTTTTCCATGAACTAACTGAACACGCTGACTGAATATGCTAAGTCATGTCTGGTTGTAGTCAAATAAATTAAGCTTCCAACCAGTTTTCTATACAATGTAGCATCCACCTCTTTAGAACCATAATCATTCTGAAATTTAACATTCTATTGTATAGGTACTCAAGCAGCTTTACACTGATCCATTATGAATTTCTTCAATAATTCCCTGACATACTTCCCTTTAGTATTAAAAGTCTGGCTAGAGTCCATCCAGACTTCAAGACCCAAACAACAATGCATTTCTCCAAGGCCTTTCATTTCGAATACCTGTGACATTTGCACTTTAATTTCCACAACCAATTCATTAGAATTTTCAGTAACAATCAAATCATCAACATATAAGGAAATCAACACAATTTGCCCCTTTAAATCAAATCTAGTATACAGATTTTGATCATTTTTACTTCTCTTATAACCATGTTGTAAGAAGAAAGAGTTTATCTTTTCATACCAAGATCTGGGAACCTGTTTCAACCCATACAATGTCTTCTTTAATTTACAGAAAAAGTGTTCCTGCCCCTTTTTAATAAACCCTTCTGGTTGAGTTAAATATACCTCTTCTTTCAACTCTCCATTTAGAAAAGCAGATTTCACATCTAGTTGGTGTAGGCTCCAATGGTACTTAGTAGCTAGATCTATTAACATTCTAATGGTATTTAACTTAGCTACAGGAGAAAAAGTCTCCTCATAATCAATTCCTTCTCTCTATGAGTACCCTTTGGCCACCAACCTAGCTTTATACTTGTCCACACTACCATCTGCTTTGAACTTAGGTTTAAATAACCATTTACAACCTATGGGTTCTTTTCCTTTTGGCAGTTCAACTAATTCCCAAGTTTCATTTTTAATTATGGACTCATATTCTTCTTTCATAGCTGACCTCCATTCATCATACTGATTTGCTTCATTATAATTCATGGGCTCAACAACATTTAAAATACTAGTCATAAGAGCATAATCTTTGTACCTTGCAGGTAAGTGAGTCTACCTACCTGATCTCCTTGGTAGCGGACTTGCCTCAATTTTGTCCTGTGTGATTTCTTTCTCACCTCTACTCTAAATGGACTTCAACTGCTGAATGTATTCACATCGCTAGGTTCCTCTTTTTGCAGTTGTTGTTGTTGCAAATGATTGTCTTTGGCTTCATCATTACTGTCGTCATTCAGTAAAGGAATGTGCCATTCCTCATAACTTTTGTCCTTATTCCCTTCATCATTCTTCTCATGAAAGATAACATCTCTACTCGCAAACACCTTGTGAGTAGATGGATTAAACATCTTATATGCTTTGAAATCAGAACAATACCCTAAAAATATGTGTGTTATAGCTTTAGCATCCAATTTATTCCTATCTTCCTTAGGAATATGTGCAAAAGCTTTAGAGCCAAATACTCTCAAGTGATGGACTGCATGTTTGAAACCATACAAAGCCTCAAATGGAGTCTTGAGATCAAGACACCTAGTTGGACTTCTATTCTTTAAGTAAATTGCAGTGCTAATTGCTTCTGCCCAAAAACCATTAGATAGGTTCTTACCTTTTATCATGTTGCGTGCACACTCCACCAGAGTTTTGTTCTTCCTCTCTACAACCCCATTCTGCTGTGGAGTGTGGGGTATTGTAAATTGTTGTGCTATCCCATGATCTTTGCAATATTTGATGAAGTTTCCAAGCTTGTATTCTCCCCCTTGATCTGAGCGGAGAATTTTGATGACTTTCCCTATCTGCTTTTCAACCATATTTCTAAATTCTTTAAAATATTCAAAAGCATGACTTTTCCTTCTAAGAAAGTATACCCAAGAATATCTTGTGCAGTCATCAACAAATAGAAAAAAATAATAAGCTCCACCTAAGGACCTTGTCTACATGGGTCCACATATATCAATATGCACAAGTTCGAGTATATATTTCTTTCTCCTATTTAAACTAGAGGGAAATTCATCCCTGTGCATTTTCCCAAGTGCACAACCTTCACAATCAATATGTTCATTCTTTAAAACAGGAATTCCATCAACCATACCTTGTTTCTGTAGCAGCAATAAGTCATGAAGGTTGATGTGACCAAACCTTTGATGCCAAAGATTCTTTGTTGTCATAGTCGTTGAAGTTAAAGCTTGATGTGGCACACTTGTAACATTCAACTTATAAAGGCCTCCAACTTGTACTCCTGATGCGATAGGCTTCTGATGATCTAGAAAATCCTTTATAACACAGTAAGTTTTAAAAAATTCTACCTTTAAATTATGATTTGCAATCATGGAGACAGAGATCAAATTCTTTTTAATACCAGGTACATACATGACATTCTTGATGCGCCTAATATTACCATCAGGCAATATCACAGGAATATCTCCATACCCTCTAATTTGATATGCTCTGTCATCTCCAAGGTAGATGTTAGCACCATTGTTGGTCTCCTTAAAATTTTCATACCAATGTTTATTACTTGTCATATGAGTGGATGCTCCAAAATCCACAAACCAAGTTTCAACCTCATCGGTCTCAGCAAAAAGAGCAGCATTAGACACAAATAATTTAAGATCATGATTCTAATCTTCGCCAGAAAAATGCCCTGTATGCCTCTTGTGTCAATGTCTGGTTTCATCAGTTTTCTTTTTATAACAATCTCTAGCAATATAACCAGTTATGCCACAGTAATAACACTTAATTCTTCAATCATTTCTAGTAGATGACATACCTTGAAATGGCTTTTTTGGGACGGACCACCGCTTTTCTATCCTCCTCCTGGTTTCCCTTTGAAGAACTTTTTGTTCGCTACTAATGCCAAATCTATATTCGAAGGCTTCAAATTCATCTATCTCTCTTCTTCCTGCATCAAAATCCCTGTCAACTCTTCAAAGGTGGGAGCTTTCTCCCTCGCCACAAGCCCTGTAATGAACATTTGATAGTCCTCTATCATACCATTTAAGGTAATTGTGACGAGATCTGTATTGGACACTTTCAACCCTATGTCACCCAACTTGTCTCTCAGTTCTTTGATACGTGAAATGAATGCAACAACATATTCATTCTGCTCCATTCTGATGGAGAGAATCTTTCTCTTCAGAAACACACGATTTGTTTTAAGCAAAGTCTTTCGGTAGAAATCACATAAGAGAAATTTTTGGCGATGCGTTTTGGACCAACAAGTGTGGTTCATCATCACGACCAGATGAAGAGGCACACCATGGCAAAGGCTTAAATAGAGAGCAATGTAGAGACATAATTTCAAGTAACAGCTATATTTGAACAATAATATTTAAATTATAATATCAATTTATTAATATATTAAAAACAAATATTGTTAAGTAACGGCTATATTAAACGGCTAGTTTTTGAAAAATAATATTTAAATAATAATATTAGTTTATTAATTTATTAAAAATATTAATAGGTAACAACTATATTAAACAGCTAGTTTTTGAAAAATAAAATTTAAATTAATTTATTAAAACCAAATATTACTAGTTTTTGAAAAATAATATTTAAATAATGATAGTAGTTTATTAGTTTATTAAAAAATATTAATAAGTAATGGCTGGTTTTTGAAAATAATATTTAAATTAATCTATTAAAACCAAATATTACTAGTTTTTGAAAAATAATATTTAAATTATGATATTAGTTTATTAATTTATTAAAAACAGATACTAAGAAGTAACAGCTATATTAAATAGCTAGTTTTTGAAAAAAAATATTTAAATTAAATTATTAAAAAAAATCAAACTCTAAACAAGGAGGGAAGTCAAAAATTATAAAAAGGAGTCAAGACCCTAATCGAGACAATATCATTTAATGAATAAAATCATTAATGGAAATAAAATAAACTAAAACAATTGATGGAAAAATAAATAAAACAAAACAAAAATATACATAGGTCAAAAGAAATATATATATATATATATATATATATATACAAAGAAAAGTAATCAATAAATAAAACAGGGTCAACAATAAAATATGGGGCTCAGACTCATTAAATAAATAACAAAAATTCTAAAAGGAGTTAACATCGAATAGGATGATAAAATACATAAAAAACACGAAGGATCAAGAAAATAAATTTTAATGTAATATAAATCAACAACAAATACTATAAAAATGACACCAATACCGACATAAATAAACAAACATATGAAATAAATCCCAAAAAGAAGCCTAAAAAACTACGAGGACGGGACAAGGACCCAACTTCTATTAATATTCCAACCATCATCTCTATTCAAATTATTGGGTCTTTTTTCAATTTCTAGGGCCTCCCTCAATTTACGATGATGGAAATGACTAACCCTAGCAACGACTTGGACCTCCTCAATGCAGATGTGATGCTTAGATTTATTTGCATGCTCTGCCAAAGCAGAGGAGCGGGTCCTGTCATGCTTGATGTCAACGGCATGCTCACGAATCCTTTGATTAATCGAGCAACCAATCTCACCATCTAGGGAGTCCCACAAGAACATGGGATAATGTAAACATGATTTGTATTTTTGGTTTCATGCAAATCCTTGAGCGTCACCCAAATGTCATGAGCGGTTTTGATCCGGATTTAAACAGGAAAGCAACAAAATACAGAGGTAACCATAAAAACATATATGTAGCGGAAGTAATACTTCATTTCATTACTGTAAAATACTGAAATATGCTTAGAAATAAAAGTGGAAATAACCCAGCTAGGGCGATGGTAGCTTATCTCTGAGAAGAGATGTGTCAGCTACATGCCTCTGAACTGTTCTAAAAAATTGTGTTACAATGAGGCTCGAAGGCCTATTTATTGTTGAGAAACAATGGAAAACCTTTCACATCCCGAAACCTAACCCTAGAAGATGAAACGCCAAATTGTGAGCCCCGTTTGGGTAAATTGATACATCAATTTCCCGGGGTCGTAACTTTGGCATACGATCTCCGTTTGACACGTACAATAGCTCGTTAGAAAGATCTATCCAAGCACTACCACTTTGGAACGGCAACATCAATCCATGGACCCATTTTGCCTCTGATTTCCCAAAAAACGTCGTTTAGGGCCTCAAAACGGCTCCAAAAGTTCAGGACCCGAAAAACTGCTAAAAATAGTAAGTTGTGCTACAATTAAGGAAACTGAAAATGCTGAGAGAAACAATGGTGGGGGTCCAGGTGGACTTGGCAGGTGGCCATCAATATCCACCTGGATCATTCCTCCCCCCTTAGGAAGCAATGGTCCCCATTGCGTTGAGTTCCTCTCTGAGATGAGGAAGCTTCTGCTGAGCTGGGTCTCTGGTGAGTTGTTCTGCAATCTCTTATGTGTCCAGAAATGGTGGGAAGCATGGTCGATGACGGTACCCATTGAACAGTTGGTGCAAACGAAGGAATGGAGGAATGTTATGTGCCAAGGCATTATTCCCCACAGCCTTGGTACTGGTGTAAGGACCATGTCGGAGTGGTCTGAGTTTCTGATGGGTTCTGGTAAGGCATTCCCTCTGCAGATGTAACCAAACTTTGTCGCCCACCTGAAACTTGTGTGGTACCCCTGTGGGTGAGGAGAAGTTGTTCCTGTATTCTATCATGACCATATCCATTTGCTGCTACTGCTGTGTGGAGGAACCCTTTGCGGGGGTCATGGATGTAGCAACGATCTTCCCCTTACTTTGGGAGTGAGCCAGACAGATGAATTTCCTGGTCTGGGAGATGAGCTTGCTACCTTTCTTAGCAGTGATCAAAGAGGTGGCGGTAGGTGGGGCTACCTCCGGTATCCTGTGTAATGAATCACCCAAAGAAATAATGACAGCGTGAGGCCTTGACTCATACACAGCATGTCGCCTCCACAAGTATGGCTGGCCTAATAGTACATCACAAACATCCAGAGGTGTAACATTACACAATACCTCGTCTATGAAGGGTTTGATGCTGTAGGGAAGGCGGCACTGCTGGCGAACTTTCAGATCTCGTCCTTCGTGGAGCCACCCGATATTGTACGGCTGCAGGTGCGGTGTAGTCGGTAGGCCCAACCGCTTCATGACCTCTGCTGAAATGAGGTTCTTTTGGCTGCCACTCTCGACAATGAATTGCAACGGCGAACCCTTCACCCACATCTGTGAGTGGAAAAGATGCTCCCCCTCTTCTGGATCTACAGGTTCATTCTTCTGGATCTTGGCAGTGGCGCTGGGATCCGCATCAATGATCTGCTTCCCTTTGCCATTCCCCTTGTCAGGTTCTGGCTCAAGGTCAGAACATGCATCTGATTCGGAAGCTTCAACTCGACCACCAGCGACTGCTTGGTCCGACACTCACTTGTGTTATGAGTGGGACTCTTGTGGAACTCACACCACTTTTCTGTGTCCTTCTTCGGCTTCGTGGTGTTGTTCTTTTCTTGTGGCTTCGATGGGTTGTCTTGGGTCACCCCGCCTTGGCTTTGTCCTTTGGGCTTCGGATTTGCAGATCCAAAGTCTCGCTTCTTCTGTTCGAACTTTTGCTCGATTTTGACAGCGTATCGGTATGCTGTGCTGAGTGAGGAGATGTTCAAGAACCCCATCTCTTCCTGGATGTATCTGTGTAGGCAGCCGCGATATTGGATTACCAGATGCATCTCAGAATCTTTGATACCCAATTGTGTGCGGAGGGTATGAAAAATGTTTGTGAACTCCGGCACATCTTGGTCTCATCCCTGCCGCAGTGTGGTCCATTTGATGTATTTGTCCTCATAGCTTCCGACAGGGTAGTACTGCTCCTTGACGGCATCTCGGAATGAATCCCAAGTGGGTACGGCTGAAAATAGTGAGCTTGTGCTTTCATCCTTCTGATTGCAGTAGGTTTCCCACCAGTCCTTGACGTGGGGGGCTGCTTTAAGAAGAGAAAAAACAATCTTTTCCCGACTCGAAAATTCATGAACAGAAAAATACCCTTCTAGCATATTTAACCATTTATCTACCGCATCTACATCTATTTTACCCTCGAAGATGGGGATTTCAAAATTCACTTGTACCTTAAACGGTGTGGCATTTCCAGAGTAGCTGTTGGAAGTCGATGCATCGCTTCTGGGTAGCCGCTGAAGGATCTGGGCAAAGCTGTCCATCATCGTGTTCCTTTGTCACTCGAGGGCTTCTTCGAGCAAGATTTTGATAGGATCTCCTGCTCCCTCATCTTTCTTCTCATCCGCCATGGGAGGCCGTCGGGATTTGCGAGGTTGGTCTTGCAAAGGTTCGACCAGTTCAAGCCCCAACTCCTTATATCCCGACCTCGTTGGGGACATGCAAAGAAAAACAGAGAAAAAGCAGACCGCTTTGATACCACTGATCCGGATTTAAACAGGAACGCAACAAAATACAGAGGTAACCATAAAGACAGATATGCAGCGGAAATAATACTTCATTTCATTACTGCAAAATATTGAAATATGCTTAGAAATAGAAGTGGAAATAACCCAGCTAGGGCGATGGTAGCTTATCTCTGAGAAGAGATGTGTCGGCTACATGCCTCTGAACTGTTCTAAAAAATTGTGTTACAATGAGGCTAGAAGGCCTATTTATTGTTGAGAAACAATGGAAAACCTTTCACATCCCGAAACCTAACCCTAGAAGTTGAAACGCCAAATTGTGGGCCCCGTTTGGGTAAATTGGTACATCAATTTCCCGGGGTCGTAACTTTGGCATATGATCTCCGTTTGACGCGTACAATAGCTTGTTAGAAAGATCTATCCGAGCACTACCACTTTCGAACGGCAACATCCATTTATGGATCCATGTTGCCTCCGATTTCCCAAAAAACGTCATTTAGGGCCTCAAAACGGCTCCGGAAGTTCAAGACCCGAAAAACTGCTAAAAATTGTAAGTTGTGCTACAATTAAGGAAACTGAAAATGCTGAGAGAAACAATGGTGGGGGTCCAGGTGGACTTGGCAGGTGGCCACCAATATCCACCAATATCCACATGTCAACGACATGCTCATGAATCCTTTGATTAATCGAGCGACCAATCTCACCATCTAGGGAGTCCCACAAGAACATGGGATAATGTAAACATGATTTGTATTTTTGGTTTCATGCAAATCCTTGAGTGTCGCCCAAATGTCATGAGCAGTTTTGCATTCACGAATATGAGGGATTATGTCGTCTTTTACTGACATCTTCAATAACACCTTCGCTTTATTTTCCCTCTTTTCCCAATTTGAACTGATGCGGTAGTGGCACCTCTGGCTGTAGTCGGCTTTACTTCATCTCCATTTTCAATTGTCCATGCACTCAAACCCTCAAGCAATGTCTGCAACTTGAAATTCCAGTTGGTGTAATTTGACCCATCGAGCTTATTTCTCTCACTAAGGTACATCTCTGCAATGTGGTTATTCATTATGACAAAAACACGACTTCACTAACAGATCCACTGGTCCAATCTACAGAGCCAGTAATCTGGCACCTAATCTACAAATCCAACACTAGAACCTCGAACAGTTGATCTACGGATCGAACTCCAGATCCTCCAACAGTCGATCTACGGATCGAACTCTAGATCCTCCAACAGTCAATTTGCGGATCGAACTCCAGATCCTCTAACATTCTATCTGCGGATCGAACTCCAAATCCTCCAAAAGTCAATTTACGGATAGAACTCTAGATCCTCCAACAGTTGATCTGCGAATTTAGCTCCAGATTTGGGTGCTACGGATCTAACTCCAGACAGATGGCCTTCAAAAAAATGTTGGACATGACCACCAACTCAAGCACTTCTAGTCTCGGCCCACCTCTAATAGGCAAAAAACACTAGCACCCTTTCACTGTACTGCAGGTCACATTGACGAAAATTATGTAAGTTTTTTGGATCAGCACGTGTTTGACCCCTAAAACCAACACTAATCAACATTCTTTCATAGTGCATATCCAGAGTTGATCAGCACGGGTTTGACCCCTAAAACGAGTGCTGATCAGGCTTCCTCAAAATTTCAGCGCTTTATTACAAAGGCAATTGAACTAGCCACCAAGGCTTAACTCATCCACCAAGGCTCTCAATCTAGCCATCAAGGCACACTCCCCACAAACCCAATTCTCGGTGCTCTATGTTAAAAAATGGAAAGACCAAATTGGAATGAAACTTACACACTGAAAACTAGCAGCTCATAGGTGAGCAAGCTACACCTGGAGACTGCCCAAGCAGTACACTCTCTCTCATTAATCATTAAATCAGAAATATATAAGTTTACATACAATTTAGGGAGATAAAAACAATTTCCTAGAAAATAGGAACTAACTATAATCTAGGACACACACAAAACTATGAAACAAACTTTCTACATTAATTTTACACTCATACTCTTACAACTGTGGCTCAAGCATGTTTGTCTATGAATAAAAGTTAGGAAGAACGCACATTGGAAAATTGCATTGTTGGAAACTCAAAATACTGGTACAATTGGTCTCAAAAGTTCTCCAATATCGTTGAAAGTTGAATTTTGGCGTCAATTCTTTTATGTTTTTTTTTTCTAGTTGGGAATTATCTGAGATTGTAATTTCCCGTCAGTTAAACTATAACTTTTATTCCAATAAATTTAATGTTTTGAAAAACAAATTAATAGTAGCAAAGTATCCTATGACAATGAAATGAACATAAAAGCCATGAGAAAACTCGCATACGCAAGATGAAACTATGAACTGCAAATTTAACGATCTAACAAAGCTTATTTATATATTTTTTCATATATTTATTGCTCAAGGGCCTTATGGAAATGGAAAGATCAGTCAACTTCCGACATTGCAAATTTTAGAAACTTAATAATTAACACATCCTTCTGTCTATGCGTTGTGTGCGACTGAGCTCGGAGTTATTGTAACAACCATGGTGAAAATTTCATATAGCAAAAGTTAATAAAAGAAAAATAATGACCACGGTTGATGGGGCACATATTTCAAGCTTAATGTTGGGCAAAACATCCTAGTGTGGGTATTCATTTGGTTTATTATGGCTAAGAAAATTGGAAAGGCAAAATGACATTTCTGGCACATTTATTTATGAAAATAATAAAAATTAGGCAAAATGAAGGTGAAAGGTCACAGGTTGCATGTGAGGAGGAAAATGAAGAAAATAGAGGCCTAATTGTTAAAAAGGCTTATGTGGATCAATTTGTATCTTTCTGTCAGTTTAGTTTTGGAGTTGTCTCATTATTCTCTTTCTCTCTCTCACTCTTGGACACTTAGAGTTTTCTTGGATCACTTTGGCATTGGATCAAGAAAAGCAAAGAAGGTAAGAGGAAGGAAGGAGCAAGCAAGGAAAAGAAGGATCAAGCTGATACATTAGGATTCTTTGCAGGTATTGATTTGCATGCGTGTTTTCCTTTCTAGATTTGGCATGCATGGTATTGCATGTGGTTCTTTTGTTGTTATGACATGGTTTTTGCCAGGTGTCACAATGTTTTCATCCTAACCTTTCCATTTCTGGATAGCCATGGTGTGATGCAATTCTCATGTTTTGGTTGAGCTGGATTGTCAAATGGATTCGAAGCTGAGTGAGGTGGATCTTCAAATGATAGAACACATGGCCTAGTGACCCCTAAACCAGACTAAAGGTTGCGGTAAAGCTAAATTTTGTGTTGCCTCGGTAAGCCTAGGAATCCTTGACCTGTGGAATAGCAGAATATATGGTAAATCTTAGAGGTGGGTGCTCTCCATCAGGCCTAGTAATCTCGAGATGGGATATGCAGTAAATCTTGGAGAGTGGATCTTAGTTTAGGGCCTAGTGATCCGATGTGGATTACGGTAAAGCCTGAGAGACTAGGAGACAGGAAATTTCCTTACGGTGTAGGTGAAGAAATCTGGTGGCATCCATGCTTGTTTGGCCTAGTGATCTGGTGGATATCATGGTAAAGCTGGTTATTACATGTTTATTGTGTTGGCCTCATGATCCAAGATGGATTACGGTAAATCATGGTTTCTATTGATGAGGGTGAGGTGGTTTAGCCTTGGGATGCCCTCGTTGGTTCTTTTGGTTTGAGTCTCACATTCATGCTTGGAATATGGCATGGGGGTGAATGGTTGAAGAGAGAATTGGCTCTGCCATTCTATGGTCGGTTGGAATGTGGTTGTCCCATCTTGGGTTTGGATTTTGCATTTATTAATAAGAGGTTATCTCCTTGATATCTTATGTATAGATGTATTTGTTTATATGTGGATTGTATGGCTAATGTATCCTTGATATTTTTGTTGCTATTATGTTGGTTATAAGCATGTATTATGTCAGTGATGATGTATGGCTTTCCTCATGTTTTGATTTGTAAATGAATGAAAACTGTATCTATGACCTAATAGATGATAATGAAACTAATGATATAAGGGAACAATGCTTCTTAGTGATTCTCAAATAAGTATGAGACCCCTGTGCGTAAATATGTTGTTTACATGTGTAGATTACACATTTGTGATATGTTTGACGAAATGCCTGTCATGACTAGTAGGGATCCAGTTAAGCCCTTGTTCAATTAATTGCATTTGTATCATCACTCCCTTGTTATATTTCTATTATGAAGGTGTCATTTAATTATGGGCAGTGCCCTGGGCTCTGGGCTTGAAAAAGTGGCTCAAATCCTGGGCAGGCTGGCACAAAATTGAGCGAAATAGTCCTTAGAAGTTGGCATACCATGCTGTGGGAGCATCCAGAGCCTTCTAGACGCAGGAATACCCATATCATGGGAGCATCCGGGGGTTAATTGGTCTAAAAGCTCGGTGGGACCCCGAGGCTGGTTGCCGGAAAGTTTGGGATGGTTCATGATAGTCCTCATGCTAGCGTGGAAGGTTTGTATGTTGTGTTTTTGTCGATTCCACTTCCTTAAGGTCATATAGGAGGTTGAATCCCAGCACAGTAGCCTCTCTTCACATGTTTACGCTGCCAATTACTTGGGTAGATGTGGATGGAGGGTGTTAGAGAGTGGTATCAGAGCATGGTTCACCCCTTGGACTAGATGGGCGGTGTGTGTTGGTCATGCATTCACGCTAGTTGCACGTGTGTTAATAATCATTGTGGTCTATGTGCTTGTTGCATATGCATGGTGTTAGTCATGGTTTTATTGATGTCACCAAGTGAAGGAGGATGTTGTTGTTGTGAAGTGTGTTGTCATGAGGGTATGATTGGTTACATGTTGTTTATGCTTGCATATTGTCAATGTACGTTGGTATGGTTGTTGTTGTCATGCATTAGGTCATGGTATGTGTAGTTAATATGGTCATGTATTAATGATTGGACTCTAGCTAGAATGATGGTTATATGCTTATGTATTATATGTATATATGTTGTCATGATTATGTTATACATGTATTACACTGATTGGTTGATATTGTAGACAAGATATCCTCCCCGAATTGTGGTAAGGTACGTTGGTTTATTGTGATTTGGTTTAGCTAACATAGTATGCCTTGTAGGAAAGAGATCAAAATGGCTAGATGGTAGACAACAAAGACTCTCCCTATGGATCATATGAGTAGTGGGGTGTTGGGCACTCTTTTGATTTAGCAGACACATTGAGAAACTTGAAGGAAGAAATAAGGAGTTGTAAGGCAAACAATGACAAAATCATGCAGGGACAAGAGAAGCAAGTAGAGGTTAATGAAATAATTCTTTAGAGTTTGTCAGAATTGTAGTGACAGGGGCCACTTCGGATCAACCATGGACAAGAGGACAAAGCTAATGGGGCATATTACAGTAGGTCTCATGGTGATCACAGGTTGAATAAAGATGACATAGTTAGAGGTGGTAGATTGTTGGATACTATGGATAAGAGAGGTGATGGATACATGTATTATTCTAGTTAGTTCTAGCTCTGACATGCATCATAATCGTCATCATTATCATCCTTACAGGAGAAGTGATATGGGATACTTGTCAAATGTGTTTAAGAAAGCAAAGCCACCTAGTTTTGATGGAGACTTGAAGAAACCAAAAGATGTCAAGGCATGGATACTTGGGATGAACAAGTTCTTTGAGTTGCATGAGTACACAGAAAACATGAAGGCCAAAATTGTTATCTTCAACTTGAAAGGTAAAGTAGAGATCTAGTGGGAAGATGTGAAGCGGGTTAGAGACATCAAGACAAAGGACTTGAGTTGGAATGAGTTCAAGAGGATTTTCAAGAATAAGTGCTTGTTAGAAAGGTACTACGATAGTAAGACCAAAGAATTCTATGAGCTAAAGATGGGATCAATGACAAACAAAGAATACATGACTAAGTTCTTGGAGCTATTGAGGTATGTACCTTATCTTAAATATCAGAAGGCTAAAGTTCAACAATTTGTCAGTGGTTTTCCATTAGCATTTAGAGATCAGATTGAGTATGATGAGCCTCGGTCACTTGAGGAAGTTATTGGGAAATTGAAGCATTGCTATGAACAATCAAAGCGTAAGAATGAATCTTAGCAAGGATGGAAAGGGAAGGATAAGGATAAAAGTAAGGGCAAATGGTAGCCAAAAAGAACTAGGCATACAAAGGAAGTTTAATGCAGCTAGACGAGGACATGGGTCACAACAACAGCATATAGGTGATCACACTTGACAGTTGGAGTGTTGGACATGCGGTAAGGAACACCTTAAGAGATATTGTCCATAAAATCAAGGTGGTAGGCCTCATATATATAGTGCACAGGAGGCACAAACTATTGGGGATGTTGGTCAGAGCATTCCTCGTATCTATGCAACACTGGATAACAGACATGCAGACCATCAGGCATATATCATTGAGATGGACAGTAAGATTTGTGATCAAGTTGTTTCTATTTTGATTAACCCTAGATTTAATTATAGTTATGTTAGTCCTGAATTGGTGGATAAGTGTGGATTGAATAAAGAAGTGCATACAAAATCTTGGCTAGTGTAGTTGGCTATAGGTACAAAGAAGCGAGTTCACCATTGGGTAAGAGCTTGTGCATTTGATTTGAATGGTATGCCTACCGCAACACATTTGAATGTATTACCATTCATATCATACAATATGTTGTTGGGCATGGATTGGTTGTACCTTCATATGACCAAGGTGGATTGTTATGACAAAGCCATTGAGTGTGTAGATGACAATGGGGAACCAAGAGTCTTATAAGAAAAGAAGAAAGTTGCATCAGTTAGGATGGTGACAACTATGCATGCAAAGCATAGTCGCAGAAAAAGGAGTGTGTTATTTCCAGTGCATATTTCTAGTGACAAAGGTAAGGAATTTTAGGATGCAAAAGTTTTGAGAAAGTATCCAGTTCTACAATAGTTTCAGGATGTGTTTCCCGAGAAGATTTCAGAGTTTCCACCTAACAGGGAAGTAGAATTTTCTATTGAGTTAGTGTCAGGGGCAACTCCAACATCAAAAGCACCTTACAGGATGAGCACACCTGAGTTTGTAGAGTTAAAGTTTCATCTGAAAGAGATGATTGACAAGGGATACATTAGGCCAAGTGTACCACCTTGGGGCACACTGGTATTGTTTGTGAAGAAGAAGGATGACCTTGTTAGATTATGCATTGACTACATGCAGTTGAACAAAGTGACTATCAAGAACAAGTATTCGTTGTCGAGGACTAATGACTTGTTCGATCAACTGAAGGGAGCAACAATGTTCTCGAAGATTGATTTCAGATCATGATACCATCAGGTACGCATCAAAGAGGAGGACATTTTCAAGACAACTTTCTGGACAAGGTATGACCATTTTGAGTTTCTTGTAGTTCTATTTGGTTTGACTAATG
Organism: Pinus tabuliformis; assembly: GCA_031772625.1. Taxonomy (NCBI): domain Eukaryota; kingdom Viridiplantae; phylum Streptophyta; class Pinopsida; order Pinales; family Pinaceae; genus Pinus; species Pinus tabuliformis. The sequence continues at coordinate 742,818,891 of CM062815.1, forward strand.
CTCCAGCTACCTTTATGTGTTTGATGAATAATGTGTTGTGTCCCTATTTGGACAAGTTTGTTATTTTATTCATTGATGACATATTGGTATATTGAAAAAATGAGAAAAATCATGTCGAGAATTTGGCAACAGTGTTGAGGTTGTTGAGAGAGCATCAATTGTATGCTAAGCTCAACAAGTGTAGTTTGTCTCAGACTGGGGTACATTACTTGGGACATGTTGCCTCCAAGGAGGGCATAACAATGGATCCAGAGAAGATAAGAGCTACCATGGAGTGGGCATCTCCTAGGAATGCGGATGAGGTGAGATCCTTCATAGGATTGGCAGGTTATTACAGGAGGTTCATCGGGAACTTCTCATTGATTACTTATCCTATTACAACTTGCAGAGGAAAGGTAAGAAGTTTGAATGGATAGAGGAGTGTGAGGTCAATTTTGAGCAACTCAAACAGTTGTTGACACATGCACTAGTGCTAAAGATTGTAGATCCGGATAAAGAATTTGCAGTATGTATAGATGCTTGCAAGAGAGGACTTGGTGGAGTCCTTATGCGGGATCGACAGGTCGTATGTTATGAGTCATGAGAAATGAATGAGCACGAGCAGAACTACCCCACACATGATCTTGAGTTGGCAGCGATCATACATGCATTGAAGATGTGGAGGCACTATCTTTGTGGTAGGAGGTTTGTATTAATGAGTGATCACAGTGGGTTGAGATATTTGTTTGACCAGCCAAATATGAATGCCAGATAATCTAGATGGTTGGCCACGATCGTTGAGTTTGATTTTGAGATCAGATATATCAAAGGAAAGGAGAACAGGGTCATAGATGCTCTTAGCAAGCGAATACAGGTAAATCATGTAGCAACTATGAGTTCCTATGGGATAGATCTATAGGATATGATCTTGTAGGCAAGTCAGCAGGATGTCAGGTATATGGAGATTGTGCACAGGTTGCAGCAAAGTACATGTATAGGTACGTATAGTCGTACATGTATAGGTACAAGTGCAAGTGCACAGGGTGTGGACTATTGTCTCACAGTGGATGGATTGGTCAGGTTTAGAGACAAAATATATGTGCCAGATAGCAATGAGCTCAAAAAGGTGATATTGAGGTAGTTTCATGTGAAACCATATTCAAGTCACTCCAATTATCAGAAGATGTTGACAACAGTGAAGAAATTTTATTATTGGCCGAATTTGAAGAAGGATTTAGAAGAGTTTGTGGTTAGTTGTTTGGATTTTCAGCAGCTAAATGCATAGTGTAAGAGTCTAGGTGGACTGTTAGAGTTGATTGTGATTCCATAGTGGAAATGAGAGGTCATTTCCATGGAATTTATCATAGTTTTGTCGAGGACAATTAGACAACATGATTCCATCATTGTTGTTGTGGACAGGTTGAAAAAGGTTGCACACTTCATTCTAGTGAAGTCTACATTCTCAGTGAGTGATGTAGCATGGGTCTTCATCAGAGATGTGGTTAGATTGCATGGAGTTCCAAAGAAGATTGTGTCAAACAAAGATGCGCAGTTCACTTCCAATTTTTGGAAGGACTAGTTTGCAGGTTTGGGCACAGAGTTGGACTTCAGTACAACTTACCATCCGCAGACAGATGGAAAAACTTAGAGGGTCAATAGAATATTAGAGGACATGTTGAGGATGTACGTGATGCATCAACATCGAAAGTGGGAAGAATACCTTCCACTGGTAGAGTTAGCCTACAACAATGGGTGTCAGGAATATTTGAAGATGAGCATGTTTGAGGCATTTTATGTGCGGAGTTGTAATACTCCCCATCATTTGGAGCGATTGGGTGAACATGGTGTTGATTGGATCGGACATGTTGGCAGACATGGAACAGGAAATGCAGGTAATCAAGAATAATTTGAAATTAGCACAGGATAGGCAGAAAAACTATGCAGATTAGAACAAGTTGTTCAAGGAGTTCCAAATTGAGGAACAGGTGTACTTGCGCATCGAACCAAAGAAGAGATCTTTGCAAATTTGATCATGTGCTAAGATGGCAGCTTGGTTTTGTGGACCTTTTAGGATTATTGAGAGGATTGGGCTAATAGCCTATCGACTTGCACTACCTCCAATAGCAAAATTCCATGTTGTTTTCCATGTGTTAAGAAGTATGTTAACGATGTTGATCATGTGATTGACTAGTCTGTATTGCAGGTGGAGCCAGATGGAGAATTCCAACGAGAGCCTATGTGTATATTGCATAAAAGGTGCTCATGCTCCAAAACCGAGAAATTAAATAGTTTAAAGTGCAGTGGAAGCACTTTGGGCCCGATGAAGCTTTGGGAGATGGAAGATCAAATGCAGGCTATGTATCCTTCATTGTTTGTTGATTGAGTAAAAGCAGTTTTGGTATGATGTTTGGTATATGTTTTGGCATGTGTTTTGGTGTGATGTTTTCATATATGTAAATATGTATATGGATGTAAATACCACCATGACCTATGTTATAAAGCCATAATAAGTGGTATGAGTGTCATGTCATTATAGTTATCATGTTGTTATGTTGTGATGTTGGTTTGCTTTTCAGCAAGTTGATCATTGCAAATATTGCATTGAGCTATGTTATAAAGCTCCATTGGCAATATGATTTCTTTCAGCGATTTTGTTGAGGTATAGGTGTGGTTGAACACTGAGGACGGTGTCCCCTAAGGGGGAGGGTTCTGTAACAACCTTGGTGAACATTCCATGTAATAAAAGTTAATAAAGGCAAAATAATAACCACGATTGATGGGACACGTATGTTAGAGTCGGTCTAGTTATCCCTCCATCAGAGATCAAAGCTCTTTTGCATTTCATGATTAGGTGTCCCATCAGTTTTGATCAGTTGCATTTCGTTAGGCATGCCATAACTCTGATGGAGTGGGTTGTGTCATTCATTCCCCTCATGTTTGGCCATGCTGATTCAGGCCTGTTTATTAAAATAAATCTTCAAAGTTCATTTACAATCATGTTTTAAATTTCGAGGTCTTAGGTCTAGGGTTGAGTCAATTTTGTCTTGGAAAGTCTTAGAAGACCAGCAGGCCAGAGGGATGTCTTTGATAGATCATCACTTCAATAATTCTCATCATTGTACAGCTGAATAAGGACTTCTCTTCAAAACTCCATTTTGAAGATAAGTCACCATCTCATTTTTGTAAAAAATTGTCAAAATTTTCAAGTTCTTCAAATGTTCAAGCGCAACCTTGGTCTCCTTTGCCAGAGCATATCAGAGCTATCCCTGCAAAAAATTATCAGAAGAAATCATTATTTCAACCAATTGTTTTTAAAGGGAAACCAAAAAGTCAGAGCCTATTTAATCTGAAAAAGTGTCAACAACCAAACATTACAAAATGGGTTTTGGTCAAGTAAAAATTAAAAGGGAGTCTATATAAAGGCATTTCTCCTCATAACCAACCCATTCACATCTCAAGAGCAAAGTGCATCCATTCTAGGGCGATTTTACAAGCTGGTGAGCAAATCGGGCTAGTTCCAGGGGCGCGCTACGCATCAGCACACCTTTTTCAGTGTAAATTTACTCACGCGCTACGCACCAGGGGCGCGCTACGCGTTGGGTGAGGCGCTCTACGCGTTGGGATTTTTGCTTAGAAATTCGCCAACAAGTGTGCAACTCCTCCTCTAACTCAGTTAAATTCAGGTAGGCTTCATGTCCATGGTTCGTACTCAGTTTTTCAAGATGTATGTAAATAAATTATGCTAGCTATGCCATGAAAATTAAATGTAAAAACCCTCAGTTTGCTGTGAGAATTCAAAGGTCTAGTTTGCTGTAGGGTTTTCAAAATTATATGCTGCCAAGGTTTTCCCACTTTTGTGTTTCCTACCCCCCATGTTCACCAACATTTTCCTCAAAAATTCTTCATAAAACCCTACACTATCCCCCTACAAAATTCTAACCCCTCCCTTCTATTACAACCATAATATTCCCTACTTCACCCCAAACCCTAAAATATCAGAATTTCTATGCCCTTTCCCTTCCCTAAATTCCTTGTTTATTTCCATTGCCCCTATGTCCCTAATGTTTCCCCTTCCCTAACAATTCCCTTGTATTTGTGTCCCCTTGGTCACAGCATTTTGAAAAACAGGAAAAAGTCTACAGTCAATTGTGTGCACAGTCAGCATATATATTCCAGCCATCTTGTCTTCAACAATATGTCAGAAACCGAGTCAGCTTATGAGCAGAGTTATGACAGTGATTCTACACCAGAAATAGAGGTGCCAAGGAGGTATCACAAAGGTGGCAAAGGTGGTCGGCATGTCAGGGAGGAGCCCACTTCTTTGGCTCATTTGCAAGCTTGTCCACTTGCAATGGACTGTTTTCGGTATCTATCATGTTTTGAATACTGTGAGCGGATCTCACAAATCCAGCATCATCGGGAACTAGTCCGTTTATTTGTTCTACATTTGCAGAATGGTCATGTAAACCTTGCTGGAGTGGATTTCACCTTGTCACCCGAGATTATTGCTCAGGCCACTGGGATACCAAATGTAGGGGAGAAATGGAATAAGCGCCAGCAGTTAGACAGATTTCACTATGAGCCATATATCAAGCCCGGGTGTATGAGACATTTAACCGCTGTTTTTCCTTTCAGATTCCTAAGGGATGAGTATGCGCCATTGATGAAACTCATCATTCGATATTTCAGTTGCGAGGGCAGATTCTCACGTCTCTACGCGTACCATGTCCGTTTGTTGATGCATTTCACAAGGGTACGTATGATGAGGGAGGATGGTGCCTATAGTACAAAGGAAGAGCCCAACACAGCAGCATAAGAGCATCTATCATTATGCACTGATGAAAGGATGGTTCCTATAGTACAAAGGAAGAGCCCAACACAACAGCATAAGAGCATCTATCATTATGCACTGATTAAGATCATAGTGATGCATCAATTGGCACAACAGGGTATTGCTTGGGAGGATTTCATTTCTCGCGACTTTTTCACAGTGCCACAGCCACCTCCCGAGATTTTCCATGATGAGGGAGGGCCTTCACATCAGTTTGACATTCCTGAGCCCGAGCATGTCAGCGCTCCTTCATATGTTACATATCAGAGAGGCCACAAGGCCTTATTTGCCTCTGCACGGTGAGTATTATCTCCACCTAGGGTGGAAGGGGTCTCGCCTTCTTCATCTGCACAGCGAGTATTATCTCCACATCAGGTGGAAAGGGTCTCGCCTTCTGCAGCACAGGTACAGGTACAGGTATAGGATAGAGGCAAGCAACACATATTTGATGAGGGACCTTCAGGAGATCCGGACACGGATATTATTAATCTTGATATCAGTTCTCCTAGCTCGGAGCTAAAGGAGATCATTCAGCAACAAAAGGCTGAGAATCACTTGTTGCAACAGAAGTTGGAAATGGCTAATTGGACAATCAACTACTTGGAGCAGCGCAACAAGTAGCTAGAAGATGAACACACTCTTTATGAGTTGCGGCGAATCCGAGAAGACCGAAACTTGGACCGCAAGAGACCCGGTGATTTGACACCTATTGAGCGAGAGTCTATGCTTATCCGGGTGAACACTCATTTAGAGAAATTGTTAGCCAAGGCAAACAGAGACAAAGATATGCTCCGCCATATGAAGAATCATTTCTGGGCCCGCATGCATGTTTGCAAAGCGAGAATGAAGGTTCTTAAAGGGCGATTGAGCAAGGCATTAAAACGGCGAAAAAGGCCCGATCCCCTCCAAATTTTGGCCGAAGCCTCCTTGAAGGAGCCTGGTACTTGATGAGACACCCCCAGCTCAAATTTCAAAAAAATTGGAGAAGTTTTTGTCAATTTTGAAATTTTTGTATTAAAAACAGGTTTTTGCCCTCAACGCGTAGCGCGCCGTGCGCTACCCTGAAGATTGAGAGGTCCAAATCATGAAAGGTTTGCATTTTTGGATTTGTCATGATGAAATACATCTTCTCAGCCACTGCCAAGGCATTTCATCAAGATTTGGGTCCCCAAAAGGTCAAAAAACATGCAAAAAATGACCTCACTGCCCCTTTTTGGACACACAGGTAGCAACCTTGGGAGAATGCACTTTTGGAGGGGTAAATGGACATATAATTGGAAAATTCCACTTGGGTTGGAAAGTAGACATCCAGGGCTTTCCAACAAGCCAACTTGAGCTCAATTTGGATGCTGGGAAGTGCCTCAAAAATAGGTGGAAAGGAGCACTACGTGTAGGGCTCAGGCGCGCTACGCATCACGATTTTTTGCACATTTTGCACCTTCCAGCTCAGGAATTCGCCCAGCTTTGACCAGTTTTGACTTGTGATGGGATTTTTCACCCTCCTTGATGTAATTCCATGTTGACTTGACACTTATTTACCTATTCTAGAAGATTCATTCATAAAATAGCAAAAAAATTAATGAATGAATTGGTTTCCTAGCTTATAGAGGCAAGTTGTTTTGATTGCCTAGATTGTAGTGCTTTGTTTAGAATTGGTTGAAACAGCTCCTAGGATGATGAGCTCGACCCATAGAGGCAAGGGAATGTGTTAGCTTGCCTATATTATGTATTTTCTTAGTCATTTTCATGGTTGGACTCTTGGGAATAGCTTGATACACTATTGTACATATTTTATCTGCAATTTTGGCAAAGGATAGACCAGGGTTTTGCAGCACTATTTGGGATTCATGTGGCCTTATGTGTTGATGGTGTGTTTCTCTCAGTACTTGTAAGTTGTGTATGTGTACCACTTTCCTTATTTAATCTTCTGCAATTAAACAAATGAAGTGTTAAGGTAGAATCCATAAATTTGCTATGCTCTGCCTTTAAGTTTGTTTAATTTTCCATGTTTTCTTCAGTTTAAGGAGAATCCTTGAGACTTCCTTGCTCTCCTTAGCTCCTCACCTGTCAAGACTATTCATTCACTCACTTTAAATGCATCAAAACAATCGCCTATCTTGCCCCAAGTAGACCTCTGCAAAAGCTGTGCCTCATCCCCGCACCCAAAATTGCCTTTCCCTTGAATTCAACAAAACTTCAAAAAATAAATTCCATAATCCTTGTACTTCATACCTAGCCTAAAATTAGTCATCAATTTAGTCATCTCGAGCCTCTTTGATTACCTTTTGCCGAGATTGATCAGAGAGAGCCCTCTCCTGTCCTCGTAGGGCTAGCTACGAGGCTGAGCGTGGTTTGATGTGGCCTCAAGTTTTGCCTTCCTCAGCCTGAGGCAGATTTGAGCGCTAACAACATATTCCAAGTTGAATGTTGTGCAAGACATCCTAATGTGGGTGTTCATTTGGTTTATTATGGCTAAGGAAATTGGAAAAGGCAATGGCAAAGGCTTTGAAATGGAAAAATGGCATTTTTGGCACATTTATTTATCAAAATAATGGAAATTAGGAGAAAAGGAAAGTGAAAGGTCACAGGTTGCATGTGAGGAGGAAAAAGAAGGAAAATAATGGAAAATAAAGAAAATAGAGGCCTAATTGATAAAAAAGGCTTCTGAGGATAAGTTTGTAACCTTTTGTCAGTTCAGTTTTGGAGCTCTCTCATTATTCTCTCTCTCTCTCTCACTCTTGGACACTTAGATTTTTCTTGGAGCACTTTGGCATTGGATCAAGAAAGGCAAATAAGTTAAGAGGAAGGAAGAGCATGAACAAACAACTACAACAAGATTCTTTGCAGGTATCAACTTGCATGTGTGTTTTCCTTGCTATATTTGACATGAATGGTATTGCATGTGGTTCTTTTGCTATTATGGCATGGGTTTTTCCATGTGTGATAGTGTTATCAGCCTAGCCTTACGATTTCTAGATAGCCATGGTGTGATGGGGTTCTCATGTTTTGGTTGAGGTGGATTGTCGGATAGATTCGAAATTGAGTGAGGTGGATCTCTGAATGATTTGAATTGGATCATTATATTGCTTTTCATCCATCTCGATGCATTTGGAGTGGAAAAATTGGAGGAATCAACTCATGGGACCATTTTTACCAATGGAACCGAGTTTGGAGAAGTGGGGTCTGAAACCTTCCAGAAGCATTTTGAGGAATAAAAACACATTTTTTGGTGTTAACACTTTGTTGCTTTAGTGTCTCACCTTTTCATGCTATTCTACATGCAAAAATATTTCCAACATCGCAAGAATCACATCAATCGGAGTCCATATGCAAAAGTTATGCCACTAAGAAGTTGGCCTTCATGTTTTCACACCTATAGTTCGGGAGATGTTGCGTCAGCCCCCATTATTCATGGAAAGGGGGCTAGCCACGTGTTTGTGATGTAAAATACTCGTGAAGATTCTATTTTGTAACTTGAGCTAAGAGTTGATGTAGTCAAACTTAACCACTAATAGGCTATCGGGTTGTGTTATAACCGAGCCACTAGGAGGAAGAGGCATTCCATTCTTTCAAGAGAATTTTGTTCCATAGCTGAGAAAAGATAGCCAAGAGAGATAGGAGGTAGAGCACATAAAGAGGATGTGTGCACGGTAGAAACCCACAGGCCACAAGCATTACTTCTTTGTATTTGTAGCCATATTTCCAGACAGAGAAAGAGAGTGAAGTAGCATCACCTTCCAGCTGGGTTTTCTCCCGAAAGGGTTTCCCAGAGAGCATATCTTGTGTATTATGTGTATGTGATCTTGTTATGATGTTCTATAATATTCTGCTTGATTTACTTTTACATGCATGTACTAATTACAATTAAGTTTCCATGTCTAGAAATTAAATAAGACTGTAATAGTGTAGAATCTCATATTTTAAATATAATATTATCATATTTGTTATGACGAGCTGTCCAGTGGAATATCCATGGCAGTTTATGGATCATTTGGTATCATATACAGGTTCCTTTGGGTATTTTATGGAGATTGTAGGGATCTAGATTGGCGAGGTTGAAAATCGTAAAACCCTAACCATGGTGACGAATCTGTAAACGAACCTCGTGATCCTACCAAGGTGAGGTTTTAGCAGCTCGAATAACAAGTTGCGGATATAAACCACAATGTCAACCTCCTCATGGTGGTCCTAAGAAATAAGTTGGGAATATTTGGAGAAGAAGGGGGTTCGAATGCAGAGGATAAATCAGAAGGGGGATCGGGAAGATGTAGAGAACCAACCAAAGAAAGAACCTAAAAAAGGTCAACCCAGTTCGAGTGCCATGAACCAATCCCTGTTTAAAGTGGAAGCAAAAGTTGATATCAAGCCATACTGCAGTGAGATTGACGTTCTGAAGCTGAACCATTGGTTGCAACAACTGGAAGTTTATTTCAATGTCCATCAGATCAAGGAAGGGTAGAAGATCTCATTCGCGCAGCTGAAATTGGAGGGCCATGCACTGACTTGGTGGGAGAGCCACACGAAAACCCTAAGGTTGGAGGGAGAACCTCCAGTGACTAAGTGGGAGGATTTCAAAACCATCATTAAGTCATAGTTTATCCCATTAGATACGTGGAAGACCAATGGATCTGGTGGCATTACTTTAGGCAAAATCTGGGCCAAAGCGTGCAGGAGTACACCACGGAATTCAGAAAGATGGCTATACTGATGGGTATCTCTCCAAAGAACCCAGATGTACTCCTCAAGTATTTGGGGATTTTACACGACCATCTACGTGAGAAAGTGACGTTGTTCAAGCCCAAAACGGTGGACGAGGCTTGTGTACAGGCATAATACTTGGAGAACATAGGCCTAAAAAGAACGCAATCAAGTGGATTGAAGCAAAAGGAGAAACAAGACACTTATATGGAGGGGAAGAAGAAGCAAAAAGGGGGAAAGATAAAAATACGACAGCCACAACACACTAGTGTAAAGATCCTAGCAACCACTACAACATTGATGGGCATACAGAGGAAAAGTGTTGGAAGTTGCATCCAGAGCTAAACCCAAAGAACAAGAAGAAAGACAATAAGAAGAAGAATCTCATGGCCACTGATTTGAGCAACCAAGTTGAAAGCAGCTTGGATGTGGATGAGAAGATCATATGTACATCAGTGTAGAAGGAGGTGAATCTGAGTAGCATTCAAAAACAGGAAGAGAAAGAAATGGCCAAACTTTTCCATGTAAAGATACAGGTTAAGAAGACAAAGATTGATGTTCTGTTTGACTCGGGATTGCAGGAAAATCTCATTGCAACAAATTTAGTCAAGAAGTTGGGGTTGGAAGTTCATGATCATCCAAACCCATATCCACTAGGATGGGTACATAAGGATGCAAAGTTGAAGGTAACAAAATAGTGTAAAATTAGATTTGCTATCAATGTTGAATTTATTGATGAAGTAGATCTGGATGTGGTTCCCCTTGATGTATGTGGAGTCGTGTTTAGGAGTCCATATATGTACATGCGTGATGCAATATGCATGAGGAGAGCTAACCAGTGCCGACTCATCAAGGATGGAAAATCATTCATCATCAACGCGCACAAAGGCAAGTCGAAAATTTCACTAGTAAGTTCCAACCAAGCCAAGAAATAGATCAGTTCTAGCAATAAGTATGTTTTATTGTTTTTAAGAGAAAGTCATTATGTAGAGGAGTTAATAAGAAGCAAGGCATCCCTAGAGGGGTGTACTAAGAAAAAAAAAAAACAATTGGAGGAGTTATTACAAGCATACACGGACGTGTTCCGAGATCCTAAAGGGATACCCCCTAAGAGAGAAGTGGAGCACGAGATCCAGCTATTACCAGACTCCCCATTGCCAAATATTGGGTTGCACAAACAACTTGTTATAGAAGCAAGTGAGGTGATGAAACAATTGCAACAACTGCTAGAACAATGTGTCATTCGATTGAGTACATCACCATGTGGGCCACCCATAATCATTGTGCCAAAGAAGGATGGGACTTGGCGGATGTGTATAGATTACAAGGCGTTGAATAAAATCATGCTCAAGAACAGATACCCCCTTCCTAGGATAGACGATCTACTAGATCAGTTGCAATAAGCAAAGTATTTCACCAAGTTGGACTTGAAGTCTGGATATCACTAGGTTTGAGTCAAAGAAGAAGATACATGGAAGACCGCCTTCAAAACCAGGCAAGGTTTGTATGAGTGGCTAGTTATGCCATTTGTTTTATGTAATGCACCAACTACATTTATGAGATTAATGAATGATGTATTGCATCCTTTTATAGATTCATTTGTTATTGTCTATTTGGATGATATACTGGGATATAGTGCTACCTATGATGAGAATATTTCACATTTGATGCAGGTGTTGGAAACATTGAAGAAGCACCAGCTGCTAGCAAATCTCAAGAAGTGTGAGTTGCATAGCAGTCCTTGGTGTATTTGGATATGTGATTGGTGGAGGAGAATTGAAGATAGATCCTTCCAAGATGGAGGCCATCATGAAATGGCTGGTGCCTACTAATGTTACTAAGGTTAGGAGTTTCATTGGAGAAACAGAGTACTTGAGGAAATTCATAGCCTCGTTTTCAATGGTAGCAACATCGCTTCATGCCATAATAGCAAGTGGCAAGATTTTCCAGTGAGGAAAAGGGCAGCAGAAAGCTTTCGATGAGTTAAAGAAGAAGATTAATGAAGCACCAGTTTTAGCATTACTAAACTTGCAGCAATCCTTTGAAGTGGAGACAAATGCGTATGGGTATGTTATGGGAGTTGTCTTGATGCAAGGAGGAAGGCCTATTTGCTACCATTCTGAAGTATTTCATGGGGCAGTTCTTAACTACCCTACCTATGATAAGGAGCTCTATGACATGGTGTAAGCTGTGAAGAAGTGGAAGCACTATCTGATGGGAAAGGAGACAATAATCCACATGGATCACCATCCATTACAGTACCTGTAGGCCCAAAATAAGCTACAACAGACCAAGCACTACAAGTGGATGGGTTTTTTACAACAATTTCATTTGGTGATCAAGTATAAGAAGCGCATCACAAACAAGTTGGTCGATATGCTTTCAAGGCCACCCATATCAAATATTACAACTTTGGGGACTCTTATGCACATGGAGCCATTCACCCATGATGCATACATAGAGACATATTCAAAAGATAAGGACTTCAAGGAGGTGTATCAACAGTTGTAGAGTCAAAGTCATGTGCACGATGGCGACAACATCGTTGACTACCATCTCTGGGGTGGGTTAATCTACAAGTTGGATAAGTTATGTGTTCCTAAAAGTGAGAATTTACAGTTGATTAGAGAGGCTCACACCTCTAAGGTTGTAGGGAACTTTGGTGTAGGGAAGACCATGGCTAACTTGCAGAGGTATGTGTATTGGCCCAAGATGTAAGAGCAGGTAGCTAGGTTCATAAGAGGATGTATGCTTTGTTGTACTAGCAAGCCTAGCAACAGGAAACATGGTCTGTATCATCCCTTACCTATAACTACTCGTCCTTGGGAAAGCATTTCCATGGAATTTGTGGGAGGTTTACCGACAACCAGGAATGAACATGACTACTTTTTCGTGGTAGTTGACAAGTTCAACAAGATGTGTGTTCTGATGCCATGTAAAAAGACCATCAGCGGACAAGAAGCAACAAACTTGTTCTTTGGGTAGGTCTGGGTACACTTTGGGATACCAAGGAGCATCATTTCAGACAGGGATGCAAGATTTATTAATGCATTCTAGACTAGATTGTGGGAGAATATGGACACGAAGTTCAAGAGATCTACAACATTTCATCCATAGATAGATGGGCAAATAAAAGTAGTCAATAGGACATTGATGCAACTTTTGAGGAGTTACAACTAGAAGCATCCAAAGACCTGGGATGAAAATCTGGTATATATGCAACATTCTTATAACAAAGCAATCCACAATTCTACAGGAAAGTCCCCATTTGAAACTTGTTTTGGATATTTGCCACCTTCACCTTTGGCTATTGCATATGGGCAACAAGGAGGAGTGAAGGAATACCTTACAGGAGATGCTTTGAGGGCTGAAAATTTTATAGAGAAGATTAGGCAAATCCATCTACAGGTACAGGAAACACTGAAAAAGTCGCAGGTGAAGTATAAGGCCAGACATGATCAACACAAAACAGAGAAATCATTCAAGGTGGGAGACAGAGTATGGCTATAGTTGAAAAAGGAGAGGTTGCAGGGGCATGGTAAGAAAATCAAGGCTCTAAGGTATGGTCCCTTTGAGATACTGGAAAAGGTGGGTGATAATGCCTATCGACTCAGTTTACCACCATATATGCACATTTACTCAGTTGTAAATGTGGAGAATTTGAAACTCTATGAGCCTTCCATGCTAGATCATGAAGAGGAACATGTCCTACCTTCTGTGGAGGATTTGGCACCAGACGCTCAGGCAGAGTTGACAGAAGATACAGTTTGCAGAAGAGATCTAGAGCTACAAGACAAGGGCAACAAGACCTTTGGCAAATTGGGTTGAAGGGACAACTTCCAGGAAAAGCTAAATGGTACACCAGAGAGAAAGTGGAGAAAATTTGCCCTTACCTCATTCAGTAAAATTTTTGGGGACCAAAAGCCTCCGAAAATGTGGAGGTGTGATTCGAATTGGATCATTATATTGTTTTTCATCCATCTCGATGAATTTGGAGTGGAAAAAGTGGAGGAATCAACTCATGGGACCGTTTCTACCAGCGAGACCCAATTTGGAAAAACGGGGTCTGAAACCTTCTGGGAGCATTTTGAGGCATCAAACAATTTTTTTTGGGTGTAAAAATGTGTTTCTTTCACATAAAACCCTTTCATACTATTCTCCACACAAGAACTTTCCAACGACGCAAGAATCGCATCAATCAGAGTTCGTATGTAAAAGTTATGCCACTCAGAAGTTGACCTTCCTGTTTTCACACCTATAGTTCGGGAGGATGTTGCATCAACCCTCATTATTCATGGAAAAGATTCTAGCCACGTGCTTTTGATGTAAAAGACTCTAGAAGAGTCTATTTTGTAACTCTAGTTAAGAGTTGATGTAGTCAAACTTAACCACTAGTAGGCTATCGGGTTATGTTATAACCGGGTCACTAGGAGGAAGAGGCATTCCATTCTTTCGAGAGCATTTTGTTCCATAGCTAAGCAAAGATATCTAGGAGTGATAGGAGGTAGAGAAAACAGAGAGGATCTGTCCACTATAGCAGCCCACGGGTCACAGGCATTACTTCTTTGTATCTGCATCCATATTTCCAGACAGAGAAAGAGAGCGAAGCGACCTCACCTTCCAGCTGGGTTTTCTCCTGAAAGGGTTTCCTAGATAGCATATCTTGTGTATTATGTGTGTATTTGAGCTTATTATGTCATTCTCTACTTTTCTGCTTGATTTTCTTATACATGCATTCACTAATTACAGTTAGTTTTACATATCTAGAAGTTAAATAAAACTGTGATAGTGTAGAATCTCATATTTTAAATACAATATTATCAGATATGTTGTGACGAGTTGTCCAGTGGAATATCCACGACAGTTTACGGATCACCGGATGATAGAACACATGGCTTAGTGACCCCTAAACCGGACTGTGGGTTGCAATAAAGCCGACTTTTGTGTTGCCTTGGTGGGCATAGGAATCCTTGACTGATGAATGACGAGATATACGGTAAAGCCTAGAGGTGGGTACTCTCCATTAGGCCTAGTAATCCCAAGATGTGATATGTGGTAAAGCCTGGAGAGTGGGTCTCGGTTTAGGGCCTAGTGATTAGGTGTGGATTGTGGTAATGCCTGAAAGACTAGGAGACATGAAAATTCTTCACGGTGTAGGTGGAGAAATCCAGTCGCATCCATGCTTGTTTGGCCTAGTGATCTGGTGGAGATCATGGTAAAGCCGATTATTACATGTTTATTGTGTTGTCCTAGTGATTTGGGATGGATTACGATGAAGCATGGTTTCTATTGATGTGGGTGATGTGGTTTAGCCTCGGGATGCCCTAGTTGGTTCTTTTGGTGTGAGACAGTCCCACATTCATGCTTGGAATATGGCCCGGGGGTGAATGGATGAAGAGAGAATTGGCTCAACCACTCTATGGTCGTGTGGAACGTGTCAGTCCCATCCCGGGTTGGATTTTGTATTAATTAATAAGAGGTTATCTTCTTGATATCTTATGTATAAATGTACTGGTTTATATGTAGATTTTATGGCTGATGTATTCTTGATATTTATGTTGTTATTATGCTAGTTATAAGCATGCATTATGATAATGATGATGTATGGATTTCCTCGTATTTTGATTTGTAAATGAATGAACAATGTATCTATGACCTAATAGATGATAATGCAACTAATAATATAAGGGAACAATGCTTCTTAGAGATTATCAGATAAGTATGAGACCCCTATGCTTAAATCTATTGTTTATACATGTAGATTACATATTTGTGATATGTTTAATGAAATGTCTGTCATGGCTAGTAGGAGTCCAGTCAAGCCCTTGAAAATTAATTGCATTTATATCATCATTCCCTTGTTATATTTTTGTTTTGAAGTGTCATTTAATTTTGGGCAGTGACCTTGGCTTTGGGCCTAAAAAAGTGGCTCAAATCTCAAGGAAGTTGGCACAACACTTAGCAAAATAGTCCCTGGACGCTCGCATACCATGATGTGGGAACGCCCAGAGCCTTTTGAATGTAGGCATGCCCATATCATAGGAGTGTACGGGGGTTAATTGGTATAAAAACTCAGTGGGACCAGGGGTTGGTTGCCGAAAAGGTTGAGATGGTTCCTGGGAGTACACACGCTAGTGTGGAAGGTTTGTATGTCGTGTTTCTGTTGATTCCACTTCCTTAAGGTCACATAGGAGGTTGAATCCCATCACAGTAGCCTCGTGTCACATGTTTACCCCAGTTGGTCGATTACTTAGGTAGATGTGGGAGGAGGGTGTTATAGTTATTTTCTTCCAGAGCTAGATGCTTATGTCAATAGAACTCCAACCCCTCGACTATCTAAAACAAAATGATATGGAGTCGGAGACACCACCTTGCTCATGAGCCTTTTGAAAATGCAAAGATCCCTATACTCTCGACTTCACAACTTTCAAAGTAAACTATGGGAAAACTTCATTGTAACTGCTACAGAAAAACATGGAATCAGGGTCGACAGACTATTTAAAAGCATACCATATGGAATCCGTGGCGGCACCTTGTTCACAGAACTTGCGCAAATGCAATGATGGGCCAATTGTGACTTAGTTGTGGTCAGTCACTACTGGTTTATTCTTACAACATTACATTCAAACCATCGAAACTTGACCCCAAAATGTATTTAACACTTATGTTAATAAATAAAATCATGCATTAAATGATAATTTGCTCGCAGAGAGATCTCAAAAACTCACTAGGTTTCCATTTGTAGAATCCAACAATCCACTTACCCGAACAATTGTTGTGTTCTAAAGTCTAAAGTCTAACATGCAAATTCTGCAAAACAATGAACCATTAGAAGTCCAAATTATGCCCGACGACCATTAAACCATAAATTAATGTTCATACATTTACCTGTTAGATAGTCGTCGAGGAGGTTCGCAATCTTGCGTCCTGCCACATAACCAAACACCTTTAGCGTTCCGCACAAAAATTTCACCGATCGCATCCGACAAAGTAAAAAAAAAAAAACAAAACTCACTTTGTAACAATGAAAACCTGACAAAGATTAGTTATGCTGCATTCCAGCCTCAATGAGTGCCACAACACCAAGAAAATAAAACAATGCCTTTGAACATGGAAAATAGCTAAATCTTCTTATCGATAGTCCATTAACCATAATAAATTGTCCACCAACACTCTTAAAATGAAATTTATGCCACCAGAGCTCAAAGCAACCCAAGTTAACTCCTAGCTATACGAAGAATTGCCCTTTCTTATACCTACTCTATACAATCCGATCAACCCGATCTATCGTGCATGGCAGGATGATGTCCACCCTCCAAATTCAGAGCCGAGGATGTGGCGGTAGGCTAGCGTCACCCAAATTTTTTAACGAAAAGGCTAATGTTAACTATAGAAAATTAAAAAATTTGAGGAGTATGGACAACCTAATAGCTTATAACCAATCATAAATGTCACTGTGTAAACAATGACATAATAAATAAATATATAATGAAATGAAATGAAATGATATTTTAAGGTCCACGAGACTAAAAATAGTCTATGAGACCATTAGTTCCCTGCTTTTCGATTTTTGTAATTCAATCATTTTCTGATTCAAATTGATGATGAGCTGGCCCAACCTTCCAACAATCCCTCACTAAAAAGACAATGCCAATAAACTGATGCTAGCGTGTTCTCATAACTTTCTCTGATGTCTTTGAATGCATCACATTCCAAAATGAAATGTTTTTCTAATTCCATAGCCTCAGACGTGCAAAATGTACACACCCGTTCTTCCCAAGCTTCTTTGGGTCTTTTCCACCATCCTGTTTCACACCGAAGTTGATGTGAGTTGGTCCTTAATTGAGCAATAAGAACCTTTTCCCTCAACGAAATGCTAGCTCCAATGAAATCTTTTTGTTGTAGATCACACGTACGACTGAATTCCTCAATGTAATATTTCTTCTTTCTACCCAACTCTTTTCCCCATACCTTTTTACGAAACTTCTCCATAACAAAATCCTTTAGCTCCTTGCTATTTGTGGGACAAACATTGAGGTAGATATTCCATTTTTGCATCCATGTGTAGTTTTGTTTCATCCATGTTTTCTTTCTTTCACTCATGCCTTCATTGAAGATAACATTAGGCCATCTACCTACTCTCATCTGCTAAATTATTTTTAAATATCTTATGAGCCGCACCATAGAAATTGCTTCAATGAGAGTTTTTTCCAAGGAAATAGACACAATTTTCGTTAATAAATTAAGAAAATTACATATTGTATCATCAACATGTATGAGATGCATTCACAATAGTTCCATTCATCATAGTACTAAGCATATATACATATTACAAACAAAATTGCAGAGAGAAATATCTGTCGAGAAACTATAAAACCATAGCAGTGTCCCAAGAAAAACTGATAAGACAAAAACAAAATAAACATAGAATGATCAGAGTCATCATTTTGAGTGGTTCCCATTCATATCAATGAATGGAAGATGGAAAAACTGATAGAACTCTCCATCTTTGTACTCCTGAACTATCCATTGACCCCTGTTCAGCTGTGTGGCCTCTTTGGAAAGACGATCAACGATCTCATTCCTTTCCCTGTATATATGAGAGCATACAATAAAACAAAATTGTGATTTTAGTGTAAATACATCCTCGAGTGTGTCCTTGAGTGTGTGCAAGTGACAATGATATACATCATTTATCCCATTTATTACTAGCTGTGAATCCCCAAAGATTTGAATCCTTTGACAATTTTGTTCCCGCGCAAATAATAGGAGATCTTTTAAACTGTTAAGCTCAACATAAGCTTCAATGGGAGTTGCCCTGTTCCACTCAACATTTTCTCATAAGGTACTAGTCTTTTTATTTTGAACTTGCTCATGATCAAGCGTTTTTGAATTTCTCAATTTGTTTCCATTTTGAGACGAGAGTGTTGCTAGCCTACAATTCACACTGATATAGCATCACTGGACAAACTAGGAGTCCAAAAAGCACTTTAATTGTTTTCCAATCCCATAACTCTGCCTCTCTACATTTGTTTGAAGAGCATATAATGCTTTCCACCCTCCTAAAATTCTCTTCTTTTTACAGTCCTCCCAATTGATTTTGTTGTTAAAATCAATCCCAAGGTACTTGTACTCATTTACTTTTTCAAGAATGTCGTCTTCAAAGAAGAAAGTATGCTGGCTCTGCTTCCTTTTATTAGAAAAAATTATTATTTTGGTCTTGCTAGTATTGACTTGCATCCCCATTACTCTACAAAAATGCTCAAGGGCATATAAGTGCATTTGCAATCCATGGGCTGATTTAGAAATCAATACAATATCATCAGCATATAATTTTTATTCATTTATTTATTATTATTATTTTTTTTTTATCACAAACTCCCCCAAACCGAACACCATCTCCACCTTGCAGATTTAGCCACTCTTCCAATTTATCAATATATAGACCAAACAGAGTAGGGGATAGAGGGCAACCTTGCTTGACTCCAATGTCACTTCTAAAGCTTTCTGAAATACCTGTCGAGGTTCTAATTTTGACGTTCACTTCTTCATAAAGTCTATGGACAACGGCTCTATAATGCACAGGAATTTCAAGTTCTTCCATTCTACGCCACAACTTATCCCTGGGGACTGTGTCAAATGCTTTTTTGAAGTCAACAAAGCAGCAAAATACATCTTCTTTGTCTTCCCAAACCTTTTCAACAATGTGTCACAACGTGATGCCATGATCCACTGTAGAATGTTTCGGCCTAAAACTCGCTTGTCCTCTTGCCCTCTTTTCTTTTACTTTTGCCCACTTACTAATTCTGTCTTCTACCATGCTACCAAAAAGCTTTGCAAACAAAAGATTGATCATAATTGTTCTATAGTTGGATGGATTATTAATGTCTCCACTTTTAAAAAGGGGTATTGCTGGGCTAATCGTCCAATCTCTTGGTAATCCTTGTTGAATGATGTTGTTGAATATTTCCACGATGTGTGGTGCAAGAGCGTTCATTCCCATTTTAGATAATCTGCTTGAAGTTCAACCAAGTCCTTTGCCTTTCCTATTTTTAACTTCTTAATTCCATTCTCCACCTCCTGTAACGTGAAGAGCTTTGAATTTGTGTTGATCCTAGGGGGGACTCTGCCTCAGATTCTTTCTCATAGAGTTGTCTTGCATATTCAAACCATTGATTGGTTGTAATATTATTTTCAATTTGCTTCTTCCTTGGTTGCAGTTCCTGCCAGAAAAGCTTTGGATTATTCTTGCTTAAATATATTAACTCTTCTCTCCTTGTTTGCATGAACTCATATTTTTTCCTTTTTAGTATCTGCTTATATAACTTTACATTCATCTTCTCCTTTCCTGCCTTTTTCAAGGTTCTCCTTGCCATTTTGCATTCCTCATCAAACCAAGCATTTACAGGAAAACAATTTGATTCTGATTTCCTATTTTTTGCTCTTTTGCACTTCTCAAGTGCACTTTGAATTATATTTGTTAACTCATGACTGTTGAAGCTTTTGAAACCAGTTTTCTCCTTCCGAATTAATCTCTCTAACATTGTCTTGAAGATAGTACAATTTTCTTGTGTTAGAAGAATTTTGCCCCTTGATAGTGATTGTCGAGAGCATTGGGTTTTCCTCCTATGTTGCCTTTCTTCTAACCATGATAACCTTATATAAATTGGGTTATGGTCTGATTTTAAGTCCCAAATATGCTCTCCAATACTAACTTCGTCTATCTTTTCTATCAAGCTTTGTGAACACATCACATAGTCAACGACACTTGCCCCATTGTATGTGTTGCAAGTGAAGTTCCCAGACCTTTTCCATCTATCTAGACCATTGCAAATAATTAAGTTGAAAGCCCCACATAGTGTAAGCAACTCCTCTCCAAAATGATTGCTAACTTTGTCATCTTTTGAACACCTCACCCATTGGGGATTCTTCTCTTAGTGAGCCAAATAGGATTGTTATCCTCTTTGCAACAAAGAAACGCTAGCTTGATTATTTGTTGTTCTAGCATTGAAATCTCCCACTAAAAGAACTTCTACCTGCTGAGACTACACGACAATATCTTGTTTTAATGCTGCATACGGATCCTTGCTGTCAAGCCCCTTATTTTTGTAAGTTTTTGAGGCTTGAGGAGAAAAATAGCATGCTGCAATTCTTGTGTGATTCTCATTCTCTGATATTTTCAACCATAAACATTGTTTATTTACATCTTCTTTGATTAACTTAATGTGGCGACCTTCTTTTTCTTTCACTAAAGCTAGTATTCCCTCATAACCTTTGCCTTTTTCTGCTACCTTGTTCCAAATTGCCAACTTCAAATAACCGTCAAACACAGGAGTTTTGCAACCATCATGCTCATGAGTTTCCATGAGACAAATTATGTCTCTACCTTCCTTAATAGGCCATAACCCAAATTCCCTCCTCGAAAGGTAACCTCTACAATTCCAACAAACTAAACTTAGGTAGACCTAGGTAGTATTTGACTACTACGCTATTTGGTACATAAGACTCAAATTTGAGTTTGCACCCCTTTTCATCCATGCTGCTCTTGTTGTTTTCATCCCTATTATTGAATTCTTTGTTTTTTCTTTACTGCCAGCTTGCTGCCCTGATTTGCCCGAAGGCCCAAACACTGCAATTACGACTTTACCATTGTACAACCATTCTCTTTTCCCTTCATTTCTTGCGGTTCTAATTTTCTCCACTTCATCCCTTCTCTTCTCTTGTTGTTTTTTGGTTAAATCTTCATCGAGAAAGAAGTGTGAGCCTTTCAAGAGTTTCTTTTTGCCCAAAAGCTGGTGTTTGTCTTGTACACTTGCCATGGTGACTTTTATGGGTCAAAACCTCTCTTCACATATCCTCCCAACCTCTAATGTAGTTTCTCTCTAAGAAAGTCTCTTGTCAAATTGAGAATACTTTCATGCTTCCTATAATCTCGTATTCCCTCGAAATAAAGTTAGATTATATTCCCTCATAATAAAGTTTGTTTTCTTGTTATGTCTTTCTTTGTGTTCTATTTCCTAGCTTGGCACGGGATTTTCATTTGTTTGGGCAAAATTTACCCATATCGACAAAAAGGAATCCCATAACACGACCCGATTCGTTCAGAAATCTGGCTCTTTCATATTTTGATAAATCAGGGCTTGTTAAAAGGATTCTGTCTCGATAGTCGTTGAGCATTTGAATCCATTTGGCGATTTCACTGAGAGGAAGCAGTCGGTGAATTGAGGAACCGCAAGCATGAGGGCTGTGGTGCAGAGGGTATTGTCTGGCAGAGTAGAGGTAAGTTAACTCTTCTTCAATTATTATATAGTTGTGTGTGTGTGAGGTGGTACTGGTTGGCTGATGCGAAGTGTTAAAATGGGCTGTCGTGAAGTGCAATAACCATATTTTGGGGGAAGTGAGTGCAGGTAGAAGGGCGAGTTGTATCCGAAATAGGACCAGGCTTATTGGTCCTTGTGGGTCTTCTGGAAACTGATACCGAATCAGATGCTGATTACATGTCAGTAATGCTGACACTTTCACATTATCTTCTCTTTTCTTTTAACGGAGTTGTAATTTTTCCACTAATGTCTATGTTTTCAATGGATGGCTAAGTTTTTCTATGGGCGACAATCAGACTTTTTAAAAGAGTGCTTCAGTAATATATATTGTCCATGTTTACTTTTTAACGCCCGTTGAGACGTTCTGGTCCGTCGGACCTCTCCTTAAAAATTGAAATTGAAATTTAGAAATGAATTTAATCAGAAAAGGATGGTGGGATTTTAAGCTTTCATTTCTGTGGCTGAACTTGTAAGCTTTTCCATTTGTCATGATAATTTTAAAATTTCAATAAGCTGACCTCCTAAGTTGGTATGTTTATCTTTTTGTAGTTTTGATCTTTGCCATTGGGGCCTTTTTGAAGAAGTGGTTTGGGCTTATGATCAGTGAGTACCAACATTAATAACCAATCATATTTGGGTGCATCATTAGAGATATAGTCATCCGTGATTTTGGCAATCATGGTTTGCAACTTTGCATGTATAGTGCTATTGTGATCAGTGGACTTCATGGGACTGCAACATTTCGTTAAGGGTTATCAACTTTAGCATTACTAAAACTTTGCTTCATCAAGCAAGTCTGCTTAACAGTAATCCCAGGAGTGGTTTGATATGTCAGACTTACGACTCTCTATCCACCCATGACAGCTAAAGAGTCTGGTCAATATATTTGCAAACTGAAGGTTGAAGATACGATGATATTTATTGTGAGGCATACTTGTACCTACCTGCCGGTTTGGCTGTTCAGAGAATTGACCGTTAATTTGCGCATAAAGCAATCAACAAGAAAATGCTGAATTTGAACAAAATAAACATATTTATCGATTTTCAATATAAATCTGGATGAGGACATTCTCGAGTTCACTTTTCTGAGGCTACTGTCCTAAATCAACGTTGAGAAGAGAAGTTACGAATTGCGAGCACAATGAATCAATTACGTAAGTGTGCTTTTGGAGATCAAATTTTAGAGACCATGAAATTGCATAATTTGCTTCATCGCCTCAGATGTACACGTGGAAGAAATTGCCCACAAAGGAAGTGTTGGAAATAATACTGAGAGGTGGTGGGGTGAATCAGTATATCTTAGTTAAAATATTTGGGTAAAATCAACCATAGTAGTGAAGTTTAGGATGAGACAAGGAAGGAGCCCCTCTCTTGAACACCATGACAGGATTGGTGGCTCCTATTAGGGGTTCAGGGGGTGTGTTGGTACAACTCCATACTGTTCGAGCCTCAACAATCTAACTAAAAAAATGCAGTGGATAGGAAGGTATCCAAAAGAGTACAAATATACCCATTTCTCATTTGGTAACCAATTTATCATGCATGTAATATATGGGAGCTAAAATTGTGCAGCAATAGCCGAATCAAGCCTCATAAAGGAGTATAAATTGGAGAATGAAAGATGTTGCACTTGGAAGCTTAGTTCTCTCTGTTTCTTTCTTCATTATAATTTTAAAATTTGTAGGAAGCAGAGGCCCTGCCCCATTTTGAAAATTGCATCATATATTCTGAATCAATATAGATGTACGTCAAGAATGACATATCATGGAATCAGGGAGCAATTACACGGGTTTTCTGCATCCTGCACAAGCAAGGAGAGCTAATACATCCACTTTGGCTCAAGAGGAATTATTTCTTTCCTAAAAGTGTCATTCTTGGCTGAGTTTTGTATAGTCATGTTTGATCTAAAAGATAAAACTTCTTCCAAGTGGAACAGAGTAGTCAGCTCATGAAAGTTCTCTTGTTATTGTCATTTTCGGAATGAGACGCCTGTCCGTTTGCTCATGTTCCTCACACTCTACTCCACTTGTTAGATTATCCATTTGTCCCCCAAAAGGGCCCCTTTCCAGTGAAGAGCAGTGACAGTAAGTGGCAATCCAAACCCACAATGCTCTAGAAACCTTGCAATTTCACATGCTACAATTAAGTCTTTTAGGTTTGTGACAAGCTGCACATCATCTATTTGTAATGCCAGTTCGATGCACTCTATCCTTAATTGGTAAACTGTTATGAGAGTCAACCGCCTTGTAGTCTGGTCTGAACAGAAGAACGAGACCTATAAATACCTTGGCACCTCTTGATCCACCTTATTTCATTATTCAAAATATTCAAGACATTGGTCGAATCTTAGAACACAGCTCCTTGGTCCTATATTCCATAAAAGGTTTTTCATATGAGCAATTCCATTCTTTCCAAATTGGCCCATGAGCATTCTAATTTAGCTTAAACTGTGGAAATTTCGGGAATCTGTGCTTAAGACAAATTCAAAAATTTCACTTCATTTACTTGAGGTTTCCCATATCTATTTCTTGTGAGCTTTTCAGTCTTATGGCTGAATCTGAAATAGAAATCACAACAGCATAGATTTCATTTCTATCCAACCAAATGAATAAGGCAGCCTGAGAAATTAAACGCTGAAACAATGCATTTCGATGGGACCATGTTTTCAGCCCCAAGGGCACAATCCTTGTAGGAATTTACAGGGTAAGTTCCTCAGAAAGAATACCAAGAGGACACCGCTCACAACCAGATCTCAAATCAATACACCAGTATTTTTGACGTGGTTAAAACCCTCAGAGTGCAAGGAGGGAAACAGTCCACGGCCTGTCCCAACGTGGGTACAGACAATTTATTAATCAAAGAATGAAAATTTACATAAGCTTCTCTCATGCACGGATTACCCGAACAATGACCCTCCATGCGCTTTAAATAGAACTCATGGACCAATCGGGTGTCAAGCCACGGATCAAGTGTCGGTAATACCGAGGTGAGAGTGAACCGTCGGATCACTACATATCGTGACCGTCGGATTGTAAGTTACAAAATGTACAACGGTAAAGAAACACACTTTACCTAACTCTAACCTAACTCTATACTAGACCAAGTTGAACTTAACTATATCCTATGTGTCGGAATATCCTAACATCCCCCCTTAAGAACAACTTGGGATAGGATTGAAGGATTTACAAATATGACACAATAGGAGAAGGAAGGAGGCACTAGAGCCTATCCCCCCTTAGTGACAACTTCCTGAACTCCAAGCATATATCGAAGTTTAGTGAACTTCGCCTCTGTGAGAGCCTTTGTGAAGATGTCTGCAACCTGATCATCTGTTGGACAATATTGCACTTCAAGAACATGGTCATGAATGAGCTTTCTGATGAAGTGCATGTGTAGTTCAATGTGTTTGCTGCGCTGATGCTGGACTGGATCTTTGCATAGCTGAATGGCACTTTGATTATCACACCAAAGTGTGGTTGGATGCTGCTGCTCAAAGCCAAACTCTGATAGGATCTGACGAAGCCACAAGGCTTCCTTACTAGCTTCCACGGCACCACGATACTCTGCTTCTGCTGATGAAAGAGAAATGGCAGCCTGTTTCTTACAAGCCCATGTAATAGGTCCTGAACCAAGAGTGAAGACATAACCGGCAGTAGACTTCCGATCATCAAGGTCACCAGCCCAATCAGAATCAGTGAAACCAACTAACAGAGGAGCTGCTTTGGCACTGTAATGAATCCCAAACTGTACTGTACCTCGAACATAACGAAGTATTCTTTTAGCTGCTTTCCAATGACTTTCACGGGGGTTTTGCATAAAACGAGCAACAAGGCCAACAGCAAAGGAAAGATCAGGACGAGTATGGGTTAAATACAAGAGTTTTCCGACAAGTTGACGGTATAAGGTAGCATCAACTTCAGGAGAAGTACAAGAGACTGAAAGTTTGACTCCAGACTGAAAGGGAGAAGTGGCTGGCTTACAGTCTTCCATGTGAAAATGACGAAGAATATCACAAGCATACTTGGACTGGGAAAGGAAAATACCCTCTTGGGATTGCAAGACTTGAAGACCGAGAAAATAGTGTAAGTGTCCTAAGTCTGTCATTTCAAATTTCTTTTTAAGGCTGGACTTCACATGGTTTATAAGGTTGGGATCACTACCAGTAAGAATAAGATCATCAACATAAAGAACAAGGATGATGAGAGAGTTGCCCACTTTCTTGGTGTAGACAGTATTGTCAGAATGACACCTAGAAAAGCCAGATTCTAAAAGAAAGCTATCCATTTTGGCATACCAAGCTCGAGGAGCTTGCTTGAGGCCATAAAGGGATTTCTTAAGTCGACAAACGAGGCTGGAGTCTGTTTGTATGAAGCCAATGGGTTGTTCCATATAGATTTCTTCCTGCAAGTCACCATGCAAGAAGGCAGATTTAACATCCATTTGATGGACTTCCCATTTTAAAGAGGCAGCAAGGGAAAGAACAAGGCGGATAGAGTTCATTTTGGCAACTGGAGAGAAGGTTTCAGTGTAGTCAATGCCTTCAACCTGTGAAAAGCCCTTAGCAACTAGACGAGCTTTATGTTTATCAACTTTCCCATCTGGTCCATACTTGGTTCTGTAAACCCATTTGCATCTAACAAGTTTGCGTCCCTTTGGTAGAGGAACAAGATCCCATGTATCATTTGTCATCAATGAATGATATTCTTCATTCATAGCTGTTTCCCAATGTGGATGGCCTGAAGCTTCTGCAAAAGTGTCAGGATCATGATTTACTGGAGCTTGAGCCAGTAAAGAAGAGGCTCTTTCAAACTGAGAACGTGTACGTCGCTGATCTGTAGGATCACCGGCAAGATCACCTGCTGCATCCCGAGTAGCACGGACCCATCTTGGAAGTTGAGGATCCTGAGAAGGTGGGGAAGGATTATCATCCTCGCTTTCATCATCAGAAGAAGAAATGTTTTCAAAGATAGAAGAGATAGGAAGAGGTGGCACATCCGCCGGACTAGGCTCGCAGGCCGATTTATTTTCATCAAATTTTACATCTCTTCTAATGATAACATTTTTGGACTTAAATGGAATAAGTCTATAGCCTTTTACATCTTCAGAATATCCAACAAAAGTACATTTCTCACTCTTAGGTTCTAAGGCTTTATGCTTTTCATCTGGAATATGGGCCCATGCTTCACTTCCAAACACACGAAAGTGACTTACATCTGGTTTAATGGAACTCCAGGCTTCTTCTGGAGTGATATTCTCTAGAACCTTAGTAGGAGTGCGATTGATTATATAATTTGCACAATTAATTGCTTCGGCCCAAAAACTAAGACTGAGTCCTTTAGATTGCAGCATACAATTAGCCATTTCCTTTAAGGTGCGATTTTTCCTTTCAGCTACACCATTTTGTTGTGGAGTGTATGGAACAGTATGTTGCATTTGAATTCCATTTTCGGTGCAAAAGTTGATGAATGCATTTTTAACATATTCTCCACCATTATCAGTTCTTAGCTTAAGAATTTGATGTCCAGATTGTTTTTCAACGAATGCTTTGAAGGCCAAAAAGGTGGTAAATACTTCGCTCTTGAGTTTTAAGAAGTATACCCAAGTGCGTCTGGAGAAATCATCAATGAAAGTTAAGAAGTACTTGCAGCCAGAGAATGAAGCAACAGGAAGAGGACCACATAAATCACTGTGCACAAGCTGTAAAGGGGCTGAGGCGTGCCAAGAGGCACGTTTGTCAAAACTGTCCCGATGATGTTTTCCGAGTACACATCCGGAACAAACACCATCTTTGCAAGATACCATAGGAAGACCTGTCACCATGTTTTTTTTACATAGATGCTGAAGGGAGCGATAGTTTAAGTGACCATACCGCTCATGCCAAAGTTTGCTCACTTCATCATTATGAGCAACAAATACTGAGGGAAGATGGGATGACCCAAAGTTGTGAAACTTATACAACCTTTTGGAATCATCAGCAAGACCAGTAGCTAGAATCTGTTTAGGATCTTTTAGATCCTTGATTACAACATCATGAGGTGAAAATTCAACAATTTTACCTTCACCTGAATGAGTTATCTGATAGACAGATAGAAGGTTGCAGGATAAGTTTGGAACACATAATACATCATTGAACTGACCATTGTCTAGATGAACAGTTCCAGTCCCTACAACATTAAGAGATCTATCATCACCAACATATATATTTTTGGTGTTACAATCATTTAAAGAAGAAAACATGGCTTGGTTTTTGGCCATGTGACAAGAGGCTCCAGAATCAATGAGCCACTCATGAGAATGAGAAGAAGAAGAAGATACATTTAATGCATAACCAGACTGAGATGATTGACGATGACATGCAGAAAATGCCGTTCCGGAAGTTGAAGTTGAAGTAGGCTCCAGATGGATGTTATGTTTCTTCATTGCGGCTTCCAAGGCTTCCATCTTCTTAAAGCATTTAGATTCTAAGTGGCCATCTCGATTACAAAAGTTACAATGTCTGTCAGTCTTCTTCCATTTGTTTTTATTGGTCTTGTCATATTGCTGAAATGATCTTTCATCTTGAGGCTGAGTTGGTTTAGGACCATTCCTTTGAGGATAAGACTTCTTAGGATTCTTTGAATTTGGTTGCTGCTGGGCGGCTAACGCTTTCGAGGAAGAGTTTCCAAGATTAAGAAGACCAAGGTGTAAGAGTTTTTCTTGTTCTCTTATTAAGGAATCACAAAAGGAGTCAAAGGAAGGGGGCTTGTAGTCTTTGCCTTGACAAATGAAAGCTTCCCTGGTAGAATGGAAAGTGGAAACAAATACAGAGTAGGCTGGTCCCAACTTAGTAAGGATGGAATAAATAAGGTTACCATCTTCTTTCTTAACTTTAACACCTTCCAAGAGATATCTAAGGGTCTTGAATTTGGACAAGAAATCTTCAATGCAAGAAAAATTATTAGGATCCAAAGTAAGCAACTCATTCTCAAGTTGATGGGCTCTAATTTCATTTTTAATCCCAAAAACTTTAGCAAGTTTTTCTAATGCTTCATGAGGAGTTTCAATTTCTGCAATGTGGAATCTAAGATCAGGAGAAACAGACATTCCTATCAAACCACGTGCTTGATCTTGTCGATTTTCCCATTTTTCGGCCTTGTCTTCATCTTTGGGTTTCTTCTCTTGGTCTGTGGCTATTCTGAAGAGACCTTTACTTCTAAGTAAATCTCCCATGTAGGCTACCCATTGGAAGTAGTTAGTGCTGTCAAGAATGACTTGGCATGGACTTTCCATTTTTTGAAAAACAACTGAAGCTGAAGATGCTGAAAGTAAGTGGTCCAATGGATAGATCTCGAAAAAATAGGCGGTTTTAAAAAAAACGGCTCTGAAAAAGGCTTCCGGATGAAGAAGTTATGGCTTTTTAAAAAAAAATTGTTGACGTTGCCGGCAAAGTGCGCGAATGTGCGGGAATGAAAAAAATCCGCCCCCACAAAATGGAGACTTGAACCCAAGACCTCTACTCTCTTAAAAGGTCTTTGAACCAATTGATCTATACAAAATATTTGAGAGAGAGAGAGAGAGAGAGAGAGAGAGAGAGGGGGGGGGGGGGGGGGGGGGGGCGCCTCGATTTGCGTGCTTGTCTTGGGAAGACTCTTTTCCCCTACAAAACACAAAACACAAAACCCAACACGAATATCCAAAGAAAAACGAACCTTACGGATCTAAGTTAGCTTTAGCCAAAGAACTAGAAATTTAAAAAAAATCTCAAAGTTAGCTTTTAGCCGAAAAACTAAATATTTTTCTCAATGTTTCTGATTTTCCGAGATCACACTAAGGTGCAGGGAAAAGAGCATACGCATGAGAAAAATCCTTTCTTTCTGTTTCTGATTTGCCCAGATCGCACAGAGTCGCAGGGCAAAGAGCATACGCAGAAATGAAAGGTATAGATCCGGAAAAAAAGGCTAAATAAACCGAAACCGAAATAAGCAGAGAGAAAATGACAGTAAACTGCAAAAAAAACACTGTATACCTCCCGATCTGAAAAATGACGCAGCTAGGGCTACCGGAAACCTTTTCGCGTGAAACGAAAGGGGTTCCTCACTGAAACAGATGCTCCGAACGCAACAGAGCAGTCCTCTCGGCCCGAAAGCAGTCAGAAACAGCAGATCTAGGAAACGACAGCCGCATGCAGTTCTACCGGCTTCAGATTTGGATCACCAACGGACGCGGCCCTCAAATAGCTCCGATACCATGTAGAAATTTACAGGGTAAGTTCCTCAGAAAGAATACCAAGAGGACACCGCTCACAACCAGATCTCGAATCAATACACCAGTATTTTTGACGTGGTTAAAACCCTCAGAGTGCAAGGAGGGAAACAGTCCACGGCCTGTCCCAACGTGGGTACAGACAATTTATTAATCAAAGAATGAAAATTTACATAAGCTTCTCTCATGCACGGATTACCCGAACAATGACCCTCCATGCGCTTTAAATAGAACTCATGGACCAATCGGGTGTCAAGCCACGGATCAAGTGTCGGTAATACCGAGGTGAGAGTGAACCGTCAGATCACTACATATCGTGACCGTCGGATTGTAAGTTACAAAATGTACAACGGTAAAGAAACACACTTTACCTAACTCTAACCTAACTCTATACTAGACCAAGTTGAACTTAACTATATCCTATGTGTCGGAATATCCTAACAATCCTCGACATATAACTGATCAAAGAACAACTGATAAACAGATTTGTTACATCCACAAATCTGCCTTCATAACTTCTATTTACTTGTCAAGTCACTCGACAAATTCTCCGAATCTCCTGTTATGTTAAATCAACATACATAGCTAGCACTAGAAACCACTCAATCACCATGAGAACGTAAGCTGAAAATCAAAGCTGAAAGTACACAAAGTTTGGACAGCAAAGCACATTTCATATATACATAAGAATGAAGTTACAAGTACATATCAACAACTAATCGCAAGCTGGTACAAGATATCCTTGAAGCTTATCACGAGCTAGAACTCTCCAATGCATCCAAAAACTAGCCAGGGCATCCACCACCAACAACAAACCTAATTAGAAAATATGGTTAACAAGGTATCACACAAGGCTACCCTAGCCACTCCAAAGGAACACCAACAAGCTAGCATAAACACCACCAAGTTCACCCTTGATCTTTCTCCAAGCTTGCCTTACCAAGCTCTCCAAGAAAAGCAATCCAAGTCTCCTGTAGGGTTTCTTTGCCACAAACCTTAATTTTTTCTAACACAAGGACTTCAGCCCTAGCACTTCAAGTCTCCTTTTAGGTTTTGCCTTAAATCCCTGCACCTTCCTCCCTTTCATCAACACAAGTACAAAGACTCAAGACATGGCCATCCTGGGGTTGGAGTTCTTTAACTCTAGGTCTTCAACTCTTGCATCAACACAAGCACCATGTTAATTTTTGATAACAATGGTATGTTCTATGCTTAGCACAATTTACTTCAATGTTCCTTTAGCAGCCCAATAACAATTTCCAATTATTTCCAATAGCAACCACATTAACCATTAATCACATTGATAGTAAATGCAGATAGAACATAAAACAAAATGCAGAAGACAAGCCAAGACAAGAGAATGCTGAATTTGGCGGATGCCAAGGAAAAACCCCAATGTGGGGAAAACCCTTTGATAAAATCTTCTTCTTATTATTCAATAGTTCAACATAAAGAGAGAGTACAAAAGTCAAATAGACTAGTTCAATACAAAGTCAAATCAGCCTTGTCAAATTCTGTAGTCAACTACAGTCAAACTTCAGCCCTAACCAGAAAGTCAACTTTAGTCAAAACAACAGTAAAACACCTCCTTTGAAGCTCGGTCAAAGGCAGTCAAATTCAGCCTCTAGCAGTGGTCAAAGTCAACCCAAAACAGTCACAAAAACTCTAGTCAAACTCGGTCAACTTGCGGTCAGCTCTATAGTCAAACAAGCCTGCAGTCAACACAAGTCAAACAACTCCAAAATCCTTGATTTTTGTGCCAGTCAATGCGGCCTAGAGAAATCAAAATTCTGCCCTCAAAATCGTAGTCAAATTCAGTCAAGACAAACCTTTGTCAATGCTAGTCCTGAAGTCTAAAATTTCGACGTGTAATTTTCTGCCTAGAAAATCGTCTTCCTTGCCACACGTGTGAGAGAGAGAGAGAGAGGCTGCCCAAGCTGTACGAACCAATCTGATGAAGAGAGAGAGAAGAGTGTGTGAGTGATTGATGCCCAAATGAGGTGAGAGGTCTCTTCTATTTATACACTTCGTTGAGGGTGAAGAGGCACATCCATTGGGCTTCTTGAGCCTACATTTAGCTGAGGTCAACCTGAACAATTTGCACGTGTGGTCATAAATTCAAAATCACACTTCGGCTTGTCCGGATGAGATGATCTTTATATCAATCTTGGACCTCTCAAAAAGAGGAATCCAATGCAATCATCATCTCCATCAAATGAGCTGTCCCAAGGTGGAATTTGGTCCTAGTTGCCAATTTTAACACTCTCTCTCAAGTAGGGAGAATTCCGCTTGCCAATCCATCTATCATCATCATGCCATCTTGTCGTCATGTACCATATTTGTCATCTCTGCTCCGCTGAACCATGAAGTAATAATGAAGAAGAATTGAATGAGAGTGAGTCACAAGACCTTACCACTCTCCACTGACAAAAGTCAGTCCAGAGGTAGAACCTCAAATGATCCCAAATCAAGTTGTTGAACACCATGTATCCTAGTCATAGGGAGTATGGTAGTACACGAAGCATCCATCGGTAGTGCTGTGGTCCCTAACCACTTTTGCCAACTCATTGGCTAGATGAGAGGTACTTCCCATTAGTCCCGGACTCCATGGGTAAGATGTATGCTGGGGCATCGACAGGAGAAGGTGAACCACTCATCTTGCTCATATGCCATAGGAGAAGGTGAACCACTCATCCTATGCATATGTCAATCGTAGGGGAAGGTGAACCATTCACCCTACACACATGTCAACCATCATCGGGTATCATAGGGGAAGATGGACCACTCACCCTGTACATAGCGCACCATTAGTGGAAGGTGAACCACTCACCCTATGGTCGCTCATAGCTCCAAGAAGTACCCCAAGCTCCCAGGAGCTCCCAGAGCTTAGTGTGTTGGGTGTGGAGCCTGATTATCTTCAGTATTCAAAGGTTTCAGTTGGATGTATACCCCAGGAAGACTGTACACCTCTCCACGTGGGGGGGACTTGTCCTCCCTGCAGGGGTCCGGGGGGGCTAATCCCCTTCGACTGGGGGGTCTGGGGGCCAGGGGTCCCCCGGCAGGGGTTCGGGGGTAGCACACCTGAAGCTAAAAATAGATGTAAAATTGCCTTGTAAAAGTCTAGTAATTTCTAGTCAATCTGGGCCATTCATTAGGCAGATGATCTGATGGTAGAAGTTATGTTTAATTTAGGGTTTTTTGCCCTAGAAGGCAACCCCTCACTATATATGAGGGAATTGTATTGTGTCTATGTATAGCTGTATTATGAGTGAGGAAGAGAGAGGAGATTGAGAGCAAAGAGGGTGTTACAGCGGATCTGCTGTAGGTTGTATCTCTTCAGTTTGCTGGATAATATAATAAAAGAAGGATCGGCTGTTTCTCCGTGGACGTAGCCCAAACTGGGTGAACCACATATATCTGTGTCTCTCTTGTTTTATGTGTTTTCTGTGTTTATATTTCTGCAATATTTTATGTGTTCCATTGCTCCGTAATATATAATTTTCTAACATAGTGTTCAACTCATGCAGGACCCTCATAGGAGGGTCTTTCCACGACTCCAAGTCTCTCTCGAAAGGCTAAGAATTTGACCTTCCCCAAGGGCTTCGTCCGGATATCTGCGACTTGCTCATCCATCCTTATGTGTTGGAGCCTTATTGCTCCTCGTTGTACCATATCCCATATAAAGTGGTACCTGATATCAATGTGCTTGGAGTGGTCGTGGAACACGAGATTCGCCTTTCTCGAAAGGCTAAGAATTTGACCTTCCCCAAGGGCTTCGTCCGGATATCTGCGACTTGCTCATCCATCCTTATGTGTTGGAGCCTTATTGCTCCTCGTTGTACCATATCCCAGATAAAGTGGTACCTGATATCAATGTGCTTGGAGTGGTCGTGGAACACGAGATTCTCTGAAAGGCGAATCCCACTTTGGTTGTCGTAGAAGATCATGGTGGTATCCAACACGTGCTCAAATAGCTCACTGAAGAGCTTTCTCAACCAAACAGCTTCACAACAGGCCATACTAGCAACAATGTATTCGGCCTCGGCGGTGCTTAAAGCAACCAATTTCTGCTTCCTGCTCATCCAAGATATTGAAGTAGACCCCAAAGAGAAGCAACACCCAGACATGCTCTTACGATCCACCACACTGCCAACCCAATCAACATTAGTATATCCATGTAGCCTCAAATTCCCGACAGTGTATCTCAAACCATAATTGATTGTGCCATGGAGATATCTCAAGAGATTCTTAGCAGCAATCCAATGTATGTGATGAGGCTCGACCATAAATTGACTCAATGTATTCACAATGAAGCATATGTCTGAACGAGAGTTTACTAAGAACATTAGGGCCCCTGCAAGTTGTCGATACTCGAAAGGATTTGCCAATTCAGGCCCAACAACACTTCCACATAGCTTCTTTAAGTTGAGTTCCATTAGAGTAGACATAGACTTGCATTCCACCATTCCACATCTCTTGAGTAGCTTCACAATGTATTTGCCAGACTTCCAAGCCTAGGAAGTGGTGCATCAAACCTAGGTCCTTCATCTCGAATTCAAAAGCCAACTCCCTCTTGCATTGATAAATGAGAGGGTCTGCACCTGTCAGAAAAAAATCATCCACATAAAGAACCAGAATGGGAAGCCTATCCTTTTCAACCTTGAAGTATAGGTTCGGGTCAACTTCACTCCTTTAAAACCCATCTTCATAAGATAACTATCAATCCTTTCATACTAAGCCCTGGGGGCTTGCTTCAATCCATAGAGGGCTTTCTTCAACCTGCATACTGTTGATTTGGGGTAGCATAGGATGTGCTCTAAGCCTCAAATTTTACAGGGAAGCTTGGGCACATGCATTCCAAAGAACCCAAAAATCGTTTTTGGAAATTCCACCGAGAGATGATTATATTAAAATAATTAATATTTTTAATGGGGTTCTTAAGTCTAAACTTAGGAAAATAAAAATATTAATGGGTATTAATCTAATTGTGGGTGAATCTTCTAGAAAAAGACGGAGATCAAGTCAAAATGATCTGAGCCTTTGACTAGGAGTTAATTTAGGCCGATGGTTGTCTAACAGAAAGATATAAGAAGGGGCTTGAGGGTCATTTGGAAAATACACCGAGAGATCAAGAGATCAAATTTCTGAAGTGAGAAGTTCTCAAGAGGAAATTTTGATCGAGAAGATTTCTTGCAAAGAGGGGCAGTGAGTATTCGTAAGGAGAAAGTTTTTCTGGGCGGAGAGTACGAGGCAAAGAGAGGGTAGAACAACGTCCAGAAAGAGGTAGACGCTGGCCCACATAGAGATGGCGTAGTGGCAACACATGCCTTAGAGGGAGATCGAATTCCTGCTGAGGAGATCGAGTTTCAGTAGCCGAGAGCTGGGGTGTGAGACCAGGAGGCATAAACTCGGATTTTCTAGCCAACAGAGGGTCCAGAGAAAGGAGTAGCGTTATACCCAGTAGGGGTGACGCAGTTCTGCGCAGAGGCTCTAGTTCAACATGATCAGACTAAGATTTTCCCAGTGACAGGGTGAGAGCATTTCACCATTCATTTTGTTCAGTTTCTCTTTGTATCGGATTGCTTGTTGAGCATCCAAGAATTGTACTCAGATTTTGTCCTGCATAATAATAAAACCCTTAGATCTGCTGCACCGATTTTCCTGCATTGGGTTTTTCTGGGGACATTTGTCCAAAAATAACGGTGTCTATTGTATTGTATTTTCTTTCTTGCTTAGTCTCTTGTTTCTGCATAATATTTAATTAAGTGAAGGTTGCAATGTATATATTATGATATTTGCCATAGGAAACTGCAAGTAATTTGTTTAAAGGAATTTAACAAATAGGAGTAATATCATCAATTGCTGCAATAGGGGTTCCTATTGTGGATTTTGCACATGGTATTAGAGGTTTTGATGTGAAACAGGAAGAGCAGATCTAGCACTGAAGCAAGGGCCAACTTGCTGCAGCAAGCAACAGTTCGAATCCCCTGAGGGATTGTGTAGTTCTAGCCAGGAGGGCTATATTTTCGAGGTTGTCTCTCTTTGAGTGAGTTGACAGAGAGGTAAGATTGCCGGATCGAGAATTTTCCAAGGTAGAGGGAGCCACGCAGAGCCTCAGCACAGAGCTAGAGGGACGCAGTTTTTTGCAAGCTGAGTGCTGGGCAGAAAAGCCGTCGGAAGAAGGAAGCAAATCGCATAGTGAGGGAATACTTCCTTAATGGTTTCTTGCCGAGGAAATCAATATTTCTCATTTGCTGGGTAGCAGAGGAGCAATAGACTTACTAGCTCTATCAGGGAGTACATAAGCCAGCCTAGAAGCTATGCAGTAGGGAGAAAGAGGGAGTTGTTTGACAGTTTTCGGAGGATATGGCAACCAGTGGCTTGAGGGATCAGGACAGGTTGGATGGAGCATCCAACTACGTCATCTGGAAGGCTAGAATGTCTTTCCTTCTAGATGAGCATGCCCTCAAGACGTACGTCGATAGTGTGGTGGCTGAACCTGCGGATGCAGATCCACTAAAGAAGTACAAGGTTGAGATCGCAAAGGCCAATAGGATGATCCTGGATGGAGTCAAGGATCATGTGGTGTGTCACGTTGTTAGCAGAGCAACTGCTAAGGAGATGTGGGATGCTTTAGCCACATTGTATCAGGGATCTCCCGAGCAACGGAAGATGTACTTAGAGCAGAAGTTGAGATCTGCTTAGATGCAGAAGGGAGAACGTGTTGATCCATTCCTCACGAAGCTGAAGGAGACCCATGATGAGTTGTCAGTTGCAGGGCATACACCTCAGGATTCAAAGTTAGTTACATTGGCCCTAAATTCTATCTCGAATGAGTGGCAAGTCTTTGTCCAGAGTATCATGGGCAGAGCAGTATTGCCTAATTGGGATGAGATGTGCGCAGCTCTAAAACAAGAAGAGCTGAGAAGAGATCTGGTTAAGGTCAAACTTGACGGAAGCAGCAGTAGCAGTGGGTCGAAGCCCAAGGAGGAGGAGAATAATGCAGCCCAGTGTCCTTTGAAGAAAAAGGACAAGGATGAGAAGCATGCTCCTAAGGTTGCAGCAACAAAAATCGAATAAGAGGTGGAGTTCACCATGACAACCAAGATACCTCCAGGGGAGGTTGGCTGATTTGGACCTGTAGTTCGATAGAGCTACAGATGGGCAGGATCCTTGAGGATTCCACCTATTGGATCAATACCTTGCTACGGAAGCCCAGTTTTGCAGTAGCAGAATGGACTAGTGTCAGATGGTGCTGAGGAGTGTCGGGGAGACAGTTTCAGTGGCCACGAGCGCCAGAGTTTGAGCAACGCAGAGCAGAGTTGGTAGCAGTGCAAATGGCACAGAGAAGAGGTCAACAACAACGCAGTAGCTTCAGAAGGTCAACGCAGAGACTAGTAGCAGTAAGTTCTAGCATTCACAAGGTATCATACTGAACAAAATTAGTTCAGTAATTTTGGATGTTTTTCACTTGCTTCTCTCAACAACTGAGTTGCAGTACAGATGCAGTGTTAGCAGTGGCAGTGCTAGCAGCATAACAAAGGCAACATTTGAGAGGGAGTTGCAGTACAGATGTAGCATTGGTAGTGGCAGTGTCAAAGGCAACACTACAGTTGTAGCAACAACGCAATAGTTGGTGGACAACACGTCAGACATCAGTATCACAAAGGGCGATGCTTCAGAGCCAGAGTAGTATGTAGCAACAGTATATTGTTAGAGCACATTCCTCGCTAAGAGGGAGTGTTGATTTGGGGTAGCATCGGATGTGCTCTAAACCTCGAATTTTGTAGGGAGGCTTGGGCACATGCATTCCAAAGAATCCATAAACCGTTTTGGGAAATTCCACCCAGAGACGATTATATTAAAATAATTAATATTTTTAATGGGGTTCCTAAGTCTAAACTTAGGAAAATTAAAATATTAATGGGTATTAATCTAGTTGTGGATGAATCTTCTAGAGAAAGACAGAGATCAAGTTAAAACGATCTGAGCCTTTGATTAGGAGTTAATCTAGGCCGTTGGTTGTCCAACAGAAAGATATAAGAAGGGGCTTGAGGATCATTTGGAAAATACACCGAGAGATCAAGAGATCAAATTCCTGAAGTGAGAAGTTCTCAGGAGGAAATTCTGACTAGGAGGCAAAAATTCGGATTTTCCAGCCAACAGAGGGTCCAGAGAAAGGAGTAGCGTGATACCCACAGGGGTGACGCAGGAATTGTGTAGGAGTGATGCAGTGCTGCTCAGAGGGTACGCAAAGGGTATCGGAGAGGCTCTAGTTCAGCGCGATCAGACTTAGGTTTTCCCAATGACAGGGTGAGAGCATTTCACCATTCGTTTTGTCTAGTTTCTCTCTGTATTGGATCGCTAGTTGAGCATCCAAGAATTGTACTCAGATTTTCTCTTGCATAATAATAAAACCGTCAGATCTGCTGCACCGGTTTTCCCGCTTTGGGTTTTTCCGGGGACATTTGTCCAAAAATAACGGTGTCTATTGTGTTGTATTTTCTTTCTTGTTCAATCTCTTATTTCTGCATAATATTTAATTAAGTGAAGACTGCAGTGTATGTATTACGATGTTTGCTGTAGGAAACTGCAAGTAATTTGTTTAAAGGAATTTAACAAATAGGAGTAATATCATCAGTTGCTGCAGTAGGGGTCCCTATTGTGGAATTTTCACACATACATGTGTCTTTTGATCTTGAACTTCGAACCCCTCAGATTGCTCTACATAAAATTCTTCCTTAAGCGAGCCATGCAAGAAAGCAGTTTTGACATCCATTTGGTGTAGGCTCCATCCTTGAGAGACATCAAGAGCAATCCTGGATCAGATAGTGGTGTATCGGGCAACCGGTGCAAATATCTCGTCATATTCCACTCCTTCCTTTTGAGAGAATCCTCGAGCAACGAACCTGGCTTTAAACTTTTTAGCACTCCCATCAGCTCCATGTTTGATTTTGTAAAGCCATTTTGAAGTGACCACTGACTTGTACTTGGGTCTAGGAACCACATCCAAGGCATCATTCTTCATGATCGATTCATATTCTTCATTCATCCCGTCCTTCCATACTTGGTGCTTTACGACTTCTTCGAATGTACATGGCTTAGATTGATCAATGGTACTCATAGCAGCTAATTACCCTTGGTACCTGTTTCGTCTTCTTGCTTTCACGAAATGTCCCCCTTGGTGCAACATGTCTTTCAGCATCTTCAAGAGTATCTTTGAGCCACAAAGGTATTTTGCTTGAAGTAAAGGGCTCACCAGGAGGTGGATCGATGGGATCCATTGGGCATCAGATAATCTGTCAGAGATTCATCCTTCTTTCCTGCATCATCATCGTTGTCTTTCCTAGGGATAGGAAGATCTCTGACTTTCGTAAGGGCAAAATCTTCATCGAAGGTGACATCATGACTTATATCCACTTCTCTTTGACCAAGCACATAGATTCTATATGCCTTTGAAGTTTCATTGTAGCCTACAAAAGTTCCTTTCTTCCCAGATGCATCTAGCTTGTTTCTTTTCTCTTTCGGCACATGAAAATATATGGGACAACCAAAAATTTTAAAATGAGAAACATTAGGTTTCTTACTGCTGAAAACTTATTCGGGTGTCTTCAAGTCCAATGTTTGATGCAGACACCTATTTTGAACATATATAGCAGTGTTGGTAGATTCTCCCCATAAGAACTTCGGTAGGCCTTGGCCATGAAACATGGCATGGGGTGCTTCTTTATAGTTCAATTATTCCTTTCGGCGACACCATTTTGCTCAGGAGTATATGCAGTAGTGGTCTCCCTCTTAATGCAACTTCTCTACAATAGTCATTGAATTCATTTGACTCATATTCGGTTCCATTATCGGTCCTCAATATTTTGATCTTCTTCCCTATTTGATTCTCGACCAAGGCTTTGAAAGAGCGGAACCATTTGAACACTTCGTCCTTCTTCTTCAAGAAATAGATCCATGTTTTGCGAGAGAAGTCATCCACAAAAATTGCATAGTACAAGTATCCTCCTAAAGATGTTACAGGCAACATACCTGATAGATCAGAATGGACCAATTGAAGAATATCGGTAGTTTGACTTTCACTTGAAGGGAATGGTCCCCTTGTATGTTTTCTAGCTGCACAACCTTGACAAACTCCTTCATGATCTATGTTGAATTCGGGCATACCTGTGACCATCTTCCTTACATTAGGTAAGCTTTGTAACGAAGGTGAGCGAATCTTCAGTGCCATAATTTGGATTGAAGAGAAGTGTCGCAAGTCATCGCTCCCAAAGGACTTCCTCCAACCTAATAGAGACCTTCAACCCTAAATCCAAGAGTAAATGCATCTTTCGGTTCCTTTGCCAAACACATGCCTCCCCATCAATGAATGTCACTTTGAAACCTTTATCTTCCATTGCAGAAATAGATACCAGGTTCTTTTTCAAATCAGGTACATACAATACTTCTTGTAGACGAAGGGTTTGACCCAGTGTTGTGAAAATCGCGATAAAATGAAA
This sequence comes from Pinus tabuliformis, assembly GCA_031772625.1. Taxonomy (NCBI): domain Eukaryota; kingdom Viridiplantae; phylum Streptophyta; class Pinopsida; order Pinales; family Pinaceae; genus Pinus; species Pinus tabuliformis. The sequence continues at coordinate 742,859,462 of CM062815.1, forward strand.
AAATCGCGATAATTAAACGAAAAAATCGCTGGATTTTTTTTTGCTGATTTTTATTGAAAAAATCGCGATAAAAACGAAAAAATTGTGATAAAAACTTAAAAAATTGCCGGGGGTCGCGACAGATGGCAGCGAGGTTTTATAATGTTTTTTTTGGTTTTTTAAGGGATGCTAAATGTTTGAAATGCAATTTTTTTTGAAAGAAACAAATAATTTTTGAGTGGGGCAGCTTAATGATCAAGTCTAGGCCCTAGTATTGATATGCTATTCATGGTAATGTTAAATTCTTAAAGTAAAAGTGACATTCTCCTTAATCTTCATTTTCATCCTTTTACTTAAATTTTTAACATTACCATGAAATGACTCAGGATGTTTGAGAGTGGTTCTAGCCTCATTGGATTTCTTATGGAGAAAGTAGAATTTTAGATTTCATTCAAAATCCAGCAGACTTATCAGTTTTTCAGGATTTTAGGATTGGGAGATTGTAATGTTTCCAGGTGACACCACCTGCCTGGGCTACCCCTGCCACCAGTAGAGGACGTGGTCTACCTCCTATAGCTCCTACTTCTAGTTCTTCAGCTTCTAGAGCATAGCAGACTCCACTGCCAACTCCACCAGCACTAGCATCTACATCTAGAGGGAAAGGGAAAGTTGTGGCATTTTCTTGCAAGAGGGACAGAGGAAATCAATAGGATTAGACTTTAGTTATTTTCTTCATTTTATTGTATATGACGTTATGACATGATGAGATACATTATCATATTTTTTGTTGATATTTTGAGCCTAAGTTGGGACTTAGGAGTCAGGACTTACTATTCAGGACATGATTCAATGTTATGTGTGATTTTAGCGCTAGAAATGATATTAAACATCTTATATATTAGATATCATTTTGGGATTCAACTGCGTTAAGTAAGTCATTCACGTATGACCATTTCCATGAGAGGTAGTCGTAACTGACTAATTTCTCATGATTTTTGAATAGTTCACTTAGCACTCATTGCATCGGGTGATGCTCACAGGGGTGAAGAAGTGGGATTGAAACTAGAGAAATGAATCACATAGCATCAATCATCACTTCCGGGGCTTGCACCCGGTAACCAGGACTTCCCAGGAGGTCACCCATCCCAGAACTCCTCTGGCTCAAGCGCGCTTAACTGTGGAGTTTTCCCCACAATCAAGCCCACTTAGCTTGCTACCCCATTTGCAAAACCTTAGCAAGTATTGTGCCTCATGAACCATTCAAGTAGAGATCCCTTGACTCTTTTTGAATTTAAGTATGGGGGTTTACGCAGTGCATTATCTTAGTTTTGGGATTCAACTGCGTTAAGTAAGTCATTCACGTATGACCATTTCCATGAGAGGTAGTCGTAACTGACTAATTTCTCATGATTTTTGAATAGTTCACTTAGCACTCATTGCATCGGGTGATGCTCACAGGGGTGAAGAAGTGGGATTGAAACTAGAGAAATGAATCACATAGCATCAATCATCACTTCCGGGGCTTGCACCCGGTAACCAGGACTTATATATTAGTTTTTTTTATCATATTTATGTGTCAATGTATTTATTTTATGTTGTAGATGGTTTAGATATTAAAAAAATTGAAAAAAAATGAAAAAAATGAATATTTTTGTACCAAACGATTATTTCCTGATTTTTTCCGATAATTTCCCGATAATTCCGATTTTTTCCCTGCGCCGATTTAATCCCGATAATGATTAATGCAACATTGGTTTGACCTTGATTTAAGTGAAGAGTGATAGTCCCTGTCCCTTTCACGAGGTAGGTGGGATTGTCTCCAAGTATGATCTCCAAATTTGTCTTCTTTCCAATCAAATTTGAGAGGGCCTAGTGAAGTGCCTTGAGGTACCACTATCAATCAACAAATGATATGTATTCGGAGAAAAGGCAGTGGTGAGGGCAAAAATAAGATAAAATTCTTTTTGATTATCTACAACATTAATTTCCTCATACCTGGAGTTTCTCGATCTTTTGGGAGGACGACCATTTTCTTAGCTTTGACCTCACCTTTTTTGTACTTTTTGCAGCAGTGGGTGCATTTGAAGGAGGCTCCACCACCCTTCCTTTGACATAGTCCATAACATCATTCTCTTCCAAAGCCAAATCTAGAAACATCTTCCATGCATGATAATTAGATTTGTCCTTAAGCTTGTCCTCGGATTCGAAGTATGATGTAGTCGTCATTGAAGCTAGCTCAAAATTCTTGTCCAACAACTTTCCTTAGTGATTGCTTTTCTCACTCTTGCTTGGGCTTTGTCTTCACCTGAGCTTTGATACCATGTTAATTTTAGATAACAATGGTATGTTCTATGCTTAGCACAATTTACTTCAATGTTCCTTTAGCAACCCAATAACAATTTCCAATTATTTCCAGTAGCAATCACATTAACCATTAATCACATTGACAGTAAATGTAGATAGAACATAAAACAAATGCAGAAGACAAGCCAAGGCAAGAGAACACTGGATTTGGCAGATGCTAGGGAAAAACCCCAATGTGGGGAAAACCCTTTGATCAAATATTCTTATTATTATTCAATAGTTCAACAAAGAGAGAGAGTACAAAAGTCAAATAGACTAGCCCAATACAAAGTCAAATCAGCCCTGTCAAATTCTGCAGTCAATTGTAGTCAAACTTCAGCCCTAACCAAAAAGTCAACTTTAGTCAAAACAACAATAAAACACCTCCTTTGAAGCTCGGTCAAAGGAAGTCAAATTCGGCCTCTAACAGTGGTCAAAGTCAACCCAAAACAATCACAAAAACTCAGGTCAAACTCGGTTAACCTGCAGTCAAACAAGCTTGTGGTCAATGCAGGTTAAACAATTCCAAAATCCTCGATTTATGTGACAGTCAATGCAGCCTAGAGAAATCGAAATTCTGCCCTCAAAATCGCAGTCAAATTCGGTCAAAATAGCCTCAGTCAACGCTGGTCCTGAAGTCTGAAATGTCGGCCTGTAATTTTCTGCCTAGAAAATCGTCCTCCTTGCCACACGTGAGAGAGAGAGAGAGAGGCTTCTCAAGTTGTACGAAGTTTACGAACCAGTCTGATGAAGATAGAGAGAAGAATGTGTGAGTGATTAATGTCCAAATGAGGTGTGAGGTCTCTTCTATTTATACACTTTGTTGAGGGTGAAGAGACACATCCATTGGCCGACCTGAACAATTTGCACATGTGTGGTCATAAATTCAAAATCACACTTCTTCTTGTTTGAACGAGATGATCTTTATATCAATCTTGGACCTCTCAGAAAGAGGAACCCAATGCAATCATCATCTCCATCAAATGAGTTCTCCCAAGGTGGAATTTGGCCCTAGTTGCCAATTTTAACACACCAAGACCTCCATGGAAGATCAACTGTACACTACACAAGTCTTCTTCAAAGCAATGTATCACACCAAACTCAAGATGACTACACTCATCAAGCAAGGCTACTCATTTAGCACTCTATAATCTTGCCCTAGCTTCCATGCATCACACAAGAATAACGCTGCAATATCAACCAAAGTGATAGCTCTCTTCTTCATGTCTTCTATAGGATTAGAATCATAGGACAAGAGCTAGGACATCTACAAGAAAATGCAAAGTGTGAGTAACTCCAGCCAATAAGCAAAGTTTGTATTCATGTCATTAGCTCTATTAGTGCTATGTTCTCCTCTAGGGTTTTCTTTCATGGCACAAATTGTAATATCCCTTAGGGTTAAGAAAGAGCACATGACAAATTTGTATTCAACAATCTACCTTCAATTCTTTTGCAACTAGAAACAATATTGAAGTGCAATAAGATAATGTAACCATGCAACCAACAATTTATTCACATGAAACCAATTCCACAATGCACAAAGAGTTTAGGACCACAATCCTCTCAATGTTGCACTGCAATCCAAATACACAATAATTGCTATCACAAACCCTAGCCTTAATCTGACCCGTCCTTTAACTTTAGTACTCTGTACCTCCTAATGCTGTATGTCTATGGTGTTACAAACTCCCTGAAGTTTTCTTGAGGTTGTCATTGGTGCCATTTTGGGTCTCCACTGCCTCCAAACCCACTCCGTTGTCAAAGAGAATTGATAACAAGCCTTTACCAGCACAGTGTTGTTCACGAACGTGATCACATAATGAAAATAACAACATCCAAAATCAGCCACAAGAAATTTTTAATTTCTTGTCTCGTGCTTGATTGAGAGTCTCCTCCTGCATAGTCAAACGACCTTAGTGCTCTTGATTAAATACAACTTCCATACCCTAGTACCTTAGGTGCTCTTGATTAGTGGGAGTCTCCCTTGCATAGAGGGCTTGGTTCTCTTGATTAAATACAAGTTCCGTACTCTAGTACATGAAATTATCCAATGGAAACATTGCAATCCCCCCAATTATGAAATCCTGAAAAAATGATAAGTCAGCGGGATTTTGAGTGAGATCTAAAATTTCACTTTCTCCATATGAAATCCAATGAGGGTGAAACAATTGTCAAACATCTTGAGTCATTTCATGGTAATGTTAAAAATTTAATAAAAGTGACATTCTCCATGAACTTCATATCAACACTAGGGCCATAGGCTTGAACATTAGGCTGCTCTACTAAAAAAAATGTTTCCAATCTTCAATAACTCCCTTTATCTCTCTTGAATTGGCAGGGAGCGAAAATAAAAAAATAAAAACGAAAAACTAAAAGAAAACTGAAAAAAAAGTCAATTTATCGTTGAAACGTGGCTATACGACTTAGAAACGTGTTTTAGGCCGTACTGGGCCACGTTTCCCCCATGTGAAATGTGGCAGTAGGGCCTGAAATGTGTTTCCAGGCCGTACCAAACGCATTTCTGTACCGTTTTTGCCCAGAAACGGGCTCAAGCCTAGGCTTCAGCGTTTCCTGCAACATAGGTATTGAACCACTATATATAAGGAGCTATTCGACCTATTGTGAAGATTATCCACTGAAGATACAACACATCAATCTACAATTTTGCACAAAGAGAAGGAAGTACGAAGATGTATAAATAGAAGTCTTTTGCCATCACAAGGAAGGAATTATAATAGCGAAGGAAGGAGAGATATTTGGAGTCGATATTCTGCCTCAAATGCGAAGGGAATGAAAGAGAAACTACAGGGCTGAAGGTACATACCAAGCTTTAGAAGTACAAATTAGACCAACACTCTTGTTGACTTGCTTTTAGAGAGTCCCTAGTTAAGAGGGAGTGCTGAAGATTGTAACTAGTGTCAATCTTCATAATTGTATTGAGTCATGATGTAATGTATTTGTCAAGAGAAAGCAAAAGAAAATTATTATAATTTTTATTTTATTTTTTGAGCATGGGTTTCATGCTCTATGTATTTTTTTCTAGGTTAAGCCTCCATTGAAGGCTTCTAGGTTTGTATCAAGAGTCAAAGTCAAATGTATTAGACCCTTCTTTGGCTCCATATGTTAAGAAAAGAAAGTTGTTTTTTATGTGTCTTATACTCCTCCACCAAGTCGACTTCCACACCCTTCAAGTTAGCCTCAAACAAGTTGTCAAGTCGGCCTCATATTAGAGTATCAAACCACTATATATAAGGAGCTATTCAACCTATCGTGAAGATTATCCACTGAATATACAACACATCAATCTGCAATTTTTCACAAAGAGAAGGAAGTACGAAGATGTATAAATAGAAGTCTTTTGCCATCATAAAGAAGGAATTATAATAGCGAAGGAAGGAGAGATCTTTGGAGTGGAGATTCCGCCTCAAATGCGAAGGGAATAAAAGAGAAACTGCAAGGCCGAAGGTACAGACCAAGCTTCAGAAGTACAAATCAGACCAACAGTCTTTTTGACTCGTTTTTGGAGAAACAAACCTATGTTGACTTGTGAAGGAAAGGAAAAGATGTTTGACTAGGTTACATGAAGGCTGACTTGGTGGATGGAAGGAGTCTATGGTCTTGATTGTCTCAATTTGATTTGGATCTACTAGTGGAAGAGTTTGACTGGATTTTCCCCTTCATAGCGGTTCTGCCCTGGCTAAGTGCCTATATCTTGTGTTCATTTTGTATGGTTGTGATCTTCATGTTTTTGGCATTTATTTGATGATAAAGAACACTAATATAATCAACAGAGGAAAGATATAATATCATAGGTAAATGTCAAGTAAGAGAAATCAAAGATAAAATTGCCCTAATGCTGCCCTAATGGATTTCTCATCAAAAGATGTCTAAGAAGATTATGCCAAATAGAATATAGAGGGATTGGCTAGGGTGGATTCTTTCACCACCAAAACCAATCAAAGGAAAATGGGGTCTTTGTAGGAATTTACAGGGTAAGTTCCTCAGAAAGAACACCAAAAGGACACCGCTCACAACCAGATCACAGATCAATACACCAGTATTTTTGACGTGGTTAAAACCCTCAAAGAGGGAAACAGTCCACGGCTTGAGCCAACGCGGCCACTTCAGGCAATTTATTAATCAAAGAATGAAAATTTACATAAGCTTCTCTCATGCACGGATTACCCTACAAATGACCCTCCATGCGCTTTAAATAGAATTCATGGACCAATCGGGTGTCAAGCCACGGATCAAGTGTCGGTAATACCGAGGAGAGAATGAACCGTCGGATCACTACATATCGTGACCGTCGGATTGTAAGTTACAAAATGTACAACGGTAAAGAAACACACTTTACCTAACTCTATACCTAACTCTACACTAGACCAAGTTGTACTTAACTATTTCCTATGTGTCGGAATATCCTAACATCCCCCCTTAAGAACAACTTGGGATAGGATTGAAGGATTTACAAATATGACACAATAGGAGAAGGAAGGAGGCACTAGAGCCTATCCCCCCTTAGTGACAACTTCCTGAACTCCAACCATAAATCGAAGTTTAGTGAACTTCGCCTCTGTGAGAGCCTTTGTGAAGATGTCTGCAACTTGATCATCTGTTGAACAATATTGCACTTCAAGAACATGGTCGTGAATGAGCTTTCTGATGAAGTGCATGTGCAGTTCAATGTGTTTGCTGCGCTGATGTTGGACTGGATCTTTGCATAGCTGAATGGCACTTTGATTATCACACCAAAGTGTAGTCGGATACTGCTGCTGAAGGCCAAATTCTGACAGGATCTGACGAAGCCACAAGGCTTCCTTACTAGCTTCTACAGCACCACGATACTCTGCTTCTGCTGATGAAAGAGAAATGGCAGCTTGTTTCTTACAAGCCCATGTAATAGGTCCTGAACCAAGAGTGAACACATAACCGACAGTAGACTTCCGATCATCAGGGTCACCAGCCCAATCGGAATCAGTGAAACCAACCAATAGAGGAGCTGCTTTGGCACTGTAATGAATCCCAAACTGAACTGTACCTCGAACATAACGCAATATTCTTTTAGCTGCTTTCCAATGACTTTCACGGGGGTTTTGCATGAACCAAGCAACAAGGCCAACAACAAAGGAAAGATCAGGACAAGTATGGGTTAGATACAAAAGTTTTCCTACAAGTTGACGGTATAAGGTAGCATCAACTTCAGGAGAAGTACAAGTGACTGAAAGTTTGACTCCAGACTGAAAGGGAGAAGGGGCTGGCTTACAGTCTTCCATGTGAAAATGACGTAGAATATCACAAGCATACTTGGACTGGGAAAGGGAAATACCCTCCTTGGATTGCAAGACTTGAAGACCGAGAAAATAGTGTAAGTGTCCTAAGTCTGTCATTTCAAATTTCCTTTTGAGGCTAGACTTCACATGGTTTATAAGGTTGGGATCACTACCAGTAAGGATAAGATCATCAACATAAAGAACAAGGATGATAAGAGAGTTGCCCACTTTCTTGGTGTAGACAGTATTGTCAGATTGACACCTAGAAAAGCCAGATTCTAAAAGAAAGCTATCCATTTTGGCATACCAAGCCCGAGGAGCTTGCTTGAGACCATAAAAGGGATTTCTTAAGTCGACAAACAAGGCTGGAGTCTGTTTGTATGAAGCCAATGGGTTGTTCCATATAGATTTCTTCATGCAAGTCCCCATGCAAGAAGGCAGATTTAACATCCATCTGATGGACTTCCCATTTGAAAGAGGCAGCAAGGGAAAGAACAAGGCGGATAGAGTTCATTTTGGCAACAGGGGAGAAGGTTTCAGTGTAGTCAATGCAGTGTGGAAAAAGTCTGGAAAAAATCCCGATTTAATCCTAAAAACACGATTTTTTGAACTAAACGATTTAATCCCTTGACTTTTTGGCGACTTTTTCACAAAGGAAAAAATCCTGATTTTTTCCTTATACTCCCGATTTAATCGGGAGTTGACCCAAAAAGTCTGCCTCCCTTCCCAGGCCGCGGATAAAGAGGCCGCAAAGGTGAAAAAACTGTAAATTGAAGCTTCCATCCATGCATTTTCAAGTTATTGCATTGTATTGTTTGTCATACTTCTTGCGAGCATAGCAGTCTCATTTGTAATCTGTTAGTTTTGAGGTTAAGATATGTTTTTGTTTTCCAAGGAAAAACAAATCTTTATACTTCATATTTCTAGTTAGAAAGAAAAGTATACATTGGCTAAGCCTCCAGGCTTTCAGTGATCCAGACTCTAACAGCCACTGCCCCTTCAAAAGATTACAAAAGTACCAAAAGGACAGGCATACAACAGTCTTCCATAGAAAGAACCCCACACCATCAAAAACATTGTTACAATTGTTGAATGCTTCCAGAAGAAACAACAAAGAGGAGGTCATGAAGATCAAATAACAACAACCTGTCCAAAAAAAACAAAACCAGTGCCTCAAAAAAGAACCCATTTTTCAGACAAGAACAAAGTACCTGTGAAATCTTGTGACAACAAAGATCCTTCCTGCAATGAGAGCACGTTTTGAAAGGGAATCTTCTTTAGTGGTGAACTCCCTGTAAATGTGGGCAAAGGTTATGTATCAGAAGTGGATTTTACCTCCAAGAGTTTTTGAATAATAGATGCCAAGGCTAGGTTAGTAATCTGACATCTACTGTTTTCTCAGAAAATAAGCAGCTTGGAGTCACCAAGCGTTAATTTTCACATCTACTGTGATACTCACTGTTAATTTTCATTGGACCTACCACCTGACACCTTATTACCCAAGCAGATTACAATCTACTGAATAAATGCATGACTTATTTCTTAATACAATTAGCGGAAACAAAAATTAAAAGGGGAAGAGGATCTCAATGACTGATTACTTGATGACTTTTAGATGACTCATGATATACATTTATTATATTTTTTGTTGATATTTTGACTCTTGAGAGTTGAGACTTAGACAGGACCCAAAATTCAGGAGTTGATTCACTATTTTGATATGTGATGTAGCATTAGACCTCATATACATATTATATATTAGCTTTCTTTACATGTTTATGTGGAAATGCATTTATTTGATGTTGTGGATACTCTAGATGTTAAAAAAAAAAAAAAAATGAATAATTTTGGGCTTTTTTAATTTTGCCGACTTTTGGCCGACTTTTTCAAAAAACTCCCGACTTTGACGAGTTTTTCAACTTTTGGACCCTTGCCGAATTAATCCCGACTTCGACTTTTTCCACATTGAGTCAATGCCTTCAACCTGTGAAAAGCCCTTAGCAACAAGACGAGCTTTATGTTTATCAACTTTCCCATCTGGTCCATACTTGGTTCTGTAAACCCATTTGCATCTTACAAGTTTTCATCCCTTTGGTAAAGGAACAAGATCCCATGTATCATTTGCCAATAATGAATGATATTCTTCATTCATAGCTGCTTCCCAATCTGGATGGCCTGAAGCTTCTGCAAAGGTGTCAGGATCATAATTTACTGGAGCTTGAGCCAGTAAAGAAGAGGCTCTCTCGAACTGAGAACATGTGCGTCGCTGATCTGTAGGATCACCGGCAAGATCACCTGCTGCATCTCGAGTAGCACGAACCCATTTTGGAAGCTCAGGAGCTGAAGGAGGATCCTGAGATGGTGGGGGAGGATTGTCATCCTCACTTTCATCATCTGAAGAAGAAATGTTTTCGAAGGTAGAAGAGATAGGGAGAGGTGGCACATCCGCCGGACTAGGCTCGCAGGCTGATATATTTTCATCAAATTTTACATCTCTTCTAATGATAACATTTTTGGACTTAAATGGAATAAGTCTATAGCCTTTTACATCTTCAGAATATCCAAAAAAAGTACATTTTTCACTCTTAGGTTCTAAAGCTTTATGCTTTTCATCTAGAATATGGGCCCACGCTTCACTTCCAAAAACACGAAAGTGACTTACATCTGGTTTGATTGAGCTCCATGCTTCTTCTGGAGTGATATTCTTTAAAGCCTTAGTAGGAGTGCGATTTATTATGTAATTTGCACAGTTAATTGCTTCTGCCCAAAAACTAAGACCAAGTCCTTTAGATTGTAGCATACAATTAGCCATTTCCTTTAAGGTGCAATTCTTCCTTTCAGCTACACCATTTTGTTGTGGAGTATATGGAACAGTATGTTGCATTTGAATTCCATTCTCAGTGCAATAGTTGATGAATGTGTTTTTAACATATTCTCCGCCATTATCAGATCTTAACTTAAGAATTTGATGTCCAGATTGTTTTTCAACAAAGGCCTTGAAGGCCAAAAAAGTGTTAAATACTTCACTCTTGAGTTTTAAGAAGTATACCCAAGTGCGTCTGGAGAAATCATCAATGAAAGTTAAGAAATACTTGCAACTAGAGAATGACACAACTGGAAGTGGACCACATAAATCACTATGCACAAGCTGTAAAGGGGCTGAGGCGTTCCAAGAGGCACGTTTTTCAAAACTGTCCCGATGATGTTTTCCGAGTACACATCTGGAACACACACCATCTTTGCAAGATACCATAGGAAGACCTGTCACCATATTTTCTTTACATAGATGCTGAAGGGAGCGATAGTTTAAGTGACCAAATCGCTCATGCCAAAGTTTGCTCACTTCATCGTTATGAGCAACAAATACTGAGGGAAGGTTTGATGACCCAAAGTTGTGAAACTTATGCAACCTTGTAGAATCATCAGCAATGCCAGTAGCCAAAATCTGTTTAGGATCTTTTAAGTCCTTGATTACAACATCATGAGGTGAAAATTCAACGATTTTACCTTCACCTGAATGAGTTATTTGATATACAGATAGAAGGTTGCAGGATAAGGTTGGAACACATAATACATCATTAAACTGACCATTGTCTAGATGAACAGTTCCAGTCCCTACAACATTAAGAGATCTATCATCACCAACATATATATTTTTGGTGTTACAATCATTTAAAGAAGAAAACATGGCTTTGTTTTTGGCCATGTGATAAGAAGCTCCAGAATCAATGAGCCACTCATGAGAATGAGAAGAAGATACATTTAATGCATAACCAGACCGAGATGATTGACAATGACATGCAGAAAGTGCCATTCCTGAAGATGAAGTTGAAGTTGAAGATTGCCCCAAATGAATGTTATGCTTCTTCATTGCTGCTTCCAAGGCTTCCATCTTTTTAAAGCATTTTGATTCTAAGTGGCCATCTCGATTACAAAAATTGCAATGTCTATCAGTCTTCTTCCATTTTTTTCTATTGGTCTTATCATTTTGCTGAAATGATTTTTCATTTTGGGGCTGAAATTGCTTAGGACCCTTGTTTGGTTTAGGACCATTCTTTTTAGGATATGACTTCTTAGGATTCTTTGAATTTGGTTGCTGCTGGGCGGCTAACGCTTTCTTGGAAGAGTTTCCAAGATTAAGAAGACCAAGGTGTAAGAGTTTTTCTTGTTCTCTTATTAAAGAATCACAAAAAGAGTCAAAGGAAGGGGGCTTGTAGTCTTTTCCTTGAGAAATGAAGGCTTCTCTTGTAGAATGGAAGGTGGAAACAAATACAGAGTAGGCTGGTCCCAACTTAGTAAGGATGGAATAAATAAGGTTACTATCTTCTTTCTTAACCTTAACACCTTCCAAAAGATATCTAAGGGTCTTGAACTTAGACAAGAAATCTTCAATGCAAGAAAAATTATTAGGGTCCAATTTAAGCAACTCATTTTCAAGTTGATGGGCTCTAATTTCATTTTTAATCCCAAAAACTTTATTGATTTGTTCCATTGCTTCATGAGGAGTATCAAGTTCTGCAATATGGAATCTAAGATCAGGAGAGATAGACATCCCTATCAAACCACGTGCTTGATCTTGTCTATTTTCCCATTTAGCAGCCTTGTCTTCATCTTTCGGTTTCTTTTCTTGGCCTGTGGCTATTCGGTAGAGACCTTTACTTCTAAGTAAATCCTCCATGTAGGACAACCATTGGAAGTAGTTGGTGCTGTCAAGGGTAACTTGGTATTGACTTTCCATTTCAACAGAAACTGAAGCTGAAGATGCTGAAAGTAAGTGTTCCAATGGATAGATCTCGAAAAATTAGGCTGGTTTAAAAAAAACGGCTCTGAAAAAGGCTTTCGGATGAAGAAGTTATGTCTTTTTGAAAAAAAGTTGTTGAAGTTGCCGACGAAGTGCGGGAATGTGCGGAAATGAAAAAGTCCGCCCCCACAAAATGCAGACTTGAACCCAAGACCTCTACTCTCTTAAAATAGCTTTGAGCCAATTGATCTATACAAAAAATTTGAGAGAGAGAGAGAGAGAGAGGGGGGGGGCCTTGGGTTGCGTGCTTGCCTTGAGAAAGCTCTTTTTCCCTACAAAACACAAAACACAAAACCCAACACAGACATGCAAAGAAAACGACCCTTACGGCTCGAAGTTAGCTTTACCCAAAAAACTAAATATTTTCAAAAATTGAACCTTGCGGCTCAAAGTTAGCTTTAGCCGAAAAACTAAATATTTTTCTCAATGTTTCCGATTTTCCGAGATCACACTAAGGTGCAGGGAAAAGAGCATACGCATGAGAAAAATCCTTCCTTTCTGTTTCTGATTTGCCCAGATTGCACAGAGTCACAGGGCAAAGAGCATACGCAGAAATGAAAGGTATAGATCCGGTTAAAAAAAAGGTAAATAAACCGAAACCGAAATAAGCAGAGAGAAAATAACAGTAAACTGCAAATAAACACTGTATACCTCCAGATTTAAAAAATGACGCAGCTAGGGCTACCGGAAACCTTTTCGCGTGAAACGAAAGGGGTTCCTCACTGGAACAGATGCTCCGAACACAACAGAGCAGTCCTCTCGGCCCGAAAGCAGTCAGAAACAGCAGATCTAGGAAACGGCAGTCGGATGCAGTTCTACCGGCTTCAGATTTGGATCACCAACGGACGCGGCCCTCAAATAGCTCTGATACCATGTAGGAATTTACAGGGTAGGTTCCTCAGAAAGAACACCAAAAGGACACCGCTCACAACCAGATCACAGATCAATACACCAGTATTTTTGACGTGGTTAAAACCCTCAAAGAGGGAAACAGTCCACGGCCTGAGCCAACGCGGCCACTTCTGGCAATTTATTAATCAAAGAATGAAAATTTACATAAGCTTCTCTCATGCACGGATTACCCTACAAATGACCCTCCATGCGCTTTAAATAGAATTCATGGACCAATCGGGTGTCAAGCCACGGATCAAGTGTCGGTAATACCGAGGAGAGAATGAACCGTCGGATCACTACATATCGTGACCGTCGGATTGTAAGTTACAAAATGTACAACGGTAAAGAAACACACTTTACCTAACTCTATACCTAACTCTACACTAGACCAAGTTGTACTTAACTATTTCCTATGCGTCGGAATATCCTAACAGTCTTAAAACCCTTAGAGCCTCAGCTCACAAAACAAAAATATCCAACAACCATGATGAGAATAATGATTCTCCTCTCTCTTATTTATAGACTCCCTTTGGGGCTCTTCTCCTAATTTTAATTTGAGGGGCTAACAAGTTTCCCTCCACTTAGCCCCAATTTTTGCTTCCTTCACAAGTTTTCCTCCAATTACCCCAATTTACCCAATGTTGCCCCAAAAACATTGAATAATGGGTTTCCCCCTTTATAATTGACTATAGCCTATGGGGTTGGATAGGCTACTTCGTCCTCCCTTGGGCAATTAATTAGTAGAGCATTTTACAAAAATCCTAGCATCCTCTTGCATCTTACAAGAGCAGACTCTCCATGAATACCTATTATCAATCTTAAATAGCATAAGAAACATGATTCATTAGGCTTCCTTTGCAAATTGTTTTAGTGTTTATGCATTGATCCATTGCTTGACATTATTTGGATATGAAAGGTAATGGGACATTGCATAACAAAACTGCAGTAATGTGTTACACTAAACTTTTTTTTATCTTTGTTATGAGAATTATCAGTGCCCAATCATGAAAATTATTATCCACCAATACTTATTCTCTTATGAGATCAACTTTTCTTGGAATAAGAAATAAACGTTTGAAAAAATTTGGCCCTTACAAATAATATGTGCTATGTGTTATTATAGAAGAAATTAAGTTTGTTTTAGGCTTAAACTGCTCATTGTGAACTGAATCCTTTTACCCCAATCATAAACTTAGACAGGCGATTGTTGTATATCGTTACGCATCGGCTTGCTTCACCAAGGATGTTGGAAAAATAAAATAAGGCGATGCAAGAAAAACCCTCAAATAAAGGACAGATAAATAACAAAACCAACAATTAGAATTGGAGCGCGCCAAAAAATCTGTTCGTCATTTAGGCACATCATTCATTGGCTATACTTAAGGAAGTCATTAGATCATTAACTCCAGGCAACGACCTGCAAATGATGTGCTTAAGATTAGTATTCAGTGTTTGAAATTAAACCATGCAGTGACTAGGGTTCTCATCACATGTGTCATTCCATTAACCACTTTTTTTGGATGATTTATTTATGATTATTATATCTATGCACAATAAGATGTGTTAAATGTTCATATCTAAAAAAGGAGTGCAAGTCATTAAACACAATAATTCCAGGAAGGTAACCTGGAAAAAACAAGTTAGGATTAAAAAACTTCTGATGTGAGCATTTAACAGATATTTTCTTGTGTATATATCTGCTAATTCTAAAGAAATCATCAAACAAAACTGGTTGATGGAATGTTACATGTGATCAAAACCCTAATCATTGCATGGTTTAATTTCAAATGCTAGCTACTTGTCTTAAGCACACTGTTTGCATGC
This sequence comes from Pinus tabuliformis, assembly GCA_031772625.1. NCBI lineage: Eukaryota > Viridiplantae > Streptophyta > Pinopsida > Pinales > Pinaceae > Pinus > Pinus tabuliformis. Next base: position 742,874,576 of record CM062815.1, read on the forward strand.
TTTGGTGGAGCTGCAACTTTTGTCATTTTCCCCTGAGCCTCTTTGGCTTGTTGATGATTTGCTTGGGAATGATTGGTCACTAGTTCCATTTTCTCTTACTGTGGACTATTATGAACCCTCCTTGATCTCTCTTCATATTCTGCTTCATTTTGAGCCCGATGATTGAAAGAGTGAACTTTATGTGAAAATTCCTTTATTGCAATTACTAGATATTTATCTCCTAACTGATTGCAGTTTATTTGTTAACTATAAATTAATATTACAACAAATACCGATAAATTCACAATTGCAATCTTCACCAATTAAAATATCTAGCGGAATATAAAAATTGGAACTAAGAAATATGCACACACACACATAAAATTTGACACAGTTATTTTTGGAAAACTTTCCCTGGAAAAACCCGAAGGGAAAATTAATGCAACAAATGAGGGTTTTATTATTATAAATTCTTAAGCAATTCAAGAGTACAATGATCTGCTTGCTTTTCTGGCAGGGCTCCAACAATCTCTACTGGAAAGATAATCTGAAGACACTTGTCTCCTTTTGCAATTGATTTGGCCTCTCCTAGCTTGCTCATACTCTTCTTGTCCACTTGCACTGCAGCCCAGAATGCACACTGCCCGCCTTTGGATTTTCGCACAATCTTTGGGAATTCATCCCAGCATGTAAATTTGCCTCCTGCAGCTACTAGACCAACTTGCTTTGCCTCCGGGATACCGATTCGGCCACTGGCAAATAAAACGTGGTCTCTCCGGCAACTCGCACTAGATAAACTGGCTAATTCGCCCTAGCTGTAGCGGCCTCCTCTGCAGATGAATTCAACCTGCTCTTCCTATCTCCTGAACACTGGAAAAATATCGAGGAAAATTCTTGCGGACTCCTGCTCTCAAATCTATGTTGATTCCTTTGTCTCTGATGCTTCCCTAGCTTCAACTGCGCCCTCGCTAAATACCTGCAACTGGGTAGTTGAACTGCTCAACTCTCAACTGATACCCTCTCCAAGGCCTTCAAACTGCTCTTATAATCTCTCGTTGGAGTCTCAACGACCACTATTACATCTGCTCTGATAGCTAAGATCATCTTGACTTCATCCATGGAAGTCTCTAGAGAAAAATCAAACTTCCTTAATTAATTCCCAATAATTAACCACTTTTCCTAAGCTAGACTTAAGAACTTTTTAATTATTGGCTAATTAATTTAATTAAGGCGTCTCCAAGTCATTTCTCGCGAATCCTTTTTTAGGTTTTGGAGATTTCTTGTTCCTTAACCTCTTAGACATCATAGAGACTAGAACACCTGCTCGCTGCTACCATAATCTAACACTCTCTCTTAGCGAGGAAGTTGTTCTCCACTATGCCCATATGCTCTCTGAAGTAGACAAACTTTGCCCACCCTAGGGCCTTCGTGAGTATATTAGCCACCTGTTGGTCTATGGGAACATGCTGTAGCGGAACTGATCCACGCTGCTGGTGTTTGACATCTGCGATACCTCCTTCCTTAATATCTTTAGGCTGATTTGACTACCTGTCACCTGGAAATCACTGTGAAGTAAATCACTGGCTGTTAATGTCCACCATGCTGCTACACATACTCTGATTCACCTGCTACACTCTGTAGTTGAATCGATTTGTGCCTTCATTGCACTACTCACATTGCTGATGCCCCTTCGCTACTTGTGCACTGTTGCTATCACTGCACTGCTGCTGCAACTACTGCAATAATGAGTCTCAATCTCCCTCTAAATAAGAATTGGGAAATCTCCTCCAACAAATCAACTCGGCCCCCTCCTTGCTACTCACACTCTTGTTTAACTAGACTGTGCAGTACTACTACTGCAAAACTCGTTCTATCTCCGGAAACTCTCTCCAGAACCTCCTGGTTACTCGCACTCCTGTCTTAAACATGCAGTGGCTAACTAGATTGCATATCACTGCCACTGGGGAACTCATTCTGGCCTCTTTTGCTAGAAATCTCGGCCTCCCTTCTTGATTGGAATGTTGGAAGCCTGCTTTGGCTGGAAACCCCTTCTTGGAGCCTCTCTTTGGCTGGAAATACACATGCACTCTGCAATTGGTCAATTCAAATTGCCACTCCATTCACATGAATTTCCTGCAATTCACACTTGCAACTGGAAACTCAATCTCTCTTGATCTACTGAGTCACTGCAATTGGCTCTGCAACTGTCTCTCAAGTGTTTGATTGTGCCTAACTGGCTTTGCACTGTCTCTCAAGTAACTGACTATGCCTTGCTAACCTTTTAATCCTCTTGCTACTCTAACTCTTGGGCTCCCGTAGCAAAGGTAATGATCCAATTGAGAAATTACCTGCTCAACAACTAGATCTGATCTACTGATCAAGCCCTTTCTTGGCTATGATCTAGATCTGCTTGCTGCTCCTTCCTCAGACCCTGCATGATCAGGCATACTAGAGTATCATACTCCTCCATCCAAGGATAATGCAACAAACATAGCGAACTCATCCTCCAGCCTAGGGGACAAGTCATCAATCTCTACCGACATTGTTGTTTGCTTCCCTTTCTTGTCCTTCTTCCTCTTCGGACACTCGTTGACTTAGTGACCAAGCTCACCACATCTGAGGCACTTGACCTTCGACAGGTCCTTTTTCTTCACTCCTTTAGAGTCTTGTCCCTGGCTGGGACCCTTATTCGTTTTCCCTTTTCTTGCAAGAGCGACATTTTCGTCCTCCTTCTCTACCTTTAGTCCCTTGCCACTGCTGCTTGTAGTACCATCAACGAGATTGAGCCTCAACTCCTCCTAAGTGAAATCACTCCACAGGCATTGCCAACTTGGTAGCTTATCTCATCTAGTAAGTAGCGAAACGAAGGTTCGCCACTCCTTGGTAAATCCATTTAGAGCTGTACGCACCAGTTCATCCTTTGCTGGCTTCTCTCCAGCTGCTGCAAGTTCATCTCTGACACCCTTAATTCTGGTGAGATAGGACGTTATGTTCTTGCCCTTCTGCATTTTTATCATTCTCAACTTCTCCTTGAGAATCATCTTTCGAATCTCGGAAGGATCCTAGTACAACTTGTTGATGGCATCCCACATTTCCTTTACTGTTGTCTTCTCTACAAAATGCGGGACAATATGATCCCGTACTCCTTCGGGGACCATCCTCTTAGCCTTGGCCATGTCCTTCTTGTAATCATGTAACATGAGAGGATCTACCGGTTCAGCGACAACTGTTGTCACAAACTCCTTCAGATTGTGCTCATCCAAATGAATAACATCTTGGCCTTCCAAATGCCAAAGGGTGAGGCTCTTTCCAACCTGTCCTGATCTTTGAGTCCTGCTCTGACCATCTTGGCGAAACTCAAAAACTGGAGAAAGAAACTGGGAAATCTCCTTCTCTTTCAGACAAATTAACTCAACCTTCTTCTTGCACTCCCACTCCTTTCCTGGATTGCGTAGATCTGCTCTGGGTAACTCGCACTTGCCTTTGAAGTCTCTTGCCGGAACTTGCACTGCCTGCTGCTCCTCCTCTGGGCAACTCATGTAGAATTTCTTTGAAATTCTGCAATTGCTTAATGAACAACAATTCTGAAAACTAATTTCTATTCACAAGACACAAAATTTCTCCACTAATTTTGTAGCGAAATAGAACATAAATAAATCACAGTCACACTAGAGCAAAACACAATTTTTTTCTAGCAAAGCCAACTGGGAAAACCCTCTGCTTGATTGAGAATTTTATTGATAGACGAATAAGCAATAGATCTCTTACAATACAACTTTGTTTCAATAGACAACCAATGGTTCTCCCTATCTGAACTAGGCTTGAAACACCTGCAAGTAGCCTTGATCTTGCTCCCAAAATCCTTGCGCACTTCTAGAGTCCTATTTCATTTTGCAAAAATCCCTATTTTCTAGCGCAATACTTGCTCCTACTAAATAGGGGATGCTCCCTATTTCCTAGTGCAATTGCTACATGAATTCCTTTCCTTCAATAATGCACACAAGCTTCTCTTGGCACCTTTCCTCTCATAAGCTCACACACAAACTCGTGTATACAATAATGATACAACACATGCCTTGGTCCTCCTTATAAGCAAATCGAATTAGGTAATTTTGGCAACTTTTTTTTTTTGGAAATCGAACTGGTGATTGATTGAGTTCTCCAAGTCTAACTGATTCATGTAACTCGTCTTGCCCAAATTTAGAACTTGAGACTCTTCCATGTTACTTTCCAACACTAACTCGCTCTAGGAGACACTAAACTGAGCCTCCCACTCCAGCACATCAGTCAAACTGCTTCATAACTTGTCCTAACTTTTAGGGAACTCGAGCATGCTAAAGGAGGACTCGTTGACGTCTCTTTGACTAAGGCACAAGTCAAAGAAGACCTTCACTCGCTACTTTTCAACACTCCCTCTTAGCAAGGAATGGATTCTGTACAACTCCCAACTTATCTTTGAAATGAACAAAACTGCTTCTTGCTAGTGCCTTGGTCAAGATATCCGCTGTTTGCTCCTTACTTAGAATGTACGGTAGCTTCACTGTCCCTTTCTGCACACAATCTATGAGATGATGATACCTGATCTCGATATGCTTTGAGTGATCATGAAACACTGGGTTCTTAGAGAGATTGATGCAACTCTGATTATCATAATGTATCATGGTAGGCTCCATCCTCTATCTGAAAAGTCCCACAAGAAACTTCCTCATCCAAATAGCCTCACATGTTGCCAAACTAGTAGCCATGTACTCGACCTCTACTGAACTGAGTGCGGTTGATCTTTGTTTCCCGCTGTACCAAGAAACAACTGTTGACCCAATGTTGAAGACGCCATCAGAAGTACTCTTCTTGTTTGTGGAGCTCCCTGCCCAATTTGCATCTGTGAAGCCCTCAAGCCTCACTCCATCAGCCTGTCTATACCACAATCCATTATCCGATGTGCCTCTGAGATATCTCAGCACATGCTTTGCAGCAACCCAATGAACTCTAGTCTGTTCCACTATGAACTTACTCGATTGACTGCAAAACAAATATCAGGTCATGTGTTGACCAAGTACATCAACGACCCCATGAGCTGAGATTTAGGGTTAAGCATGAATGGATGTATGTCTTGGTTGGATGATTATAAATTTCAGGCTTGTGCTTCGGTTTACCAGGATTGGGTTGCAGTCTGCCTTGAATGGTCTTTTCTGGCACGTTTCCCTGTAAGTAGACGTGACTTTCTTGCTATTGTGCATGTTTCACAAGTGAGCATTTTGGTTTTTGCACGACTCCTTGCAAAAATTCTAATCGTTTTCATCTTTGTTTTCGCAGGTCGGGAATTGTTGTGGTGGCTGCATTGGAAGTTTGATTTCACATGACTTGACCTCCTCTTTGGTTAAATTAGGGTTTAGGGTTTAAAATTTAGACTGGTTAAAATTTAGTTTTTGCTTATTAATTTGCTGATTAGATTTTGCTTTATGGTTTAAATTTGTTATCTTTTGTTTTCCTTATTGTAGGCAGTTTAGTTTCCTGCATTTCGATTTTCCACTAGCTCGCATTCACATTATTGCACTGCTTGTTGTTGCATAACGTGCATAACATCTTTGCATGGTTATTTTATCTGCCATTAGTTGATCCCTTCTGCACATAGCATTACATTGCATCATAAGCCTTGTCCGCTGCATTACATCATGCATAGTTCTTCTTGCTTGGCATACACTCACCTTTGACCTGGCCTGGAAACTCCTGCTGTGTTGCATACCACTGTATGAGCCTTCCTGAACCTGAAGTTTTCAAACCTTTGATATTGTGAATAGCTTTCTCAGACCCTTTTGAACATGTTCAAATCATAAAGTAAATGCTTTGACCTCTTCGTACATGTTGAAAACCCTAGGAGAGTTTCCCTAGTCACCTAACCCTCGAATTAAAACCCTAGCCCTAATGATTGTGTGAAGTTGTGATGGTTACGCCAATAAGTAGCCTCTCTTGGAACTAGTCATCAAAGTTGCGCCCTGGTTGTCTTTCCTACGAGTCTAATTTATTAACAAGGAAGATAAGAACATATTGCTTATGGGGAACCCTAATCAGTTTGAATGACCTATACCCATAACCTGAACCTTGTGCTCAACATGGTCTCGACTGTTTCAATGAATCATGTTCTTCATTCACTTGTTAACTGGAGATGAGATGTGGAAGCTTGGCATGAGGGCAAACCTAAATCAGGATATCTCTTAGTTTCTGTCAAACAAGGAACAACCTCTCTTGCTCGTAAAATAAGTCGGGATCCCTCATCCACCCTGGTGTAATGAACGCCTAGTAATAAGTGCAAATGCACACATAAAAGAAAATAAAATTAAATAAAGGGTAAAGGATTGAGAAAGGCTTCCTACGCAGAGAGGTAATGCAATGACTCTGCCGGTGTACTGACTAGGCTTGCTGGCAGCGAAACAACGTTTGTGATTTCTTGGAGTGACTCCACCGGGGTACTGTCCAGGCCCGCTAACAGTGGAGCACCACCAGAAATTTACTTTTAAAATTTTGAATACAATAAGCCCTCTACCTCGTTCTTTGCATCATCATCAACTACCGACATGCATGAACTTCTAATTGGGTGTTTATTGACTAGCAGGACCTAGCTGAGACACAAAGGGAAGGCATATCTGCAAAGGTCAAGGCAACGCAAGAGGTACCCATAGCAACTATTCAATATTCCCTTGCATCATTATTTAGACTTGGACTACTACAGGGATGTTGGCAGAGACACTGGATTCTACCATTGGTTCGCCAATTGTTGTAGCCGCTACAACAACACCCAAAATTTTGGCATATCTAAAATTTCGGGTCCCCCCTTTGCTCGCCTCAAGCCATTAAGGGACGCTCCAGTTGTTCATTGGCTAATTCCCACATGGCTTGTTCTTATCAGACCTTGTCGATGCACTCACTCGTGCAATTGTGCGATATATATTGCATTCTTTTGTCATGCCTCATCTCACGCATCGACCCTACCATTGCATTAGGGTTTTGGAAGTGTGATGTCTTTCCCATGACTTCGGAGATTATACCTATTTAATGTGCCTTTTGATCAGTGGTGGCGCCGTGTGTGGGCAGACAAGACTCCAGTCTGGCTTTCATTATGTTGACCTTACTAGGGTTTGGGGAGAAACCCTAAATCGGCACAAGAATGATTCCCTTCATGATTTAACCTAATTCATCTACCTCTAGAGTTGCATTCTCATCAAAACCTCTTGGCATTATGGTAAGAATCATTGTATGTCATGTTCCCCTTGGGTTCGTGACTGGTTCCCCACCCCAACATGTGCATTAGGGTTTGGGAGAGTCATAACTTTCCCTTGCATCCTTCTAGCACTAGGCTCATGTGATTGCAGACCCAGGATGCATGTTAACAAGTACTTCCAGACACTTACTCTATAAGTACATCACCACCATAGGCAACACATAATATTAAAGTCACTTAAAATTAGTGCCTCCCAGAAATGCCTAAATTTGAAACTGATCTCCAGATTGAAGCATGATTTGCTCAACCCATGCAATTTGTAACACCTTGATTTGAAATGCTTGTGATTCATGTTCCTTTAGTGAATTATTTTCATACAAAATATATACATGAGTATATCATTTCGGTAAACTAATGGGTTTTGTTTCATCTTCTTTTTAGGAGATTGAGGCAATGCTTGTGTTAAATTAATGCCCTAATGTGACATCACTTAGATGAAGGGGTGATGGATGTTTAAATTGTTTCACATGAACCTCATGAAAGCATGCAAAGTCAACGTGTACACCAATTAAAATGGACTAGGCATGCCTAATGGACATTCAAATTAAAGGGAAATGATATGCGCTTTGGTGAAAGAAAGAAGAAAGTCCTATGTCATACACAACGAGAATTACTACTAAGTATATCATAAAGGCGATGGAACATGACCACAAGAGGGACAAAGCAAGTTCTTTATGAATGGCATGGGCAAGTGAAAGCACGCATTGAACACCATCGAAAGATTAGATCTACCATGTGTGCGATGGCTATAAATAAAGGAAATAACTTTTCAATAAGCAACCCTAATGATGGCCATTGTAGACATGATGGGACTTACAAACATAATGCAAAAATATTCAAGCAGATGTCCAAATGAACACATTGGATGTGAAGGAGTCATCTATGTGCCCAGGATGGAAGGAGCACACGAGATTTTAGTGTTGGGTGACGGCCATTGCGCTCCGGGCGCAGTCCAAATGGATAAAGGTCGTACTAACATTCTCACCACACAACAAGCTACGGTTTGAGTTGGAACGCAACACATCAAGACGACCAAGAAGCTCACACTTCAAAGCACGTGCAGTAAACCCATAAAAGTATTCCAACGGATTCTTGTGGGCCATCGCACAAGCCAGGCATATGAGGTTAAAGGAAAAGGAACTCAAAGTTTTGTTGTGATTCAAACAATGGATATCCATGCTTCACGTTTGGGACACTGGAGGGAGAGATATCACGCCAATTTGAAAAGGATTGTTCCACATATTCTACTATGTTAAATAGTATGTTTACGAGAATTCTTCGGAGAAAATCCTTCTCTAAGTGCCGAGCCATTGATGGTGCACTGCCCATAAAAAAAACAAAATCAAATGGTCCCAGGTGTCAGTGGTAAATCTGAGGATTTTGAAACTTTATGAGGCGATTGCTGCTAGGATGAAAATTCTCCTGCCAGGGACATGGTGTTGAAGTTAGAAAATATCTCCTGGGCTCTTATGAGATTGCGGCCACCAGGTCGAAAGGAAAACACAGATTTAAGGTTGACTGTTCCGGCTATTGATATAGATGTAAATCAATTTAAAAGGTCCTCAAAGCTTGAAAAGATCATCGAAAATAATTCCATAAGAAAAGGAGAGCGCAAAATATCCCGTGAGGCGGCATAAAATAGACAATATGCCGTAGAAGAGGTCGAGCATCAAAATCGTGAGAATGTACATAGCGCATTGGCTGAGGTTTGAAGTCGATTTGGGGATTGTGTCAAACGGGATTGGCATTAGTTTTAAGTGCAGGTTGCACTAACATCTTTTGGTGATCAATGCGACCCCTTAGTAAGTCGCACCTCCCCTAGATCGCAGGACCGCACTTCATAGCTGGGAGCTGAACCCAAAATGTGACCATGCGACTTGCCTAAGTCGCATTCCTCTTGGGCAACCCCTCCACAAGTCGCAAATCACACCCGATCTCCTTGCCTGCGATATGATGATGCGAACTACCTTCAGCTGCGACTATGCGACCTCCCCAAGGTCGCTAAGTCACAGAATCGCTCCCAGAGCATCTAGGGGCTGGTGTGACTTCTCCTTCTCTGCGACTTCTGCGACGATGCGATACACGAAAATGCTAGTGGAGATCAAAAGAAGGTGGCTTGGGTACATGTCAATTGAGGCCACTATATGAGAAACTAGTGTCAAGTGCGCTGAGCATACTTAAGGATGGGAGGTTACTTTTGTGACGATGCGATACACGAAAAAGCTGGTGGAGATCAAAAGAAGATGGCTTGGGTACATGTCAATTGAGGCCACTGTATGACAAACTAATGTCGAGTGCGCTGAGTATACTTAAGGATGGGAGCTTGTTTTTGTCAATATATATATATATATATAGTGGGACAAATCATCCATAGTGTTACCTTAATTTAAACACTATTATAATGAATAAGTAAAGCGCTCGTTGTGGGGTAAGCATTAGAATGTCTCTCATACAAGGATATCCACGAATAGTTAACAACATACTAGAAGGCGACTTCAAACCTGTGTAAAGAGATCGAGAGATAGCGCATGACCATGTTGAAAAAAGCCTTGAGTATTGGACCATGGGAAACACCTTTTATTTTGTAATGAGGCATAGTCAAAGGGTAGATCTCTTACACACGCGAAGGCTGGTTTTGATGAAGCACTTTGCCATAACCTTAATTCTGACCATGACAATTAAGCAATGGCAGCATTGCTTCTTATGACATTGCGAAAATCCAACTAAAGGATGTGCATGGCATTACACCAGAAGGACCCATATCTGAATGTTAATGACAAAGCTGTAGGTGATCACAATCGAATGATTCGCGTGCCCGATGTTGCAAGCGGTCGTGGAGATTCTGTAGGCGAAATGAAGTTCTAAGCATTGAAACTTTCCCCTCGTTTTATCCGCCAACAACGATGAATATGCACGTTGGGTTGAAGAACCAAATCGGAACAGGCCTGATTTGTAGGATGCCTTCCACCTTCTCATAGCCCATTATTATGCGTTTTTTATAAACAATGATCTACGTTGTTTGCGACATGCGGGAGGCATTCGTAAGCATTCACTGGAGGCAGGGTGTCGGACTCAGTGTTAAACTAATGGAGGAAACAAGTCGCACTTCCACTCACATGTTGATTTGGGGTAGCATCGGATGTGCTCTAGCCACGAAAATTGGTGGAGAGGTTAAAGCACATGAGATCTCCAATTCCCAGAAATGGTTTGGGAAAAATCTAACCAGTTTGGGAGATATTAAAATAATTAATATTTTTAATGGAGTCCCTAAGTCTAAACTTAGGGAAAAAAAAATATTAATGTGAATTAATATAAAACTGAGTTAGAATGGTCCAAAATTCATGGATCAAGCCAGATCTAATCTTAGCCGTTGATTAGGGACTTAATCTCGGCCGTTGAATTGTCAACGAGAAAAGTATAAGAGGAGGCTTGAGGGTCACTTGGAGAACACGCCGAGTTGATCAAGAATTCAATTTTTTGAGGCAAGGCTTGCTGAGGAAATCGAAGGAGTGATCTGAGTTGCAGCTGAGGGGCAGTGAATGCAGTTTCAAAGAGGCAGAGATAGTACGGGGAGCATCAGCGCAGAAGTCGGGAGAGGGTTGACACAGAGCAAGCTAGAGGCCACGCTAAAGCAGCCAGAGGCCACACAGAGGCATCCAGGAGTTGCGCAGAGCTTGAGGGGGGTCAGTGTGGGAGATGTAGGGGTTCCAGAGGCTGATCTAGAGCCCTGAGAGGCTGATGCTGGGCCAGAGAGGTTGACGCTGGGCCAGAGAGGATGACGCAGACCCTAGAGGTTGACACTGGGAGATTTTGTGGGGCAGATTGGGGTTGATATCTATCTCCGACTGAGAGGTACTACTGCCGAGGGCATTCTCTGTTGGGTGAGCCATTTATGGCACCCAGATTGTATTATGAAACTGCTTAATAATAAAACCCTCAGATAGCTGCACCGGTTTTCCTGCATTGGGTTTTTCCGGGGCATTAGTTCAAAAATAATGGTGTCACTTGTGTGCTTGTTTTTCCTTTAGTTGATGATCTATATGTGTTGAGACTGTACTTGTATTTATTTTCAATATTTACATGGTAAATAACTTGTTAATTAACAAAACAAGTAGGAAGAAATAAATCAGAGAGTATAGGAAGGATTTCTAACAGTTAGATTTAGAAATTCCAACATCACAGTTGCTGGGTCGCAGTTCAACTCCTTGGCAAGATACCGAGGGGTGTGACTAGCTACGTTTTGCGACCATTGCGACCCCGGTGAGTCTAACATCCACTAAAATTGTTGAGTCACATTCCAACATGCAACCAGGAGGTACGACTTGCCCTCAACGTAACTCTGCGACCTCTCCCAAGTCGCTTGGTCGCAAAATCGCGTCTGAGGAAGTTCATAATGGATGCGACTTTCCCTCAGTGCAAATATGTGACCTCTCCCAAGTCGCGTGGTCGCAAAATTGCCCCTAAAGGAGCCAACAACGAGTGCGACCTGACCCCTTCAGCGACTACGCGACCACACAAGATCCTCTTGCTGATGTCTCTTCAAGAAGGAAAGATATAACGAGGAATCAATTCACTGAGAAATCGTCTAAGCCTTAACACAACACATGCAATTGATTTATGGAAAGCGTATGGCATGAAGGGAGTATAAGGATGTGCTGATTCAAGTCGCATGAAATCTCTGCGTTAGAAGCATTTTATCAAGCGTCATTTTCACCAGGAGCATGAATTAATTCATTGAATGAAAAAAAGCAACATCGGTGCCCATGAACAATCACCAAAGACTACCATATATCATTGGTGAAAATCATTTCTCTGAAGGGTCCTTGTTCCCACTACAGCGCCAAGCCCGTCTTATTATTTAGATAAGAGAACAAAGGATACAAATTCAAGGAGGAATTTGAGATGGTTCATGACTTCAATGAAAAGAAAAGCATCCACTCACCTCCAGAAACATGGCATGAGAAGCACAACGATGGGTGTTGATGATGGGTGCAGGCTCAAGAAGCAAGCACGCCAACCCTGGGTTTCGTAGATATAGTGTGCATCCACAAATACTATTTAGGCAGTGCAAGGTTCGAATGGTTGCAAAGGGTTGTGTTATTCAATGGAAATGGCCAAGGAATTTGACTTGACACCTTTGCAAATGTTTAAAATCAATGCAATGCAAAAATGCCCAACATGTGGGACGAGGATGAAAAGGAGCATGAAAGATAGTATCGCAATAATAATCTGACCACTCAAGGAGAGCAACCATTGGTGCCACCTCGATCCCATGACATGGAGCAAAGCAACACACAAATTTGTGACCATGAAATTGCAAGCAATTTCAAGGCTAGAATTCTTGCTCATTATTAATTGTGATATTTGTTTCTTATATTTCATCTAAATACATTTGTCTTGATGCTTAATTGATGATTGTGTACATGTGTAGGACTGAAGTTGCGAATGCAGATCCCTGCCATTTATGTAGACACTTAAGCCGAATTGGTTGCTAAAATGACCCAAGGGATTGATGTTGCAGGAATGCGTGATCTTGGTCAACAACAGATATTGAAGTCAAGCTAGCTCCAAGGCAAAAGGAAGGTAGCAAGATGTCGGTCTATGCATAATATTTAGGATATATCATGAAGCTTGCATAGCAAGCTAGGTGGTCCCTTGCAAGATCCAAGAACTTCTCAATAAACTCCAAGGCACATCACCAGAGGATTGATGAATGCAAGCGAAGCAGAGTGGCAAGAAAACAAGACAGTTCTAGGACCAAGCACCCGCATCGTTGCGACATATGGGCAATAAGCATTCTAGGGTTTCCAATGACCCTCTACATCCTCCCCTCTCTCTCCTTCATCGTAATGTAAATATTGCTCACCATTATATCAGTAGTTATGTTAGGACTGATGTGGGCGTGTAACAATCATTTTGGCTTGAGAAAGAAGTGGGTAAACTCAAGAGTCATGAGGGTAGCCGAAAGGGCACGAGGGAAGGCCAAGGGTCACAGTAGGTGAACAATCACCTCATCTCTATAAATGTTCCCTCAGGCCTCATTATCTAGGACTTTAGCACTTGAGTTGAGGCTAGGAATAAATAGCTGATTTATGCTTGAGAGCTAGAGCCACTCAGCTCTTGGCAACTAGTAGAGTGGATTTGCAGTGGGGCTAGGGTTTTGGCATTGGGCAATGGTATGAGCAACCCATGTTCCACTATTGGGTTTTGACCAATTGCATGATATGTATTTGAAGTTGCAGCAACATTAATAAGATGTTCTTTATCTTTGGCACTGATTCCCATGCTTACTCATGGTGGTTGTATTAGCTGTCTGATACTTCACTATATTTGTATGTGTGCTTTCATACATGCAATATGTTATGGACTGGTACATAGTGGTTGCATGTATGTTCTGCTTTTGAATCTGTGTTTACTTGTTCCTTGCCATGTCGGTGACCTATTGTGAACTACTTTGCAATTAACTTTTGGCATGTTCCTGTTTAGTGTATGTCTGATTGGGTTTTAGCTCACTGATCCCTCTCGTGGCATATTTCTTCTTATTGTTGCTGAGACTTGTTTGTACCTCTTTCTGCAATTTGTCAATCTTGGGCTGATTTTGTTTCATTCCCTGAGCATTTCATTCTTGTCCCCACTCTGACACTTTCTCATTTGATAACCAAGAGCGGAAACATTCATGGTGGCAGTCGGGCCCACATACCGGATGGGGCTCCTATCCCAAACGGTGTGAGGTCTAATTGGGACTTCACACCGGGGAGACCCCCTAGTAGTTGTCAGTACATTTTGGCTCGTCACCACTCTTAAATATTCTGGTCTCTATTTTCCAACAATAAACTGATCTCTTTTGTGCTGGTGTTTATTCTGTTCACAACTCTGATACCATGTAGAACTTCTTTGAAATTCTGCCACTGTTTAATGAACAATTTTGAAAACTAATTTCTATTCACAAGACACAGAAATTCTCCACTAATTTTTTAGCGGAATAGAACAAAAATAAATCATAGTCACACAGTAGCAAAACACGATATTTTTCTAGGAACCCAACAGGGAAAACCCCTTGATTGAGAATTTTATTGATAGAAATGAACAATAGAACTCTTACAATACAACTTTGTTTCAATAGTCAACCAATGGTTCTCCCTGCCTGATCTAGGCTTGAAACACCTGCAAGTAGCCTTGATCTCGCTCCTTAAATCCTTGTGCACTTCTGGAGTCCTATTTCCTTTCGCAGAAATCCCTATTTTCTAGCGCAATAGGTGCTCTTATTAAATAGGGGATGCTCCTTATTTCCTAGCGCAATTGTTGCAAGAATTCCTCTCCTTCAATAATGCGCACAAGCTTCTCTTCGCACCTTCCCTCTCACAAGTTCACACACAAACTCGTGTATACAATAATGATACAACTCGTGTCTTGGTCCTCCTTATCAGCAAATCGAATTAGCTAATTTTGGCAAGTTTTTATTTTTGGACTTGAGACTCACGCATGTAACTTTCCAAAACTAACTCACACTAGGAGATGCTAAACTGAGCCTCCCACTCCAATACATCAGTTGAACTGCTTCATAACTTGCCCTAATTTCTAGGGAACTTGAGCATGCTAAAGGACACGTTGAGGTCTCTTTGACTAAGCCACAAGTCAAAGAAGACCTTCACTCCTTACTTTTCAACAACTCACTCTACCCCCAGAACCTATTCTGGTACTGACAGATGCACTGTTGACCCTGAAGCATGCATTGGCTCAACTGGCAAGCTCACACTAGTAGCTCGTACTGCTTGTTACAACTTACAACCTTCTTTTGCTGGAAATCACGACCTCCTTTCCTGCTACTAGAATGCTAGAAACCCTCTAAGAATTTCTGGAAATTCACTCTAATAAAAAATCTCTGCTTTCTCTTACTTGTCCTGCGCCAATCTGCCACTGCAAAACCCTTATGCTGAAAGTCTCTATGCTAGATCTTGCTCACCAGAAACCCTTTCCGACAACCTCACTTCCTGTTGCTATTGCTTTGAGACAAATCAAACTTTTCCTCCAACATGGACTGGAAATCAGCCTGTTGCCACTCTGCAATTTGCACTGCCTCGTTGACCTGCTTAGATGTGGCTCTCTGTGCTTAAGATCTCCCTCTGAATTGCACAACCCTTGCTGCCTTCGCTTATGGAGCCTTCGATCCGATCTTTTATGCTCTGATACCATTTGAAAATTCCTTGATTGCAATTACTGAATATTTATCTCCTAACAGATTGTAGTTTATTTGTAAATTGTAAATTAATATTACGACAAATAATGATAAATTCACAATTGTATTCTTCACCAATTAAAATACACCGCGGAATATAAAAACTGGAACTGAGAAATATGCACACACACATAAAATTTGACACAGTTATTTTTGGACAAATGTCCCTGGAAAAAGCCCGAAGAAAAAACCAGTGCAGCAGATGAGGGTTTTATTATTATAAATTCTTCAACAATTCACATGCTTTCCTTTCTGGCAAGGCTTCGACAATCTCTACTGGCAAAATAATTTGGAGACACCCTGTCTCCTTCTGCAATTGATTTGGCCTCTCCTAGCCTGCTCGCACTCTCCCTGGCCACTTGCATTGTAGCCTAGAATGTACACTGCCTGTCTCTGGATTTTTGCACAGCCTCTGGGAATTCATCCTAGCACATAACTCTGCCTCTTGCAGCTGCTAGACCAACTCGCTCTACCTCTAGGATATCGATTCGACCACTGGCAACTAAAACGTGGTCTCTTCGACAAATCGCTCTGGATAAACTGGCTAACTTGCATTAGCTGTAGCAGCCTCCTCTGCAGATGAATTTAACTTCCTCTTCCTATCTCCCAGACACTGGAAAAATACTAAGAAAAATTCCTCCGGACTCCTGCTCTCAAATCTTTGTTGATCCATCTATCTCTGATGTTTCCCTAGCTTCAACTGTGTCCTTGCTGAACAATTGCAACTGGGTAGTCGAACTGTGCAGCTCTCAATTGATGCCCTCTCCAAGCCCTTCGACTTGTTCTTATAATCTCTCTTTGGAGTCTCAACGACTACGATTACATCTCATCCGATGGCTAAGACCATCTTGACTTCATCCGTGGAAGTCTCTAGAGAAAAATCGAATTTCCTTAATTAATTCCCTTTAATTAACCACTTTTCCTAAGATAGACTTAGGAACTTTTTAATTATTGGCTAATTAATTTAATTAAGGCGTCTCCAAGTCATTTCTCGTGAAACCCTTTTTGGGTTTTGGAGATCTCGTGTTCCTTAACCTCTTAGTAATCATCTAGACTGAAAGACCTGTCCACTACTACCATAATCTAACACTTTGAACAAGTGTTTGTGTTCATGGAATTTGCGACACTTGTAGGGGATGTGCTTGTTGTCAGTGAATGGCTTGAAGGATGCCTTCATTGCTTTATTCCAATAAACTATTGTGATGGTTTTAGTGGTTCTTCCTAGTTGAAGGGCAGTATGATACCATATACTAGATATCAACCTACATGGTGCCCTTTAAGGACCGTTATTGCTTAGACTCTGGTGAAGGAAAAGTCTGGTCCTATGGGCGAGATTTGAGGGGCAACTGCTAGGCAAGCTACCCATTGTCACCTTGGTGACCTTGCTTGTTGCTTTAAGTCTAAGGAATATATATTCGTAACCTAGCGAGGGTTTTCCCAATGGTTAGGCAAATCTAGGTCATGCGGTAGAGAGGGGAGAGCTCTTCTAGCTAAGCTTGACTAAGGCAATTTATTACTAAAGGTATAAGAAATTCTTATGGAATTTCAAATTGCCAACGTAATTGACACCAATTGTGAACAAACTTTTAATGATTTAACTAAGAGCAACAATGTTAATTTTAGGTATGTTCTATGCCTAGAGCAATTTATTTCAATTTTCACAGTTAGCTCAATACCTTTTCCAGATTAGCAGTCACATCAGCATAAAAGTAAACTGCAAATAGAACATAAACATAAATCACAAAAGACAAGCCAAGACAAGAGGACGCAAGATGTGACGCTAGCCAGGGACAAACCCCAATGTGGGGAAACCCTTGATCAATTCTTCTTATATGTTCTTCAATAGTTCAGCAGAGAGAGAGAGATAGCACATTTACAACCGAAGTCAACACTTTGACTTATCTAGATAAGAGCATAGATCATCTCTAAGAAGATGATACGTGAGATCAGTTGAAGACATGCTACTTCAACTGATTCTCCAAGGTGACTCCTTCACCTATCATTGTGCTGCATCTTGTCATCATGTTGCACCTCACCATGATGCACCATGTTGCACCCATCATCACAATGCTGGACCTTATGACCATGGTGCACACATCATACTGTTGCACCTTATGCTGCACTGCTGTCCCAGTGTTTGGCACTGCTATACTTTGTGGCACTGCTGCACCATGCTGTCACTGTTGTCCCAGTGTTTGGCACTACTGTACTTTGTGCCACTGCTGCACCATGTTGACACCCATGTGCTTGCTGCACCATAGCTACTTTGTGTATTCGCTGCACCAAGTACCATACTGCTGTCCCAATGTGCTATACTATTGCAGCACCATGAACTTGCGTACATCATGCTGTTGCAATATATCACACTGCTGCACCTCACCATTGTGCTGTGATATACTTCATCACTATACCCATCATCATGCTACAACATTCGCCACAATGCTGTCACATCATATCATATCATGCTGTTGTTTGCTGCATCGCTGGACAACAATTCAGACAACCTTCACAATGTGATCATGGACTGGTTAGGGCATCAATGACAACTCTACCAGCCTTCACACATCAGCTGCAACATCCCTACCAAGGCTACGGTCACCCTTCTTCAGCACTCCTACATCCCACGTTGGCTTGTCATACTTGAGCAGGCCTTACACCTTCCTAACGTAGACCTGTAGGTGTGATAGGGACTGCGGCTAGCTACAACAAGCCTATCCCTTGTTGCGGTAGTCCTTTCCAAGGGTTATAGCCCCACAAAACTATGCCTTCGACCCTCAAGACAGCCTGCGGCATCCATGACAGTGTCTCGTCCTCCACCAAAGTGTCACTACAGCTCCAACAGTTAACCCAGCCTCCATTGATGAACTCAACGTTCTTCACGCTGTCTTATAATCTCCTTTTCTTGCTGTGGCTAGGGATTAGGGCTGCTGTAGGTGGACTCTTTCTCCTCCACATAGAGTACTTAGGCTTCTACCATGGCTGCGTTAGAGGGCTTACGTCGCTGTCCTTCTTGACTGTGTACTCCTCCATAGGGCAGCGTTAGGGCTTCCTTGTGGCTAAGATAAGGGCTGTCCTCCTGTTGGAATTTCTAAGTCTAACCCGTTAGAAACCCTTCATGTACTTTCTAATTTATTCCTACCTACTTGTTCTATTAATTAACAAGTTATTTACCATATAAATACTGGAAATAAATACAAGTACATGCTCAACATATTACAAATCATCAACCGAAGGAAACAAAAACAAGCACACAAGTGACACCGTTGTTTTTAGACTAATGTCCCTGGAAAAACCCAATGTGGGAAAACCAATGCAACTATCCGAGGGTTTGATTTATTAAGCAGTTTCAGAATACAATCTGGGTGCCAAATCTGGCTCACCCAACAGAGAAAAATCTCAGCAGTAGTACCTCTCTACTCGGAAACAGACATCGTTGATTTGGGGAAGCATCAGATGTGCTCTAGCCACGAAATTTGGTGGAGAGGTTGGGGCACATGAGATCTACAATACCCAGAAAGGGTTTGGGCAGATTCTAAACAGTTCAAGAGATATTAAAATAATTAATATTTTTAATGGAGTCCCTAAGTCTAAACTTAGGGAAAATAAAATATTAATATGGATTAATATGAAACTGTGTTAAAATGGTCCAAAAGACTTGGATCAAGCTAGATCTAATCTTAGCCATTGATTAGGGACTTAATCTTAGCCGTTGATATGTCAATAGGAAAAGTATAAGAGGAGGCTTGAGAGTCACTTGGAGAAAACACCAGAGTGATCAGTCATTCTATTCTCTAGAGTAGGGTTTGCTAAGAGAGATAGAATTAGTGATTGGGAGTTGGAGCTGAGGGGCACTGAGTACAGAGAGATAGAGAGACAAAGATAGTGCCGGGAGAACAACGCAGTAGTCGGGGAGAGTGACGCAGAGCTAGCCAAGGCTCATGTAGGGGCAGTCAGGAGCTGTGCAGAGCCTCAGAGAGGCTAGCATTGCTAACGCAGAGGGCCAGAGGGCTGACGCAGGGCCTCCTAAGGCTGACGCAGACCCATCCGGGGTGACGCAGTGCCAACGCTGGGCAGAGAAGGGCCGACGTAGTCCAGAGAGAGGCTGACACTTGGGTTTCTGGGGCAAATTGGTGCTGAATCGCTGCCGGAAGGATTATTCGGAGTTTCAGCTAGGAGATTTGTCAGAAACTGAGAGGTATCACTGCCAAGGAAATTCTCTGTTGGGTAGGCCAGTTTCGACACCCAGGTTGTACTCTGATATTGCTTAATATGAAAACCCTCAGATAGCTGCACCGATTTTCCCACATTGGGTTTTTCCGGGGATATTGGTCCAAAATTAATGGTGTCATATGGTGTGATTGTTTCCATTTCCTTTAGTTGTTGATCTGTAATATGTTGAGCATGCACTAGTGTTTATTCTCAGTATTTACATTGTAAATAACTTAGAAACTTGAAACTTGTAAAGTTCATGGAGGGTTTCTAACTAAGTAAACTTAGAAACTTGAACATGATATTAGAGCGTGATTACAGATTGCAGGAGGACTAAGGACATCAGCCGAGCGGAGTAATAGCAACAGAAAACATTTGTCCCGAGGTGACAAAAGTTGTTTCTAGCAGAGCAGCAACAAGGGAAGGGTGACGCAGTGCCTGCATCATCAAGGGTGAGCTGAGAAGAGGTAGCGCAGAGGCTAAGGAAGGCAAAGGGAGCCTCACGCAGAGCCATGCAGTAGCTAGGAAGGATGACGTAGTTGGCTGAGGACGCTGGGTTGCTGGTGCCGGGATTGCGGAGAGCCTAAGAGCTCTCACCTTCAGGTTGCTGGGGTTTAGAAGGATGTGGGAATATTGCAGAGTGGAGTTGGTGAGGTACTATAGTCAGAACAGTACCTGACAGAGCAAGGCCAAGAGGAGCTGCTACGAGAACTTCCGAGAGGGAAGTAGAGGAGCATCATGGCACTATACGGAGTAAGAGACTAGGATAGACTGGACGGAGCATTGAACTTTGCAGTCTGGAAGGCCAGAATCTTATCCGTACTTGACAAAAATCGTGTCAAGAACTTCACCTTGAAGGTAATAGCTATCCCAGTTGACCCCAATGATAATGACAAGTACGAGGAGGCAATGGCGAGGGCCAAGAGCATCATCCTTGACGGGGTCACAGATCATGTAGTACCACACATAGCCAAGAAGGAAACGACATTTGAGATGTGGGAGGCTCTCAAGAAATTGTACCAACATATTTCTGTGCAGAGAAGAATGCTCCTAGGAAATCAGCTGTGGTCATACCAGATGCAGAAGGGAGAACAAATCGACACCTTCCTCGGTCGATTGAAGGAGATCCGAGATCATCTGACTTCCATAGGGGCCACACCAGATTCAGAGTTGATGGTGAGAACAACCCTAAATGTAGTCTCAAAAGACTAGGAGGTGTTTGTTCAGAGCATACTGGGCAGGGCGACCCTTCCAGATTGGGAGGAAATGTGGGTGGTTCTTCGCCAAGAAGAGATTAGGAGGGTGACCAAGACGGGAAGTAACAGCAAGGGGATCAGAATCAAGGAGGAGGAGGTGGATGCTTCCCTAGCATTCGAGGGTAAGCAAGAAAAGCGGAAGAAGAAGGACCTCTCCAAGGTCAAATGCTTCCACTGTGGGGAGCTGGGTAATTATGCGACTCAGTGTCTGAGGAAGAAGAGCAAGGGAGAGGCTTCCAAGACCAAGGCACCGCTAACAAGGGCAGTGAAGGAAGTGGAGATAGACGATGTCTGTGCCATGAGTGCACACACACCACCTGAGCGAAAGTGGGGAGACATCGAGCTGTAGTCAGGAGGATTACAGAAGATGAGGGGCAAGATCCTCGAGGTACCCAACTTCTTGGATTATATCTGGCTACGGGAGCCCTGAAGAGGAGTAGCAGGACTAGCGGATTTCGGTAGAGACGGATGAGGATGGAGCGGTAGAGAGAGCTACAGTGTAAGATTCCCAGGACAACGTGAGGCTAGCAGGCTGCAACAGTGCGAGAGGCACGAGAGTGTTGCACCAGTGCAGGATGGCACAAAGAGGTGCGCAACAAGTGCGAGATGCAGGGAGTTGTTGCAGTAGCGCAGAGGTCGGAGAGGCAGCACTTGTCAGCGACAAAGGGAGCTTCAGCATCACTGGGTGTCTCTAGCCCAACGGAGAGGTCAGAGTTGGGAGATCAGTTACTTACTTCTCAGTAACTGAGTTGCAGTGTAGCAATGGGCAGCACGATGCAGCATGATGAGAGGAGGTGCAATGCAGATGCAGTGCTGGGAGAAAGGACCAGCAGCAGCATGGATGTAGAGGGAGTTGTCGTACAGATGCAGCAGTGGCAGTGGCAGAACCATGGGCAACGGTACAGAATGCAACAATGCAGAGGATGTTGGGAAGGAAGGCCTAGCATCAACATAGGTACCGATGCCGGATGATAAGAATAATACTCAGGAGTATTGCTAGAGCACAGTCCTCGCTAAGAGGGAGTGTTGATTTGGGGTAGCATCGGATGTGCTTTAGCCACGAAATTTGGTGGAGAGGTTGGGGCACATGAGATCTCTAATACCCAGAAAGGGTTTGGGCAGATTCTAAACAGTTAAGGAGATATTAAAATAATTAATATTTTTAATGGAGTCCCTAAGTCTAAACTTAGGGAAAATAAAATATTAATATGGATAAATATGAAACTGTGTTAGAATGGTCCAAAAGACATGGATCAAGCCAGATCTAATCTTAGCCGTTGATTAGGGACTTAATCTCGGCCATTGATATGTCAATAGTAAAAGTATAAGAGAAGGCTTGAGGGTCACTTGGAGAAAACACCAGAGTGATCAGTCATTCTATTCTCTAGAGCGGGTTTAGCTAAGAGAGATAGAATCAGTGATCGGGAGTTGCAGTTGAGGGACATTGAGTATAGAGAGATAGAGAGGCAAAGATAGTGCTGAGAGAACAATGCAATAGCCGGGGAGAGTGACGCAAAGCCAGCTAGGGCTCACGCAAGGCCACGCAGAGGCAACCGGGAGCTGCGTAGAGCCTCAGAGAGGCCAGCGTTGCTGATGCAGAGGCCTAGAGGGCTGATGCAGGGCCTCCTAAGGCTGACGCAGATCCATCCTGGGTGATGTAGGGCCAACGCTGGGCAGAGAGGGGCTGACGCAGTTTAGAGAGAGGCTGTCGCTGGGGTTTCTGGGGCAGATTGGTGTTGAGTAGCTGCTGGAAGGATTATCCGGGGTTTCAGCCAGGATATTTGTCAGAAACTGAGAGGTATTACTGCCAAGGAAATTCTCTGTTGAGTAGGCCAGTTTCGGCACCCAGATTGAACTCTGATATTGCTTAATAAGAAAACCCTCAGATAGCTGCATCGGTTTTCCCACATTGGGTTTTTCCGGGGACATTGGTCCAAACATAATGGTGTCATATGGTGTGATTGTTTCTGTTTCCTTTAGTTGTTGATTTGTAATATGTTGAGCATGCACGAGTGTTTATTTTCAGTATTTACATTGTAAATAACATGTCAAGTAAAACAACAAGTAGGTAGGAATAAATCAGATAAAGTGCATGGAGGGTTTCTAAGTAAGTAAACTTAGAAAGATCAACAGATATTCCGGCTGAAACCCCGGATAAATATTCTGGGAGCTCCACATCTCCAATCTGCCCCAAGAAACCGCAGCGTCAGCCCTTCCTGGCCCAACGTTAGCCCAGCGTCACTCTAGCTTGGCCTGTGTCAGCCTCTGGAGGCGCTGCGTTACTCCTCTGGCCCTTTGCGTCACTCACGCTAGCCCTCTGAGGAACTGCGTCAGTCCTTTGGCTCTCTACGTCACTCAAGCTGGCCCTCTGAGGCATTGCACAACTCTTGGCTGGCTCTACGTGAGCCCTGGCTAGCTCTGCATGAACCCTTGGTTCGTTTTGCATCCCTCTCTCCGGCTACTGCGCTGATCCTCCCGGTGCTATCTTTACCTCTATGCTTCTTTATTCACACCCCTCAGCTGCAACTCTGATCACTCTCTCAACTTTCTTAGCAAACCCAGCCCCAGAAAGTCGAAATCTTGATCTCTTGGTGTGTTCTCCAAGTGACCCTCAAGCCTCCTCTTATACTTTTCAAGTTGACAAATCAACGGCCGAGACTAGGTCCCTAATCAACGACTAAGATTACATATGGCTTGATCCATGACTTTTGGACCATTCTAACTCCGTTTTATATTAATTCACATTAATAATTAGGGACTCCATTAAAAATATTAATTATTTAATATCTACCAAATTGTTTAGAATTTGCCCAAACCCTTTCTGGGTATTGGAGATCTCATGTGCCTTATCCTCTCCACCAATTTTCGTGGCTAGAGCACATCCAATGCTACCTCAAATCAACACTCCCTCTTAGCGAGGACTGTGCTCTAGCAATACTCCTCACTGAGTATCACCCTGATCATTCGACATCGGTCCCTGTGCTGATGCTAGGCATACTACCCAACATTCTCTGCACTGTTACATCCTGCACTGCTACCCATGGCCTTGCCACTGCCACTGCTGCATTCGTACTGCAACTCCCTCTCATCCTGTTGGATCATGCTGCCCATAGCATTGTCACTACTAATTGCTGCAATGTAACCCAATTACTGAGAAGTAAGTCACTGATCTCCCAATCTAACATCTTTGTCAGGCTAGAGACACCCTCGATGCTGAAACTCTCTCTGTCGCTGACAAGTGCTCCCTCTCCGACCTCTGCGTTGTTGCAACAACTCCATGCATCTCGCATCGTGCACACCTCTTTGTGCCATCTTGCACTGATGCAACAGTCTCGTGCTTCTCGCACTATTGCCTCACGCTGTCCTGGGAATCTTGCACTGTAGCTCCCTCTGTCGCTTCATCCGCATCCGTCTCTATTGACATCCGCCAGTACTGCTACAACTCTTCGGGGTTCCCGTAGCAAGGTCTAATCCAAGAGGCTGGGTGCCTCGAGGATCCTGCCCCTCATCGCCTGTAGTCCGTCTGACTACAGCTTGATGTCTCCCCACTTCCGCTCAAGTGGTGTGTGTGCACTCATGGCATAGTCATTGTCTGTCTCCACTTCCTTCTCTGCCCTTGCTGGCATAGCCTTGGTCTCGGAGGCCTCTTCCTTGCTCTTCTTCCTTGGACACTGGGTCGCATAACGACCCAGCTCCCCACAATGGAAGCATTTGACCTTGGAGAGGTCCTTCTTCTTCCGTTTCTCCTACTTTCCCTTAGATGCTAGGGCAGCATCCACCTCCTCCTCCTTCTTGATTTTGATCCCCTTGTCGCTACTTTCTGCCTTGCTTAGCCTTTTGATCTCTTTTTGGCGAAGAGCCGCCCACATTTCCTCCCAATCTGGAAGGGTTGCCTTGCCTAGTTTTCTCTAGACAAATGCCTCCTAGTCTTCTGAGACTGCGTTTAGGGCTGTTCTCACCATCAATTCTTGATTCGGCGTGGCCCCTATGGAAGTCAGTTGATCCCAGATCTCCTTCAATCGACCGAGGAAGGGGTCGATCTATTCTCCCTTCTGCATTTGGTATGATCACAGCTGATTTTCTAGTAACGTCGTTCTCTACACAGAAGTATGTGGGTACAATTTCTTTAGGGCCTCCCACATCTTCGCCCAAATTTCCTCCCAATCAGGAAGGGTTGCCTTGCCTAGTTTTCTCTAGACAAATGCCTCCCAGTCTTCTGAGACTGCGTTTAGGGCTGTTCTCACCATCAATTCTTGATTCGGCGTGGCCCCTATGGAAGTCAGTTGATCCTGGATCTCCTTCAATCGACCGAGGAAGGGGTCGATCTATTCTCCCTTCTGCATTTGGTATGATCACAGCGGATTTTCTAGTAACATCGTTCTCTACACAGAAGTATGTGGGTACAATTTCTTTAGGGCCTCCCACATCTCAGTTGCATGTCCTTTTCGGCAATATGTGGTTCCACATGGTCCTTGACCCCATCAAGAATAATGCTCTTGGCCCTTGCCATTGCCTCCTCCTCAAGGCGATGTGCTTGACACGATTTCGGTCTAGACCGGATAGGATTCTGGCTTCCAGACTACGAAGTTTGAGGCTCCATCTAGTCTGTCCTGGTCTCTTACCCTGTTCACTACTATCTCGCTACTCCTCTACTTCCCTCCTGTAATTTCTTGGTGTGACTCCCTTTGAGCCTTGACTTCCCTCTTGGAAATCCTTCTGCCAATGTCGAGATGCCCCCACTCCGATCGTTAGTGCAGCTGCACCACTGATCCGGATTTCTCGGCTAGAAACCCTCGGTAGCAACTCCCTCCTCCTTGGCCTTGCCCTGTTAGGTACTGTTCTGACTACAGTACCCCACCAGCTCCACTCTGCAACTTACCCACAACCTCCTAAACCCTAGCAAACTGAAGGTTAGAGCTCCTAGGCTTTGCACAATCCTGACACTAGTAAATCAGCTTCCTCAGCCAATTGCGTTAGCCCTCTTGGCCTCTGCGTGGCTCTGCGTGAGCCTGTTTTTGCCTCCCTCAGCGTCTTTGCTGCCTCTTCTTGGCTTGAACTTGATGACGCAGGCACTGCGTCACCCCTTCCTTGCTGCTCCTTTTCTAGGAACAACTTCTGTCACTTGGGACAACTGTTTTCTACTGTTGCTGCTTTGCTCCGCTGATGTCCTCAGTTCTCCTGGGATCTGCAACCACGCTTTGATACGATGTTGGAATTTCTAAGTCTAACCGTTAGAAACCCTTCATGTACTTTCTGATTTATTCCTACCTACTTGTTCTGTTAATTAACAAGTTATTTATCATGTAAATACTTGAAATAAATACAAGTACATGCTCAACACATTACAGATCATCAACTAAAGAAAATAGAAACAAGCACACAAGTGACACTGTTGTTTTTGGACTAATGTCACTGAAAAAACCCAATGCGGGAAAACCGGTGCAACTATCTGAGGGTTTGATTTATTAAGCAATTTCATAATACAATCTGGGTGCCAAATCTGGCTCACCCAACAGAGAAAAATCTCAGCAGTAGTACCTCTCTACTCGGAAATAGATATTCTGGCTGAAACCTCGGATAAACACTCCGACAGCTCCACAGTTCCAATCTGCCCCACGAAACCCAAGCATCAGCCTCTAGGGATTGCGTCAGCTGTTCCTGAGCTAGCGTTAGCCCAACATCACTCTGGCTTGGCCTGTGTCAGCCTCTGAAGGCATTGCGTTAGTCCTCTGGTCCTCTGCGTCACTCACGCTGGTCATTTGAGGCACTGCGCAGCTCCTGGCTGGCTCTGCGTGAGCCCTGGCTGACTCTGCGTAACCCTTGGCTGGTTCTACGTCCCTCTCTCCGACGACTGCACTGATCTTGCCAATGCTATCTCTACCTCTTTGCTTCTGTATTCACTGCCCCTCAGCTGCAACTCTGGTCACTCTCTCAACATTCTCAGTAAACCCAGCTCCAGAAAGTCGAAATCTTGATCTTTTGGTGTGTTCTCCAAGTGACCCTCAAGCCTCCTGTTATACTTTTCTCGTTGACAAATCAGCGACTGAGATTAAGTCCCTAATCAACGGCTAAGATTAGATCTGGCTTGATCCATGACTTTTGGACCATTCTAACATAGTTTTATATTAATTCTCATTAATATTTTATGTTCCCTAAGTTTAGACTTAGGGACTTCATTAAAAATATTAATTATTTTAATATCTCCCAAACTGTTTAGAACCTACCCAAACCCTTTTTGGGTATAGGAGATGTCATGTGCCTTAGCCTCTCCACCAATTTTCGTGGCTAGAGCACATCCGATGTTACCTCAAATCAACACCTCCATGATAGCGTAGAGCCTTCTAGGGCATCTCCCATGATAGCGTAGAACTTTTCTCCATTAGGGGAGCATTGTCCCTTAGGATCTCTCCTCCCACCAAAACCCAAAGACAAGTAGAGAGAAAGAGATCCCAAGTGAGTGTGTCCAAATGACTTCCAAGGCACCTCTATTTATACTAAAACGTTGAGCACATGTGGGGTTTATTTGGTCGCTAGCCGACCTTGACGAATAGTCCCATAACACAAATAAATTCATATCCCCATGAATACTTATCGGAATTGGATGATCTTTAGATCAATCCTACACCTCTCAATGAGAGGGATCCAAGAAAAATATCAGCTGCCATTAGTAAGATGACCCACATGGAGTTTGGCCCTAGTTGCCAATTTTAATAAACAACAACTCATTCAAATTATGTTTGGAAAATAAACAATGAATTCTTGCTCAATAGATCATGCATGAAGTACATTGATATTTAGTTGCACCATAAAGGGTATCATGTTGATTTGGAGTAGCATCGGATGTGCTCTAGCCACGAAAATTGGTGGAGAGGCTAAGGCACATGAGATCTCCAATACCCAAAAAGGGTTTGGGCAGATTCTAAACAGTTTGAGAGATATTAAAATAATTAATATTTTTAATGGAGTCCCTAAGTCTAAACTTAGGGAAAATAAAATATTAATGAGTATTAATATAAAACTGTGTTAGAATGGTCCCAAAGTCATGGATCAAGCCAGATCTAATCTTAGCCATTGATTAGGGACTTAATCTCAGCCATTGGTTTGTCAACGAGAAAAGTATAAGTGGAGGCTTGAGGGTCACTTGGAGAACACATGAAGAGATCAAGATTTTGACTTTCTGGGGTTGGGTTTGCTGTGAAAGTTGAGAGAGTGATCATAGTTGCAATGAGGGGCAGTGAGTACAAAAGCCAAGAGGCAGAGATAGCACTAGGAGGATCAGCGTTGTAGCTGGAGAGAGGGACGTAGAAGCAGCCAAGGGTTCATGCAGAGCCAACCAGGGCTAACGCAGAGGCAACCAGGAGCTGCGCAGTGCCACAGAGGGTCAACGTGGGTGACGTAGAGGGCTAGAGGGTTGACGCAATGCCTCTAGAGGCTGACACAAGCCAGGCCAGAGTGACGCTGGGCTAACACTGGGCCAGAGAGAGGCTGATGCAGTCTGTAGAGGCTGACGTTGGGGTTTCGTGGGGCAGATTGGAGCTGTGGAGCTGCTAGAGTGTTTATTCTGGGTCTCAGTCAGAATATCTGCTTTTGAGTAGAGAGGTACTACTGCCGAGAATTTTCTCTATTGGGTGAGCCGGATTTGGCACCCAGATTGTATTCTGAAACTGCTTAATAAATCAAACCCTCAGATAGTTGCACCAATTTTCCCGCGTTGGGTTTTCCAGGGACATTAGTCCAAAAACAACGGTGTCACTTGTGTGTTTGTTTTTGTTTACTTCAGTTGATGATCTGTAATGTGTTGAGCATGCACTTATATTTATTTCCAGTATTTACATGGTAAATAACTTGTTAATTAACAGAACAAGTAGGTAGAAATAAATAAGTAAAGTGCATGAAGGGTTTCTAACGTGTCAGACTTAGAGATTTCGACATGGTATTAGAGCGTGGTTGCAGATCACAGGACAACCAAGGACATCAGCCGAGCAGAGTAGCAGTAGCAAAAAAAACTGTCTCGAGTGACAGAAGCTGTTCCTAGCAGATAGAGTAGCAGCAAGGAAGGGGTGATGCAGTGCCTGTGTCATCAAGATTGAGCCAGGAAGAGGCAGCACAGACGCTGAGGGAGGCAAAGGCAGTCTCACGCAGAGGCCAGGAGGGTTGATGCAGTTGGTTGAGGAGGCTGATTTTCCAGTACTGGGATTGCGCAGAGCCTAGGAGCTCTAACCTTTAGTTTGCTGGGGTTTAGGAGGCTGTGGGTAAGTTGCAGAGTGGAGTTGGTGGGGTACTGTAGTCAGAACAATACCTAATAGGGCAAGACCAAGGAGGAGGGAGTTGCTACCGAGGGTTTCTAGCCAAGAAATCCGGATCAGTGGTGTAGCGGCACTAAGGATCGGAGTGGGGGCATCTCGACATTGGTAGAAGGGTTTCCAGGAGGGAAATCGAGGCTCAGAGGGAGTCATACCGAGAACTTCCAGGAGGGAAGTAGAGGAGCAGCGAGATGGCGGTGAATGGGGTAAGAGACTAGGACAGACTGGACGAAGCCTCAAACTTCGTAGTCTAGAAGGCCAGAATTCTATCTGTTCTAGACAGGAATCATGTCAAGCACATCGCCTTGAGGACGATAGCTATCCCAGTTGACCCAGCTGATAAGGACAAGTACAAGGAGGCAATGGTGAGGGCCAAGAGCATCATCCTTGACGGGGTCAAGGACCATGTAATACCACATATTGCCGAAAAGGAAACAAATGAGATGCGGGAGGCCCTAAAGAAATTGTACCAGCATACTTCTGTGCAGAGAAGGATGTTACTAAAAAATCAGCTGTGATCATACCAGATGCAGAAGGGAGAATAGATCAACCCCTTCCTCGGTCGATTGAAGGAGATCTGGGATCAGTTGACTTCCATAGGGGCCACGCCGGATCCAAAATTGATGGTGAGAACAATCTTGAACGCAGTCTCAGAAGACTGGGAGGTGTTTGTCCAGAGCATACTGGGCAGGGTGTCCCTTCCAGATTGGGAGGAAATGTGGGCTGCTCTTCGCCAAGAAGAGATCAGAAGGCTGAGTAAGGCGGGAAGCAGTGGTAAGGGGATCAGAATCAAGAAGGAGCAGGAGGAGGATGTTGCCCTAGCATTTGAGGGAAAGTAGGAGAAACGGAAGAAGGACCTCTCCAAGGTCAAATGCTTCCACTTTGGGGAGCTGGGTCATTATATGACCCAGTTTCCAAGGAAGAAGAGGAAGGGAGAGGCCTTTGAGACCAAGGTAGTGCCAGCAAGGGCAGAGAAGGAAGTGGAGACAGATGATGACTGTGCCATGAGTGCACACACACCACTTGAGCGAAAGTGGGGGGGGACATCGAGCTTTAGTTAGGCAGACTACAGGCAATGAGGGGCAAGATCTTCGAGGTACCCAGCCTCTTGGATTAGACCTTGCTACGGGGGCCCCAAAGAGGAGTAGCAGCACTGGCGGATGTCAGTAGAGACGGATGCGCATGGAGCGAGAGAGGGAGCTACAGTGCAGGATTCCCAAGACAACGTGAGGTAGCAGTGCGAGAAGCACGGGAGTGTTGCACCAGTGCAAGATGGCACAAAGAGGTGTGCAACGGTGCGAGATGCACATAGTTGTTGCAATAGCGCAGAGGTCAGAGAGGGAGCACTTGTCAGTGACAGAGGGAGCTTCAGCATCAGGAGTGTTTCTAGCCTGATGGAGATGTCAGAGTTGGAGATCAGTTACTTCTCAGTAACTGAGTTGCTGTGAAGCAGTTAGCAGTGGTAGTGCTATGGGCAGCACGATGCAACATGATGAGAGGAGTTGCAATGCAGATGTAGCAGTGGGAGTGGAAGGGCCATGGGCAGCAGCACGGATGTAGAGGGAGTTGCAATACGGATGCAACAGTGGCAGTGGCAGGGCCATGGGTAGCAGTACAGGATGCAGCAGTGCAGATGATGGGCAGCAAGCCTAGCATCAGCACAGGGACCGATGCGGATGATTAGGGTGATACTCAGTGAGGAGTATTGCTAGAGCACAGTCCTCGCGTAGAGGGAGTGTTGATTTGGTGTAGCATCAAATGTGCTCTAGCCACGAAAATTGGTGGAGAGGCTAAGGCACATGAGATCTCCAATACCTAGAAGGTGTTTGGGCAGATTCTAAACAGTTTGAAAGATATTAAAATAATTAATATTTTTAATATTAATGAGTATTAATATAAAACTGTGCTAGAATGGTCCCAAAGTCATGGATCAAGCCAGGTCTAATCTTAGCTGTTGATTAGGGACTTAATTTCGACTGTTGATTTGTCAATGAGAAAAGTATAAGAGAAGGCTTGAGGGTCACTTGTAGAACACACTAAGAGATCAAGATTTTGACTTTCTAGCAGTGTTGCACACATCGCGATTTAATCGCGATAAAATCGGAAAATCGCGATTTTTTCAAAATGCCGATTCAAATCGCGATTTTTATCCAAAAAATCGGCGGAAATTTTTTTTAACGATTTTTATCGAAAAAATCGCGATTTTTTCGAAAAAATCGCGATTTTTAAGGAAAAAATCGCGGGAGGCGCGGGCAGCGGGGGTTTTATATGTAAAATCGATTTTTTGTTTATTCATTCAGCAGTCCGTCGCGGAGGAGAAGGAGGAGAAGGAGAAGAAGGGAGGGAGAGGGTTGCCGTCGCTTGTGGGAGCCGATTTTAGGAGGAATCCAAGCCAAGATCGCGAATTTGTCCATAAACCAGGTATGTAGATTAATTTTTTTTTGTTTTGGTTCTCTAAAAACTTTGTTTTTCATTGTTTTTAAAGAATTTTTAGAAATTTTTCATTGATTTGGGATGGGTTATTTGTTATGACTATGAGAACCAATTTTTGATTTTTATTTTCTCATTTTCTTTAAACATTGTTTATTTTTTTTGATTTTTCATTGTTTTTTGGGTTTAGAAATTCAAATTGGGATTTTGGAAATAATTAGCTTGTAATTTTGCAAATGCTAAATTGTAATTTGTATTTACTATTTACTATTATCATTTATGTAATCCTAAATTCCTATTTCCTAATCCTTATTTTTCCATAGGTTTGCAAATTCAAAATTCAAAAACAAACATGCCAAGGAAATTGGATCCTTTCTGGGAATATGGTGACCCTAAAACTCCGAATGATAGACAAAACTTGATTTGCAAGTTGTGTGGAAAGGAAATATTCGGGGGGGTGTACAGGTTGAAGTTCCACCTTGCACAAATCCCTGGACGTGATGTGGGGCCCTGTCTAAAGACAAATGCTGAAATTATCCAAAAAGCCATGAGAGCATTGGGAGAATTAGAGCACACTAGAGACGCCAAAGAAGAACTCAAAAGGCAACTAAGAAGGTCAGTTGAAGGAAGTGGGCCAAGTGGCACAGGTTCTACTGCAGCGTCAGTCAATCCGTTTGCTGCATCATCATATTTTGTTCCTCGAACCACACCTGGTTCACAACCAACTATCGGTTCAATGATGAAAAGAACTGAAAAAGAAAAAGCTGACAAGTTGATGACAAAATTTCTCCTCTGGAGTGATATTCCTTTCAGCATTATAAGGAATAATCCATTTTTCCAACCTACTCTTGATGCTGTTGCCAGTGTTGGCCCGGGGTACAAACTCCCTTCTCTTCATGATTTCAGAGGCCGGCTTCTTCAAGATGAAAAGCGTGACTGCACCCAAAGATTGGAGGATTTTAGGGCATCATGGGCACAAACAGGATGCACTGTTATGTCAGATGGTTGGACTGACCAAAAGGGGAGAACCCTTATAAACTTCTTGGTTAGTTGTCCCTTGGGGACTATGTTTATCAAATCTGTTGATGCAACTCATCAAATCAAAGATGCAAAAAATTTATGTGATTTGCTGGATGTGTTTATTTTGGAGGTGGGTGCAGAAAATGTTGTCCAAGTCATAACGGACAACGCTGCAAATTATGTTGCTGCTGGTAGATTGCTTATGGACAGGCATCCTACTTTATTTTGGACACCTTGTGCTGCCCATTGTATTGATTTGATGTTAGAGGACATAGGGAAAATTCCCTTTGTCAAAGAGGCTGTTGACTCATCAAAAACCATCACAAAATTTATTTACAATCACACATCTGTGCTTAGCTTGATGAGAAAATGCACCAACAACAAAGAGTTGGTGCGCCCCGCCATTACACGGTTTGCGACGAGTTTCATATCTCTTCAATCCCTCTTGAATTCTATGTGGGATTTGAAGAGAATGTTTGTTTCAGAGGAGTGGCGTTCTTCGCCAATGAGCCGCAAACCAGAAGGAGAGGCCGTCTGCAGACTTGTTTCATACCAAGAAGACTTCTGGGCGGGAGTGCAGGAGGTGTGCGCTGTCACAGAACCTTTGGTAAAGGTTCTTCGGTTGGTAGATGGTGAGAAGCCCGCAATGGGCTATTTGTATGAAGCCATGGATAGGGCCAAAGAAGCCATTCGGTCCTACTATGATGACAAGGGAGATGATGGGTTCCAGAGACAACTCCTTCTATGGAAGGTCATTGATGAGCGATGGAACAACACACTCCATCGTCCCATTCATGCTGCTGGCCTTTTCCTGAACCCTGCATTTTCTTATGCATGTGGGTTTAATTTTGATGTTGAGGTCGTGGAAGGATTATTAACCTGTGTCCAGAAGATGGTGAAAACTCCAGAAGAACGTATGGAGGTCTCTAGACAAATTGAGCAATATAAGTTGTCAGGTGGCACATTTGGCTTTGAGATGGCTATCAATGATAGGACGGTTAAAATCCCAGGTATTTTTTAGTTTGTAGTATGTACTTTGTAACTTTGTTTCAAATTTCATTGTTTCTTCAAATTCCATTTTTTTCTTATGTTTATTTAAAATTTTCTTTGTAATTTTGTTGTAGACGCATGGTGGAAGATGTATGGTGGCAGAGTACCCCTTTTGCAAAATCTTGCCGTGCGCATCCTCAGCCAAACATGCAGCTCCTCGGGATGTGAGCGCAATTGGAGTGTATTTGAAAAAATACACAACAAGAAGCGCAATAGGTTAACACTTAAACATTTAAAATATTGCAAATTTCCAAATAAATTTTTGAATTCATTAAAGTTTTAAACAATATTTTTTTTATAATATTAATTATTAATTTATTATTTCATGAACTTTGTACAGGTTGGAGTCCCATAGACTTAATGACATGGTCTATGTCTACTACAATCTTCGATTGTGGGTGAAACAACTAGAGAAGACACCTGATACGGAAGCCATCTCATTGGATGGGATTGACACCACTGCTGAATGGAGGGTTGAGACCGAGAGGCCTCTCATGGATCCCACTGAGGATTGGTTAGTGCAGGATGAGGGGGAGGAGGAGGAGGAGGAGGAGGAGGAGGAGCAGGAGCAGGAGCAGGAGCAGGAGGAGGAGGAGTTGGAGGAGCAGGAGGAGGAGGTGACACCGCCTACCCGGGCTACCCGGGCTACCACTACCACCAGTAGAGGACGTGGTCTCCGTCCACCTCAGCCTCTTGTAGCTGCTACTACTAGTTCTTCAGCTTCTAGAGCACGTCAGACTCCACTGCCATTTCCACCACCACAGGCACCAGCTTCTACATCTAGAGGGAAAGAGAAAGCTGTGCCATATTCTCGCAAGAGGGGCAGAGGAAATCAATAGGATTAGACTTTCATTTTATTGTATATGACATTATGACATGATGAGATACATTATCATATTTTTTGTTGATATTTTGAGGCTGAGTTGGACTTGGGACTCAGGACTTACTATTCAGGACATGATTCAATGTTATGTGTGATTTTAGCGCTAGAAATGATATTGAACATCTTATATATTAGTTTTTTTATCATATTTATGTGTCAATGTATTTATTTTATGTTGTAGATGGTTTAGATATTAAAAAAATTGAAAAAAAATGAAAAAAAATGAAAAAAAATGAATATTTTTGTGCCAAACGATTTTTTCCGATTTTTTCCCGATTTTTTCCCGATTTTAACGATTTTTCCGATTTTTTCCCGGCGCCGATTAAATCCCGATCGCGATGTGTGCAACATTGCTTTCTAGGGCTGGGTTTGCTGAGAAAGTTGAGAAAGTGATCAGAGTTGCAGTGAAGGGCAGTGAATATAGAAGCAGAGAGGCAGAGATAGCACCAGGAGGATCAACACAGTAGCCGGAGAGAGGGACATAGAAGCAGCCAAGGGTTCACGCAGAGGCAGCTAGGAGCTGCACAGTGCCACAGAGGGCTAGCATGGGTGACGCAAAGGGCCAGAGGGCTGACGTAGTGCCTTCAGAGGCTGACACAGGCCAAGGCAGAGTGACGTTGGGCTAACGCTGGGCCAGAGAGAGGCTGACGTAGTCCCTAGAGGTTGACGCTGTGGTTTCGTGGGGTAGATTGGAGCTGCCAGAGTGTTTATCCTGGGTTTCATCCGGAATATCTGCTTCCGAGTAGAGAGGTACGACTACCGAGATTTTTCTCTGTTGGGTGAAACGAATTTGGCACCCATATTGTATTCTCAAATTGCTTAATAAATCAAACCCTCAGATAGCTTCACCGGTTTTACCGCATTGGGTTTTTCCGGGGACATTAGTCCAAAAACAACAGTGTCACTCGTGTGTTTGTTTTTGTTTACTTCAGTTGATGATCTGTAATGTGTTGAGCATGCACTTGTATTTATTTCCAGTATTTACATGGTAAATAACTTGTTAATTAATAGAACAAGTAGGTAGGAATAAATCAGTAAAGTGCATGAAGGGTTTCTAATGTGTCAGACTTAGAAATTCCAACATATCAAACCAATGGCAAACTAAGTCTGCACATAAGAAAAGTTAATGATCTACTTCTTTGTTATCAGCATGAAACCAACTTGATGATCAATGGAATTTAGGATGGCCATACTATTTCACGAACCCCTAAAATAATGGTTATGTTTAAGCGTGTCCACCAATAGAATTTTAATGATAGAGTGCACATGTGAATAGAGTAGGCAACAAACAATTTTTATCCGATACAACCCCCAGCTCAATGCTCATTGCTATTACTAAAATGCAAAATGGCCAATCAACAGTTGGGAAACTCGACATTGCAAAAATAACAATCAATGGTTGGGAAACACAACGTTCTTAAAATTCAAGAAAAACAGATTATAATGTTTGTGACAACGATCTTCTGGACATTGGTCAGACCATTATTACACGAGATTAAATGAATAAGCTATTAAAGTATTCGCTCAAGAGGGGACAAGCCTAACAACTTTCAGTTTGCAATGTGTCAATATGTACTCAATCAAACAAATCAATTATGCTATGAGTGAGATATGCATTCATTACATAGACAATTTATTCATCAAAAATTAAAAACATTTCAATTATTGTCGAGACACCATATCATGCTATTGTTCCCGCAAAATCTAGTAGGTCTTGGAGAGGTGTACCCCCCAAGGATTTCACTAGACTAAGTGACAACAATAATGTAGTAGCCCACTGTCACCACAACTACTATCCCCTGCTCTTTATGGATTTTCACCAATGGGAGGAGTCACAGTAGGTAGGCCACCTAAGAGATTTTTTATGCTTAAAGGTATAAGGTGACTAAGAGGCTTCTAAGGGAAAGGCACAATTTAGGTACAAGGCTCCAACAATGAAGAAGGGCAATTCACTTTCCAAGTAGAGGCCAAATTGAGGCAATGCAAGACCTAGGGTTTGATTGATATGTTGTTTGTTGGGATGAACCAAGGTTAAGATGCCAAGAAAAGCTTTTAATGGTGAGTATTAGCAAGACAAAGGCACATGAAGCCTTCAACAAGCCCTCAAGTTGAAGCTTTAACCAAACTAGGGTTTTATCCTAGGCGAACAACTAGGGAAAGAGAAATTATGGATGAAAATGGAAGGAATGACCTGATGATCCTGTCAAGAATAGATCATCCACATACAAAACTAGAATGAGGGGCTCATCCTCTACCATCAAATAGTAAAGGTTAGGATCTGTGTCACTCTTGACGAACCCCATTTGCTGCAAGTAGGTGTCAATTCTACCATACCATGCCCTGGGAGGCTGCTTGAGCCCGTATAGAGCCTTCTTCAATTTGCACACATGCGTGCGCCTCTCCTGAGTCTGAAAGCCATCTGGCTGTTCTATGTACACTTCCTCCTCTATCACTCTATTCAAGAAAGCTGTGTTGACATCCATTTGGTGAATCTGCCATCCCATTTGAGCTGCTAGAGATATAACTGATAAAATGGAAGTGTATCTAGCAACTGCGGCGAATTTTTCCTCATAATCTATCTCTTCCTTTTGTGCATACCCCTTTGCCACGAACCTAGCCTTGTACTTTTTCACACTGTCATCTACCGCATATTTGATCTTGTAGATCGATATTGAACCTACAACTGACCTGTCTTCTGGCCTGGGCACTACCACCCAAACATCATTCGTCATGATAGAGCTATATTCTTCTACCATGACATCTATCCACACTTGATGCTGTGCGGCCTCCTGAAAGATGGAAGGTTCTCTAACTTGAGCTACCAATGCTTGGTATTTGCCACGCTGTCTGCACTGTCTCTTGCTTGTCCTAGGAGTCCTAATAAACTCCTCTGCATCCCTTAATGTCTGACGAACCTCTCTGGTTGCTCGACCACTAGTCGTGGGAGGTTTTGCCAGCTCCTCCTCATCCTGTCTCTGCTCCTCCATCTGCTGAGAACTTCCCAGATTTCCTGTCCTTGAGGGAATATTGGTACTAGTCACAATACTTGACCCTTGTGACTGTCCTCCTGCTTGTCCCACTGGCTGCTCCCTGTGGTTGCCAACGCTGTTGGACTAAAGGAGCTTCTGCTGACTGATTCAGATCACTGTCGGACATCTCTTGAGACCTCCCGAAAGCTCGGTTCTCCATGAACTTCATGTCTCGTCTTGCTACTATCTTCTCACTGCTAGGAATGTAGATTCCGAATGCCTTTGAGGTTTCACTGTACCCAACGAAAAGCCCCTTCTTTGCAGTTTGATCCAGTTTGGTCCTTTTATCGTCTTGCACGTGACAATAAGCAACGCTGCCAAAAATTCTGAGGTCGCTGACTTCAGCCTTCTTTCCCATGAAGACTCCTTTTGGAATTTTCTTCCCCAATGCTCTATGAGGAGTCCCGTTCTGAATATACACTGTCGTGTTACATGCTTCTGCCCACAAATATCTGGGTAGATCTTGGTCGTATAACATAGCCTTTGCAGCTCCAACAATGGTTTTGTTTTTCCACTCTGCTACACGATTCTGCTGTGGATTATATGGAGTTGTCCATTCTCTCTTGATGCCTTCCGTCACACAGAAATCCGTGAAGTCTTTATCAATATACTCTCCACCATTATCCGAGCGAAGTAACTTGGTCTTCTTCCCTGTCGCATTCTCCACCAAAACTTTAAACTCTCTGAAACGATCGAAGACCTCATCCTTGGTCTTGAAGAAGTAGATCCAAGTTTTCTTTGAATGATCATCAATAAAGGTGATGAAATACTCGACACCTCTGAGAGCAATAAAGGTGACGAAATACTCGACACCTTTGAGAGCTCTAGTGGACATCGGGCCACAAATATTCGAGTGTATAAGTCCAAATATGCCATCAGGTCTGCTGTCACTCCTTGGAAATTCCACCTTAGCATACTTCCTAGGTACGTACCCTTTGCATACATCATCGCGTTCAGTGCCTAGTTTAGGAACCCCTGTTACGGTTTCCTTGAGCATCCTGAGTGCTCCATGATTGAGAAGTCACATTCTTCTGTGCCATAATTCATTAAGCTCCTTCCCACTACTACTGTTGCTGCCTATCAGCGCCATTGGAGAATCGATTTGTAATCAGTACAACCTGTTACTTCGAACTCCAACCTGTCTTACTTTCTTCCAGCTTAGGTGCTTGACATACACTTTCCTCGCTACCAAGTGAGCATCTTACCCTTTATCCTGTAACTCTAACACTGAAATCAGGTTCATACTGTTGATTTCTGTTAGCATCGGATGTGCTCTAGCCATGAAAATTGGTGGAGAGGCTAAGGCACATAAGATCTCCAAGGCCAGAAATTGTTTGGGGAAATTATTCCCGGTTGGAGAGATATTAAAATAATTAATATTTTTAATGGGGTTTCTAAGTCTAAACTTAGGAAAATTAAAATATTAATGGATATAAATATAAAATTGGGTGAGAATGTTCTAAATGACAAGGATCAAGCCAAATCTAATATTCGCCGTTGATTAGGGACTTAATCTCGGCCATTGAAGACTCAACAGGAAAAGTATAAGAGGAGGCTTGAGGGTCAATTGGAGATACACCAAAATTGATCAATCAGTTTGATTTTCTAGGGCTGGGTTTGCTGAGAGAATCGAGCTAGTGATCTATTGTAGTGAGGGGCAGTTCGGCACAAGCCCGAGAATACATAGCAGAGTGACAGAGATAGTGCTAGAGAGATAGTGCAGAGCCTGGAGAGGTTGACGCGAAGGGAGCTGGGACTTACGCAGAGGCTGAGGAGGCCAACGTGGCTGATGCAGAGGATCAGAGGGCTGACGCAGAGAGCCTAGAGGCTGGCGCAGAGGCATCGGTAGTTGTGTAGAGGCTAGCAGAGCTGACGCAAGGCCAAAAGGCAGCGCTGGGTGATTTTTCATGGGGCAGACTGAGTGCTGGTGAGTTGAGAGGGTGATGCACTTCCTATCAGAGTGATGCAGAGTAGTGGAGAAGCCTGGAGCAGCTTTCACTGTCCAACTAAGGAGTTGCTGTGGCATTGTTCATCCGGTGATTGATCAGCCAGAATATCTGTCTCCGAGGAGAGGTCTTATTGCCGAGGACATTCTTTGTTGGGTGAGCCATTTCTGGCACCCTAGTTGTATTTAGAAACTGCATAATAATAAAACCCTCATATTTGCTCCATCGGTTTTCCCGCATTGGGTTTTTCCAGGGACAATTGTCCAAAATTAACAGTGTCCCTTGTGTGTTTGTCTCAGTTATTTTAGTTGCTGATATGTATATGAATTAAGGTTGCATTTGTGTTTATTTCAATATTTATATTTATAAATAACTTGTTAATGGAATGAACAAGTAGGAGAAATCAAACAAGACAATGCAATAGGCATTTTTAACGTGTCAGAGTTAGAAATTTCAACATGGTATCAGAGGATTGTAGATCACAGAAGCATTGAACGCACCAACAGTAATATGAAGAATTTGCAGCAGTAGCAGCCATTCCGAGAGACATCGTTGTTCCATAGCAGAAGCAACAAAGAAGAAGTGACGTAGAGGACCTGTGTCATCATTTCGAGCTAGGAGGAGGGCCAACGCAGAGGCAGATCAAACCTACGTAGTGCCTGGTCATCTTTCTTAGCTAGGAAGGAGCGACGCTATGGCCAAGGGGAGCAGATTTTGCCGTTGTTGGGATTGCGCAGGGCCTGAAAGGCTCAGTTTCTTCAATTGCCGGGGCTTGGGGAGTTGTGGGTGTTGGAAATACTGGGGGGGGTGAATCAATATTTCTTTTCAATTGTTATTTTTACTAGTTAAATCATTTATATTTAGAACACAAAATGAACAATAGGAATAAATGCTTTATTCATATAATCTTTACAATAAATCAGATACAATATATATAAGGCTTCAACATGTTGCCAAGCACCAACTTGGACTTTTTGTGAGGCTCCAACCTCCAGGGCACCAACCCTGTCTTGTCAAGGCACCAACCTTGGATTTAGGAGCACCAACTCCAAGGACACCAATCCTTCCAATTCTGAGGCACCAACCCCAAGGGCTCCGACCCTATCTTGTCAAGATATGTTTGGTGGTAATTCTCTGCTCCCAAAATCTTCTTCACTGAATTCTGTCAATCTACAACTTCACTGTAGTCTCCATGCTACATCATCAATGACAACCTGTCTTCATATGAAGGAGTCTTCACAACTCTTCATACTGTCCACACAGAGTCTGCAAAGTTATCTCATGATGATTTCAAATAGCCATCATGATCTCCAACAATGTTTCCAAGATCTGCTGATGCTTTTCAACAAGATATCTTTGATAAGTTGCGCTAAGCCCTCAATATCTGCACAAAGGCAATTCTCTGTTTTCAACCCTCTGTTCTTTACTGTTGTGGTAACTGTTTCAGGTGTGACTACTTCTCACTATTCTTGCTATTGCGATCTCTTACTTCCCAGAAACAAATTCACATACGCTTCAATGCTGGTGCTGGCTACTGCTCCCTTCAAATGATGTCAGATGAAACTTTATTTTTCCCTTCACAGAATTGTTCTTCAGGTTGCGTTATGTACCTGATTAATTCATCACTGGTCTGAGCCTTTCAAAGGTTAACCCGATCAACAGAGTTGCTCATCCTTCGACTTCCTTCTTTCCTGTTGGACCTTCAGCTTCCTCCTGTCCTGTTGGACCTTCGGCTTCCTCCTATCTTGTTGGACCTACCGCTTGCTTTGTTTCTTCCAGTTTTATTCTTGTGAACTTTCCTTGTTCTCTGTTATAGATGCCTGATACGCTTGACCTTTGGCTTCCTTTTTCACTCACTTGATCTTCGGCTTCCTCTATGCTTGCTTGACCTTTTGGCTTCTTTCTTCGATCGCTTGATCTTTGGCTTCCTCTGTGCTCACTCGACCTTCTTCGCTCGCTTGATCTTCGACTTCCTCTGCGCTCACTCGACCTTTCGACTTCCTTCTTCGCTCGCTTGATCTTCGGCTTCCTCTGTCTCTTCGAGTTCACCAATACTCAAAAGACACGTTCATTTGGAAGAGTGACCGAATTACAATAGATGTTGCATATTAAAATTATATTAGAGAGGCCCTTTTTTTTAATATTCATACAATAGACTCATTATTTACGGAAATCACATAGGAGAGGCTATACCCACAGGTCACGTCACTACCTCAATTCGCAATCGCAACTTTCAGAAACTCCCGCAATCGCAACCCTTTGGCTTCACGATATAACATTGCCGATGCCCCTATTTCCGACGGATGCGATATTCCAATAAGCTTCTTTTGATAACTCAATCGGGTCCACAACTTATATCGCAATCGGCGGTCGGGTTCACAAGACTTATCGCAATCGGCAGTCCGACGGTGTCAACCCTTTTGAACTTTGCGATTCAACGGATGCGATATTTAGTTAAGCCATGCTATAATGGTGTAGTGGGTCCGCAATGCTATCGCAATCGCAGTTTTCAAGTGGCATTCCTTTGTGATACATAACTTCCAATGCGGATGCGATATACTATTAAATCATGTTATAATGGTGTAGCGGGTCCACAATAATATCGCAATCGCAGTTTTTAATGTGACATCCATTTATGAATTGCGATATGAAAGTTCCAATGGGCAGATGCGATATTGCATTAGGGTTGTTACCATAAACTGTTTGGGTCCGTGTATTATATCGCAATTGGGGATTTCAGTGTAACAAGACTCGTGATATGGTGGATGCAATATTTCAATAGAGGCGTATTGTAACAGAATCGTCAGGTTCGCAAAGCTCCTCCGATTTCATTGTTTTCCTCCTTTAGCACTTACTCTTGGGTATATGCGATAGGTGTCGTTGTTCTTCCCTTTAGCACTTACCTTTGGGCATATGGGATATGCTCCGATAAGTCTTCCTTTGACTTCCAATAGCTCTTGTTCTTGACTTCCGATGGCTTCCCTGATGGCTTTCGATGAACTCTTCCTCTCACTTTTTGGCTTCACAATGCCTT
Organism: Pinus tabuliformis; assembly: GCA_031772625.1. NCBI lineage: Eukaryota > Viridiplantae > Streptophyta > Pinopsida > Pinales > Pinaceae > Pinus > Pinus tabuliformis. Next base: position 742,917,227 of record CM062815.1, read on the forward strand.
GTGGCTTCCAATGACCTCTTCCTCTTACGCTTTGGCTTCATGATGGCTTTTGATAAACTACTTCCGATGAACTCTTCCGATAACTCTTCTTTGACTGCTCCTGTTCTTGACTTCCAATGGCTTCCAATGTCTTTCCAATGGCTTCCCTGATGGCTTTGCTCCTGTTTCTTCACGGATCTGCTCTGCTTCTCCTTGGCTTCATATCAACATTTAGTATCCTAGAATATTGCCATATTGACATCAATGACAATCTAGATCAACAGTGGGTAGATTGTGATTGAGAAGCTGGTGGGGTGCTGTTTCTGTCAGTGCAGAACAATACGTAAGGAGACAGAACCAAGGTAGAGGGAGTCACTACTTTGACGGATTTCTAGCCAAGAAATCCAGATCCGAGTTGTAGTTGCAAGGAGGATTGGAGAGGAGCGGTTTGACAGTTGGCCATAGGATTTCTAGGAGGGAAATCAGGACTTAGAGGGAGATTTCCAGGAGGGGAGTCGAAACTCAGAGAGAGTCCAGAAGAGGCACTGAAATGGCAGTGAATGGATTGAGGGATCAGGATAGGTTGGACGGGGCTTCCAACTTTGTCATCTGGAAGGCCAAGATCGACATCGCATCAAGGACTTTTCTTTGAGAAGCGTGGCTATCCCTGTTGACACAACTGAGAATGAGAAGTACGAGGATGCAATGGCGAGGGCGAAGTGCATGATCCTAGATGGGGTCAAAGATCATGTGATACCACATATTGCTGAAAAGAACACAACAAAGGAGATGTGGGATACTTTGATGACCTTGTATCAAGGCACTTTCGTGTAGCGGAAGATGCTATTGGAAAATCAGCTGTGGTCGTTTCAGATGCCGAAGGGAGAGTAGATAGATCCATTCCTTCTTAGGTTGTAGGAGATTCGCGAACAACTTACTCCCGTAGGGTCTACACTGGATCCATAATTTATGGTCAGGACTGCCCTGAATGCAGTCTCTGAGGAGTGGGAGACATTTGTCCAAAGTATTTTTGGCAGGGCTCCTCTTCTAGGTTGGGAGGAGATGTGGGCAACTCTTCGTCAAGAAGAGATCAGGAGGTTGACCAAGGCGGGAGTAGTGGCAAGGGAAGTCAAATCAAGAAAGAGGAGGAGGAGGATGCGGCTTTAGCATCTGCAGGACAACAAGGGAAGAGGAAGAAGAAGGACATCTTCAAGGTGAAGTGCTTCCATTGTGGGGAGTTGGGACATTATGCATCCCAGTGTCCTAGGAAGAAAACAAGGGAGAGACTTCTGATTCTAAGGCAGCTCCAACTAAGGCGGAGAAAGAGGTCGAGACTGATGACGATTGTGCCATGAGTACTCATGCACCTCTAGAGAAGAGGTGGACAGATATCGAGTTGTAGTCAGGAGGACCACATACTAGGGGCAGGATCCTTGAGGTGCCCAAACTCTTGGATCATATCTGGCTACGGGAACCCTTAACGATAGTAGCAGAATGACAGGGGTCGGGTGGAGCAAAGTGTAGTGGAGCAGCAAGGTAGTGCTTGGGTGCAGAAATTTGAGGCAACGCAGTGGAGGTTGCAACAGTGCGAGAGGCACAGAGCTGTATGCAGTAGCGCAGTAGTAGCAGAGGGAGCACAAAATAGAAGCAGAGGTAGCTTCAATTTCACGAGGCTTCCAGACTGATTGGGATGTTAGTATTTGGGAGAAGTGAGTTACCTACTTCTCGGTAACTGAGTTGTAGTGCAACGATTAGCAATGACAGTGCTAGGGGCAGCATATTGAGAGGGAGCTGCAGTACAGATGTAGCAGTGGCAGTGGTAGTGTCACGGGCAACAATATAGGAAGCAATAGTGCAGATGATGTGAGGCAGCAGGCCAAACATCAACACAGGTACCGATGCAGAGGATCAGTGCGATGTTTCAGTGATAAAGCATTACTAGAGCACATTCCTCGCTAAGAGGGAGTGTTGACTTGTCGTAGCATCAGATGTGCTCTAGCCATGAAGATTGGGGGAGAGGCTAAGACACATAAGATCTCCAAGACCCAGAAATGGTTTGGGGAAATTCCACTCAGTTGGAGAGATATTAAAATAAGTAATATTTTTAATGGGGTTCCTAAGTCTAAACTTAGGAAAATTAAAATATTAATGGGTATTGATATAAAACTGGGTGAGAATGTTCTAAATGACATGGATCAAGCCAAATATAATCATAGCCATTGATTAGGGACTTAATCTCGGCCGTTGAAGACTCAAAAGGAAAATTGTAAGAGGAGGCTTGAGGGTCAGTTGGAGATACAACAAAATTAATCAGTCAGTGCGATTTTCTGGAGCGGGGTTTGCTAAGAGAATCGAGCTAGTGATCTGTTGCAGCAAGGGGCAGTTCGGCACGAGGTTGAGAATACATAGCAGAGAGGCAGAGATAGTGCCAGAGAGATAACGCTAAGCCTGGGGAGGTTGACGCAAAGGCAGCTGGGACTTACGCAAAGGTTGAGGAGGCCAGCATGGGTGACGCAGAGGGTCAGAGGGCTGACACAGAGAGCCTAGAGGCCGACGCAGAGGTATCAGTGGTTGCGCAGAGGCTAGCAGAGCTGATGTAGGGCCAAGAGGCAGCGTTGGGTGATTTTTCGTGGGGCAAATTGAGTGCTAGTGAGTTGAGAGGGTGACGCAGTCCCTATCAGAGTGACACACAGCAGTGGAGAAGCTTTTGCTGTCCAGCTAAGGAGCTGCTGTAGTTGCTGTGGGGTCGTTCATCCGGTGATTGATCAGTCGGAATATCTGTCTCCAAGGAGAGGTATTACTGCGGAGGACATTCTATGTTGGGTGAGCCATTTCTAGCACCCTAGTTGTATTCAGAAACTGCATAATAATAAAACCCTCATATCTGCTGCACTAGTTTTTCCGAGGACGATTGTCCAAAAATAACGGCGTCCCTTGTGTGTTTGTCTCAGTTATTTCAGTTGCTGATTTGTATATGAGTTAAGGCTGCATTTGTGTTTATTTCAGTATTTATATTTATAAATAACTTGTTAATGGAATGAACAAGTAGGAGAAATTAAACCAGTCAATGAAGTAGGGATTTCTAATGTATCAGACTTAGAAATTTCAACACATACCCAATTTTGGCACATGCAATGCATCTGAAGCATTGGTGCTTGCTCTTGACTCCCCTTGAAAATCTATAGTACCTCTCCCTGCTGGAGTACATTTTGTTCTGTTTCCCATATAATTTGGAAATCCATCTGCTCCTATTTGTAGCTAGAAAAATATTCTCTAACCCTTGTTATGTGAGTTGAAGCTCCACTGTCTATGTACCAAACTCCCTGTGAAGCTGATCCTTCTAAGCAAGCAAATTCATCTTCCAATCTAGAAAACAAATTTCAAGGCTCCTGAATGTTACTTTTGTCCATGGCTAAACCGGAACAAATTTAATGTGCTATTTCTCCTTTCCTCTCGACACAAATTCTGTACTCTGCAGCTAAACATTTCTGCGTCCAACCAGTGTTTTGCTCAGTGGAAAAACTGAGCTGCAACTACTCCCTCTGACTGCTGGAATCACTAACTAGGCAATTCGATTTTCCTGCCTCCTCTCAATTAAAAAAAAATCGAACTGCTGCCCTAGCAACTTGAACTGCCTGTTCTGGGCTCTGCGCAATCTCTCTGGGAATTTCGATCTGCTGCTCCCTCTGAACAACGAAATTCCTTTTTCTGCTTCTGAGCTTCCTAGCTGATCAATTAAGCTCTGATACCATGTGAAAATTCTATCTATTGCAACTACTGGAGATTATTCTTCTAACTCATAAATTAATTCTGCAATTTATTTACTTTGGCAAATAATGAATAAAATCACAGTTGCAATTTTCGCCATACAAATACTACGAAAAATAAAATACTGGAAACTGAGAAATTCTAGCACACACAATAAAATTGACACAATTATTTTTGGACAATTCTCCCCGGAAAAACCAAACGTGGGAAAATCGGTGCAGCGGATGAGGGTTTTATTATTAATGTTCAACAACAAATCTGAGTACAATAATTTAGATGCCCAAATGGCAATCTAATCTGAAGAAAACACTGGCGAAAATATTGTGAGAATTTTCTCTCACCCCACAACTATTTTCTGCCTCCGAAATAACTTGCCCAACCTCTGCGTGAGATGCCTGCATCAGCCTTTGCGCAGTCTCTATGCTAACCCTCTGAAGATTTCGGCCTTCCTCCCTACGACTCTTCCGGAAACTGAAAACTTTCTCCCAGAATGTTGCTACTCTCCTGCTCCACCTGCTACTCACCCTGGCTCTATATTCTCTGTTGAGTTGCTACTATTGAGAAAATCGAATTGCTTGGGCAACTGAATATTTGCACTGGATGATCTCCATCACCACATCAACTTTCTTTTATAATCCACTGTTGTAGCACCAACGACCAAGATTAAAACTTAATCAATGGCTAGGATCATTTCTGGGTCGATCCGTGTGAGTTTCTAGATGATTCACGCCTTATTTCAATTAATACTGATTAATTAACCATATTCCCTAAGTTTAGACTTAGGAAATATTTAAAAGTTGGTTAATAATTTAATTGAGACACTTCTAAGCGGAATTTCTAGAAACAATTTATGGGTTTTGCAGATCTCATGTATTCTAGCCTTTCCACAAAATTTCGTGGCATGAACACATCCGATGCTGCAAACACTAACACTCCCTCTTAGCGAGGAATGTGTTCTAACATTTAGAGTTTAGAGTTTTCAAAACATGAAAGACCAAGGAAACAAAAGAAGAATCATCTGAAGCCAGGAATACAGAGGTCTCAACTACAGTGATGATATCAAACGACCTTGTGTATACTCTACCGCAGATTGACGAAACAACAATTGATGCATCTGGTTCTCCTTCTTCTAGTAGTCAAAGCATTTTTGCTAAATTTAGAGAAATGAAGATTAAGAATGAGCATCTAAAGTCTGCTACATATACTCAATTTTGGAAACAAACTTCCTCTACCTAAAATAGATTGTTATTTGCACTAGATTTTGATAGTAGGTAGTTTCAATTGGCATTTCTTGAGCCAAAGGTTCTAGTCCCAAAGACTGCAGAGGACTACAAAACTTCTTTATTTTCTTTTGATACCAAACAAATTCACCCTATAGACAAAATAGATCTACATAAGCAAGCAAGGGAGATGATCTACTCTTCTTTAACAAGTTATGCTATGGCTGTTTCAAACTTTCAAACTTCTTTGAATAACATTCATTCTCAGCTGAAGTTAGAGAATATGCCATCATTGGCAAAAGATACAAGGATAAAAGCTTTAGAAGATATTGTTCTCAAACTAGGGTTGGATGCTAACGATGTTTATGCAGCTCAAGTGGTCATAAAAAATAGGAATGTAGATATTCAAGCATTGTGCAGGAAATTAAAGTTACCAAAAACAAAGCATCCTCAAGCTTAGGAAGTGGGAGAAATTGAGAAAGAAAAGGAAAACATGCTACGTATGATTATGGAGCAGAACATGCAAATACGGAAAATGGAGGTAGAGTTGCAAAAACAGAGTTTAGAGTTTTCAAATGAAAAAAGACCAAGGAAACAAAAGAAGAATCATTTGAAGCAAGGAATACAGAGGTCTCAACTACAGTGATGATGTCAAGCGAGCCTGTGTTTACTCTACAACAGATTGAAGAAACAACAACTAATGCATCTGTTTCACCTTCTTCTAGTAGTCAAAGCATTTTTGCTAAATTTAGAGAAATGAAGAAAAATAATGAGCATCTAAAGTCTTCTACGTGTTGATTTGGGGTAGCATCGGATGTGCTCTAGCCATGAAAATTGGTGGAGAGGCTAAAGCACATGAGATCTCCAAATCCTAGGAATCGTTTGGAGAGATTGTACACGGTTTAGAAGAGATTAAAATAATTAATATTTTTAATGGAGTTCGGAAGTCTAATCTTAGGAAAAATAAAATATTAATGGGTATTAATATAAAAGTGGGTTAGAAGGTTCCAAAAGTCATGGATCAAGCCAAATCTAATCTTAGCTGTTGATTAGAGATTTCTCGGCCGTTGAAGGACCAACGAGAAAAGTATGAGAGGAGGCTTGAGGGTCAGTTGGAAGAGACACCAGAGTGATTAGTCATTTGATTTGCTAGAGTGGGATTGCTAAGCAAAGTCGAATCAGTGATCAGTAGCGAGGGGCAGTGAGTACTAGATAGAGAGGCAGAGACAGTGCCAAGAGACCAACATAGAGGTAGAGGGCGAGAAGCAGTAGCCAGAGCAGGCCACGTAGAGCTCAGTAGAGACAACGCAAAGCCAAGAGGGACCGTGTCATCCATGCAGAGAGCAGCTGGAGTGACGCAGAGGGTCCTAGAGTCTGCGTTGTGCCTCAGGAGGCTGACGGAGAGGCTAGAAGGGTCAACCCAGTGCTTCAGAGAGGCTGGAGAGGGTTTCGTGGGACATGTTTTCTGAATACCTGTTTCCGAATAGAGAGGTATTGCTGCCAGTTATTTTTCTCTGTCGGGTGAGCTAGTTTGGCACCCAGTTGTACTCAAGGAAATACTGCATAATAATAAACCCTCAGAATAGCTGCACCGGTTTTCCCGCATTGGGTTTTTTCGGGGACATTTGTCCAAAAATAACGGTGTCACTTGTGTGTTTGTTTTCTTTCAGCTGATGATCTGTAGATGTTGAGACTGTATTGTGTTTATTTTGTTATTTATATGTTTTAAATAACTTGTTCGAATTTAACAAGTAGAAGAAATAAACCAGAAGAATACAGATTAAATTTCTAACGGATAGACTTAGAAATTTCAACATGGTATCAGAGCGTGGTTGCAGATCACAGGAGAGCTGAAGGCATCGGCTAAGCAGAGCATTTGCAGCAAAATCAGCTGTCCCGAGTGACAAAAAACTGATCCTTGTAGAAGCGATGGAGGAAGGGTTGACGCAGAGGAACTGCGTCATCAGTACGGGCCAGAGAGAGGCCAGCGCAGAGGCTGAGTAGGGCAGAGAGAAGCTCACGCAGAGACCAGGAGGGTTGATGCAGTGGCTGAGGGAGCTGTTTTTGCCAGTGTCAGGATTGCATAGAGCCTAGAGGCTCAGTCATTCAATTGCTGGGGCATCGGAAGCTATGGGCAGTTTGCGAGAGCAACGCTGGTGGGGTACCGTGGTTAGAACAATACCTAACAAGGCAAAACCAAGGTAGAGGGAGTTGCTACCGAGGCGGATTTCTAGCCAAAGAATTCGGATCAGTGTTGCGGGTGCAAAAAAGATCGGATAAGTGCAACTTGATGATTCGCAGAAGGATATCCAGGAGGGAAATCAGGACTCAGAGGGAGTCTAGCAGAAAACTTTCGGCGGGAAGTAGAGAGACTTAGCAGGAGTCGAAAGGAGAACTTCTAGAGGGAAGTAGAGAGACTCGGAGGAGTCGATAGAAGAGTAGAGAGATGACTGTGAATGGACTGAGAGATAAGGACAGGTTGGATATGGCGTCCAACTTTGTGGTCTGGAAGGCTAGGATCTTGTCCATTCTAGATAGACATCACATCAAGGGCTTTGACTTGAGAACAATGGCTGTCCCAGTTGACCCGACAGCTAATGAGAAGTACGAGGAGGCAATGGCCAAGGCAAAATGCATGATCCTTGATGGGGTCGAGGATCATGTGGTCCAACATATTGCCGAGAAGGAAACGACAAAGGAGAAGTGGGACACCTTGAAGACATTGTACCAGCATACTTCTGTGCAGAAGAAGATGTTACTTGAGAATCAACTACGGTCATACTAGATGCAGAAGGGGGAGCAGATAGATCACTTTCTTGGTTGGTTGAAGGAGATCAGGGACCAACTGACTTCCATAGGAGCCACGCTGGATGAAGAAATGATGTTGAGGACCGCACTTAATGCAGTCTTTGAGGAGTGGGAGACATTTGTCCAGAGCATACAGGGCAGGGCAGATCTTCTAGATTGGGAAGAATTCTGGGCAACGCTTCGTCAGGAGGAGATCAGGCGGTTGAGCAAGGTGGGAAGTAGCAGCAAAGGAGTTCGGATCAAGAAGGAAGAGGAAGAGGATGCAACTTTGGCATTTGCGGGAAAGCAGGAGAAGAGGAAGAAGAAGGACCTCTCTAAGGTCAAGTGCTTCCACTGTGGGGAACTGGGTCATTATGTGAACCAGTGTCCGAGGAAGAAGAACAAGGGAGAGGCGTCTGACTCTAAGGCAGTGCCAGCGAAGGCAGAGAAGGAAGTCGATGAGGATGATGATTGTGCCATGAGTGCTCATGTACCTTTAGAGAAGAGGAGGGGAGACATCGAGCTATAGTCAGGAAGACTACATGCGATGAGGGGTAGGATCTTTGAGGTACCCAACCTCTTGGATTATACCTTGCTATGGGAGCCCCGAAGAGAGAGTAGCAGGATTAGCGGATGTCGGTAGAGACGGATACGGATGGAGCGGTAGAGGGTGCTACAGTGCGGGAGTCCTTGGGTAGCGCGAGGCTAGCAGGTTGCAATAGTGCGAGAGGCACGAGAGTGTTGCAACGGTGTAGGATGGCACAAAGAGGTTTGCAGCGGTGCGAGATGCAGGTAGTTGTTGTAGCAGCGTAGAGGTCAGTAGAGGGAGCACTTGTTAGTGGCAGAGAGAGCTTTAGCATCGGGAATGTTTCTATCCTGACAGGGATGTCAGAAGTTGGGTGGATCAGTTACTTACTTCTCAGTAACTGAGTTGCAGTGTAGTAGCACGATGCAACATGATGAGAGGGGGATGCAGTGTTGGGAGGGGGGATGCAGAGGGAGCTGTCGTACGGATGCAACAGTGGCAGTGGCAGGGCCATGGGCAACAGTACAGGATGCAGCAGTGCAGAGGATGTTTGGCGGGGAGGCCTAGCATCATCACAGGTATTGGTGCCGAATAATTAGTGGGATGCTTAGTGAGGAGTATTACTAGAGCACAGTCCTTGCTAAGAGGGAGTGTTGATTTTGGGTAGCATCCGATGTGCTCTAGCCATAAAAATTGGTGGAGAGGCTAAAGCACATGAGAAATGGTTTGGACAGATTGTACTTGGTTTAGGAGATATTAAAATAATTAATATTTTTAATGGAGTTCCTAAGTCTAAACTTAGGAAGAATAAAATATTAATGGGTATTAAATTTTAATATAAAAGTGGGTTAGAAGGTTCCAAAAGTCATGGATCACGCCAAATCTAATCTTCGCTGTTGATTGGAGATTTAATCTTGGTCGTTGAAGGACCAATGAGAAAAGTATAAGAGGAGGCTTGAGGGTCAGTGGGAAGAGACACTAGAGTGATCAGTCATTCGACTTGCTAGAACGGGTTTGCTAAGCAAAGTCGAATCAATGATCAGCAGCGAGGGGCAGTGTGTACTGGATAGAGAGGCGGAGACAGAGCCAAGAGACCAGCGCAGAGGCAGAGAGCGAGAAGTAACATCTAGAGCAGGCCACGCAGAGCTCAACAGAGACAACGAAGAGCCCAGAGGGACTACGTCATCGACGCAGAGAGCAGTTGCAGTGACGCAGAGGGTCCCATAGGTTGCGCAGTGCCTCAGGAGGCTGACATAGAGGGGTTTGGGGTTGACGCTGAGGCCAGAAGGGCCAGCGTAGTGCTTCAGAGAGGCTGGAGAGGGTTTCGTGGGAAAGGTTTTCTGAATACTTGTTTCCGAAAAGAGAGGGATTACTGCCTGTTATTTTTCTCTGTCGGGTGAGCCAATTTGGCACCCAGTTGTACTCCAAGAAATACTGCATAATAATAAACCCTCAGAATAGTTGCATCAATTTTCTCGCATTGGATTTTTTCGGGGACGTTTGTCCAAAAATAATGGTGTCACTTGTGTGTTTGTTTTCTTTCAGTTGATGATCTGTAGATGTTGAGACTGTATTGTGTTTATTTCGTTATTTATATGTTTTAAATAACTTGTTCGAATTTAACAAGTAGAAGAAATAAACTAGAAGAATACAGATTAAATTTCTAACGGATAGACTTAGAAATTTCAACATGGTATCAAAGAATGGTTGTAGATCACAGGAGAGCTGAAGGCATCAGCTAAGCAAAGCATTTACAACAAAATCAATTGTCTTGAGTGACAAAAAATTGATCTTTGCAGGACAGAGGAAGGGTTGACACAGAGGGACTGCGTCATTTGTCCGGGCCAGAGAGAGGCCAACGTAGAGGCTGAGGATGGCAGAGAGAAGCTCACGCAGAGACCAAGAGGGTTGATGCAGTGGTTGAGGGAGTTGTTTTTGCCAGTGTCGGGATTCCGTAGAGCCTAGAGGCTCAATCATTCAGTTGTTGGGGCATAGGAAGCTGTGGGAAGTTTGCGAGAGCGACGCTGGTGGGGCACTGTGGTCAGAACAATACCTAACAGGGCAAAACCAAGGTAGAGGGAGTTGATAACAAGGTAGATTTCTAGCCAAGGAATCTGGATCAGTGTTGCTAGTGCACAACAGATTAGAGAGGTGCAACTTGACGATTGGCAGAAGGATTTCTAGGAGGGGAATCAGGACTTAGAGGGAGTCTAGCAGAAAACTTCCAGGCGGGAAGTAGAGAGACTCAACAGGAGTTGAAAGGAGAACTTTCAGAGGGAAGTAGAGAGACTCGAAGGAGTTGACAGAAGGGTAGAGAGATGGCCGTGAATGGACTGAGAGATTAGGATAGGTTGGACGAGGCATCCAACTTGGTGGTCTGGAAGGCCAGGATCTTGTCCATTCTAGATAGATATCGAATCAAGGTCTTCGCCTTGAGAATAATGGCTATCCCAGTTGACCCAGTAGCTAATGAGAAGTACAAGGAGGCAATGGCCAAGGCAAAATGCATCATCCTTGATGGGGTCAAGGAACATGTGGTCCAACATATTGCTAAGAAGGAAACAACAAAGGAGATGTGGGACACCTTGAAGACATTGTACCAACATACTTCTGTGCAGAGGAAGATGTTACTAGAGAATCAACTACAGTCATACTAGATGCAGAAGGGGGAGCAGATAGATCACTTCCTCGGTCGGTTGAAGGAGATCCTGGACCAACTGACTTCCATAGGAGCCATGCTGGATGAAGAAATGATGGTAAGGACTGCACTTAACACAGTCTTCGAGGAGTGGGAGATATTTGTTCAGAGCATACTAGGCAGGGCGGATCTTCCAGATTGGGAAGAATTCTGGGCGGCTCTTTGTCAAGAGGAGATCACGCGGTTGAGCAAGGTGGGAAGTAGCAGCAAAGGAGTTCTGATCAAGAAGGAAGAGGAAGAGGATGCAGCTCTAGCATCTACAGCAAAGCAGGAGAAGAGGAAGAAGAAGGACCTCTCCAAGGTCAAGTGCTTTCACTGTGGGGAACTGGGTCATTATGCGAACCAGTGTCCGAGGAAGAAGAAAAGGGAGAGGCATCTGATTCTAAGGCAGCGCCAGCGAAGGCGGAGAAGGAAGTCGAGGAGGATGACGATTGTGCCATGAGTGCTCATGTATATCTAGAGAGGAGATGGGGAGACATCGAGCTATAGTCTGGAAGACTACAGGCGATGAGGGGTAGGATCCTTGAGGTACCCAACCTCTTGGATTATACCTTGCTACGGGAACCTCGAAGAGACAGTAGTAGGACTGGCGGATGTCGGTAGAGACGGATACGGATGGAGCGGCAGAGAGTGCTACAGTGCAGGTGTCCTCGGGCAACACGAGGCTAGCAGGCGGCAACAGTGCGAGAGGCACGTGAGTGTTGCAACGGTGTAGGATTGCAAAAATAGGTTTGATGTGGTGTGAGATGCAGGGAGTTGTTGCAGCAACGCAGAGGTCAGTAGAGGGAGCACTTGTTAGCGGCAGAGAGAGCTTCAACTTCAACATCGGGAGTGTTTCTAGCCTAAGAGGGATGTCAGAAGTTGGGTGGATCAGTTACTTCTCAGTAACTGAGTTGCAATGCAGTAGCAGTATGCAGTAGCACGATGCAACATGATGAGAGGGGGATGCAATGTTGGGAGGATGGACCAACAACAAGACAAATGCAGAGGGAGCTGCTGGACGGATGTAGCATTGGCAGTGGCATGGCCATGGGCAACAATATAGGATGCAATAGTGCGGAGGATGATGGGTGGGGAGGCCTTGCATCAGCACAGGTACCGGTGTCGGATAATCAGTGTGATGCTCAGTGAGGAGTATTATTAGAGCATAGTCCTCGCTAAGAGGGAGTGTTGATTTTGGGTAGAATTCGATGTGCTCTAGCCATGAAAATTGGTGGAGAGGCTAAAGCACATGAGATCTCCAAGCCCCAGAAATGGTTTTGACAGATTGTACCCGGTTTAGGAGATATTAAAATAATAATTATTTTTAATGGAGTTCCTAAGTCTAAACTTAGGAAAAATAAAATATTAATGGGTATTAATATAAAATTGGGTTAGAAGGTTCCAAAAGTCATGGATCTAGCCAAATCTAATCTTAGCCGTTGATTAAAGATTTAATCTCGACTGTTGAAGGACCAACGAGAAAAGTATAAGAGGAGTCTTGAGGGTCAGTTGGAAGAGACATTAGAGTGACCAGTCATTCGATTTGCTAGAGCGGGGTTGCTAAGCAAAGTCGAATCAGTGATCAACAACGAGGGGCAGTGAGTACTGGATAGAGAGGCAGAGACAGTGCCAAGAGACCAGCGTAGAGGCAAAGAGCGAGAAGCAACAACTAGAGCAGGCGACGCAGAGCTTAGCAGAGACAGCGCAGAGCCTAGAGGGACCATGTCATCCACGCAGAGAGCAGCAGGAGTGACGCAGAGGGTCCTAGAGGCTGCGCAGTGCCTCAGGAGGTTGACACTGAGGGGTTTGGGGTTGACGCAGAGGCCAGAAGGGCCAGCGTAGTGCTTCAGAGAGGCTGGAGAGGGTTTCGTGGGACATGTTTTTTGAATACCTATTTTTGAATAGAGAGGGATTGTTGCCAGTTATTTTTCCCTATCGGGTGAGCCAGTTTGGCACCCAGTTGTACTCAATACTGTATAATAATAAACCCTCAGAATCACTGCACCGGTTTTCCCGCATTGGGTTTTTCCGGGGACATTTGTCCAAAAATAACGGTGTCACTTGTGCGTTTGTTTTCTTTCAGCTGATGATTTGTAGATGTTGAGACTGTATTGTGTTTGTTTCGTTATTTCTATGTTTTAATTAACTTGTTCGAATTTAACAAGAAGAAGAAATAAACCAGAAGAATACAGATTAAATTTCTAACGGATAGACTTAGAAATTTCAACACTACATATACTCAATTTTGGAAACAAACTTCTTCTACCCAAAATAGATTGTTATCTGCACTAGATTTTGATAGTAGGTAGTTTCAACTGGCATTTCTTGAGCCAAAGGTTCTAGTCCCAAAGATTGCAGAGGACTACAAAACTTCTTTATTTTCTTTTGATACTAAACAAATTCACCCTATAGACCAAATAGATCTACATAAGCAAGTGGGTGAAATGATCTACTCTTCTTTAACAAGTTCTGCTATGGCTATTTCAAAATTACAAACTTCTTTGAATAACTTTCATTCTCAACTAAAGTTAGAGAAAATGTCATCATTGGCAAAAGATACAAGGATAAAAGTTTTAGAAGATATTGTTATCAAATTAGGGTTGGATCCTAACGATGTTGATGCAGCTCAAGAGATCATAAAAAATAGAAATGCAGATATTCAAGCATTGCGCAGGAAATTAAAGTTACCAACAACAAAGCATCCTCAAGCTTAGGAAGTGGGAGAAATTGAGAAAGAAAAGGAAACATGCTATGTATGATTGGGGAGTAGAATCTGCAAATACAAAAACTGGAAGTAGAGATGGAAAAACAAAGTTTAGAGTTTTCAAATGAAGAGAGACCAAGGAAACAAAAGAAGAATCATATGAAGCCAGGAATACAAAGGTCTCAACTACAGTGATGATGTCAAGCGAGCCCGTGTTTACTCTACAACAGATTGAAGAAACAACAACTGATGCATAAAGTATTTTTGCTAAATTTAGAGAAATGAAGAAAAAGAATGAGCATCTAAAGTCTTTTACATATACTCAATTTTGGAAACAAACTTCCTCTACCCAAAATAGATTGTTATCTGCACTAAATTTTGATAGTAGATAGTTTCAATTGGCATTTCTTGAGCCAAAGGTTCCAGTCCCAAAGACTGCAGAGGACTACAAAACTTCTCTATTTTCTTTTGATACTAAACAAATTCACCCTATAGACCAAAGTACTCTTCTTTAACAAGTTATGCTATGGCTGTTTCAAAATTACAACTTCTTTGAATAACATTCATTCTCAGCTGAAGTTACAGAAAGTGTCATCATTGGCAAAAGATATAAGGATAAAAGCTTTAGAAGATATTGTTATCAAATTAGGGTTGGATCCTAACGATGTTTATGCAACTCAAGAGGTCATAAGAAATAGAAATGCAGATATTCAAGCATTGCACAGGAAATTAAAGTTACCAACAGTAGAGCATCCTCAAGCTTAGGAAGTGGGAGAAATTGAGAAAGAAAAGGAAAACATGCTACATATGATTGTGGAGCAGAATCTGCAAATACATAAAATGGAGGTTGAGATGGAAAAGCTAGTGAAGGAGAGAGAACAAAATGTTGGTACAGGAGTTTCAATAGTGGAGACAAGATCAACAAGTCATGATTCAACAAAATAATTATCCAAAGCAATGGCTGATTTATCTTTGAGAAATGTAGAAATTGAAAAGTTGAAGGTGTTGACCACTACTGGTCAACTGCCCATGCAATGCACCGCCTTTCTGTTGGCAGAGAAGGGTAGCTCTTGAGCGACGTGTCCGTCCCAGCCTACAGTCATCAACAGCTTGATCATTTTTGTTGTAAACCCAGTCTGCATTTATGAATTGTAAATAATCTAAGCAGATCAGAGTCATGTATGTAAAATTGCCTAGGTGGACCTAACTTTCTAATGATGATCTGCGTCCCGGGAGGTTTTTAGTCTCACCGATCCATGGATCGGCAGAGTTTTCCTTCAAACCCGACCCCAAAGCCGGGATGCATTTTGTTATTAGGACTTTAGGAGAATCCTAGCATGTTAATCTGCTAGATTATAGCTGTGTCGCAGAACTGGGTGTTCTATGAGGGTCTGTATTAAGTGGATTCATCCCTTTGAGATGTAAATTGTAAAAATCATGATGAAATGTGTCTTGAGGGTTGAAAATGTTGCAAATCCCCTCATAAGTCCTAGGTCCTAGGTCCTAGGTCCTAGGTGATGTTTCCAACGGCTTAGTTTGATGATCCATCTTAAATTGAATTAAAAATTTAAAAAATGAATAAAAATAATAAATTAAAAAAAAAAAAAATAATAATAATAATAAAAAATAAAAAAATAAAAAAAAATAAAAAAAATAAAAAATAAAAAAATAAAAAAGCATAAAGCAAAAACCCTAAGCAATAAAATAATAATATTTTTGTGAATGCATGCAAAACTAGCCGTTGGATCATCTCCTTTATATAGGGTCTTAGGGGGTCATTTTTCAGTTTTATCTGATCTGTGAGTCTGTATTGAAAAGCTCTCTTGTAATCTGATTTTCTGGTTAATAAAAAGACTTTGGGGTTCAAAACTGGCTGGTGTTACTCTCTGGAATCGCTGTGAGATTTTCATTTTTTCTGCATATTTCAGTTTTCAGCAGTTAAAAATAGCTGGTTTTCAGAGTATTGTGAGTACAGGTAGCTTGCTCACGTGCTAGGGTTTGAATGTTGTAGGGTTTCTGGAATAATGGCAGGTATCTCCATTATTTCTTGAAATCTAGCAGCATTTCTTGCCCTCTTTACTGATGTTTGCTGGAGGTGTGCAGGAAATCTTTAGGTGAAGGGTATTTGTGGGCGTTTGGGGAAGTTCTGGGCTGAACCAGCCGACTCCCACAGGCTTTTCTGTGCAGAGCCCAGCTGATTGTGCCCTGGGTTAATCTTTTAAATTTTATTGCATGTTTTACATTGAGAGATCTTCTTATGTTCACAGTGAAGTTCAGGTTTCTGATATTTCAAAATATTACTGCAATTATTGTCAAATCTAGCTGTCCAGAGCTGTAAATTTTGTGACTTTGGGTAAATTTTCAAGGGTTTTACTGCAAAATTTTGTGTATGTCCGCCAGATTTCGTTTTTCATCTTTGCAGATTACAGGTACATCAAATCTAGAGATTTTTTCAAAGTTTTCTAGAGCGGGAAAAAATTTAGAACTTTGTACTGGGTTCAAATCATTATCATAGTCCTGCCCCTCAGCCTACAGCCTTCTTCAGTGACCGGGTAATCTCTGTGTATCATCATCTCAGGTATTTTCCAAAATCCTCGCCGCCACTATTTCTTATATCGAAATTTCGCTGCATATTTAGCCTTGAAGCTTTCTGGTGGGTGTCTGGAAAATTTACTTGGGTTCCAATACGTGCATTGGCGATCAAAATCCCTCAAAGCCGGAGTTTTGTTTTGCTGCCTTACTCGACTTCATCTCTCCCGATTTCCTTTCTTCTTTTCTGAGCCTGGGGCACGATTTTGTTTTTTCTGGTATTCATTTGTCTGTCGGCTTCCTGCATTGGCGTGCTGGGGCTTGTATCACGCCAGCCTTTTGCTCAAATCGTCAACAAGATCAAAACCTTTACTCCCACGCGTTGTCCTGTGGCTGCATCAATTCTGGTTTTGCTTTGTCCGAACCGTTCCACGCATCTGGTAATGCGTATGACCCCAACGAAACTGTCGTTCTCACCTCCGAGCCCTGTCACGAAAGCCGTCTCATCGTTCAGCACTTTGGATATGCATTTGCCTGCGTTTACATCCGGATTTTAGAGCTGGGTCGAAACGTGTGTGGTGACTTCGTTTTTCTGGCAGCGTAGTCGTAGGTTTGCGTCTTCGTTTTTGTGGTATACGCTTTGCATTTTAAGATTTTAGATTTAAATTTTAGTTTAGTCCATAGTTTTATTTGTTTAGGACTTAAATCATATAAAAAAAAATAAAAAGAATACGATTTGTTGATTGTTAGCATAGGTTAGCATAAATTTTAGTTAGATTTTAATTTATTTTTCTTCATTTAGTTTATTTAGAATCTAGCCTTGTTTTATTTTGTTGGAAGCTTTTAAATAAAAAATAAAAAAAAAAGGGATCCATTTTTATTTTGGTTTAGTTTAAATTTTTATTTATAGTTTAGTTTTAGATTAGCCCTTTTTTAGATTTTTTATTTTTCAGTTTATCAAAAAAAAAAAAAAAATTGAAAAAGCATTAAAATTTCTTTTTGTGGAGAATTGCTCTTACCACCTTCAGTTGTTTATCATCGTATATCTTTCGTGCTGTGGTTTGAATACGAAATAAGTATCTGGTTTCTCTGTTATTCAAAGCAATTTATTTCTCTTAGTTTGCCGGATATCGTTATTCGAGGAACTTTGTGGTTTTTACTGGATATTTAAAGCATTGTTCTGATCATTTGATGATAGGTGATTGCTGTTTATGATTTATGCTCTTATATCACCTAGAAAGTAATCATTTAGGCACCAATCTAACAAGGCACTGGTCTATCAAATCAATAAAACCATTTTAGTGCATCTCGTCTCCCGGCCCAACTGTTTGGCAGTTGGCCTTCATCTTTCCTCAGGGTCTACCCCCCTTAGCCGTGGGAGACAGGCTTAAACGGAGGGATCGGGGATTAGAGTGACAGCTCCCGGTCTGAGCGTTGTCGTGTCAATCCGCGCGACAACATTTTTTGGCGCCGTCGCTGGGGATAGAGTTTTTCTGTCCTTGGTTCTTTCATTTCAAGCTTGTCTGTGCTTAACTTCTTGTTCAAGTGGCGACTCCACTTCCCATATTATCTGCAAGAGTGTACACTAGAAGACACCCAGGCAGTCTGTGCAACCCCACTCCTGATCCTGAAAAGGTTTACAGGGTGCGATCACACAAACTCGCTTCTCGTACACTCCTTACAAATCTTGGACAAGAAGCCCTTTCTGACATTCATTTGCTCTTTAGGGGTCGAGTTAGGCGCAACACCATGAGTCTGTTGGGCCCTTGTGATTTTTCTAACATTGCTGGAGCCCCCAATGATATTCCATCTCTTGGGATAGACAAATTGCCTAGCTTTCATGGAGATAATGCCATTACTGTTAATTCCCATTTGCGAGATTTCAACATATGGATGGCTAAGTATGCTAGATCTCCTGATTTTGATCATGAAGATGTCAGGATGACCCTTTTTATCTTGACTCTAGGAGGTGATGCTCATGACTGGTTTACAGAAAAGCCTCCTAATTCTTTTGACTCCTTACAATCAATCATTAATTCATTTAGAGAAAAATATGGAGATAAGAGAGAGGGAAGACATCTTATAAGAGCTCTTACTCTGATGAAAAAGAGAGAAGACGAAACTGTTGAAGAATTTAATAGAAGGTTTAATGGTATTATTAGAGAATTACCTCAAGACTATAAACCTTCAGATAAAACTCTCCAAGATTTTTATATTGATGCCTTTGGTCCTGAACCATCTTATGAGTTAAGGCGTGCTAAACTTACTGATTATCGAGATTGCCAAGCCTTAGCTGTAGAACTTGAAAAGGACAAGGCAGCTTCTGGGAAGTCTGAAATCCCAGGCTTTGATAGGGCTGCTACGAAACTAAAGGAACCTAAGGGAAAAGCAGCCCAGGAGCCAGAAAGTGAGCTTGTTCTTAAATTGCTTCAAAAAATTGAAACTATGGAAATCAATCATAATAAGGAGATAAACACTTTGCAGAATAGGTTAATTCAAATGGAAAGAGCGCAACCGCAAAATTTTCAGCCTCGAAATAATAATAACAGAAATAGTAACTGGCAAAGAAAGGGTCAATCTAGTGAGCAGAGGCCCCCTAATCCGCTTACCAATCTGGTGGATAATGCTCCTCCTTACTGTCGTGCTTGTGATGATTTTCACGAAGAATCCTCTTGTCTCAGTATCAGAAGACTTTTCGATAATGGAATGTTTGGGACAGGTGAGCAAATAAACATAGTAGGGAGCAAGTTTCCTTTGCCCATGAATGATTGGATAGAGGTTAAGGAAAGGAGCTATGATGTTATGAATCCTTCATCTGCTTTTAGTATAAATAACCTTGAGAATGAAGATGACATTTTGGCCAGGTTATATGGTGAGAAACCCTCTCCTGAGAAAATTTTAGAAATTGCTAGAGATAAGGGTTTAACATACCAGAGAAGGGATAGAGATCAGAGCGGGAATCAAATTCCCTCTCAAACTCTAAACCCTGGCATAAACTCTGGAATAGATGTCGATTTGGGAAGTTGGTTTAATAATGCTAAAATCTGGGTTCCTGTATCTGAGATCGCTAAGATCCCTTCCCAAAAAGACAAGTTACTAAAAGCAATTCAGGGTCCTCAAGTCAACGCTTCTCAACAGAAGATTCGCGAGGTTGACTATCATGATGCTCCTATTTATCTGCAAAGCGTAGATGCTGATAACAAAGACCATCAACCCTTCTTTATCACCTTATTGGTCAATGGGTATAAATTGAATAACTGCATGTTGGATTCAGGCGCATCTGCTTGCGTTATGACTAAAAGGGTCATGGAACAGCTTAATTTAAGAGTTTCCAGACCCTACTATAATATATGTGCCATGGATTCCAAGAAAATCGAAGTACATGGTTTAATCAAGGATTTACAAGTTCATCTTTCAGTTTACCCAGACATCATGGTTGTTATGGATATTGTTGTCGTTGATGTACCTGATGCTTGGGGTATGTTGTTATCTAGAAAGTGGGCCTCTGATCTAGGAGGAAGCATTCAAATGAATTGGTCATATGCTATGATTCCTTCTCCTAGCGGTGATGGTTTTATTAGGCTAAATAGAGAGCCCGAGAGGAAATTTCATGTTGAAGATCCTAAGAAGCCTCATAACGAAATAATTAGAGAACAATCTGACATCGGGAAACACTCTATCATGTCCAATTTCATAATTCCTCCCGATGATAAGATTAGGGCAATCAATGGAGGACTTTATTGTTGGAAGCATTTAAGTTTTTGTACTCCAGATAATGTTCCTAGAGTTAATCAGGTTGGGTCTTCATCAGCAAACATGCATGCAGAACTGAAATTTTCGATATGTCAGGGAATGACCAAATATGGAAGGAGGTGTACCCACCGAACCCGTAATGGAGCATCTTTTTGTTTGAAACATATGCTTCGGGACAGCCATAGTTTGGACAGCTGTGATGGAAACCCAAGTTCCAGTAGTTTAGGAAGTAACCCAAAGAGGGCAAGAGGGTCTGTTGAGAGACAGTCATCTGAGAAGGAAGCAACTTCTGCAAACTTTCATCACAAAGGAAGTCAAAATGAACAAAGTTTTCTGCCCATTTCAGACCTGGAAAGAGTTTCAGGAGGTGTGTCCCAGAAATTGCATGATGAAAATTATCTAGTTGAAAGGAATCGATTGCATGGTTCTTCGCTGCCAGAAAGGGCTGCTTCTAAAGTCTCATATAGGAGTACAAATTGTTTGCGTTGTATTGGAAGTTGCTGCAATCATGGTGGCCAATGCACACGCAGGGCAAAACAAGGTTCATCTTATTATGAAAAGCATTTACCAAACTCACTGGGGTTTCGTCATAGATATACTGCATCAATGTGGAATGGAATTTTCAAAACTACAAGCTCTGAAGCAACGTGCCAGCCTAAGGATCTCTTACATAAATACATGAATATGTGCCAGTCAGGAGGAGGTAACTATGATTCAGATTTTGAGAACAGAGGTTTGGATTGCATTGATGACAAACTGTCAAAAAATATGAAAGATGCAGAAGCATTATTAATGGAAGTAACAGCTGAAAAAGAGAAAATGGCAGCATATTTCAGTTTTCAGCCAATAGAAGGGAATGTTACAGCAAGCATTCCATCAATTGATGATGTTCATGAGACTGATGACACACATAAAACCCTTGGTTCTGTTGCAGCAGTGAACAATGGCACAGCTGAGCAGAGCCCTGTGGATTGGATGGAGGATTGTGATGCTGTTCATTATTCTTCTTCTATTGAAGTTCAACACCAAGGGTGCAAAGGTTGTGGTGAGCAGTTTTCTGATTTACAAACCCTCGGTCCCCATTGTCTCACCATTCATAAGAAGGCAGCTGAACATCATTTTAAAGGATATGCTTGTCTCAATTGTAGCAGTTCATTTACCTACAAAAGAGGTCTTGAGAGGCATGTGAAGGTGCACCACGGTGGAATTCCTCTTGAGAAATGTACAAAGTATTTTTTTATATCCTGTGACAGTCGTTTTATCATTGTGAATTGTGATCAGCTGTTGCAGCATGTGTTACTCACTCACCCTGAGCAACTCAACAATTCCTTTGGTGCTAAAGAGCAGGTTAACAGTGCAGAATCAACAATGCCTTTCAAGACTGAGCAAGACAAGCAAGATGAACCTCTGAAGTTAGGTAATTCCAAGCAAGAATCAGGTTGGAAGTTCGATCCTAAGCATAAAATGGAAAGAAATCACATTAGTATGTCTATTCATGGTGAGGATATAGGCAAAGGTGAAGTGAGGACTTTTATTCGTGACACACTGAAAAAATTTTCATGTAGATTCTGTGGGATGAAGTTTAGTCTTCTCCCAGATCTTGGACGTCATCATCGATCTACCCATCTAGATTCCAGATCTACATTCAAGCCCCATCTCAATCAAAGGAATGAGCTTTTCAAACCAAAGTGGAGGATTAACAAGCCAAACTTTAGAATGTCTCAAACAGCGGTAAGATACAAACATGCAGCTGTAATTGCCAGAAAGAAAAGCGAGGATAATGAAGCATTAAAATCTACACAACAAAATCTTTATATCAGAATGAAGTCAGAGATTGTACAATTGTGCCATGTACTGCATTTACCGGAAGGAGTTACAAAAGTGGTGGAGGAGTCACTTGTCTATGTGATCAACAATTATCAGCTTTTCATTAAACAGAGAAGCTTGGCACAAGCTATTGAGATATGCACGTGTTTGGTGGCGGCCAGTTCCTTGAAATATGAGATGGATATCGAGGCCTCACTTGAACTTGCAAAATCACAGCTAAACTTTGAGTGTAAGAAGGGGGAGGTCAATTTGGTGTATGGTAAACTTTCAGAAAAAATCTTGAATTTATACAGAAGGATACCATCCACAGCTGACAGTGGAAGTAACTCACAAATTAGAAAATCAGCAAACTGGAACAATGCAGATGACAGATATTCAGACAATAATAGAGCATGTAATGATGAGCATGCCAGAAAACTTATGCATTTCAGCTCAAGCCAATCAGTAACTGACTTGCACAACTCCACTGGATTAGATGTTCATCCACATGAAAGAATGGAAGGAACTGGCAATTTCAAAGCTCGTAGAAAACCAGGAACTCAGGGAGAAAGCAACACTACATATCACGTGGAAGAGCACATGAACTGTCATCCAGAGAAACCTATTCTGACTGCCAGAGAGCACGAAATTGATCTACCTAATCAATTTGATACTGCTGAGTTTGATTCTGGTTCTCGATCTAAAGAGTTATCTCAGTGCCAGATGAATGGTTTGCCTTCTGAAAATTGCGCAGAAAAGTGTGAAAACATACATGCCATCATGCAGAAAGAGCAGTCGGAAGTCCCGGTATCCTGCGAACAGTTTGACAGGAAGCAACAGAGGCTTAACAATTCTATGAATAATTGCAATTTCCATTCGAGTGATGCTAATCCGGAAACAATTCTAAAGGCTGTGAAGCTTTGTAGTGAGGAAAATATCAGAGTAGAGTGGCACAGGGAAAGTTATATTTGTCCCAAAAGGTGCAAACCCAAGGCTGATCCCAAACCTTCTATTCTGCTGATGCCTCTTCCTAAATTATGCTTTGATTCTCTTACACTACAGGTGAATGATCTTGAGGGGGATGCAAAAAACACTGATATCAAGGAGGCATGGGAAAATATAGAGACCCACTTGGTGCTCAATTCATCTGACAGTAAAAAGGGTCACCAAAGAAAAACTATCATATTACTTAATAACTTGAGCTTTGGCAAAGAAGCAGTGCCAATACCCTGTGTGATGGATAAAGATGCAATGAATCCATGCCAGTGTGATTTGTGCAAAGATGGTAAAGATCAAAATACCAGCTCAATGACACCTTGGGAGAATTTTTCCTATGTCACGGAAAGGCTGCTGGACCCTTCACTGAGTCTTGATACAAAGAGTTCTCAACTAGGATGCACTTACACCCAACCACAGTGCATTGCCGGGGCATGTGATCGTGTGTATCTTTTTGAGAATGATAATGAAAATGCAGAAGATATTTATGGAAAACCAATCCATGTTGGATTTCCTTATGATGAGAAGGGGCGAATTATTTTGGCGATATGGTTTTACTTTGGGATCGCAAGAATGAAAAAACCGGGAAAACATAAGAAGTTTGACAGCTTGTGGCTGGGACCATACATCATTAGAGATATAGCTGGGCCAAACTCATTCTACTTGAGCAGATTGGATGGTGAACCACCAAATGCTCAAGATGTTCTTCAGAGATGATATCTGATGCCATGGGGCATCTTTTGTATTGTATTTCTATCCCTACTCCTTGTCTTTTCAGCATTTCATTTCTGTTTTTAGGATTAGATTTGCTTTTCATATTATTAGTTCGTCAATAAATGAAGAGCTTTTATCTTTCCTGTGCTTAATGTATATGATGATTTTGGAATGGACGCTACTTATTTTTATTTGTGTGTTGTATGGATGCAGATTCTGGATTCTCACATTCCTACCAGTGCAGCAACGTGTCCCCAAGTAGAGCCAGATGTTGACCACTACTGGTCAACTGCCCATGCAGTGCACCGCCTTTCTGTTGGCAGAGAAGGGTAGCTCTTGAGCGACGTGTCCGTCCCAGCCTACAGTCATCAACAGCTTGATCATTTTTGTTGTAAACCCAGTCTGCATTTATGAATTGTAAATAATCTAAGCAGATCAGAGTCATGTATGTAAAATTGCCTAGGTGGACCTAACTTTCTAATGATGATCTGCGTCCCGGGAGGTTTTTAGTCTCATCGATCCATGGATCGGCAGAGTTTTCCTTCAAACCCGACCCCAAAGCCGGGATGCATTTTGTTATTAGGACTTTAGGAGAATCCTAGCATGTTAATCTGCTAGATTATAGCTGTGTCGCAGAACTGGGTGTTCTATGAGGGTCTGTATTAAGTGGATTCATCCCTTTGAGATGTAAATTGTAAAAATCATGATGAAATGTGTCTTGAGGGTTGAAAATGTTGTAAATCCCCTCATAAGTCCTAGGTCCTAGGTCCTAGGTGATGTTTCCAACGGCTTAGTTTGATGATCCATCTTAAATTGAATTAAAAATTTAAAAAATGAATAAAAATAATAAATTTAAAAAAAAATAAATAAAAAATAAAAAATAATAAAAAATAAAAAAATAAAAAAAAAATAAAAAAAATAAAAAATAAAAAAATAAAAAAGCATAAAGCAAAAACCCTAAGCAATAAAATAATAATATTTTTGTGAATGCATGCAAAACTAGCCGTTGGATCATCTCCTTTATATAGGGTCTTAGGGGGTCATTTTTCAGTTTTATCTGATCTGTGAGTCTGTACTGAAAAGCTCTCTTGTAATCTGATTTTCTGGTTAATAAAAAGACTTTGGGGTTCAAAACTGGCTGGTGTTACTCTCTGGAATCGCTGTGAGATTTTCATTTTTTTTGCATATTTCAGTTTTCAGCAGTTAAAAATAGCTGGTTTTCAGAGTATTGTGAGTACAGGTAGCTTGCTCACGTGCTAGGGTTTGAATGTTGTAGGGTTTCTGGAATAATGGCAGGTATCTCCATTATTTCTTGAAATCTAGCAGCATTTCTTGCCCTCTTTACTGATGTTTGCTGGAGGTGTGCAGGAAATCTTTAGGTGAAGGGTATTTGTGGGCGTTTGGGGAAGTTCTGGGCTGAACCAGCCGACTCCCACAGGCTTTTCTGTGCAGAGCCCAGCTGATTGTGCCCTGGGTTAATCTTTTAAATTTTATTGCATGTTTTACATTGAGAGATCTTCTTATGTTCACAGTGAAGTTCAGGTTTCTGATATTTCAAAATATTACTGCAATTATTGTCAAATCTAGCTGTCCAGAGCTGTAAATTTTGTGACTTTGTGTAAATTTTCAAGGGTTTTACTGCAAAATTTTGTGTATGTCCGCCAGATTTCGTTTTTCATCTTTGCAGATTACAGGTACATCAAATCTAGAGATTTTTTCAAAGTTTTCTAGAGCGGGAAAAAAAAATTTTAGAACTTTGTACTGGGTTCAAATCATTATCATAGTCCTGCCCCTCAGCCTACAGCCTTCTTCAGTGACCGGGTAATCTCTGTGTATCATCATCTTAGGTATTTTCCAAAATCCTCGCCGCCACTATTTCTTATATCGTGATTTTGCTGCATTTAGCCTTGAGGCTTCCTGGTGGGTGTCTGGAAAGTTACTTGGGTTCCAATTCGTGCATTGGTGATCAAAATCCCTCAAAACCGGAGTTTTGTTTTGCTGCCTTACTCGACTTCATCTCTCCCGATTTCCTTTCTTCTTTTCTGAGCCTGGAGCACGTTTCTTTTTTTTTCTGGTGTTCATTTTGTCTGTCGGCTTCCTGCATCAGCGTACTAGGGCTTGTATCACGTCACCCTTTTGCTCAAATCGCCAATAAAGTCAAAACCTTCACTCCACGCGTTGGCCTGTGGCTGCATAAATTCTGGTTTTGCTTTGTCTGAACCGTTCCACGCATCTGGTAATGCGTATGACCACAACGCAGCTATCGCTCTCACCTCCGAGCCCTGTCACGAAAACTGCCTCATCGTTCAACACCTTGAATATGCATTTGCTTGCGTTTATAGCCGGATTTTAGAGCTGGGTCGAAACGTGTGTGGTGACTTCGTTTTTCTGCAGCGTAGTCGTAGGTTTGCGTCTTCGTTTTTGTGGTATACGCTTTGCATTTTAAGATTTTAGATTTAAATTTTAGTTTAGTCCATAGTTTTATTTGTTTAGGACTTAAATCATATAAAAAATAAATAAAAAGAATACGATTTGCTGATTGTTAGCATAGGTTAGCATAAATTTTAGTTAGATTTTAATTTATTTTTCTTCATTTAGTTTATTTAGAATCTAGCCTTGTTTTATTTTGTTGGAAGCTTTTAAATAAAAAATAAAAAAAGGGATCCATTTTTATTTTGGTTTAGTTTAAATTTTTATTTATAGTTTAGTTTTAGATTAGCCCTTTTTTAGATTTTTTATTTTTCAGTTTATCAAAAAAAAAAAAAAAAAAAAAAAATTTGAAAAAGCATTAAAATTTCTTTTTGTGGAGAATTGCTCTTACCACTTTCAGTTGTTTATCATCGTATATCTTTCGTGCTGTGGTTTGAATACGAAATAAGTATCTGGTTTCTCTGTTATTCAAAGCAATTTATTTCTCTTAGTTTGCCGGATATCGTTATTCGAGGAACTTTGTGGTTTTTACTGGATATTTAAAGCATTGTTCTGATCATTTGATGATAGGTGATTGCTGTTTATGATTTATGCTCTTATATCACCTAGAAAGTAATCATTTAGGCACCAATCTAACAAGGCACTGGTCTATCAAATCAATAAAACCATTTTAGTGCATCTCGTCTCCCGGCCCAACTGTTTGGCAGTTGGCCTTCATCTTTCCTCAGGGTCTACCCCCCTTAGCCGTGGGAGACAGGCTTAAACGGAGGGATCGGGGATCAGAGTGACAGCCCCCGGTCTGAGCGTTGTCGTGTCAATCCGCGCGACAACAGAAGGCATCATTGCAAAAGGCAAAGGAAAATAAATTAAAAGCAGACAATGCATATATTTCAGAGGCGTGAAAGAATTTCAAGCTTACAAAGCAGCTTGAAAAATATTTAGATGAATCAGTTAGTGCATAGAATTTATCAGAAGCTAAAGAGAAGGTTTGGATTAAATTCTGCAATTTCAGATTTATGGTCTTCCATAGAGATCATTTTTGAACAAGAGCAACTATTGGAGAAAGCTAAAGCAACCATTGAAGATATCAAAGAAGAGCTGGACAATAGACCTGGAGAAGCAACCAGAATCATCAAAGTCCTAAATTCAAAAACCAGGGAGGAGCTAGAAGAAATGGGAATTGAAGATAGGACAAATGCAGTCCTTGAAGTGAGAAAAGTATTGACAAAGAGGAATTTAATGCTGCAGCTGGAGAACAAATGTGAAAATTTAGAAGTTTAGATAAAGAGATTTCATAAAAAGTTCTTTGTTCTTCAACAGAAAGGACTCCCATCATTGAGGGATTCTCATGGTCAATTAATTCAACAGGAAGACTATCAACAAAGACTACATGATATAGCAATAGATAAATCAAAATTTGCTAAAGTTAAAGGAATTATTAGTGGTAAAAGTTTTCTTCAAGGTATAGCTGATGATTTATTTATTTCACATGAAATTCATCATCTTTTTGTCAGTAAACCGACTTTTGAAAAGTATACTGAGGTAGATGAGGCCTACAAAAAGGTAATAAAGTTTTCATGCCCAGATGATGATCAGTGGGATAAGTTCGTTGAACTTATCAATTGAACAAGAAACAAGTTTCCAGGCAATATTTCGGCAAGGAGCAGAAAATTCAGGAGCACAATCAGAAGGATGCAGATTTAAAGCTAGCAGTTGGAAACAAGATCCTCAAATAGTGTGCAGAGTCAGAAAATCAGTTCGAAGACCTCTATTTTGAGTTATTTTTATTAGGATTATCCAAATTATATTGGATAAACATTTATTTTCTTCATGAAAAAGCTGTAATAGGTTAGAGATTTTTGAAAAAACACTCTATATGTACTTTGTAATTTGAAGTAAGAAGGGTTGATACTTGAAGGATATTTTGGAAGTGAGATTGCTGTAATATTTTCATCTTGAAGATAGTCAAAGGATTTTGGTTTCCATTTATGCAATGTTTGTGTACCTGTGAGTGTTTTCTAGTGATTTCCATGATCTATTTCTGCATATTTTTGAGATAGTGTAGGACATTGGAAGGGATGAAATGAATATCAGTCTCCCCGACATCCCTGGTGCAGGGTTATTTTCTATACTTTGTTATAATTAAACAATTTGTTTAATTAGATACCCAGAAATTAAAAGATTACTGCTTCTATGCTATACTTAAACATATTTTGTTTACTATAGAGCTACATCTGTACGTTTCCTCTCAGCTCAGATGATTAGATGTCCAGGAAAGATATTTAGTCTTCTAAGTTCTTCTTCATTATTCTTTCAAAGAACTTATAAAGATTGTATGCTATCATAAGGAAACAACGACACTTCGATTAATCTAAAGAATTACGAATTATAGGCATAAGTAAGTATTTACATCTTTGGATCATCCATTTCAGTCAATACCCTTCACAATTGATGCTTTGGCACAGTTCTTTGGCCGAGGATCGTCTACAAAGATAAAACACTTGTATTTATTTAAGTGAACTTAGAAGATGGTATTATTTCCCACTTTTACTAAGTGGTCACTAGAAGTTGTCTCGGAGTACTTCTCGCATGTTCACACCTAACGTCTATATTTCTAAGCATGACATCAATTTTCAAAATTCAAGCTATACTTCTCAGTTGTGGGTTGTGTGACCTCTTCAAGCGTTGATTTGTTTGGCACAAATCTTGTAGCAAGATCAACAATTTATGATACAAATCACTTGAGCTACTTATTAAATTAGGGGTAGATCAAATTTTGCGATAAAATCACATAGAACCCTAGGTTGTGAATGAATAGATTCAAGTGGTAAATGAAAGTGATAATGGGAACAAATATTGGATCTTATGATCTACATCTACTGAACAAAAGAATTGAGCCCTATATCATAGACAAGAAAAGGACAAACAAGAGGAAACTTTAAAGGAAAAGGATTTATTTTATTTTGATTTCTTCTTGGGTGGTTGAAGAAAGAGAGACTAGTGCCTAAGGGTTATGGGGGTCTCTTTCTTCCTTGTAATTGCTTCCTAGCAAATGTGCAAAATTTTCCTCCCACTTAGAGTTGAGAGGAAAGCATTACTATGAGATTGATGATGAGTGGCTCCTAAAGAGGGTTAAATCTTCATATAGTAAATTACTAGAGCTAAGTAGAGGGTTTCTCTAAAGAATTATGAGAAATAAGACAAAATCTAATTAATTTTCTCCTAAACAATTATAAATTTCTTAGAGAACATTTAGAAATGCTAAAGCATATAAATACCTCTTACCATTTGGTCCTCTCCACCTTTGCCATGACTCTTTGTTTCTTCAAGAACAATAGCTAGTTGATCTACCTTCTGAACTATTAAAAACTTGCAGAAGCAGAAAGAAGAATATCAAAAGTGAATACTAGACTAGCTCTCTTTTTCTCAAACAACTTGAAATAAAGAATTCCCTATATAGAATGGAGCACTTAGACTAGCTCTCTTTTTCTCCAACAACTTGAAATAAAGAATTCCCTATATAGAATGGAGCACTTCACACTTTACAACAAATTAAAACCAGTGGGATCAAAACTATGAGCAATTCAAACCACTAGCTCAAGACGTTGTGTGGCTTAAAAACCATGGGCTCTCAAACCATGACCCACTTTCAAAATTGAATTCTCAACAAGGAGATTGTTTTATAATGAAGTATTTCAAGAATGCCCTTAAAAATTAGGTGTGTTACAAATCAACCAGCCATAAGGTGTGCCCCTTCCTCAAGTTGATATTTTCATATACCATATGTAAAAAGTGGTTGTTGGGATCAATCTTCTTCAATGTTGGGTTTGATGTGTCTAGGTGGATGGCTAATGAACATTGAAATCTTCAATTGGAATGGTAATTATAACCAGTGTTGAAAATATCGGCGAGGGTCCAGAAAACATCTTATCGGCAATATCGGCGAAAATATCGGCAAATATCGGCAAACATAAAAAATATTTTTTCTAATTTTTAAACATAGCCTATATTTTGCCGATATTTGCTGATATTTTGAAAATATTGCGATATTTTCAAAACAGAAAATACGCGATATTTTCTCGGCGATATATCGTTTTGCCGAAAATATCGCGATATTTTCAAATATCACCGATATATTGCCAATATTATCAACAGTGATTATAACCCCTTTGTGAGCAGTTGGGTGGTGTAAAATTTAACAGTTTCTCCTAACATACATAAATAAAAAATCAATTAATTTGCCTAATTTTACTTATGAAAGACAATCATAAGCCTCTATATATGACATCAACTCCTGGGACAAAGTATTTTTCCTAGGGGACTAAACTAAGGCATGCTATGTAAGAATGTGTGTCTAAGGGTGCTGCCCTGAATGGGAAATAAGGGTCCTTTATGGACATGTATCCCCAATTTTGTGAGCATGGGAATACATCACTAACGAATTTTGCGCAATTTTGGTTATATTAATTAAAAAAGGGGCAAATATTATTTTATTGGAGAATGATGACAAATTATTATTTGATTAAAATGGCGTCAAAATTCACTTAGTGGAAAATGATCCCTACCAATAAAATAAAATAATATTAAAAGGAGTTAGAAGCATGGGGAGAAATTATAAAAGGAGGAGGGACTCATTTGTTGATCATCTTTTGATTATTACACTTCACATTTCATCTTCTCTTAGATCTGTTTAGCACAAGGGTAGTAGTGTTGTTTAGCACAGGGATTTCACGCGAAATCCCACCCTCATTTCAGAGAACTTCAAGTGTCTCCCTAGTGAGGAATTTTGGGAGTTCAATTCAGGGTTCTTTTGGTGCTATATTGCAGGATTTAATCTAGTTCTGCACACTTTCGTGGCACAAAGGCAGTTCGTGGAGCACAAATTACTTCAGCTGGAGTGGGTTGGGAGATCCGGTGATTTATATAGAGATTTCCTACCTTGAGACTAGAGTTTTGATTATATGTTGCAGGGCTAGAGTTGAGGGGATATTGAGAGTCGAGTTTTCCCTTATTCGGTAGTGCATAGGGCTCATTCGGCAAAGCCTGTGCATGGGTTAGAGGAACAGGAGATTTGAGGATTTTGGAGCAAAAAAGGTTGGGTTGCTGGAGGAGATTTTTACAGGGAATTTAGGAGGTATTTTGGTGGAGCATTTGGAGGGTTTGTCAACAAATTTTCTTCTAGTAGTTCGTACAATAGTCCAAAGGGGCAACTTGCACTTCTTGGGGAAATTTCGGGTCCCCGAATTAGCCAATTTCCTTTATGGGTTTTTGTGGGTTTGGTGTGAGGAACCTGGAGCTAAATTTGCATAATTTTCTAAGCGGGATATAAGGCATAATTCCAGTAGGGTGTATAGCCAGCCAGAGAGCCACTTGCACCCCTTCAGAGGGCTTCTTCATCATCTGGATTTAGCCCAAACCATTTCTTGGTTTTTATGGGTTTTCTGAGAGGAGTCCAGGGCTAAAATTTCAGAGCATTTGAAGGAGTATTCGGCCCTGAGGATACCATTTCCGCCAATAGCTAGTCGCAGATTATTTCTGGGTAGTGCACATTTCTTGTTCTGGGTCATTTCCCCCTCTGGGTTCGAGATCTATCTTCGGGTTCTTGCATAGCTTGCTTGGCAAGCCCAGGCTCTATCATTTCAGTTCATTTTATGTACCTGTTCCCAATATATTAATAAAATGGCCTAGAATCGTTTGCTAGTGTCTATTGTGTTTTGATTGGGTTGTGATTCTTTGTCTATTTTGCTATTCCTTGTACATTGTCTTGGTATTATTGTTAATTTTCCATTAGGAATATTACGGACCCAAAGGTACAAGTAGTGGAGTATCATACTACTCAAAGGACATTCAGGTTACCATAGGACAACCTCCTTCTAGCACAAATTAAGATGAAGCAACAAGTTGACCAGCAACACAACAAAAGGGATCCTGTAATAGGTTTGAACCTTATAACAATCATCACTCAAGTAGAAGGGAAAGCAGAGTTGGCTCCTAAATTCTGCAAGCTTTACAGGATCCTTTGCATTTAGATAGCATAATGTTTGCTTATGGTAGTTGTTTGGGTTCAATTATCATTATTTTCAATGTTTGAACTTTGAACTGAGTTATACACAGTGGGCATGGAGATCAGAGTGGGAAAATATACTTACTATGTGCCAAAGTCTATAATATTCCAACATTGTAGAATAGTATCCATAACAAAAGGGTTATTAACCTGTTTACAAGAAATATTCTCCTGGGGCAGATGCCTCCCTAATTCCTAACAGCAATTGAGGTTGAAATTGTACTAATCTTTAAGCATGAAACATTCTTAGGCATTTCACCATTGGACATTGCTTGTTTGAGATACCAAACTTCTTCAAACTCACCCATAAAGTTTATGTTTCCTATTTCAAAGGAGAGGACTTAAACCAATATCTTTTGCAATTTACAGTAGCATGCGAGTTTATAACCATACGACTCAATGACTTTTTTAATTAATCTTTAATCATAAAGTTCTTATTTACACTTCCCCTCTAGATTTTTGTATTCTCTACAGTGTTCCCTTTATTTTGTTTGTTTATTTCTAAGGAATAAAAACCTTATTTTTCTACCATTACAAAGATTATATACCAGAAATTTGTTGGAAAAACGAATGTTCTTCAAATGTCTTTTGCTTCCATATTTCCTCCAAGAGGCATGAAGTTTCATTTATTTTGTAGCATATAACTTTGATAACTCTTTGGAAGAGCACTCAAGAGAACTGTATATTAACATTTCAATTATTTGGAAATGACCCATAATGACTTCCTAGTCCTAGTTATTTGGTTGATCCGTAAGGAAGCTAATTTGTTTTTTTTTTTCATGTGGTTCAATGCAACAGTTGTAGGAAGGTGTTGAACATGAGATTGTTTGCAAATGAAAAGACTGGTAAAGCATGGGACCAAAGTGTAAGTATGGTTATCATCTTTGACAATACTCACAAATCTTTCTTGTGTTATCTTTTGAGGGCATTGTGGTTGTAAAAGACTCAGATTGTATGAAGCAACCCTTTTCTTTTCCTTTCTATTTTGCCTTGGCCAAATACACATGTTGTTCTTATTATGGTCAACCATTGTTAACCCTTTGACCATTTGATAGAAACACAAATTAAATACATATTTTATTGCTCGAACTTGTGATGTTATTTTTCCATGTGTATTCTCTATCCAGAATTAATGCTTGGCCACTTTAAAGTAATAAATACTTCTTTTTAAAAATAAATTTATTTCTATTTTTAATCCCTTTTTAGAGGAGGGTTTTGGTGTTGACATAATCTGGGCATGATCTCCCCAATGACTGATTCATCCATGTAGTTGACTTGCAATTTAGTGGTCATATAGATAGCGCTAAATGCGGTCATATAGATAGCGCTAACTTCAAACAATCATATATAAATGTGGTTTCACACATTTACAACTACTTCACTGTCTCGTGAGCAATATATTTTCTGATTAATAATGTCTGTTGTACATACTTTACTGGTTACAATCTCGGTGTTCTAGGCTCCCCTGTTGAAAATGTAATTAGTATCAGTCTTCATAATTGTTGTCTAGCTCATGACATGATGTAATTTATATGTATTTGTAAAAAGAAGAAAAGAAAAATTATTGTAAAGATCAAAGAAAATTATTTTTGTAAGCATGGGTTTCATGCTCTATTTATTATATTTCTAGGTCTAAGCACCCATTGTGTGCTTCTAGGGTTGAGTCATGAGTCATTGTCATTGTCATTATGTTCTAGACCCTTCTTGGGCTTATTATGTCAAAGAAAGAAAATTTATTTTATGTAATTTGGTCATATATTACTCGTTAATTTTAGGGCATTTGTTGCATGTAGACAATTTTAGATTTTTCATCACAGTAAATTCATTCCATCATTATCAGCAGTATATATAACAGTAGTGCAGTGTAACCGTAAGGAACAAGAAGAAAAGCGGAGACAATAAGGACACCAGTATTTAGGTCGGAGACCAGGGCAAAACCCCACAAGGGGGAAAACCCAAACTCAATTCTTCTTATTATTAGAATAATATCAAGAGTCAGTAGAAAGAGATACAATGAGATGTAATTCATCTAGCCACTTAGGGCCAACAACATATGCTTGCCCAACAAGCCCAGTTAATGTCCCTGCCATTGTCATTGTCATTCTGATGTAAATCAGGGTCCAACTGTCACTGTTGTCATGGTCCTAGAAAGAGTTACTATATTGTTAGCTGAATTTGACAATGTCCAATCTGAGTCATCACAAAGTAGGGTTATTGTCAACATCCCAAGTATACTTTAGTCACTGCACCACAACCCAAATATATATGCAAAGAAAATCGAGATAAAAGAGATAACTGTCAGGATGACCGTTATCTCTTATTCTGATACAAGGTGTCATCAATATGCATCCTATATGCCAACATAACTTCAAATGGTAATACTACATTGTTAAAATTGGCAACTAGGGCCAAACTCCATGTGGGTCATCTTATTCATGGTTGATAATATTTTTATTAGATTCCTCTCGTCGAGAGGTGTAGGATTGATCTAAAGATCATCCGATTCCGATAAGTATTTATGGAGGTATGAAATTATTTTGATTATGGAATAATTATCAAGCCGACCAGCAATTCATGTAGGCTCAGAAGCCCAACAGTCGCATCTGTTCATCATCAACATTTGTGTATAAATATAGGAGGTCTTTTCCTCATTTGCACACACTCATCTCATCACATCTCTCTCTCTCTCCTGCGCAGAAAAGAGGCTCTTCTCCTACTGCGTAGAAAGAGACTCTTCTCTCACACGTGTGGAAGGAAGGACGCAGATTTAGGGCTGCAACTGCAGGTCGGAAGTTTGACCAACGTTGATTATCTTTCTCTCTCACAGAACTGCGCTGTATGTGGAACTGACTCTGAAGGCCGCATTTTTTGGCGAAGGAATCAAGCCGATCTGACGGTCGGTTTGCAAGATATTGTCTGCCCTAGTTTAGGACTGATCTAGGGTTTGTTGCTGCTGATGTAAATCCGATTTATGTACTATTTCTCTCTCCTGAATTATTGAAGATAAAGGAAGATTTGATCAAAGGGTTCCCCATATTGGGGTTTGTCCCTGGCTAGCCGCCACATCTTGTGTCTCTTGCCTTAGCTTGTTGTCTGTGGAAGAAAAGGACAATGTTACGTTTGCGATAAAGCAAGCCACTATGCAAGGGAATGCCCTGATAGAAGGAACTCTCACCGGGACGATGATCAAAATCCCTCTCATGGAAATCAAAGGAATGGCAGATCTAATGGCCAAGGTAAAAGGAGTGTTTCAAATCAAGGAAGAGGACAACCATTCAAGAAGGTAAAAAATTCCAGGTATGAATCTAACACTGTTGACAATAAGCAGGATGAATACCAGCTGCTCTATCTACTTCTGCTCCTCCGGACTCGCTGGGAAATTGGCTTATTGATAGTGGTGCCTCAAGGCACTTCACTGGTTACAAAGAAGTTCTCCATAATCTGATAGAGAAAGAAACTAACTTGGAAATTGTCCTTGGAGATAATATGAAATATCCTGTGAAAGGTGTAGGTAATGTCTCTCTTAAATTGAATCAAGGTAATATGATCCACTTATAGGATGTATTATATGTTCTTGACCTCAAAAAGAACCTGGTGTCCATCTCGGCAATGGAAGACAAAGGCTACAAGGTGACCTTCAGCAATGGCAAGGGATGCCCGAATTCCGAATAGAGAAAGAAGGTGTATGTCTGGGATGTGCCAAAGGAAAGCTCAAAAGGGGACCATTCCCCTCAAGCCAAAGCAAGACCTCCAATATATTACAATTGGTTCACTCAGACATATTTGAGGCTGGCATTAAGAGGGAGACTACTACACCATATACTCTTGAGCAGAATGGTGTGGCGGAAAGGAAGAACCGTATGATTGTGGAAGCTGTCTGTGCCATGCTCCATGATCAAAGATTTCCGAAGATTCTATGGGTAGATGATGTAACAATGCTTGATGTGGAGGAACCCATCGATCCTATTGATCCACCTGAGCCTTCCTCTTCTAGGAAGAGGCCCTCTTGACTTAGGGGGCTACTTGATGATGCTGAAGGACACACTGCACCCCAAGGAACCTTCCGTGAAAGTAAGAAACCTAACAGGTATCAGGGATACTTGACGATCATGAGCACGCTAATACAAAATGAGCCTTCATCATTCTCAGATGCCGTCAAGCATCAAGTATGGAGGGATGCTATGACTGAAGAATATGAGTCTATTATGAACAATGATGTTTGGGAAGTAGTTCCCAGACCCCAGGACAAGACAGTTGTCACTTCTAAATGGCTTTACAAGATAAAACATGCAGCAGATGGAAGTACGGAAAAGTATAAGGCTCGTTTTGTCGCTCGTGGCTTCTCCCAGAAGGAAGGTATAGACTATGACGAGATATTTGCACCTGTTGCCAGATATACCACCATCTGCTTGATCATAGCCCTTGCGGCTTCACAAGGATGGAACCTACATCAGATGGATGTCAAGATCGCGTTCTTGCATGGTTCGATCAAAGAAGAGGTCTACGTGGAGCAACCCGAAGGATTTGAGATTTATGATCGAAAATCTCATGTATGTAGGTTGAAGAAGGCTCTCTATGGGCTGAAGCAAGCACCCTGAGCATGGTATGAGAGGATCGATAGCTACTTGAAGAAGCTGGGATTCACTAGGAGTGAAGCCGATCCTAACCTTTACTTTAAGGTTAAAGATGACAAGCCTCTCATACTGGTGCTGTATGTGGATGACCTCTTTCTAATAGGTGTAGACCCTCTCATTCACAAATGTAAGAGGGAGTTGGCTTCTGAATTTGAATTGAAGGACCTAGGATAGATGCACTATTTCCTAGGGCTTGAAGTTTGGCAGAAGTCAAGGGAAATTTTCCTATCTCAAGGAAAATATGTGGTGAAGATATTGGAAAGATTCGGTATGGTGGACTGCAAGCCTATTACTACCCAGATGGAGCTTGACTTTAAAAAGTTAAGTGGTAGCGCTGCTGGACCTGTTTTACGAAATGCCACCGAGTATCGTCAATTCGTTCGAGCATTAATGTTCTTAGTGAACTCCCATCCAGATATATGCTTCGCAGTCAACACGTTGAGTCAACATTTGGTTGAACCTCATCGCATACATTGGATTGGTGCCAAGAATATGTTAAGATATCTTCATGGCACAATTACTTATGGATTAAGATACACTGCTGGAGATGTGAGACTACTTGGATACACTGACGCTGATTGGGCTGGCAATGTGATGGACCGTAAGAGCACCTCCGGGTGTTGTTTCTCCTTGGGATCTGCTTCGATACTCTGGATGAGCAGGAAGCAGAAGTCAGTGGCTTTGAGCACTACCAAAGCAGAGTACACTGCTGCTAGCATGGCCTCCTATGAGGCAGTCTGGTTGCGAAAGCTCTTCAGTGAGCTGTTTGGATTTACATTGGATACCACCGTGATTTTATGTGACAACCAGAGTGGGATTCGTTTGTCAGAGAATCCCGTATTTCATGATCGCTCCAAGCATATCGATACCAGGTACCACTATATTTGAGATATGGTGCAGCGGGGAGCTATAAGGCTCCAACATATCGGTACAGATGAATAGGTCGCCGGCATTCTGACAAAGCCGCTACGAAAGGTCAAATTTTTGAGTTTTTGAGAACGACTTGGTGTCGTTTAGAAACCCTCTGATGAGGGTCCTATATGATGTATTGAGCTCTGGGAGCTCTGGGGGGGCGCGGGGTACTTCTTGGAGCGACATATGACCACAGGGTGACTCACCATCCCTTGGTGGTGTACGTGTACAGGGTAAAAGAATCAAAACTTTCCCTGTGACACCCCGTGATGACTATGTAGCAGGATGATTAGTTCTCCTGTGAGGTCTGGATGATGTGTTCTCCATGATGACAATGTAGCAGGATGATTAGTTCTCCTGTGAGGTCTGGATGATGTGTTCTCCATAACGACTATGTAGTAGGATGATTAGTTCTCCTGTGAGGTCTGGATGATGTGTTCTCCATGACGATTGTGTAGCAGCATAGTTTTAATAACCGGTCTTGCTAACCGGTTACTGTTTTAACTAGCCGGTTAGCAAGCCCATTGGTCGAAACCGGCCAAAAAACCCTGTTCATTAGCTCATTTCTCCTTTTTTTTGCCCTAACCGGTGCTAACCGGTCGGTTTAGGACGGAACCAGCCGGTTTAGGACGGAACCAGCCGGTTTAGGACGGAACCAACTGGTTTTGTATCAAACCGGCCGGTACCGTCCTAAACCGGTCGATTAGAGGCACGCCCACCATAAAGTTAAAAAAGCGGAATTCTGACTGTGTTTTAGGGGTTTTGGGGGAAACTAAGGGTGTTTTCCCTCCAAAAACACCCTCTCCAAGCCTTTAAGAGGCTCCTCTCACTCTCATTTGTCTCACACCACTGATTTGGAGTGTTTGTGAGTTTGTTTGTGAGCTTGGAGAGTGTTGAGCTTTTGCTGAAGTAGTCATCTTGGAGTTGGAGTTGGAGCTATTTTGGAGATAGTGTGTAGTTGTCAGTGGAGTTTCCATCTTCAAGAGGAGGCTAAGGAAGCTAGTTTGCATTTCCAGGTAGTCATCATGCCTCCAAAAGCCCGAGATACTGCATGGGCTCATTGTGATATGATTGATGGAAAAATGATCTGCAAATATTGCCAAAAATCCATTCAAGGAGGGGGTATTAATAGGTTCAAGCAACACTTGGCTGGGATAGGAGGCCATGTAAAGCCATGTGGAGCACCAAATGAAATAATAGGGCATATTAGGGCAGAATACCTTTAGAAGTTTGAGACTCAAGTCACTTAACCAATAGAGAAGTTTGTGACTGCAAAGTTTGGGAGTCGAGCCTCAACCAACTGAGTTTGATCATGATGACTCATTAGAAGTTTCAAGTGATAATGTTGATCACTATTATAGCATTATCATATATGTAGACTGGAGTGTTGTAGTAGGCCATTGGCCCCATAGTTTGTAGGCTTTGTTTTTACACTCTAGAGGCCATTTAGAGCCTCATTGCTTATGTATTTTGTCGATGATATGTATTGCACTCGGTGCCATTTTGATATATTCACCCTTACATGGTATATAAATGAGCAATCTTTGCATATTTTGTCTCTATTGGCTTGGAATCATGGTTTTAAATCTTAAAAATAGTTTTTTTCATTAAAAAATAATTATTTGATGTATTTTTCTAAAACCGGTTCGTTTAGACCAAACCAGTCCCGGTTAGACCGGTTTCGGTTGGTAAACTGGTTCATTAGGTGGACCGGTCTGGTCACCGGTTCTGGTTTTAAAAACATTGTGTAGCAGGATGACTAGTTCTCCTGTGAGGCCTGGATGATGTGTTCTCCATGGTGACTGTGGACAGGATGATTCGCTCTCCTGTGGACAGGATGATTCGCTCTCCTGTGGACAAGATGATTCGCTCTCTTGTGGGACAGGATGATTCGCTCTCCTGTGGACAAGATTGATTAGTTCTCTTGTTGAGGCATCCTACCCATGCAGTCTGGGACTCATGGGAAGTACCTCTCATCTAATCAATGAACAAGGAAATGAAGATAGGGACCATAGCAGTACCGATGGACGCATCGCTGTATCTACCATACTCCCTATGCTAGAATGACCTTCATTGATCTTGGATCAATGATACTGGTCTGGGACTAGTGGTAGGAGTTGTACCCACTATGACACTGACTTCGGGTCGGTTGAGGACTGGTCTGGGACCGGTGGTACACACTCTGAGACTGACTTTGAGTCAGTGAAGGATGATACTGCTCTGGGACCAGTGGTAGGAGTTGTACTCAGTATGACACTGACTTCGAGTTTTTGGTTGAGCACTGGTCTAGGACCAGTGGTACACACTCTGAGACTGACTTTGAGTTAGTGGAGGATGGTATGATACATCCTCGATCATTTCTTCCTCTTCATAATTCGGACAAAGCATAGCAGAGCAAAACAGAGCAGAGCAGAGTAGAGCAGAGCAGATCAGAACAGGGCAGAACAGAACAGAAAAGAGCAGGCAGAATAGAGTAGAGCAGAGCAGGGGTCAAGCCGTACAGGGCAGTGCATTTGATGGATGAATAGTAGCGACCCACAGAGGAATTGTATGTGGAGTTCTCCCTAGTTGAGAGGGAGTGCTAAAATTGGCAACTAGGGCCAAACTCCATGTGGGTCATCTTATTCATGGCTAATAATATTTTTATTAGATTCCTCTCGTCGAGAGGTGTAGGATTGATCTAAAGATCATCCGATTCCGATAAGTATTTATGGAGATATGAATTTATTTTGATTATGGAATAATTATCAAGCCGACCAGCAACTCATGTAGGCTCAGAAGCCCAACAGTCGCATCGATTCATCATCAACATTTGTGTATAAATACAGGAGGTCTTTTCCTCATTTGCACACACTCATATCATCACATCTCTCTCTCTCTTGCACATAAAAGAGGCTCTTCTCCTACTGCGCAGAAAGAGACTCTTCTCTCACACGTGTGGAAGGAAGGACGCAGATTTAGGGCTGCAACTACAGATCAGAAGTTTAACTAGCGTTGACCATCTTTCTCTCTCATAGAACTGCGCTGTATGTGGAACTGACTCTCCTCTGAAAGCTGCATTTCTTGGTGAAGGAATCAAGCCGATCTGACGGTCGGTTTGCAAGATATTGTCTGCCCTAGCTTAGGGTTGATCTAGGGTTTGCTGCTGCTGATGTAAATCAGATTTATGTACTATTTCTCTCTTCTGAATTATTGAAGATAAAGGAAGATTTGATCAAAGGGTTTCCCCATATTGGGGTTTGTCCCTGGCTAGCTGCCACATCTTGTGTCTCTTGTCTTGGCTTGTTTTTTGTCGATCATTTAATGTTCTATCCGCACTTTACTTAATGTACATTTGCTAATCTGTGGATAATAATAATAAAAAGAAATAAACTGCTCTAAGCATAGAACATACCATAAACTAACATACATGAAGCAATTCCACAATCCGTTACACTGTAATGTATATAAGCCCTTTATCCAGCCATACTATAACTTGCATAAGGGCTCGGTCCAGTTACATATATACACCCTTAGCCTCGGTTCAGGCATGTCTTGTAGCTCAAACAAAGTTTTGGCTTGTAGTCTCGCTTCTTCGGATAACATGCTTTGCTATAGCCATAATGGTACTTCGAACTGTGATCCCACAGAGCACCGAGCTCTGTCATCCTATTGACTAGCCTTAACAAGATCCGAACTGGAATATACATTGAACTAGGTTAGGTGCCAAGATCATGATTGAATTGAATAAGATCCAAACTGAGTTTTACACTGCACCAAGTTGGAGATCGAACTAGTCTTCATGTATCCGAACAGTAGCTTCATAATAATCTTCCTCAACAAAGGTCTGAACTAGGATGAGATAATATCCTGTTAAGATATGGTATGTTCTATGCTTATAATAGTTTACTTCTTTTTCTTATTATATTCTACAGATTAGCAATCGCATGTACATAAAGTAAAGTGCAGATAGAACATTAAACGATCGACAGAAAACAAACCAAGACAAGAGACACAAGATGTGGCGGCTAGCCAGGGACAAACCCCACAATGTGTGGGGAAACCCTTTGGTAAAATCTTATTTTATCTTCAATAATTCAGCAGAGAGAAATAGTACAATAAATCTGATTTATATCAGCAGTAGCAAACCCTAGATCAGCAACATCAGCATGAGCGGCTTCATCATCAAACTAGGGCAAACGATATCTCACAAACCGACCGTCGGATCGGCATGATTCCACCACCAAAAGTTGCGGTTTCCAGAGGAGGTTCAGATGAACCTACAATGCAATTTAGATGAGGAGATCTTCTAGTCCACGCAGGTCAAACTTTACTTCTGCATTTGCAGCTTCAGTTTCAGCAGCTTCCTTCAAACTAGGGCAGTTGATA
Source organism: Pinus tabuliformis (assembly GCA_031772625.1). NCBI lineage: Eukaryota > Viridiplantae > Streptophyta > Pinopsida > Pinales > Pinaceae > Pinus > Pinus tabuliformis. The sequence goes on from CM062815.1 coordinate 742,959,097, forward strand.
TCTTGCAAATCGTCCGTTGGATTGAATTGATTCCACCACCAAAAGTTGTGGCTTTCAGAGGAGGTTTAGATGAACCTACAACACAGTTCAGATGAGGAGATCTTTTAGTCCACGCAGGTCAAACTTTACTTCTGCAGTGGCAGCTTCAGTTTCAACAGCTTCCTTCAAACAAGGGCAGTCGATATCTTGCAAACCGTCCGTCGGATTGACTTGATTCCACCACCAAAAGTTGCGACTTTCAGAGGAGATCCAGATGGACCTACAACGCAGTTCTAAGGAGGAGATATGATGGTCAATGCTGGTCAAACTTTGGATGTGCAGTTGCAGCTTCAGGTTCAACAGCTTCCGGCTTCACATGTGTGAGAGAGAGACCTTTTCTGCGCAGTAGAGAAGAGACTCTTTTCTGCGCAGTAGAGAGAGAGATGTGATGAGATGAGTGAGTCCAAATGAGGAAAAGTCCTCCTATATTTATACACAATGTTGGTGTTTGAATAGATGCGATTGTTGGGCTTCTGAGCCTACATGAGTTGTAGGTCGGCTTGATAATAATTCCATAATCAAAATAAATTCATATCTCCATGAATAATTATCGGAATCGGATGATCTTTATATCAATCCTACACCTCTCGACGAGAGGAATCTAATAAAAATATTATCAGCCATGAATAAGATGACCCACATGAAGTTTTGCCCCGGTTGCCAATTTTAACACTCCCTCTCAACTAGGGAGAACTTCATCTGCAATCTGTCTATCGGTCGTTACTATTCATCCATCAAATGCACTGCCCTGTACAACCTGACCCTTGCCCTGCTCTGCTCTATTCTGCCTGTTCTGCTTTGTTTTATTCTGCCCTGTACTGATCTGTACTGTTTTGCTCTGCTCTTGCATTGTTCTGTTCTGCTCTGCTTTTTTCCGAATTATGAAGAAGAAGAAATGATTGAGGATGTATCATACTGATTCAAAGTCAGTCTCAAAGTATGTACCACTGGTCGGAGACCAATCTCAACTGATCCGAAGTTAGCTTCATAGTAAGTACCACTCCTACCACTGGTCCCAGACCAGTATCGCAGTCTCAGAGAGTGTACCACTGGTCCCAGACAAGTCTCAACCGACCCGAAGTCAGCGTCATAGTATGTACCACTCTCACTGGCCCCAGACCAGTACTGCACTGACACGAAGTCAGTCTTAGAGTATGTACCACTGGTCCCAGACCAGTCTCAACCGACTCGAAGTCAGTGTCATAGTATGGTACAACTCCTACCACTAGTCCTAGACCAGTATCATTGATCCCAGATCAATGGAGGTCATCCTAGCGTAGGGAGTACGGTAGATACAACGATGCATCCATCAGTACTACTATGGTCCCTAACTTCATTTCCCTGCTCATTGATAAGATGAGAGGTACTTCCCATGAGTCCCAGACTGCATGGGTAGGATGCCTCGACAGGAGAACTAATCAATCCTGTCCTCACAGGAGAACACATCAATCCTGCTACAATCGCCATGGAGAACACATCAATCCAGGCCGCCATGGAGAACATATCAATCCAGGCATCACAGGAGAACACATCAATCCTGCTATAGTTGCCATGGAGAACACATCAATTCAGGCCTCACAGGAGAACACATCAATCCTGCTACAGTTGCCATGGAGAACACATCAATCCAGGCCTCACAGGAGAACACATCAATCCTGCTACAGTCGCCATGGAGAACACATCAATCCAGGCCTCACAGGAGAACACATCATCCTGCTACACAGGAGAGCAAATCATCCTGTTCCACAAGAGAGCGAATCATCTTGTCCCACAAGAGAGCAAATCATCTTGTTCCAGTGCGCATCACTAAGGGAGGGTGAGTCACCTTGTGGTCGTATGTTGCTCTAGTAAGAACCACAAGTCCTCAGAGCTCCCAGAGCTCAATGTATGCAACATGCAGAACCCTTGTACAAGGGTTTCTTGACGATTCCAAGTCGTTTGGGAAAATCACAGATTAGATCTTTCCTCGGGGCTTTGACAAGGTGTATCGACTTGTACATCATCTTAATGCGATGGAGCCTCCTTGCTCATCGACTTACCATATCCCAGATGATGTCTATCTGCTGGAGCAATCGACGAATACAGGATTCCTCAGTAATCGAATCCCACCTCTAGTTGTTACAGAGAATCACAGTGGTATGTGTTCAAACAGCTCATTGAAGAGCTTTCCCAACCAAGCAGCTTCATACGAGATCATACTCGTAGATATGTATCTGGTCTCGGCGATGCTTATGGCAACCGTCTTCTGCTTCCTGCTCATCCATTACAATGAAGCAGAATCCAAAGAGAAACAACACTAAAAGTGCTCCAGTGATCCTCCACACTACCTGCCTAATCAGCATTCGAATAATCATGCAGTGTATCTCAATCCATGAGAGATTGTGTCCTGAATACATCTCAGAAGATTCTTGGCACCAATCTAGTGAAGCTCAACCAAATATGAGCTCATAATGCTAACTGCAAAACATATGTTCGGATAGAGGTTCACCAAGAACATCAATGCGAATGAGTTTTTTTGAAACTCAGAGGCATTTCCCAAATCTGGTGCGACATCACTACCATATAACTTCTGAAAGTTAAGATCCTCGAGGTAGTCACAAGCTTGCAGTCCATCATACCAAATCTTTTCAGAATCTTCACCACATATTTTCCTTGAGATAGGAAAATGTCCCCTGGCTTCTGCCACACTTCAAGTCCTTGGTTCTTCATTTCAAATTCAGAAGCCAACTCCCTCTTACATTTGTGAATGAGAGGGTATGCACCTGTTAGAAAGAGGTCATCCACGTACAACACCAGTCTGAGAGGTTTGTCATCTTCAACCTTAAAGTAAAGGTTAGGATCGGCTTCACTCCTAGTGAATCCCAGCTTCATCAAGTAGCTATCGATCCTCTCATACCATGCTCGGGGTGCTTGTTTCAGCCCATAGAGAGCCTTCTTCAACTTGCATACATGAGATTTTCAATCATAAATCTCAAATCCTTCAGGTTGCTCCACATAGACCTCTTCTTTGATCGAACCGTGCAAGAACGCGGTCTATCCATCTGATGTAGGTTCCATCCTTGTGAAGCCACAAGGGCTATGCTCAAGTGGATGGTCGTATATCTGGCAATAGGTGCAACTATCATAGTCTATGCCTTCCTTCTGGGAGAAACCATGAGCAACAAAACGAGCCTTATACTTTTCCGTACTTCCATCTGCTGCATGCTTTATCTTGTAAAGCCATTTGGAAGTAACAACTGTCTTGTCTTGGGGTTTGGGAACTACTTCCCAAACATCATTCTTCATAATAGACTCATATTCTTCAGTCATAGCATCCTTCCATACTTGATGCTTGACGACATCTGAGAATGATGAAGGCTCATTTTGTATGATCGTGCTCATGATGGTCAGGTATCCCTGATACCTGTTAGGTTTCTTACTTTCACGAAAGGTTCCTTGGGGTGCAGCATGTCCTTCAGCATCATCAAGTATCCCCCTAAGCCATGAAGACCTCTTCCTAGAAGAGGAAGGCTCATGTGGATGAGGATCAATCAGATCCATGGGTTCTTCTACATCAGGCATTGATTCATCATCCTTTTCTTTCGGTTCCCTGGTGTCGGCTTCTTGAGAGCTCCTCAAAGTCGGAAGATTGTCCACCTTGCTGAGAGCCATATCTTCGTCAAAGGTGACATCATGACTAATCACGACTTCCCTTTGACCGGCGGTGAACATTTCTTCAGGAGTCTTGGAACCCAATGCTTGATGAGGGCATCGATTTTGTACATATACGGTGGTGTTTGTAGTTTCAGCCCATAGAAACTTTGGAAGTCTTTGATCATGTAGCATGGCCCGGACAACTTCCACAATCGTACGGTTCTTCCTTCCCGCCACACCATTCTGCTCAGGAGTATGTGGTGTAGTAGTCTCCCTCTTAATGCCAGCCTCAGATATGCCTGAGTGAACCAATTGTAATATATCGGAGGTCTTGCTTTGGCTTGAGGGGAATGGTCCCCTTTTGAGCTTTCCTTCGGCACATCCTGGACATACACCTTCTTTCTCTACTTAGAATTCGAGCATCCCTGTCACCATTTGTCTTACACTGAGTATAGCTTTATAATGAAGGGGGGCAAACCTCCGATGCCAAAGTTTGGACTGAAGATATGTGTCATAAGACATGATACCTAGCGGACTTCCATCGACCTGATATAATGAATCAACATGAAACCCAAGAGTAAAGGCATCTTTAACATTATTTTTCGATACACATACCTTGCCATTGCTAAAGGTTACCTTGTAGCCTTTGTCTTCCATTGCCGAGATGGACACAAGGTTCTTTTTGAGGTCAGGTGCATTTAATACATCCTGGAATTTCTAGCCTTCTTGAATGGTTGTCCTCTTCCTCGATTCCTAGCTCTCCTCTTACCTTCACTATTGAATTTGTCATTCCTTTGATTGCCATTAGAGGGATTTTGATCATCGTCCCGATGTGAGTCCTTTCTATCAGGGCACTCCCTTGCATAGTGACCTGCTTTATCACAGATGTAACATCGTCATTTTCTTCCACCCTTAGGTCCAGCCTTTCCTTTTGATTTAGTCCCAGAATTATTTCTTTTCTTAGCATGAGAAGAAAAGGCAGCAGGAGGACCTTTAGGCATGGGCATTTCTTGCTCTTCTTCCCTTGTTTCTTCTTGAATGCATCTAGCCATTAATTCCTCGAAACCAGGAATTACATTATTGTTCAGAAGAGTAGTCCTAAACACGTACCATTCGGATGGTAATCCTCCAAGAGTCGTGAGTGCCATTTCCCTGTCAGTAATAGCCTCCCCAATAGATAGGAGATCGTTCTTGATCTCGGTTATTCTTAAGAAGTATGCTTGCATACTCTCATCTTTACCCTTCTTGATTTCCCTCAACTTATTTCTAAGAAACAAAACTTGATTTGCATCATTAACTTTAAATAAACTCACTAGTCTATCGTAGATTTCCTTGGAGGTGTTCAGGTCAGAGATGTATACCACCAAGTGCTTGTCGATAGAGTCCCAGAGGATCTTTTGTTTTGACTTCTCTGGTTTTCCATTTGTTCTATGCAGCAACGGATGCATTTGATGGAGGCTCAACAATATTGCCTTTTACATGGTCCAGCACTTCTTGATCTTCTAGGGTTAGATTGATAGATATCTTCCATTCGTGATAGTCAGCTTTCTCACGAAGCTTGCTTTCGGCAGAGCGTTGAGGACCCCATAGTTCTTTTAGGATAGCCTCGCCAATCTTCTCTTCAGTGATTGCTCTTGCTCTTGCTCGGGCTTTGTATTCACCTCAGCTCTGATACCATGTTAAGATATGGTATGTTCTATGCTTATAATAGTTTACTTCTTTTTCTTATTATATTCCACAGATTAGCAATCACATGTACATAAAGTAAAGAGCAGATAGAACATTAAACGATCGATAGAAAACAAGCCAAGACAAGAGACACAAGATGTGGCGGCTGGCTAGGGACAAACCCCACAATGTGTGGGGAAACCCTTTGGTCAAATCTTCTTTTATCTTCAATAATTCAGCAGAGAGAAATAGTACAATAAATCTGATTTATATTAGCAGTAGCAAACCCTAGATCAGCAACATCAGCATGAGCGGCTTCATCATCAAACTAGGGCAGACGATATCTCACAAACCGACCGTCGGATCGACATGATTCCACCACCAAACGTTGCGGCTTTCAGAGGAGGTTCAAATGAATCTATAGTGCAGTTCAGATGAGGAGATCTTCTAGTCCATGTAGGTCAAACTTTACTTCTGCATTTGCAGCTTCAGTTTCAGCAACTTCCTTCAAACTAGGGTAGTCGATATCTTGCAAACCGTCCGTCGGATTGACTTGATTCCACCGCCAAAAGTTGTGGCTTTCAGAGGAGGTTCAGATGAACTTACAACACAGTTCAAATGAGGAGATATTTTAGTCCACGTAGGTCAAACTTTACTTCTGCAGTGGCAGCTTCAGTTTCAGCAGCTTCCTTCAAACTAGGGTAGTCGATATCTTGCAAACCGTTCGTCGGATTGACTTGATTCCACCACCAAAAGTTGCGGCTTTCAGAGGAGATCCAGATGGACCTACAACGCAGTTCTAAAGAAGAGATCTGATGGTCAATGCTGGTCGAACTTTGGATCTGCAGTTGCAGCTTCAGGTTCAACAGCTTCCGGCTTCACATGTGTGAGCGAGAGACCCTTTTTTGCGCAGTAGAGAAGAGACTCTTTTCTGCGCAGTAGAGAGAGAGATGTGATGAAATGAGTGAGTCCAAATGAGGAAAAGTCCTCCTATATTTATACAAAACGTTGGTGTTTGAATAGATGCGAATGTTGGGCTTCTGAGCTTACATGAGTTGTAGGTCGGTTTGATAATAATTCCATAATCAAAATAAATTCATATCTCCATGAATACTTATCGGAATCGGATGATCTTTATATCAATCCTACACCTCTCGACGAGAGGAATCTAATAAAAATATTATCAGCCATGAATAAGATGACCCACATGAAGTTTTACCCTGGTTGCCAATTTTAATAGGGTTTGTCCCTGGCTAGCCGCCACATCTTGTGTCTTTTGTCTTGGCTTGTTTTTTGTCAATTGTTTAATGTTCTATCTGCACTTTACTTAATGTACATGCGATTGCTAATCTGTGGATAATAATAATAAAAAGAAGTAAGCTGCTCTAAGCATAGAACATACCATAAACTAACATACATGAAGCAATTCCACAATCCTTTATACTATAATGTATATAAGCCCTTTATCCAGTCATATTGTAACTTGCATAAGGGCTCGGTCTTGTTACATATATACACCCTTAGCCTCGGTTCAGGCATGTCTTGTAGCTCAAACAAAGTTTTGGCTTGTAGTCTCGCTTCTTCGGATAACATGCTTTGCTATAGCCATAATGGTACTCCGAACTGTGATCCCACAGAGCACTGAGCTCTGTCATCCTATGGACTAGCCTTAACAAGATCCAAACTGGAATATACATTGAACTGGGTCAGGTGCCAAGATCATGATTGAACTGAATAAGATCTGAATTGAGTTTTACACTGCACCAAGTTGGAGATCGAACTAGTCTTCATATATCCGAATAGTAGCTTCATAATAATCTTCCTCAACAAAGGTCCGAACTAGGATGAGATAATATCCTCCTCCAAACTATGCCAAGAAGGTCTTCAAAACAATCTCAGAGAAATCTGAATTGTCTTAAGGGTGTCTTCTTTACTGTACCAAGGTAAACATCTGAATTCTGCCTTCATAGAATCACCATCGAGCCATAGAAAACATCCCAAAAGAACCTCAGAGAGAACTGACCTTATCTTAGATGATATCCCAATTTTCTTTGTTTCAATCCAATGAAGATCATAGGTGTATATTTATAGTGATTTATGTCAAGGGATGTGTCCCTTCGGAGGAGGGAGCCGACATTAGGACGACTTATTAAATTCAGATTCCAATTTTCATTTAGTTCATTTTCCCTCCAATAGGTTGATCAAGCCGACTTGACATTGATTTAATTTTCTTTTGTCCAATACTAATTTTGATCCATTATAGAAGCTTGATCAAATGGGCTGGGGAAGGCTAGGGAATTCTTCCCTAGCTGCCCAACTTTAACACTCCCTCTCAGCTAGGGAGGAATTTCAAGAACCATTGCTGCTGACCATCAAGCCATTAAGCCCTGTTCATATTTTGAATATGCTCATCATCTCCTCCAATTAGTGACATGACCATAAAAGTGTAATCATTATAGAATAGGTCCACATGGACAATGCCATCCAGTTTTCAACAAACTGGTCAAAGAAAGGTCCATCTAGGACATTCACATCTCATCTCCTCTTAGAGAGGAATCCCATTAACCATGCTAAGTCCATCAAGGCTGCTGTAACATGCCATCATGTGATTGTTTTGTCTCTGCTCATTTCTGCTGAACATTGGATATCCTTGTCAATAAGAAGAATTGATGGAGGGTGGGTCACAAGACCCTACCACCCTTAGAAGGAACAGAGGCAAGTCTTCATGTCCCAGGGGAGTGTTGTCACTTGGATTGTATAGGCATCGTGACAATGCTCAAGACGACGGTTGTCACTCTGATCCCCGCCCACTCCGTTCTATTTGTCTCCCAACAATAGGCTATGGGGGGTAGTCCTTCTGGAATGAAGTGAAGCAAGTTGAGAATCAACTTACATGGGAGACACATATGAGTGGCCTAGCCACTTGGTTGAAATCAAGCAAGATTATGATTAAATTAGATTTTCTATTATGAGACTAGTGCTTTAATGGAGTCACAAATTCTTGCTTCTTATGAATTGGAACCAAATGATCGGATGGACACCCGCTGCTCGAATGATTGACTAACCTGTGTGAGATGCTTATGCAAGAGATTATGAGTGGCTGCTATCTTGGATTAAGATTGGTTAAATTACTTAAGTACTTATGTGAGATTTATCTTAAGAGTACTTGACAATGTTATGATGCAATCTTAAACAAGATAAGCTTCAAGAGGTACACGTGTAAACTTCAAGTAACCAATTCACCCAAGTCACCTGACACAGGGACACGGGACACGAAGGACACAGGGATTCAAGTGTCAAACACAGACACGTTTACCCCCCGGAATAGGACACATTCAAATATGTTATATATATATATTAAAAACTAGATATTTCTTACACAAATTCTCATTCATGATACAAATTCATTGATTCAAACATGGATCTTCATCTAGATGTAAGTTTTACAAAGTAACATTATGCATATAAATACAATTGTGACATAAATGATAAATCATAATACATATTCAATTCATCAATGATCCAATAGGAGAAAGACAAGATAGTAAGATATTGTAGTTTTCTCATTAAGTCATCAAAATCAAAATGTGTTACATAGGTAGTGCAATGCCAATGGAAAATAAAAATAGCAAATACAAAACAACTACAAGTTTACAAGCCTCAAGGCAGTAGGTAGCTCATGAGTCATCAATCCTCATCATCAAAATCAACATCATTGTACTCATCATCATGGTCACCACTACTCTCCTCTGCTGCATCCTCCTCCCTTGTATCCAAAGTCATCTCTGCATATGTTGGTGTGGAGGATGACCCCTCTATAGTATCACCATCATCAAATGTGACAGGCTTTAGCATTGGATCATTGAGATTCAAGTTGGCCAATGCTCAACACTGTTGTCCAGACCCATATCATCAGGAAAGACATCCCACATATTCGTCTTTGCCTTCAATCGCTCATCCCTTTGCCTATAAATAAGATGGAGGTTGGTGTGTACATACACCATTGTCTCTGCTGTGGATTGCTCAAGCCTACTCTTCTTGACACTATACAAACTCCTATATGTGCTCCAATTCCTCTCGAAACAAGAGGATGAAGTCACTTGGGAGAGGAGCCTCATGGCTAACTGCTGTAGAGGAGTGCTTGTTGCCCCATGAGTTGCCCAACAAGAATAGGGCTTCTTAGCCCCCTTGTCTCTAATCACATCATATCCTGCAAATCGACCTGTGTTAGTGGAAAATTCAACAAAGTCATCCTCTACCTCGTCAAGGGATGCTCTATCCTGAAAAATCAGCTTGAATGCATCTTTCCTCCCCTGTGAGATTTCACCATCCATGTGAGGAGGGAATCTGCGAGAAGGTCCACCATTCAGCCACTCATGGCTGTAGTATTTTGGGTTCAAAGAGTGAGCCAAACAATGTAAAGGTGTGCAATTCTTATTCCATTTGCTGACAAGAATATCTTGTATGGTGGTGAAGAAGGCCTCTGATGATGTCTCATACTCGGGGCACTCTGTAAAATAATGCTCCTCACAGACTCAATCATGGAATTCCGTCCCTCATAAACCTCTCCTAGGATGGGTTGATCTGTATCTGCAAATCGAAGCAAAGAAATGATAGGGTCCATGATTTGAATAAGTAGATCTACCCTCTCCCACCAAGCATCATCTAACACTGTGTCCTTCACTCTTTTCAAGGCCACTTGATTTGTCTTTCTCCAAAAAGACCAAAACTCTGAAATAACTAGGCCCCAAGAGCGGTCTTGACCTCCCTCAACCTCTTCAACATGATGAATGAAGAGGCAATCCGTGTATCCGCATTCTTCAACAATGATAGATTGGTGTACTCCTACATAGTGACGACATTTGTATGATTTTGTACAAAGTTGCGGATATGCTGTGCATCCTCAATAATGCTTCCAATCTAAAGCACATCGGAAGCAATAGATTTAAGTGCTAAGTTCAATGAATGGACAATGCAAGGTGTCAAAAACACTTGTGGATATTTAGCTTCCACAATCATGCCAACAACCTTGCAAACAGGTGCATTATCTATAATGATTTGCATACAAGAATCAACACCTACATCTTCAATAACTATAATAAACAACTCACCCATATATTGTGCATCCTTGTATTGTTCATGTGCATCCATTGATTTCAAGAAAACTGGACCATTCAAGGAAGACACCATGAAGTTGATGAGTGGGTGCCGTGCTGGATCTGTCCATCCATCAGAAACAATGCTAACCCAAGATGTTGGCCATGTTGATTTAATAGGCTCAAGCATTTTTTCCGCCTCTTTTTTGTTTTCCCTTCGTCAACAATGTGGTTCTAAGCTTGTCTGACCCAGGAGGCACATACCTTGATGGAGCCCCTTGAATTAGAGCTTGACACATCTCAATAAATAGAGGTGAGCATGCAATATTAAAGGATATGAAGTTTTGATAGAAAAAAAGGCAATGGTGAGATCAAGCTCTTCCTGTTTCTCTTTCTGAAAAATCTTGTCCATTGGACCAAGTGCAATTGCCTTTCTTTTTGTTGCTTGTCCCCCACCAGAACTCTCAAATGGGAATTTGTTGCTGCTTTTCCTCAAGAATGGAAGGGGGTCATCATTCTTGTTTTTTAGATTTTGCAGCCACATTTTCCATACCAACATTGGCCTCTCTTTCCATTTCTTTCCTCTTTGGTAAAGGCACCTTTGTACAAGCTGCAATTCCAAAGCTTGGTAAAGCCAACAAATGAGATTTCACATGGTAATATGTGCTCATGAAATTAGTGATGCAATAGCTGCATTTCCAACTCACATTGGCTCGTCCCTTTACCTTGCTGCTTGGCCCTTGCTCTCTTGTGACATATTTTCACAAGGGATATTTGTTATCTTGAGGAGGATACCTTCCCTCAACATTTGAAGCTGCTATTACAGCCCCACTTGCAATAGAGGGAACACTTGCAGCAGACCCTGATGAAATCGGGATTGGAGGGGCAACTCCAATGGAGACATTCTTCCCCTTCCTTTGCCCCTTCCCTATTGCCCTTGATTGAGCCATGAATGCTGTAAAAAAATAAACAATAAATGCACAAATTTGTAAAAGAAATGCACATGCAAACTGTTGTAATAAAAATGCAAAAAAATAGAGAGAAAATGCACTTACTTGTTGCTTGAATCTCCTTGAAAATGCTCCCACGCCCTTTTCTCTTTGCTCTCACACACCCACAACAAACCCACAACCAACAAGGAAGGTGAATGTGAAATTAGAATGGCCAAATCGACCTTTTAATGTTGTGCGGAGGTTTGATTTTTCGGGATTCGTGTCCCAGAATCGGGATACGACCAGACACATTCGGAAGGACATGAATCTGACCGAATCGTGTCCGATTCGCCTGATTTGGGACACGATGGGCCAGGGGGACGAATCCAGTTTCATAGCAATTCATCAGTTAACACAAGATGTTATGCCAAGCTATGAGATCAATTCGATTAACCAATTTTAGATGTATCTCAACAATAAATATTCAGAAAATTCTGACCTGATCAATGTTATAAGAGCAGTAAGAAAATTCTAAACCAATAATGCTTATGCTTGCCCAAGATCACAAAAATATGCCAACTTGGAAAATTATGTATGTTAGATTTCTCAAGATGTATCTTTCAGTAAAATATTAGATTTGAAGTATAAATTGCAACAATAAGTTAACCCACAAATCAACGAATAATGACGTCAGCACCAATGCCTAAAAATAGTAAAAATTGCCAAACTTGAGGAAAATCAATTTCTAGGATTTTTTAGGGCTTCATTGAGAAAATTTTAGCAGTGAAACAGTGAGATCAGCAAGATAAAATTGCCAAAATAGATAACCAATATTTCCAGAAATGACAAAATACACTAAAACTTGAAAATTTCCAATTTGAGGACTTTAGGAGAGTTTGATTCAACAATTTTCAGATCTGATAAGTTTATGACAACAATATATTAATAATCATAATCAATGAATGAATTGAATTGATTTACAATCAGCAATGAAGCTCAATAAATAATACAAGAGTATTTACAGAAATAGCAAGTTTCTACTAAGGAATAGAAACAAGAAGTTTCTAATAAGAAACTGCTAATAAGATCACATACGATCTTATCTTACATAAATGAGCATTAAAATACTAAAATAGCATTATTCTAATACCCCCCCTTAATGCTCAATCTATTTACAACACCTATAGACCCTCTGAATTTTACAAACTTGTCAGGACCAAGGGGCTTGGTGAAGATGTCTGCTGGTTGCTCTATAGTGGGAACATACAACAACTGAATCGATCCGTCTTCAACGAGTTGTCAAATGTAGTGACAATGGGTTTCCACATGCTTTGATCATTCATGGAAGACTGGATTCTTGGCGAGTTTGAGCACTCCCTGATTATCACAAAACAAAGGAGTAGGACTGGCCTAGGAAACATGCGTATCCGCAAGCATACGTCGAAGCCAAACTACCTCACAAGATGCCTTAACTGCTCCCCGATACTCTGCTTCTGTTGAGGAGAGAGCCACTGCCTGCTTCTTCTTACTAGTCCATGTGACAGCACCGGATCCCAGACTAAACACATAACCCGCTGTAGATTTACGATCATCAACCGATCCTGCCCAGTCAGAATCTATGTAACCACTGAGTGTAGGATCTAAACTCCGAGTGTACAGAAGTCCATAATTAGGAGTGCCACTCCCATAATGCAGCACACGCTTCATTGCTATCCAATGATCAGCCTTAGGGGCTGTCATGAAGCGTGAAATGTAGCTCACTGCAAAATTGATATCAGGCCTAGTGGGAGTAAGGTAGATGAGGCTGCCCACTAATTGCCTGAATAAAGATTCATCCACAAGTGGTGAGGATGACTGAGTTGAAAGTTTGAGCCCCGGTTCCATAGGAGTTGTGGCAGGTTTGCAATCTTGCATTCTGAACCTGTCCACAAGACTTCTGGCATACTTGGACTGAGAGAGAAAGATGTTGTTCTCAGTCTGCCAGACTTCAACCCCCAAACAGTAATGAAGAAGTCCCAAATCTGTCATATCAAAAGTGTTGCACAAATCCTGTTTGATCCCATGGATCAAATGTGCTGAACTGCCAGTAATGATAAGGTCATCCACATAGACAACCACAAACAGAATATCATCACCAGTATGCTTGATATATAGGTTTGCATCAGATGGACTCTGCTGAAAGCCATGATCTGTTAGGTACTTATCAATTTTCATGTACCAAGCCCGAGGGGCTTGTTTTAGACCATAGAGTGCTTTGACTAATCTACAGACTTTCTGTTCTTGACCGACAACCTTGAATCCTGGAGGCTGCGTCATGTAGACTTCTTCCTGTAAGTCACCATTCATAAAAGCACTCTTTACATCCATCTGATGGACTTTCCAACTGAACTGAGTTGCGAAGGCAAGGACGAGCCGTATGGTACTCATCTTGGCTGTAGGAGCAAAGGTCTCCTCATAGTCTATGCCTTCCTTCTGTGAGAACCCTTGAGCAACAAGGTGAGCCTTATACTTGTCTAGGGTTCCGTCAACTTTGTATTTCACCTTATACACCCATTTGTAGCTAATGGGATTCTTCCCTGTAGCAAGATCAGAAAGGGTCCAAGTGTGATTCTTCTGAAGACTCTGGAATTCAACTTCCATAGCCTGTTCCCACTCAGGTATACCCTTAGCCTCAGAATAAGTTTGAGGCTCAAAAACATTGTGAAGGTTAGCCATAAGTGCAAAATTTACTATAGGTTGTTGTTTGCTCTTATTTCTGGAAGTTCTACCTTCAAGGAGCTCATTATCCCAGAGATCACCAATAGTTTTAGCCCACCATTTAGGCCGGAGAGTAGAGGAACCAATATCAGGAGGAGGTGGAGGAGGCTCAGGAACAATAGGAGTAGCAAGAGGAGGGTTATTTTCCGGAGGAAGCTCAAGTAGTGCATCATCAAATACTGATGCTGCATCATCCCTCCCATCAGGTGGACCTAACGGAAGAAGAACATTGTGAGGTTGATCCTCAGAACACTGCTCAGAAGGAGGAGACTGAAAGAACCCTTTGTCTTCATCAAATACTACGTCCCAACTGAAGCTAAGACGACCAGTGTCTATATCGATCAACCTATAGGCCTTGTGGTGATCATTGTACCCTGTCATCATGAGTTTCTGGCTTTTGGAATCCAATTTAGAGCGCTTAGCAACTAGAATCCAAACATATGCAATTGAGCCAAACACTTTGAGGTGACTGATCTTAGGCTTACGGCCAGACCAAACCTCTTATGGAGTCTTCCCCTTAACAGCGTGAGTAGGTGACCGATTAAGAAGATAGACAGCAGTAAACATTGCTTCAGCGCAAAATTTGTTCGGAACATTCCTGTGGTGTAACATGGAACAAGCCATTTCAATAACCGTATGGTTGCGACGTTCGACAACACTGTTTTGTTGAGGAGTGTAGGGTGTAGTTAACTGCCGTTTGATGCCATGGGTATCACAGAAGTTGGAGAAAGCAGAAGAACAAAATTCCCCCTCGTTATCTATCCTAAGAGTTATGATATTACAACTAGACTCTTTTTCAACTAAGGACTTAAACTTCTGAAAGATACTAAATACATCAGATTTATGTTTTAGAAAGTACACCCACATTTTTCTACTAAAATCATCTACAATAAGCAAAGAATATTTGCAACTAGTAATAAAAGATGTATTCATAGGACCACAAATATCAGCATGAATTAATTGGAGTACCTTAGATGTGCGTCGAGATTCTCCATCCTTGAATGAAGACCGATGTTGCTTGCCAGCTTGACAGACGCCACACACTCCCAACTGTTGAGTTTGAATATCAGGTAACCCTGACACAAGTCCTTTCTGAGATAGTTGAGAGAGATATTGAATGTTTAGATGCCCATATCTCTGATGCCACAGAGTGCTGATGGGAGAAACACGAGCTGCTAGAGCCACTTCTGGAGAATCACCAGTGTCAAGAAGCCTGTATAGGCCATGATATTCTAGGCCAACAACAACTGTAAGGCGAGTTTCCCTGTCAATAATGGAGTGCTTGTGTGCACTAAACACCACATCGAGCTGAGGAGAGTTCCTCATAATCTGGCTGACAGACAACAGATTAATTTCCATACCAGGAACATAGTACACATTTAGGAAGATGAGTGTGCGCCCACCAGACTGGTTCTGAACTGTACCTCTGCCAACCACTGTGTACTCATCTCCACCGAATACCACGGAATCACTGAAAGATGAGAAGTCAATAAACCAGTCATGCCTGTGAGAGAAATGACGTGATGCACCAAAGTCAATGTACCAGGCAGAGGACGGGGCATGATCTGAGGACCTCTTAGCCATAAAGGAGTAAAAGACAGATTTCGTTTGCTCGGAATGTTCTGCAACGTTCACTGTCTGATGAGACTCTCCCTGTTTCTTCTGTTCAGAAGCAATCCTCTGTCAGCAATCTTTCTTCATGTGGCCGAACTTGTGACAGTAATTACACTGCACATTTTTCTACTTAGCGGAATCAGAAGGCTGAGAAGAACCTTTCTGCTGAAAGGACTGATATTTGGCAGCAAAAGAATTTTTTGAGGAGGCTGATGAAGCACCACTACCAAATTGATGTTTCCAATGATCCTGCTGCAAGAGTTTGGTGCAAAACTCCGGAAACTTTAGATCAACATTAGTGGTGGTAATGTTGAGTGTTTCTATGAAGTGTTCATAAGGTTTCAGTAGACTTTTCAGAGTGATGACTACCATATCTTTTTCCTCCATGGTTCGACCAATGGCTTCGAGCTGATCTCGAATGTCTTTAATCTTGTTAAGATGTTCCTGTAAAGACATATGTTCATCCATCATGATGGAGAACAGCTGATTCTTTAGAAAGAAAGCTCTGCTCTTGTCGGATACCTCGTGCAATTCCTTCAAATGTTGCCAGATTTCGGCAGCTGTCTTGCTGGAAGGAATCTGTGGTAGCTGATCATCAGTCACTGAGAGTTTGAGAAGCATAACAACCTCTTGATTTCGATCATCAAACTTATCTTGATCTGCACCAGGTGTACCAGGACTGAGCTCTTTTCCCAAAACAAGCTGGTCAAGACGCCTATATTAAAAAATGGTCAACATTCTCTGTTTCCAGATGTTATAATTTGTGCCATTAAAGCGTTGACTGCCTTCCAACATCAGATTGGTTAGCGAGGCCATCTGCATGTTTCCCAAGACATAGAAAGCAATAAAGAAGTCCGACATGGATTTCAATGTAGATGTCGGCTGATCTGGACAAAATCTTATAGATGCTGGTGTAAATATGAAATAGAACCAAAAATCGTTCTGAGAGGCTTAGGCAGGAAGAAATGCCAAATGCTGATTCTTCCACGCAGGATTGAACACTGAGAAGCACGATTTACGTAAATAATCACTGACCAGGAACAGCTTTAATTTTAAATACAGCAACAAATTGAGCCGCAGAACAACAACGTGCAATCTAACCCTTGAATCCAAGATAAAATAATCCTTCCACACGAAAGATAAACGCGGATTTCACAAACGCTGGCCGTTAAAACCTACTACGCACTTACGCGGGGGCTCGCATGGCACTAGATAGAGACATCAATAAAATCTTCAATATAATCCAACTCCGACAAAAGCTGTACTGGCCCTAGATTACCACGTCCAGCACCCTTGCTGCTGCACAAAATCAGGCACGCTGGAAACATCGGTATACAAGAACGCCCCTCCGAAAAAATTGTCAAATCATAGCACTGTTGTGATTTCCAGGCGTAGGTATGACTCACGGTTAGAGTTGGCGAGGACGAACGAGAATGGAGCAGTTGCTGCGTTTCCAAATATGAAGGTGACGTTGCAATTCCGATTAAACTGGCAGAGGTCGTATAGGGTGTCCTGGTGTCACCTCTCGACTCTGAGGGTGACAGTCTGATATATATCCGGCCCCGCAGTCCCGTGCCACAAAATCATCTGCGTTCATGCCGAAACTCCAACCGGGACGCCCAACAATTTCGAAAGAAATGACTTGGGCTCTGATTTCCGCCTGCAGATCTACCAGTGAATGGGAACTGAGGTCTCGGGGCTACCAAGCACGCGTTGTTCCGGCATGCAACAAATGGATTTCGTGAAGGCACGGATCAAGGGGTCCCACACCGGTGGCCTCGTTTGATCTTTCAACAACCCGCTTCTTCCCCAAATCTTAGTTTCGAATCCGATGATGTGATTTTCACACAGTCTTCGACCAATCCCTTGCAAAAAAAAAAAAAAACGCACGCACGATTGATCGATTGAAGGCACCAGCGTCCATAGAATGGCCCAGATCCAGATCCCTGCGACACTTATTTAAAGCCACACAAGTTTAGAACCCTTGACATGCAGCTGTAGGAGATTAAAGAATCGCACAAACACAGAAAATCTTTCAATTTACTAACAGTGACCCTAAGTGTACAGTGATCCAAAATGGAAACTGAAGAAAAAAATTCTCCACAGAAGAGCAATTTCGAAATGAAGCACTAAATTTTTCAAACTACAAAAAATTATTTTGAAAAACTACCCGATCTCTGATACCATAATTAATGAATGAATTGAATTGATTTACAATGAGCAATGAAGCTCAATAAATAATACAAGAGTATTTACAGAAATAGCAAGTTTCTACTAAGGAATAGAAACAACAAGTTTCTAATAAGAAACTGCTAATAAGATCATAGACGATCTTGTATTACATAAATGAGCATTAAAATACTAAAATAGCATTATTCTAATAATTAATGACATATCAACAAACTAAAAATACTATAGATAATCCCCACAATGTCTAAAAATTGTAAGTTTGCCAAAAAATTGAAAATTAAGATTTTTTTAGACTTTAGGATGTGATTCAGAAATGTTCATATCTGATTTTTACAGTTATACATAAATTTCCAACAAGCTAAAATGTCAGATCTAGGTCAAATTAGAGATGTCCAAATGGCAAAAATTTGTGAAAATGAAGATTTTGCAATTCTAAACGATTTTGACCCATATAGAATTTGATTTTAGGGCCTAATTATTTGTGTTTTACTTTCTGTAACAAAATTGCTGAAAAATAAGTGTTTAGAGATCAAACCACAGGCCCAAGGCCTTGACGATACCACCGTTGAAAATCGTTGAAACTTTGGGATTACCTTGCCGCTTGCTAGATATGAATTTTAAGACTTTAATCATGCAAAATCGCCAAGTATTTAGCCTTAAATCTCCAGATTAGGGTTTCAGGTCAATTTTGGGGTAAAGGAGGCCAAAAGTTGGAGAAATAAGACAAGGGAAGTGAATTTGCGGGGATTAATGTCTAGGATGATAGATTTTGCCACAAGGAGACTAGAAATGGCCAACGCTTTGCCCAGAAAGGCTAGCATTTAGGAAAATAGGGTTATGGGGCTAGGGCTAAGGCCTAAGAGGGCCGAAAAGGTGACGCAGAGGGAGGAAGGGATGACACAGAGGCCAAGAGAGGGAGATGCTGGGCCTGGAGGAGGTATATCTGGCCCCGGGAAAGCTAAAAACTGAAAACCCTTGCTCTGAATTTTCTTTATGCTTTAGCTCTTTGATTTTTTGAAAAGTCCGCCGTGGGAAACCTGCAAAAATTTCCAAGAGACTAGATCTTACCCTCAAGGGCCTAGATCTAGCTCTTCTTCCACTTAACTCCTTGATTCTGTTAGGATATTCCGACACATAGGAAATAGTTAAGTACAACTTGGTCTAGTATAGAGTTAGGTAAAGTGTGTTTCTTAACCTGGTATATTTTGTAACTTACAATCCGACGGTCACGATATGTAGTGATCCAACGTTTCATTCTCTCCTCAGTATTATCGACACTTGATCCGTGGCTTGACACCCGATTGGTCCATGATTTCTATTTAAAGCGCATGGAGGGTCATTTGTAGGGTAATCCGTCTATGAGAGAAGCTTATGTAAATTTTCATTCTTTTATTAATAAATTGCCTGAAGTGGCCGCGTTGGCTCAGGCTGTGAACTGTTTCCCTCTTTGAGGGTTTTAACCACGTCAAAAATACTGGTGTATTGATCTGCGATCTGGTTGTGAGCGGTGTCTTTTGGTGTTCTGTCTGAGGAACTTACCCTGTAAATTCCTACATGGTATCAGAGCTATTTGAGGGCCGCGTCTGTTGGTGATCCAAATCTGAAGCCGGTAGAACTGCATCCGACTGCCGTTTCCTAGATCTACTGTTTCTGACTGCTTTCGGGCCGAGAGGACTGCTCTGTTGTGTTGGGAGCATCTGTTCCAGTGAGGAACCCCTTTCGTTTCACGCGAAAAGGTTTCCGGTAGCCCTAGCTGCGTCATTTTTAAGATCTGGAGGTATACAGTGTTTATTTGCAGTTTACAGTTATTTTCTCTCTGTTTATTTCGGTTTCGGTTTATTTAGCTTTTTTTATTACCAGATCTATACCTTTCATTTCTGCGTATGCTCTTTGCCCTGCGACTCTGTGCGATCTGGGCAAATCAGAAACAGAAAGGAAGGATTTTTCTCATGCGTATGCTCTTTTCCGCTGCGCCTTAGTGTGATCTCAGAAAATCAGAAACATTGAGGAAAATATTTAGTTTCCGGCTAAAGCTAACTTTGAGCCGCAAGGTTCATTTTTGAAAATATTTAATTTTTCGGCTAAAGCTAACTTCGAGCTGCAAGGTTTGTTTTTTTTGTATGTCTGTGTTGGGTTTTGTGTTTTTTGTTTTGTAGGGAAAAAGAGCCTTCTCAAAGCAAGCACACAACCCAAAGCATCAACCCCCCCCTCTCTCTCTCAAATTTTTTGTATAGCCCAATTGGTTCAAAGCTATTTTAAGAGAGTAGAGGTCTTGGGTTCAAATCTCCTTTTTGTGAGGGCGGATTTTTCATTTCCGCACATTCCTGCACTTCGTCGGCATCTTCAACAACTTTTTCTCAAAAAGCCATAACTTCTTCATCCGGAAGCCGTTTTTAGAGCCATTTTTTTTAAACCAGCCTAATTTTTCGAGATATATCTATTGGAACACTTAGTTTCATCATCTTTAGCTTCAGTTTCCGTTGAAATGGAAAGTCAATACCAAGTTACCCTTGACAGCACCAACTACTTCCAATGGTTGTCCTACATTGAGGATTTACTTAGAAGTAAAGGTCTCTACAGAATAGCCTCAGGCCAAGAAAAGAAACCGAAGGATGAAGATAAGGCTGCCAAATGGGAAAATAGGCAAGATCAAGCACGTGGATTGATAAGGATGTCTATTTCTCCAGATCATAGATTCCATATTGCAGAACTTGATACTCCTGATGAAACAATGAAACAAATCAATAAAGTTTTTGGGATTAAAAATGAACTTAGAGCCCATCAACTTGAAAATGAGTTGCTTACATTGGACTCTAATAATTTTTCTTGCATTGAAGATTTCTTGTCCAAGTTCAAGACCCTTAGATATCTCTTGGAAGGTGTTAAGGTTAAGAAAAAACATAGTAACCTTATCTATTCCATTCTTACTAAGTTGGGACCAACCTACTCTGTGTTTGTTTCCACCTTCCATTCTACAAGAGAAGCCTTCATTTCTTAAGGAACAGATTACAAGTCCCCTTCCTTTGACTCTTTTTGTGATTCTTTAATAGGAGAACAAGAAAAACTCTTACACCTTGGTCTTCTTAATCTTGGAAACTCTTCCAAGAAAGCGTTAGCCGCCTAGCAGCAACCAAATTCAAAGAATCCTAAGAAGTCATATCCTAAAAAGAATGGTCCTAAACCAAACAAGGGTCCTAAGCAATTTCAGTCTCAAAATGAAAAATCATTTCAACAAAATGATAAGACAAATAAAAACAAAGGGAAGAAGACTGATAGACATTGCAACTTTTGTAATCGAGATGGCCACTTAGAATCCAAATGCTTTAAGAAGATGGAAGCCTTGGAAGCAGCAGTGAAGAAGCATAACATCCATTTGGAGCAATCTTCAACTTCAACTTCATCTTCAGGAATGGTACTTTCTGCATGTGGTTGTCAAGCATCTCGGTCTGGCTATGCACTAAATGTATCTTCTTCTTTTCATTCTCATGAGTGGCTCATTGATTCTGGAGCTTCTTATCACATGGCCAAAAACAAAGCCATGTTTTCTTCTTTAAATGATTGTAACACCAAAAATATATATGTTGGTGATGATAGATCTCTTAGTGTTGTAGGGACTGGAACTGTTCATCTAGACAATGGTCAGTTTAATGATGTAATATGTGTTCCAACCTTATCCTGCAACCTTCTATCTGTATATCAGATAACCCATTCAGGTGAAGGTAAAATCGTTGAATTTTCACCTCACAATGTTGTAATTAAGGACCTAAGAGATCCTAGACAGATTTTAGCTACTGGCATTGCTGATGATTCTACAAGGTTGTATAAGTTTCACAACTTTGGGTCATCAAATCTTCCCTCAGTATTTGTTGCTCATAATGATGAAGTGAGCAAACTTTGGCATGAGCGATTTGGTCATTTAAACTATCGCTCCCTTCAGCATCTATGTAAAGAAAATATGGTGACAAGTCTTCCTATGGTATCTTGCAGAGATGGTGTTTGTTCCGGATGTGTACTCGGAAAACATCATCGGGACAATTTTGAAAAACGTGCCTCTTGGCACGCCTCAGCCCCTTTACAGCTTGTGCATAGTGATTTATGTGGTCCACTTCCAGTTGTTTCATTCTCTGGCTGCAAGTATTATTAACTTTCTTTGATGATTTCTCCAGACGCACTTGGGTATACTTCTTAAAACTCAAGAGTGAAGTATTTAACACATTTTTGGCCTTCAAGGCCTTTGTTGAAAAACAATTTGGACATCAAATTCTTACGCTAAGATCTGATAATGGCGGAGAATATGTTAAAAACACATTCATCAACTTTTGCACTGAGAATGGAATTCAAATGCAACATACTGTTCCATATACTCCACAACAAAATGGTGTAGCTGAAAGGAAGAATCGCACCTTAAAGGAAATGGCTAATTGTATGCTACAATCTAAAGGACTTGGTCTTAGTTTTTGGGCAGAAGCAATTAACTGTGCAAATTACATAATAAATCGCACTCCTACTAAGGCTTTAAAGAATATCACTCCAGAAGAAGCATGGAGCTCAATCAAACCAGATGTAAGTCACTTTCGTGTTTTTGGAAGTGAAGCGTGGGCCCATATTCCAGATGAAAAGCATAAATCTTTAGAACCTAAGAGTGAAAAATGTACTTTTGTTGGATATTCTGAAGATGTCAAAGGCTATAGACTTATTCCATTTAAGTCCAAAAATGTTATCATTAGAAGAGATGTAAAATTTGATGAAAATATATCGGTTTGCGAGCCTAGTCCAGCGGATGTGCCACCTCTCCCTATCTCTTCTACTTTTGAAAACATTTCTTCTTCAGATGATGAAAGTGAGGATGACAATCCTCCCCCACCATCTCAGGATCCTCCTTCAGCTCCTCAGCTTCCAAAATGGGTTTGTGCTACTCGAGATGTAGCAGGTGATCTTGCCGGTGATCCTACAGATCAGCGACGCACACTTTCTCAGTTTGACAGAGCCTCTTCTTTACTGGCTCAAGCTCCAGTAAATTATGATCCTGACACCTTTGCAGAAGCTTCAGGCCATCCAGATTGGGAAGCAGCTATGAATGAAGAATATCATTCATTATTGGAAAATGATACATGGGATCTTGTTCCTCTACCAAAGGGACGAAAACTTGTTAGATGCAAATGGGTTTACAGAACCAAGTATGGACCAGATGGGAGAGTTGATAAACATAAAGCTCGTCTTGTTGCTAAAGGTTTTTCACAGGTTGAAGGCATTGACTACACTGAAACCTTCTCCCCTGTTGCCAAAATGAACTCTATCCGCCTTGTTCTTTCCCTTGCTGCCTCGTTCAAATGGGAAGTCCATCAGATGGATGTTAAATCTGCCTTCTTGCATGGGGACTTGCATGAAGAAATCTATATGGAACAACCTATTGGCTTTATACAAACAGACTCCAGCCTTGTATGTCGGCTTAAGAAATCCCTTTATGGTCTCAAGCAAGCTTCTCGAGCTTGGTATGCCAAAATGGATAACTTTCTTTTAGAATCTGGCTTCTCTAGGTGTCATTCTGACAATACTGTCTACACCAAGAAAGTGGGCAAGTCTCCTATCATTCTTGTTCTTTATGTTGATGATCTTATCCTGACTGGTAGTGATCCCAACCTTATAAACCATGTGAAGTCTAGCCTTAAAAGGAAGTTTGAAATGACAGACTTAGGACACTTACATTATTTTCTCGGTCTTCAAGTCTTGCAATCCAAGGAAGGTATTTCCCTTTCTCAGTCCAAGTATACCTGTGATATTCTACGCCACTTTCACATGGAAGACTGTAAGCCAGCCCCTTCTCCCTTTCAGTCTGGAGTCAAACTTTCAGTCACTTGTACTTCTCCTGAAGTTGATGCTACCTTATACCGTCAACTTGTAGGAAAACTTTTGTATCTAACCCATACTCGTCCTGACCTTTCCTTTGCCGTTGGCCTTGTTGCTCGGTTTATGCAAAACCCACGTGAAAGTCATTGGAAAGCAGCTAAAAGAATACTTCGTTATGTTCGAGGTACAGTTCAGTTTGGGATCCATTACAGTGCCGAAGCAGCTCCTCTATTGGTTGGTTTCACTGATTCCGATTGGGCTGGTGACCCTGATGATCGGAAGTCTACTGTAGGTTATGTGTTCACTCTTAGTTCAGGACCCATTACATGGGCTTGCAAGAAACAAGGTGCCATTTCTCTTTCTTCAGCAGAAGCAGAGTATCGTGGTGCCGTAGAAGCTAGTAAGGAAGCCTTGTGGCTTCGTCAGATCCTGTCAGAGTTTGGCTTTCAGCAGCAGCATCCGACTACACTTTGGTGTGATAATCAAAGTGCCATTCAACTATGCAAAGATCCAGTCCAACATCAGCTCAGCAAACACATTGAACTGCACATGCACTTCATCAGAAAGCTCATTCATGACCATGTTCTTGAAGTGCAATATTGTTCAACAGATGATCAAGCTGCAGACATCTTTACAAAGGCTCTCATAGAGGCGAAGTTCACTAAACTTCGATTTATGGTTGGAGTTCAGGAAGTTGTCACTAAGGGGGGATAGGCTCTAGTGCCTCCTTCCTTCTCCTATTGTGTCATATTTGTAAATCCTTCAATCCTATCCCAAGTTGTTCTTAAGGGGGGATGTTAGGATATTCCGACACATAGGAAATAGTTAAGTACAACTTGGTCTAGTATAGAGTTAGGTATAGAGTAAGGTAAAGTGTGTTTCTTTACCTTGTACATTTTGTAACTTACAATCCGACGGTCACGATATGTAGTGATCCGACGGTTCATTCTCTCCTTGGTATTACCGACACTTGATCCGTGGCTTGACACCCGATTGGTCCGTGTTTTCTATTTAAAGCGCATGGAGGGTCATTTGTAGGGTAATCCATCTATGAGAGAAGCTTATGTAAATTTTCATTCTTTTATTAATAAATTGCCTGAAGTGGCCGCGTTGGCTCAGGCCGTGGACTGTTTCCCTCTTTGAGGGTTTTAACCACGTCAAAAATACTGGTGTATCGATCTGTGATCTGGTTGTGAGCGGTGTTCTTTGGTGAACAGATGCTCCCAACACAACAGAGCAATCCTCTCGGCCCGAAAGCAGTCAGAAACAGTAGATCTAGGAAACGGCAGTCGGATGCAGTTCTACCGGCCTCAGATTTGGATCACCAACGGACGCGGCCCTCAAATAGCTCTGATACCATGTAGGAATTTACAGGGTAAGTTCCTCAGACAAAACACCAAAATACACCGCTCACAACCAGATCGCAGATCAATACACCAGTATTTTTGACGTTGTTAAAACCCTCAAAGAGGGAAACAGTCCACGGCCTGAGCCAACGCGACCACTTCACGCAATTTATTAATAAAAGAATGAAAATTTACATAAGCTTCTCTCATAGACGGATTACCCTACAAATGACCCTCCATGCGCTTTAAATAGAAATCATGGACCAATCGGGTGTCAAGCCACGGATCAAGTGTCGGTAATACCGAGGAGAGAATGAACCGTCGGATCACTACATATTGTGACCGTCGGATTGTAAGTTACAAAATGTACAAGGTAAAGAAACACGCTTTACCTAATTCTATACCTAACTCTATACTAGACCAAGTTGTACTTAACTATTTCCTATGTGTCGGAATATCCTAACATCCCCCCTTAAGAACAACTTGGGATAGGATTGAAGGATTTACAAATATGACACAATAGGAGAAGGAAGGAGGCACTAGAGCCTATTGATCCAACCTGCAAAAATAAAAATAGAAACACCCAAACCCCAAATATATACAAAATAAATCTAAAACCCCAACCCAAGTTAGAAAAAATAAATTACAATTACAATTACTATTTACAATTTGATTTACAAAATGTACATGGGTTTTGAAATGGATTTTGAGAGAATTATTTTTTTCAATATTTTTTACTTGAAAGAATGACTAAGATGTTTCAGAAAAATTAATGATTCACTACAGCCCAAGCAAAGATTAAATCCACCATATAAAAACTAGAGATCTAAGCAACGATGATTCTTGCACAAGTCTATGAACTTGGAGGCCAAGGACTGAAGTGTCTGCAAACACTGTATTTAGCTCAAAAAATAATTTGTTAATCACATGGGGAATCAAACCACCTAAGATTAACTCGAAACTATCAATAGCATGATTTTATCTCTATCTAATGAAAAAACAGAGCTTACCAATATTCAACATAACATAGAGATGCCCGTAGTCAGCACATACCACAAATCAATAAGCAAGAACACCTTTAATTGCACCCCAAAGTTTTTTTTTTTTTTTTTCCAAGGAAAAAAGCGAACTCTTTTTATAAGAAGTAAAAAAAGTTACAAAGTACATGAGTTAACATTCGATACAAAAACGCCTGTGGGAAGGCAATATCTCCTCTGAGGAGGATCATCTAACACCCCATGCAAAGTGCTGATCAAAAAAGCAAGCTGAACGCTGCCCGAGCAGCCATATCCAAAGAGATAAAAACACAGAGAGTATAATCAGAGTTCACATGGGCCTCCTTACAAAAGGAAAACAGCCCATAGCACAACTGAAAATTTGCTGTCATCATCAGCTCTTCTGAGAGAGCACCATATAACCAGGTTTTTTATAAACCAACAACAGAAAAAAGAGACCAGGAACTGCATATGCCACTTGTTTCATAGACAGAAAAACAAAGCATCTGCTGAGAATGAAACCAAAAAGGACCGATAAACCAATCAAACATAAGGAGGCTGATCCGTCACATGGATCTGATCCAAACGCTGTTCAGTTATCCGCCAAGAGCCCACAGCCTGTTGCAGACCTGCTTTAGAAAGCCCGTCTGCTTCTTCATTGGATTCCCTGTAGATATGATCAATGTAAAAACCATTAAAGTGATGAATTAATGATTGAATCTCCTCTAATAATGGAAGCAAGATATAATGCTGGCATCTAAACTTCCCAGTAACCCAATTAACCACATTTTTGGAATCTCCGAAAATCTGAACTGTGAGAATATTTTTATGGATTAGCCAGTAGAGAAGCAGTTTAAAGGCCGAGAGTTCCGCAAAATTATTTGTGCCCATGCCAGTTCCCACTGAAGCCTTTAAAGAATGGGATTGGTTTAAATGAATGCTGATCCCTGCCCCCGTGATATTGTCTTGTGCTGCACCATCGAAAAAGGCCCATGGAACTCCCTCTCTAATTTGGAATTCCTTCCTCCTTCTATCCCCAGATTGATCTTCCTTTAAAGGAATACTGTCCAGAATTGCTTTGCTCTGGATGGCAATGACTGCCTCATTTATCTTTGATTCCCTGAAAATACAACGGTTCCTGGCGAGCCATATCCCCCAGCAAATGATTGGTGGCAAGTTCCTCAGGTTCTTCTCATGGAAGTGCTTCCACCAATAATCCCATGCCAAAGACATATCGTCCCCCTCCCATTTTAGTTTAGCCTCAACGATTCTTTCAGCTTCCAGCCAGACTTTCCTGGTAAAAGGGCATGAGAGAAACAAATGAGAGATGGATTCTGAGGCCTCACAACACAGCGGACATCTACTTGGTCCCAGTTTGAAACGTGATTGAAGGACATCCCAAGTGGGAATCTTTTTGTTTAAGGCACACCAGAAGAAAATTCGAGCTTTTTTTGGGCACTTTAGCTTGAACAGAGGTTTCGACCACCAAACCGGTGGGGCCCAACCTTTATTTTTCATTAGGAAAGTATACCCAGCCTTGGGGGAATAGATTCCAGAATCCGCATGTGCCCATATTAGAGAGTCAGGCCTGTCTAGCAGTCTAACATTTGATCTTTTCAGCTCTTGAGTAAATCTTTGCCAATCCTCTCTCCACCTGATATTTATCCCAAGTTCCGCTTCTGTCTTCCAAGCTTGACCCCAAATGGAGGTTCGCTCCAAACAAGCAATTTGCCATAAGCTTCTGAGTCCTAAGTCTTCCAAATGTAAGAGCATATCTGGAGGCAGTGCGAAATCTTCACTACATCCTACCCATGGATCCCTGCCAATTCTCACATTTTCACCATTCCCAACTCTCCATGCCAGACCTTGTTCAATGATCTTGAAAGCTTCTGTAGTGGCTTTCCATATCACTGAGCAGTTCCTCCCTTTTTTGAGGGGAGATCTGATCCAGTCTTCTAGGGGGGTAGGGTCAATGTACTTCCTTCTGATCACTCTTGTCCAGAGGTTTTCCTTAGTGATAATACTCCAACCTGACTTTGCCGCAAGAGCGTTGCTAAAATCAGTGAGAATTTTTAAACCCCAACCCCCCCAGTCTTTTGGCCTTGCAATTTTGTCCCATGCCACCCATGGAAGAACGGAGTCCTCCTTTGATCCCGACCAAAGAAATCTGCTGCATATCTGTCTTATTTTGTGCAATGTACCTTTTGGAATCCAGGTCAAGGCTGCCCAGAACACCGGCATAGCCTGCAGAACTGAATTAATCAAAGTCAATCTACCTGCCCTGGACAGCCACTTGAAGCTC
Source organism: Pinus tabuliformis (assembly GCA_031772625.1). Lineage (NCBI taxonomy): Eukaryota > Viridiplantae > Streptophyta > Pinopsida > Pinales > Pinaceae > Pinus > Pinus tabuliformis. The sequence goes on from CM062815.1 coordinate 742,987,516, forward strand.
CAGTGCGCTATTTTCTGTTCAATCTTCGCTATCAACCACTTCCAGTCCTGTTTCTTATAAGAGCATGGTTTAAGCCAAAAACCAAGATATTTGAATGTATGCTCCATACTACAGGATCGAAAGGGCAGCTGAGCAACAATTGAAGCCTCCTCAAGTCTACTGAAGCCTTCAAAAATTAGCTGAGATTTCCTTTCATTTATTTGGAGACCTGTTGCTTTCAGAAATTGATCTAGGATGAGCTTTATTTCAACAATTTCATCAATATTTCCATTAATAAAGAGCAGAATGTCATCTACAAAGAGCAGATGAGTGATAAAGAGATTAATAGCCACTTCCAAACCTTTAACCAAACCTGAGCGCTTTGCCTTTTGAATAAGCCTGCTTAAGCCCTCAGCTGCTAGGAGGAAAAGCAAAGGCGAAAGGGGACACCCCTGACGAAGACCTCTTTGACTTTTGAAGAAATGAGAGGCTGCTCCGTTTATCAGAACGGCAAAATTCACATTAGAGATGCATCCCATAATCCATTTAATAAAACCTACCTGGAAACCCAGATGTGTCAAGAGCATCTTTAGATAGGTCCAACTGACCCGGTCAAAAGCTTTGGATAAGTCAATTTTGAGAACTGCCCCCTTCTTATTTGCCTGTCTTAGACTGTGAATTGTTTCTTGAGCCACACCAATAGCTTCATGAATTTGCCTCCCATCCAAGAAACCAAATTGTTCCGATGAAATACACCGTGATAAGCTTGGTTTCAGACGAATTGCAATGACCTTTGCAATAATCTTGTAAATGGTGTTGCACAATGAGATCGGTCTAAAATCTTCAAAAGTTTCTGGATCTTCTTTTTTAGGAATCAGGGCAATGAAAGTGGCATTAAAAGGGCCATAAATTTCTCCTTTTGTCCTAGATTCCTCCACCACCTCGGCCAGCTCAGAACCTAAAGATTCAAAAAAATGGGAAAATAGCTCTATAGTCCAACCATCAGGTCCTGGACTTTTATCTTTTGCCATAGATTTTATAACGCCTTCCACTTCCTCCTTAGTAACTTCTCTGAAGAGGTCTTTCGCCTCCTCCTCCTCCACAAAACGAGGGAAAGCCTGAGCAGTTCGAATAATCTCCGGCAAAGAGATCCCACCGGGATCAGCAAAAAGGGACTGAAAATGCTTCTTCCCCATATCAGACAAATCTTCAAAAGAGGAAGCCACTCTTCCATCCGAGTCCTTCAGCCTCCAAATTGTATTCGCGATCCTTCTGCCTTTTGCATAATTGTGGAAGAACTTTGTATTCTCATCTCCTGCTTTCAACCAGATAGCTCTGCTTTTCATTCTCCACTCTTCTTCTCTATCTAGTAAAATCTTCGCTTTCTTCTTTTCTAGGTCCAGAATTTTGTCTTTTGATTCGTTGCATGCATATGCATCAGATGCTGGGTCTTCAAGGATCCCAAGAGCCTCATCGATAGATTCAAGTTCTTCCACTTGTTTCCTTCTTCTTTCAGAGGCCCATTCAATGGAAGCTCTTTTTAGTCTCTTTAGGTTTTCCATAAAAAACCCCGCTCGGCTCCCCATATACCCCGGGTCCGGGTGTCTCCAAGTTTTATTAAAAAGCTTTATAAAAGACTCCTCTTGTAGCCACGATGGATTGAACTTGAAAGGTGCTGCCGGTTTCAACGGGGATTTTGAGAGTTCTAATAAGATGGGAAAATGGTCCGAATTTCCCCCTTCCCCTACCCATTGGCGAAAGCATGGAATCCTTGAAGCCAGGCTTTCACTAATCAGGAACCGGTCCAATCTTTTAGCTATCCTTTCTTCTCCTGTCCTTCGATTTCTCCAAGTGGGTTTTGCTTTCAAAAGATTTACATCAATCAGCTTGTGATTCTGAAGTACATTTGCAAAGAAATCTGAGAGGGGATCTTCCCTCGCCACCGGACCCCAGGCTTCAGAGAGACCCATAGAAAAATTAAGATCACCCCCTATAATAAGGTTTCCAGCTTTCATCAAACTCTTGGAGAGGAGATCGTTCCAAAAAATTACCCTTCCCTGACAAGGGCCATAAATATTTACAATGAACAGGGGAAAATCAAAATCAGGAGACCTCACCTCCATTCCCATAACATTATGTAATCCCCACGTACTCTGAACCTTCAGTTTTCCTACTTTTAATCCAATCGCCAAACCTCCCGAATGGCCTGAGGCATCTACAGCTAAAAAATTCCATCCCGGGAGCAGAGAGTTAAGAGCCGTTTCTACATCCTGACTCTTACCAAGGGTCTCCTGAAGGAAAACAATATCAGGATTACTGCGAGAAATAAGGTCCTTTAGGGCTAGTTTTTTAGGCTTACTAGCTAACCCTCTACAATTCCAGGAGAGGCAAATCATTTTAAACCCGTATCAGGGGGTTTGACTGCTCTAAGCGCCCCAGGAATAGTCATCTGCTTACCATCTGCCACATCAAAAATAGCTTTTGCTTGGGATTTTGAAAACAAAGATTTCCGCCCCCTCCCCTTTTTTAATCCACTTTTGGATGTCTCAGCCCCTAGGCCTCCTACGGGATCCGAGAGCTCAGAAGAAACACTGGATTTCTTGGTTAAAGATCTCAAATTATAATGACGACCGTTTGAAGACCCAGCACCAATACTCAGAGGGGGAAAATTCTCACAGTTCAGATTTAGGGATGGGAGAGCTTCAGATAGGGTTTCAATATTATTCAGATCATCATCATTTTTTTTTGTTTCTTTAGATAATCCCTCACCCATTTTAACTACATTAAAATCAGAAAGGGGCGAAGAGGGCTGCATACCCGGATGTTCGTCTCCGCCGACGGCATCCTGAGCTGGACCAGAAGCGTCCCTCAACGGCTGATCCTCTGAGGGACGGATTTGAACGTCTTCGTCCTTTGGGAGCTCATCCTCGTCCCGAGTTGCCATTACTTCTGCTACCTCATCTCCGCCGGTCTTCCCATCCGCCTTATATTCAGCATTTTTCACAAACTCCATCCATTCCTCGTCATCCTTTTGCGTCCTCCTCTTTCGTCTTCCCAGGGGACAATCCCGCGCCAGATGCCCATAATCATGACATCGATGGCATCGAAATGGGAGGAGCTCGTAGTCCAGCTTCTGTTCAATTTCGAACTCTTTGTAGACCAGTGTGATGGATTTTGCAAGTCCCTCTTTCGGGTTAAGCCGCACCAGTATTCTTGCCACCCCTTTCTCGAAAGTGTGCAGATAAGATCTATCTGCATCTAGATACGTCCCCAGCAGGTCCCCTATCGACTTGAACACTGAATCCGCCCATAAAAAAGGTGGTAAACTCGGGGCCCTAACCCACACAGGGAATTCATCCACCTTCTCAGTTTCAGCATCGAAGAGTGGCGTCCACCTCTTGAAGAAAATCGGCCGGCTTCCAAAAGCCCAATTCTGCCCTTCCACCCACTCCAGAGCTTCATTACTGTCAAAACTTACCATAAACCAACCTCTTACGAGCACATTTGATTTGAAAGATGATGCAGGGGTTCCAGCCCATAACTTCTCTGCCCACATTCGAAGAGCTTTCCCCGATACTGGTCTGCCTCTGATTCTACCTACCAGCGTCACTTCGGCCACGTCGAGAACGTCTTCGACCTGAACATCCATACCCAGTATTAACTTTGCAAAACTCTTCGTCTTCAGGGGTTTTGATTTTTTCCTTTTTAATCCCGCTCTCCTTAATTCCGACTCATCCGCCTGTTCCCCCGGATTCTGAGCTTGGGTTTCATGACGCCCCCTCGTTCCAAGATCTGCTTCTGCTGTACCAGACAAGGGATCGGCCAACCCTTCAGCCGACTTACCATTCTGCTCGAAATCGAAAAGGGTCTCGGCCCTTTCACTATTCACCCCAAATCCTTGCTTTCCTTCCAGACCCACGTCGAACCCTCCTACTCCAGAGATCCGCTCAGGGAGCAACTTGGGAAAGAGGCTCCTGCTAACCGGCGCCGAATTACAATTTCTTCCATCCTCTCTACGAGAAGGTTTCAGGCCTCCTACTGACCTCCAAACCCCCACCTTCTGCGCAGAATTTATAATATCCTCTAAGCCTCCTGATGAATATGGGATTCTGGAAGGTGAAAGCGGCTTACCAGATGTGTCTACCAAAGCCTTACTTCCTCGACGATTCTGAGCATAACCCAGAAATTCACCCACAGCCTCTTGACCAGGTAAACCCTGATTTCCGGATAAATCTCTGCTCTCCTCCAGCAACACTTTCGCGTAACTCTGCGCTCTAGAGGCCGCCCCCCTTGCCTTGACAGCTCCGTGCCCTTCCGTCTTCCCCAGCAACTCTCTCAAAGTCTGAGCGTTAACCTCCTTCCCCCAAACCGTGAGCAGGTCTTCGGGAGTTGGGTCCAAATCCACCGACTCACCAGAAATAACCATTGTAAAAAGGTAAAAACCCCCAAAATAGCACTTGCAACCGTTTCCCACAGCAGCCGCTGAAACCGCCAACTCGCGAGCAGTGAAAACGAAAGCACAGTTGAAACGGGGTTGAAATGCCAAGGGTTTCACGGGTAACAAAGTTCACTAAAACGACCTTCCCTGCCTTCCTCTAAACAGTAAACCACCCGCCGGAAACCGTAATGAAACTGCTGCTCGAGAACTTTGACCCGCCGTGCTTGACGTCGCCCTGTGCAGCTGCCAGCACTGCAGGCCCCGTACCTGCGTGTCCACTGCATAGCCTGTCTCACCTAGGCCTAGGGCCTAGGGTTCCACCTTCGAAACCCTCCTCCGCCATCCGCAAGTTCCTGTCCTTCTCACCCCAAAGTTTTTTATTATGATAGAAAAAATAGTTCCCAGCGGGACAATAGTTTACACAATGCTTCAGCAACAATTCTAGCCAAAGATCACGATGATTAGAGACTCAATTGACTGTCTAATTTATAGATAAATCCTCCAAATGGAAAAATAAATGCTATTTTTTTTTATCCTTGTAAAAATAATCTTGGCCGTTGATAAACATTTCAAGATCTTTAAATCTTGGCCCTTGATTTCTTATTTTTGAGGAATTTTAGAATTTATCATTTAATTCCATTTTAATTAGCTCAAAATTAATTATTTAGTGCTAACTTCCTAAAAAAATTGACTTTGACTTAACCACCAAGGTCCAAGGGTCCAAATTTTCTTGAAAAAAACAATATTCCCTTGGTGGAGGGCCTTTAAAAAATGATTCTTTCAAGACCCACGAATTTTTCTATTTGAAGAATTTACCTAGACAATTTTTTGTTTGTTTGTTTGTTGACTAGCGGAATCGACAACGACGGTGGTACCGTACTTGCGTTACACGGGGTCGAATCCCACCGGCTGCCACTATAACCTTTAGGAGGAATCGCCCAGCCCGCAAGAATGGCCCTCGGGTAAGACGAGACTCGAACTTGTGACCTGCACAACGGCACGGACGACTTAACAGATCGTCTGCTGGCCATGAGATCGAACCTCTGTGGGCATTTTCCTAGACAATTTAATTTTGACTCTAATTAATTAATTTACACATGAGGGGATTAATTATTTTTCCAACCCTCTAATACATATGATTTTCCTTTTACAAGACTCAGAGAGAATACACATTTGTCTTAGACCCTCAAGACACATAACCTATTTGCGACTCAGTATGATCTAGTAAACCAAGTGATTTGTAATAAAATAATTTAGCCAATTAGCTTAAATTATTGCCAAACCAGTTTTACATCGGACTCAACTAAAACACTAGGACTCACCTAATAATTCAACAATAAATTTTATCCTAGCTTTAGGGGTTTAAGCTGGAGGGAAAAAACTCTTTTGATTAGCCGTATCGAAAAACACAGATAATCAGCGAGGTTAAAACTTCTTAGGATGGAATTCGTCGTCAAATTATAGGCTTACCTAGGTTGTTACATAGACTCGTGGTTTTACTAAGTTCATTTACAATATATAACTTGCAGAATTGGATGACTATGACACACAAACTGCTGATATGTGATCCGATCCTTGTTGAAAAAAGTTGGTACTTCTGCTTCCTTGGAACTTTGACAATTTGAGTACAACCGGGAGAACCCCTACTAGGCTTGATCCTTAGTGATCAAGCTGTTGAACATCATGCATCCTAGTCATAGGGAATATAGTAGTACCTGATGTGTCCGTTGGTAGTACTAATTAACTCTAACAACTTTTCCCAACTGATTGGCCATATGAGAGGTACTTCCCAAGAGTCCCAAACTTCAAGGGTAGGATGTATGCTGGGGCATCCACAGGGAAAGGTGAACCACTCACCCTGTTCTCATATATTGTACTCCATAGAGGAAGGTGAACCAGTCACCCTATGCTCACATGCTAGGGTATGTACTCCACAGGGGAAGGTGAACCACTCACCCTGTGCTCATATAGCTCCAAGAATTACTCCAGGTACCCAGGATCCCCTTGAGCTCAATGTTCAACCCAACCAAGATCCCTCCATATAGGGAATGTTGCTCTCTAAGAACCAGGCGCTGTTCTTGGTGACAATAATGACGACTTGTTCAACCATGGGTGCCTCATTGCTCCTCCCAGCAACATATAGATGATGGCACACAACTCACTAAAGAGCTTCTTCAAACACATTGTCTTATAACTAGCAATTCTAGCAACAATGATTTCAATGACACTTAGCAATACTATGTTTCTTGCACATCTAAGATCAAAATCATGTCAGAGAAAATATTTAACCGACCTTACTCTCTCTTACTCAGGGAGAACACAAGCCTAGGCTTGTCTTATTAAGGTTCCCCAATGTCTGTTCTGCATAATTTTCTTTCATGAGACTCAACTCTCTCTGGTTTAAGGTGCATGCGATAATACAAATGATCCACCTGGAAGCCTGCCCATCATGGGATCCATCAACCTGAAGAACTACCAACCAACGTGCGATGCTTCTGATAGTTCACTTCCATAGGGAAGTCCTTTGCTATAATTACTTGGAGGGTCAACAAACAACTCCCTCTAAGACTGATGAGATAAAACATTCCTGCCAGATATAAACCGCTCATAAAACCATATGCCATAAACATTCCTTTACTCCATCAGATCAGGTCCATAATACCTGCTTCAATTTGTAATCATGAGTCCTACTCATTTTTCTTCAAAATCCCAGAGGTAGTTTCAAAAGGGTGCTTCATCCTCAAGCATCAGTAACCAACAATGCATGCAAGGATCCTATTCTGATCCTCTCCCTCTGGATAGGAAGGCTCTTCATTAATCAGGGAGACTTCAAGTCTTTTTGCAAGGATTGGGCTCTTTTCTTTTTCTTCAAGTGCCATGCCAACCAGAGATGGCCACATATCCTTCTCAATTTCGATATTGAGACTTTGAACCAATTCAACCATCTGATGAACCTGCTATTCCAGTCAATGCAAGATCATACTATATCATATATATATATATATATCTTTGATTTGTTCAGGATCCATACAAGGGCTTGGTGCACAGGAGTATATGCAATTTGCATACTGCAACTATATACTGTAACCTATAAACCCCAGTCAAAATCAGAGTCAATCATATAAGGTCTTGGCACAATATTGTACCATTACACAACTCAGTTCCCACTGAAATATATAACAACACAACTCGTACAACTAATTATTATGGTAACATCATTCAATTGCATACATTGTTTATCATTTGCAATGACAAGATGAGGACTTCGACATACAAAAGGTAATATATAATCCCTTGGATAGTTACTCAAGTATCCTCGGTCTCCTTCTAGTTCCACTATAATATAGACATCTCGGACTGTGGAGCATGTCATTCATCTACACATACCCTTGAATTGCAAATAGGCTATCACAATTGAACAATCATATAATATGACTAATTCTGAGCTTGTAACAGAATTTCCAGATTCATTTATGAACAAAAACCTTGATACTATACGAGGTATTTCTCGGATTACTTGAACCTGAGATCAACAATATATACAATGCAATGATATCTTTATCTCTGTAGGTTTCAAAGATATTCTATTTTAACAACCTTATATATATAATCAGGCTTATATATTGCAACATACCTGTTAATTTTAGGATAACAATGGTATGTTCTATGCTTAGAGCAATTTTACTTCAATTTTCTTTATTAGCCTAATATCATATCCAGAATAACAATCACATCAACATGATAGTAAAATGCATATAGAACATAAACAATAACAGTAGAAGACAAGCCAACACAAGAGGACACAAGATATGGCACTAGCCAGGGACAAACCCTAATGTGGGGAAACCCTTGTTCAATTCTTCTTATAATTCTTCAAAAGTTCAGCACAGAGAGAGAGTACAATTTACAATATTCACTTGACCAAAATGATCAGTCAAAACACAGAAACAAAAAGTCCTAACCAGAAAGTCAACGCTGGTCAACATGGTTGAAATTGACCTCCAAAACAACTTGGTCAACCTTGGTCAACTCGGTCTCTAACAACAAGATAATGTAGCCCAAAACAGTCTGAAAATAACTAGTCAAATCTGGTCAACAAAAGTCAATGCAACAACTTGAATTAGGGCAGTCAACACAGGGGTCAAACTGCCTCGATTTTTGTGCCCAGGGCAGCGGCCTGCCCAAATAGAAGTCTCCCTCACAAAACCAAAGTCAACAGGGTCAACGTGTTGATTTGGGGTAGCATCGAATGTGCTCTAGCCATGAAAACTGGTGGAGAGGCTAAAGCACATGAGATCTCCAAGACCCAGAAATGGTTTGGGCAGATTCTAATTGGTTTGGGAGATATTAAAATAATTATTTTTAATGGAGTTCCTAAGTCTAAATTTAGGAAAAATAAAATGTTAATAGGTATTAATATAAAACGGGGTTAGAATGTTCCAAAAGTCATGGATCAAGCCAAATCTAATCTTAGCCGTTGATTAGAGATTTAATCTCAGCCATTGATGGACCAACAAGAAAAGTATAAGAGGAGGCTTGAGGGTCAGTTGGAGAATACACCAAGAGAGATCAAGAATTCGATTTTCTGAGGCAGGGTTTGCTGAGGAAATTGAGTGAGTGATCTGAGTTACAGCTGAGGGGCAGTGAATACATAGCAGAGAGGCAGAGTTGGTACCAGAGAGGCAGCAAAGAGCCCAGTGAGGTTGACGCAGAGGTACCTGGAGGCTACGTAGAGGCAGCTTGGAGTTGTGCAGAGCTAAAGAGGCCAACGTGTGAGACACAGAGGGTCTAGGGGCTTTTGCAGAGGCTCCAGAAGCTGATGCAGAGGCTAGCAGAGCTGATGCAAGGCCTAGAGGTAGTGCTGGAGGATTTTGTGGGACAGATTGAGTGCTAGTGAGCCAGATAGGGTGACGCAATCCTTATCAGAGTGATGTAGAGCAGTAGAAGCTGCAATTTTTGTTGTGGGATCGTTCATCCAGTGATTAATCAGCTGAAATATCTGTCTCCGAGGAGAGGTACTACTGCCGAGGGAATTCTCTATTGGGTGAGCCATTTCTGGCACCCTAGTTGTATTATGAAAACTGCATAATAAAAAAACCCTTTGAATAGCTGCACTGGTTTTCCCGTATTGGGTTTTCCCAGGGACATTGGTCCAAAATAACAGCGTCACTTGTGTGCTTGTTTACTTTCAGTCGATGATCTGTAGATGTTGATACTGTGCTTGTATGTTAGGCCCCTATACTACTAGTGTAATCCTTTATTGTTATTAGTACAAACCCTTATTATATTGGTGTGCCCATGTAGGCCCCATATTGTTATCATTGTTCTCCATAGAAGCCCACTATTTTTATTATTGTGCCCTTACATTATTATTGTTATGTCGGCTCTGATTATATTATGACCCCTTAGACTCCTATATATAGAAAGGAGGTCTTGTCATTTGTATCATCCAAGAATTGTTCATTTGTGTAATGTAAAGGAGGTTGCCCCCTCGAAGAGGCTTATTTCTAAGGCGTTGATCTATCTTTTTTATCTTTTTGTGAGCTGGTTTCGTAACATTTGGTATCAGAGCTTTGGATTCTAGGGTTTCGCTGCTCCAAATAGGTCATTGTGGCATTTTCGCTATAACTTGTTTTTCGCGACGTTTCAGAAGCAAAAAAAATCCATTTTAGATGAACTTGCGCTAAACCTTGGGTCCGAATTTCAGAGCTTGTCTTGCTATATTTTCAGAGATATGATCTAAGCAAGTTAGGGTTTTTGCAAGCTCCAGAATTTCAACTAAAACAGGTCATCGTGGGATTTTCGCTATAATTGTTTCGCTACGAAGTTTCAGAAGCTAAACCAAAAACCCATTTGAGAAGAAATCAGTCTGAACCTCGGCTCCGAATTTCAGATCCTGTCTTGCTATAGTTTCAGAGATATAGTCTGAGGAAGTTAGGGTTTTTGCAGACCCCCAAATTACATTCCAAATAGGTCACCTTGGGAAAATTGTCATAACTGTCTCTCTGAGCATCAGATTGAAATTTCGTAAGAAGTTACAGAAAGAGGACGGACTGTAGTTTCTTGTGTATATTTTTCAGATCCAAAGGTCAAAACAGTGACACATGGCACTTCATACAAGTTCGCTCTTCTGAAAAGGTATATAATCAGGTCATCTTGGGAGATTGTGCATAACTCTTCCTTGGAAAATCAAATTTTGATCAGACTTGTGGCATTGGAAGGAGGACACAGAGGGCTATTGCAAGTCGCAATTTCAGAACTGGAAGAGCCGAAATTACAGAGTTATAGTCGTTTCAAGATCGAGCTCCTAAAATCAAGAAAATGCGATATGAGAAAGTTTCATGTCAAGGATCCGGTAAATTGAATACTACAGATGGAGCAATATTTTGATCTACATGAGGTGCAGTTGTTACAAAAGGTACATATCACATTTTCATATTTAGAACCGGATCAATTTTTATGGTATAAAGGGCTTTGTTCTCGTAAACCACTTGTTGCGTGGTCAATCTTCATGGAGGAAATGATAGCACATTATGAGGATACAAAACGAAACACCTTCTTTAGCCAATTGATAAAACTTAAATAAAAGTGTTCAATGGCAGAGCACATTGAGGACTTTCAAAAATTGAATATAATGGTAAATGATATTCTAGAGAAGCAAATGATTGATGTCTTCATAGGTACTTTAAAGGATAACATTCAACATGAGGTTTGTTTTTGGGAACCTGATTCATTGGAGAAGGCATTCAGGTGGGCAAGAAAAATTGAAAGTGAAATTATGGAAACAGAGAATCCCACCACTCACGACTATAATTATGGAAGTGTTTCTTCTCCTCGCCTTCCACAACCTACAAGGTTTACACCACAACAATTGGAAGAAAAAATAGAAAAAGGGTTTTGTTACAATTGTAATAGCAAATGCACTAAAGGTCATAAGTGTGTTGAGAAGAAATTATTTTACATAGAGTATGAAGAGAAGGAAGAAAAGGATCAAGAAACATCAAAAGAAGGGGATATATGCCAGAACCCAACCCCAAAGAAAGAAGAAATGATCCATCCATATCTTGTAAAGCATTGGCAAGAATTACCACACCTCAAACTCTCAAGATAGAAGGACATATCAAGAAGAAAAAGGTTCAAGAAGTGAAAGATCACATCGAGAAAGAAGAAATGAATCCAACCATATTTTGTAATGCATTGGCCGGAATTACCACTCCTCAAACTATCAAGATAGAAGGACATATCAAGAAGAAAAATGTTCAAGAAGTGAAAGATCACATCGAGCATCAAAAAATGAATCTGACCATATTTTGTAAAGGATTGGAAGAAATTACCACTTCTCAAACTCTCAAGATAGAAGGACATATCAAGAAGAAAAAAGGTTCAGGCAGTGAAAGATCACATCGAGTATCAACAACAAGTTCTCCGACTTTTAAAATATAACGCCACTTTGGTGCAGAATCGAATGAAACAACAAGTAGATCAACATCATAGTGAAAAAAGTTTTGATGTAGGTGATTGGGTATTTTTACGTCTACATCTCAAGCAACCTATTTATGAGAAGGAAATGTTGGCAATACTACATGCACTTAAGAAATGGCATCCTTCCCCAATTGGAAGACACTTGAAGGTAAAAATGGATCATGATAGTCTTAAATACTTTTTAGAACAAATATTATCTTTAGAAGAATAGAAAAAATGGGTCACAAATATGTTGGGTTATGACTTTGACATCATCTACAGAAAAGGGAAGAAATTTTTTGTTGCAGATGCACTCTCAAGAAATGATGAGGATGTGGAAGCATTGTTTTGTGCTATTTCTATTATCCAACCAGATTACATAAATGAAGCAAGGGATGAATGGAAGAAGGACAAAGAAGTGTGGCCACTCATTCAAAAGTTGTAGAATATCCCAATTCAAACAATATTGCCAGAGCTTGAAGATGAAGGAAAAATCATATTGGAACCTGGAGTAGTCACAGAAACAAGAACCCGACAGCTACAAAATCGATCAATTTCAGAGTATCTCATAAAGTGGAAGAACTTACCCGCTAAAGATTCCACATGGGAGGACAAGAATTTTATACAGAAGCATCAAGAACTACTGAAGCGTTGAGGACAACACTTTTTGAAGGAGAGGGGCATGTTAGGCTCCTATACTACTAGTGTAACCCCTTATTGTTATTAGTACAACCCTCTTATTATATTGTTGTACCCATGTAGTCCCATATTGTTATTATTGTGCCCCATAGAAGCCCATTATTGTTATTATTGTGCCCTTACATTATTATTGTTATGTTGGCTCTGATTATATTATGACGCCTTAGACTCCTATATATAGAAAGGAAGTCTTGTCATTTGTATCATCTAAGAATTGTTCATTTGTGTAATGTAAAGGAGGTTGCTCCGTCGAAGAGGCTTATTTCTAAGGCGTTGATCTATCTTTTTTATCTTTTTGTGAGCTGGTTTCATAACATTGTATTTATTTTCAGTATTTACATAGTAAATAACTTGTTAAGTAATTGAACAAGTAGGAAGAAATAAATCAGATAGTACAGGAAGAATTTCTAACGGGTTAAACTTAGAAATTCCAACATGGTATTAAAGGGTGTTTTCATATCACACGATAATTGAAGGCATCAATTGAGCAGAGCAGTAGCAGCAGAAACAACTGTCCTGAGTGACAAAAGTTGTTCCTAGTAGAAAGCAGCAAGGAAAGGGTGACACAAAGGGCCCGTGTTATCCGTTCACGCCAGGAGGAGGATCAGCGCAGAGGCAGAGAGGAGTAGACCTGACTACGCAGTGCCCGATCATTTTTCTTAGTCAGGAAGGATCGACGCTGTGGCCAGGAGGTGTAGATTTTGCCAGTGCCGGGATTGCGTAGAGCCTAGAGGCTCAGTCCTTCAAGTTGTTGGGGTATAGGAGGCTGCGGATAATTTGCGGAGCGAAGCTGGTGGGGTACTGTGGTCAGAGCAATATCTAACAGGTCAAGGTCAAGGAGGAGGGATTTCTAGAAGGGAAATCGAGACTCAGAGGGAGTCGAACCAAGGACTTCCAGGAGGGAAGTAGAGAGACTCGGAGAAGTCGGAAGAAGAGCAGCATAATGGCCATGAATGGACTGAGAGATCAGGATAGGTTGGACGGAGCATCCAACTTTGTGGTCTGGATGGCCAGGGCGAAGCACATCATCCTTGATGGGGTCAAAGATCATGTGGTGCCGCATATTGTCAAGAAGGACATGGCAAAATGAAATGTGGGATGCCTTGAAGAAATTGTACCAGCATACTTCCATGCAAAGGAAGATGTTACTTGAAAATCAACAGCGGTCATACCACATGCAGAAGGGAGAGCATACAAATGTCTTCCTCGGTCGATTGAAGGAGATCCGAGACCAACTAACTTCCATAGGGGCCACGCCGGATCAAGAATTGATGGTGAGGACCACATTGAACGCAATCTCAGAGGATCGGGAGGTATTTGTCCAGAGCATACTGAGCATGTCGAGCCTTCCGAATTGGGAGGAACTGTGGGCGGCTCTTCGTCAAGAAGAGATCAGACGGGTGACTAAGGCAGGAAATAGTGGCAAAGGGGTCAGAATCAAGGAGGAAGAAGAAGATGCGGCTCTTGCATCTGCGGTAAAGCAGGAGAAGAGAAAGAAGAAGAACCTCTCCAAGGTCAAGTGCTTCCATTGTGGGGAAATGGGTCATTTTGTGAACCAGTGTCCTAGGAAGAAGAGCAAGGGAGAGGCTTCCGAGACCAAGGCAGCGCTAGTGAGGGCGGAAAAAGAAGTCGAGGAGGATGATGACTGTGCCATGAGTGCTCATGCGCCACTTGAGAGGAAGTGGGGTGACATGGAGTTGTAGTCAGACGGACTACAGGCGATGAGGGGCAGGACCCTTGAGGTACCCAACCTCTTGGATTATACCTTGCTATGGGAACCCCGAAGAGGAGTAGCAGGACTTGCAGATGTTGGTAGAGACGGATGCAGATGGAGCGACAGAGTGCTACAGTGCAGGAGTCCCCGAACAACAGACTGCAAAAATGCGAGAAGCATGGGAGTGTTGCACCAGTGCAGGATGGCACAGAGAAGTGTGCAACGGTGCAAGATGCATGGAGTTGCTGTAGTAGCACAAAGGTCAGTAGAGGGAGCACTTGTTAGCGGCAGAGGGAGCATCAGCATTGGGAGTGTCTCTAGCTTGACAGGGATGTGATAGTTGGGTGGATTAGTTACCTACTTCTAGGTAACTGAGTTGCAGTGCAACAGTTAGTAGTGGCAGTGCTAGTCAATGTAACAGCTAGAAAAGATAGTCTTCCTTTTGCACGTGTGGAGAGAGAGAGGCCCAAAAATCCATACCTAATCAAGATGAGAGAGAGAAAGATGAATGAGATGAGATGAGATGCCAAAATGAGGAGGAGGCATCTTGTATTTGTATGCAATGTTGAAGGCTGGAGGAGGCTAATTTGATGGCTGGCCGACCTTGAAAATTTGTCCATAATCAAAATAAATTCATAACTTCATTTGTACATGTCAGAATGGGATGATCTTTAGATCAATCCTACACCTCTCGGAAAGAGGAATCCAAGAAAAATATCAGTTGCCTCATAAGAGCCGTCCAAAGTGATGTTTGGCCCTTGTTGCCAAATTTAACACTCCCTCTCAACTAGGGAGAACATCACCTGCCAAACTGTCTGACAATCTGTACCATCCCTATATTTGCTCTGCAATGCTCTGCTGAACCACGAAGAAAGAAGAAATGATCGAGAATTTATTGTACCAT
Source organism: Pinus tabuliformis (assembly GCA_031772625.1). Taxonomy (NCBI): domain Eukaryota; kingdom Viridiplantae; phylum Streptophyta; class Pinopsida; order Pinales; family Pinaceae; genus Pinus; species Pinus tabuliformis. The sequence continues at coordinate 743,002,711 of CM062815.1, forward strand.
TCTCCACTGACCCGAAGTCAGTCTCGAACATCAGAGAGTGTATCATACCACTCTTAACCGCCCCGAAGTCAGTTTGCATTGATCCCAGATCAATATCAACATCCTAGCATAAGGAGTATGGTAGAATATGATGCGTCCATCGGTAGTACTATGGTCCCTATCCTCATTTCCATACTCATTGGTTAGATGAGAGGTACTTCCCATGAGTCCCAGACTGCATGGGTAGGATGTGCCGACAGGAGAAGGTGAACCATTCACCTTCAGCCTATGCATATGCCACCATGGGGTATCATCAGGAAGGTGAACCATTCACCTTGTACACAATGCACCACTAGGGGAGGGTGAGCCACCCTATGGTCGCTTTTCGCTCCAAGAAGTACCCCAAGCCCTCTGGAGCTTTCAGAGCTCACTATCCATCTCATACAGGACCTGCATAAGAGGGTCTCTCAATGACTCCAAGTCATTCACGGAAGGATAAGAATTTGACCTTCCCAAGGGGCTTTGTAAGAATATTGGCGACTTGCTCATTGGTCCCAATCTGATGGATCCTTTTTGCTCCCCGATGTACCATATCTCGGATAAAGCGGTACCTAATATCAATATGCTTAGAGCAATCATGAAACACGGGATTCTCAGAAAGACGAATCCCACTTTGGCTGTCACAAAAGATCACGTTGGTATCCAACACCTGTTCAAACAACTCACTAAAGAGCTTCCTCAACCAGACAACTTCACAGGAGGCCAAACTAGTAGTAATGTATTCAGCCTCAGTGGTGCTGAAAGCAATCAACTTATGCTTCCTGCTCATCCATGATATCGAAGCAGAACCTAGAGAAAATCAACATCCAGATGTGATTTTGCGATCCACCACACTGCCAGCCCTATCTACATTAGACTAACCATGGAGCCTGACATTCCCTGCAGTGTATCTTAGTCCATGAGTGATTGTGCCCCGAAGATATCTCAAGAGATTCTTGGCAGCAATCTAATGTATATGATGAGGCTCGACCATAAACTGATTCAATGTGTTCACTGCAAAACATATGTCCGGACAGGAGTTCACCAAGAACATCAGGGCCCCTACGAGTTGACGATACTCAGAAGGATTTCCCAAATTGGGCCCGGCAGCACTTCCGCATAACTTCTTGAAGTTAAGTTCCATCGGAGTAGTCACGGACTTGCAGTCCACCATCCCAAATCTTTCAAGTAGCTTCACAACATATTTTCCTTGAGAAACGAAAATCTCACTTGGCTTTTGCCAGACCTCCAACCCTAGGAAGTAATGCATCAGTCCTAGGTCCTTCATGTCAAATTCGGTAGCCAACTCCCTCTTACATTGATGAATAAGAGGGTATGCACCTGTCAGAAAGAGATCGTCCGCATAGAGTACCAAGATGAGAGGTCTATCATTCTCAACCTTAAAGTAAAGGTTCAGATCAACTTCACTTCTTGTAAATCCTAGCTTCATCAGATAGCTACGATCCTCTCATACCAAGCCCGAGGTGCTTGCTTCAACCCATAGAGGGCTTTTTTCAACCTGCATACATGTGTCTGACGATCTTGAACTTCAAACCCCTCAGGTTGTTCCACATAGACTTCGTCCTTAAGTGAACCATGCAAGAAGGTAGCCTTGACATTCATCTGGTGTAGATTCCATCCTTGCGAGACAACAAGGGCTATAATCAAACGGATGGTGGTGTAGAGAGCAACGGGTGCAAATACCTCATCATAATCTACACCTTCCTTTTGAGAGAAGCCTCGATCAACAAATTTGGCCATGAACTTCTCAGCACTTCCATCAACATCATGCTTGATCTTGTAGAGCCATTTAGAGGTGACAACAAATTTGTCCCAGGGTCTAGGAACCACATCCCAGACATCATTCTTCATAATGGCTCGTACTCTTCGTTCCTAGCATCCTTCCATACTTGTTGCTTCACATCTTCTTCGAATACAGCTTGTGCTCATAGCATTTAAGTACCCTTGGTACCTGTTAGGATTCTTGCTTTCACGAAATGCCTCTCTCGGTGCAACACATCTCTCGGCATCTTTGAGAGTTTCCCTCAGCCATGAGGGTCTCCTTTAGGAGGAGGGATCATGAGGAGGAGGATCAATGGGATCCATTGATTCTTCAACATCGGGCATCGATTCATCCTTCGAATCTCCCTGATTTCCTACAACTGCTTCTTTGTCCTTCCTTGGAATAGGAAGGTTGCTAATCTTCCTTAGGGCAGCATCCTCATCGAAGGTGACATCATGACTCAACTCTACTTCTCTTTGACCAGGCACGTAGATTCTATATGCCTTAGAAGTTTCATTGTAGCCCACAAAAGTTCCTTTCTTCCCAGATGCCTCCAATTTACTTCTCTTTTCTTTCGACACGTGGAAGTATACGGGACTACCAAAAATTCTAAAATGAGAAACATCAGGTTTCTTATCGGTGAAAGCTTCTTCGGGAGTTTTGGAGTCCAATGCTTGATGAGGGCATCAATTTTGAACGTACACAACAGTTTAGGCAACTTATCCCCATAGGAACTTTGGAAGTCCTTGATCATGAAGCATGGCACAAGTGGCTTCTATAATGGAACGGTTCTTCCTTTCAGCAACATGATTTTGCTCAGGTCCTCAATATTTTGATTTTCTTCCTTGTTTGATTTTCCACCAAGGCTTTGAAAGCACAAAACCATGAGAATATTTTGTCCTTCTTCTTCAAGAAATATATCCAATTTTTGTGAGAGAATTCATCCACAAAGAACACATAATATAAATATCCTCCTAATGATGTCACAGGCAACATAGTAGATAGATCAGAATGAACCAATTGCAAAATGTCAGTGGTCTTGCTATCACTTGAGGGGAATGGTTCCCTTGTATGTTTCCCTCGGCACATACCTGACATACACCTTCATGCTCACCTGTAACCATCTTCCTTGCATCGGGTAGAGCCTTATAGTGAAGATGAGCAAACCTTCGGTGCCATAGTTCGGATTGAAGAGATGTGTCGCAAGACATGGCTCCTAGTGGACTTCATCCAACTTGATATAAACTTTCAACCCTGAATCCAAGAGTAAATGCTTCTTTGAAATTTCTTTTCCACACACGTACCTTTCCATCGATGAATGCCACCTGGAATCCTTTGTCTTCCATCGTCGAGATAGACACTAGATTTATCTTTAGATCAGGTACATATAGTACTTCTTGAAGATGAACGGTGTTACCTTGATTCAATTGAAGGGTAACATTCCCAACTCTCTTCACGGGTTAGGTGGCATTGTCTCCAAGGATAATTTCCAAATTTGTATCCTTCTCTATCAAATTTGAAAGAGCTTCCTTGTATCCGGTGAAGTGCCTCGAGGCACCACTATTAGTCAACCAATTTCCCAAAGTATCTAGAGGAGAGGTAGTAGAGAGGGCGGATATAAGATAAAATTCTATTTTCTTAGAATTTACAACATTAGACTCATCATACCTAGAGTTTCTTGTTCTTTTAGAAGCTCGATCATTTCCAAGTTGAATAGCGGAAACATTCCTTTTCCCTTTGTTGTTGAACCTACCATTCCTTTGATTGTTGTTGTTGCCCCTAGAATGATTGTGATCACCATCATGAGATGTGTCCCTTCTATTTGGACACTCCTTGGCATAGTGACCAAACTTGTTGCAAACGAAGAATCTTCCCTTCCTTCCATTTTTGAATCCCGGTCTTCCTTGACTTTGCTTCTTTGAACCTGCATTGTTCTTCCTCTTGGCATGAGCGGAGAATGCGGTAGGATTATTCCTATTCGAAGGCATCTCCAATTCCATCATCCTTGTTTCTTCTTGAGAACATCTAGTCAACAATTCTTCAAAACCTGGACTTCTTTCGTTATTGAGAATAGTAGTGTTGAACACATGCCATTCGAGAGGAAGACCTCCAAGGGAAATGAGAGTGAGCTCCCTGTAAGCAATAGCTTCACCAATTGAAAGAAGATCATTTTTGATCTCCGTAATCCTCATGAAGTAGGATTGAATATCGTCACCTTTTCCCTTCTTTATATCCTATTAGAGTCGGTCTAGTAGCCCTCCACCAGAGGTCAAAGCTCTTTGCATTTCATGATTAGGTGTCCCATCAGTGTGATCATGTTGCATTCCGTTAGGCATGCCATAATCCCGGTGGAGGGAGTTTGTGTCTTTTATTCCCCTCTTGTTTGGCACTGCTGGTTCAGGTTTGTTTAAGTAAATAAAATCTTCAAAGGGTCATTCGTCTTGCTTTAAATTTCGAAGTCTTAGGTCTAGGGTTGAGTCCATTTTTGTCTATAGAAGTCATAAAGGACCAGCAGGCCAGAGGGATGTTCTTCATAAAGCATCATTTCAACAATTCTCACTATTGTACAGCTAAATTTTCACCTTGTTTTCAAAACTCTGTTTTTGAAAAACAAAGGTCATTATCTCATTTTTTGTAAAAATTCTCAAAATTTCAAACTCTCCAAATGTCAAAGTGCAGCCTTGGTCTCCTTTGCCAAAGCACCTTAGAAGCTATCCCTGCAAAAATTTTCAGAAGAAATCATCATTTCAACCAATTTTTCAAAGAAAAGAAACCAAAAGTCAGAGCCAATTAATTCAAAAAGTGTCAACACTCAAAACATTATAAAGTGGGTTTTGGGAAAGTAAAATTCTAAAGGAAGCCTATAAAAGCACATCACTCTTTAGTAGCAACTCATTTGCCTCTCACAAGCTAAGTGAATCCTTGCAAAGGCGATTTTAGGAGTTCTTGAGCAAATTGGGCAGTTTCAGAGGCGCGCTACACGTCAGGGAGGGCGCGCTACGCGTCAGGGAGCCTTTCTCAGTGTTATTTTGCACGTGCACTACGCGTCAGAGGGGCGTTACGCGTTGGGCAAGGCGCGCTACCGGTTGGGTTTTCAGCTCAACAAACTGCCAGCAAGCTATCAAATCGACTTTTCTCTCAAGCAAATTGCAGGTAGGCCTCTCCTCCATGGCTAGATTTGGTTTTGCAAGATGAAAGAGAAAATTAATATGTTCAAATGCTATGAAAATGATAAATCAAAACCCTACATTGTTGTGGAAGATTTAAAGTCTAAATGGTGCTAGGGTTTCAAATTTTTCTTGCTGTCCAAGGTTGCCCATTTGTAATCCATTTTTTCCCTCATTTTCATCACCTTTCTCCTTCAAATTTTCCCATGAAATTTCATAATTCTACTCTCTAAAATTCCTAAAAGATACTTAATTCCCAAACCCTACTTCACTTTAAAATCCCACAATTTTGTGATTTCCCATGCTTGCCTTCACTAAATTCCTTCTTTATGTTTATTGTCCCTAATTCCCTCATGTTCCCCTATCCCTAACAATTCCCTTGTATTTATGTCCCCTTGGTAACAACATTTAAAAAAGTCAAACAACAGTTAATTGGGTGCAAAGTCAGCAATACATTTCAGCCATCTTGCCTTCAAAACCATGTCAGAAACCGAATCAAATTATCAGCAGAGTTATGACAGTGATTCAACACCAGAGGTAGAAGTGCTAAGGAGGCATCACAAGGGTGGTAAGGGTGGTCGGCATGTTAGGGAGGAGCCCACTTCTTTGGCTCAATTGCAAGCTTGTCCACTTGCAATGACATGTTTTCAATATCAATCATGCTTTGGATATTGTGAAAGGATCTCACAAATTCAACACCATAGAGAACTAGTCTGCTTGTTTGTCCTACATTTGCACAATGGCCATGTGAACCTTGCAGGAGTGGATTTCACCCTATCACCTGAAATTGTTGCTCAAGCCACCGGGATACCCAATGTTGGGGAAGAGTGGACCAAGCGCAAGCAGCTAGACAAATTTCATTATCAACCATACATCAAACCCGGATGCATGAGGCACCTAACTGCTGTTTTTCCTTTCAGATTCCTAAGGGATGAGTATGCACCATTGATGAGGCTCATTATGCGCTATTTCACTTGTGAGGGCAGATTTTCACGTTTATATTCGTACCATATCCGTTTGTTGATGCATTTCACTCGGGTACGAATGATGAACATTCCATTTTTCATGTGCCGAAATATAGAGAAGATGGTGCCCGTAGTGCAAAGGAAGAACCCCGCATAGCAACTCAAAAGTATATATCATTATGCACTGATCGAGATCATAGTGATGCATCAGTTGGCACAACAGGGTATTGCTTGGGAGGATTTCATTTCTCGCGATTTCTTCATGGTGCCACAGCCACCTCCCGAGATTGTCCATGATGAGGGAGGGCCTTCACATCAGTTTGACATTCCTGAGCCAGAGCATGTCAGCGCTCCTCCATATGTTACATATCAGAGAGGCCACAGGGTCTTATTTGCATCTGCACGACGAGTATTATCTCCACACCAGGTGGAAGGGGTCTCGCCTTCTTCATCAGCACAGCGAGTGTTATCTCCACATCAGGTGGAAGGGGCCTCGCTTTCGACAGCAACACAGGTACAAGAGAGAGGCAAGCAGCCCAAGATTGATGAGGGGCCATCAGGTGATCCAGACATAGATATTGTTGACCTTGATATCAGTTCTCCTAGCTAAGAGCTAAAGGAGATCGTTCAGCAACAAAAGGCTGAAAATGACTTGTTGCAGCAAAAGTTGGAAATGGCAAATTGGACAATCACATACTTAGAGCAGCGCAACAAGCAGTTGGAGGATGAACACACTCTTGATGAGTTGCGGAGGATCCGAGAAGACCGGAACTTGGCTCGCAAGAGACCCGGTGATTTGACACCTATTGAGCAAGGGTCTATGCTCATTCGGGTGAATACTCATTTAGAGAGGTTGCTAGCCAAGGCAAACATGGACAAAGACATGCTCCGCCACATGAAGAATCATTATTGGGCCCGCATGCATGTGTGCAAAGCAAAAATGAAGGTACTCAAAGCATGCTTGGCCAAGGCACTAAAACGGAGGAAAAGGCCCGATCCGCTTCAGATTTTGGCTGAAGCCACCTTGAAGGAGCATGGTGCTCAATGATACACCTCCAGCTCAAAATTCAGGAAATTTGGAGCAATTTTGGTCAATTTTGAAATTTTTGTGCCAAAAACAGGTTTTTGCCTTCAACGCGTAGCACGCCGCGCGCTACCCTTAAGTTGGGGAGGTCCATTTCACGAAAACTCATCATTTTTGGATTTGTCATGAGAAAATACACTTGCTCAGCCACTGCCAAGACATTTCATTGAGGTTTGGGCCCTCAAAAGGTCAAAAAACAAGCAAAAAATGACCTTCTGCCACTTTTTGGACACACAGGAAGCAGTCTTGGGAGATTGCATTTTTGGAAGGGCAAATGGCCACCAAATTGAGAAATTCCACTTGGGCTGGAGAGTAGACATCCAGACCTTTCCAACAAGCCCACTTGTGCCTCATTTGGATGCCGGGAAGTGCCCCAAAAGTGGGCTGAAAGGCGCGCTACGCGTTGAGAAATGGCGCGCTACGCATCAGGGAAATTTGCCAGTTTTGCACCTTCAGCTCAGGAAAACGCAGCATTTGACCAGTTTTGACTTTTTGGTGGGATTTTTCATCCTCCTTGATGTAATTGATGTAATTTTATGTTGACATGACACTTTTTTACCTATTCTAGAAGATTCATTCATAAAATGGCAAAAAATTAATGAATGAATTGGTTTCCTAGCTTATAGAGGCAAGTTGTTTTGATTGCCTAGATTGTAGTGCTCAGTTTAGAATTGGTTGAAACAGCTCCTAGGATGATGAGCTCGACCCCTAGAGGCAAGGGAATGTGTTAGCTTGCCTATGTTATGTATTTTCTTAGTCATTTTCAGGGTTGGACTCTTAAGGGATAAGCTTAGACTGTTTTACAATTTGTATCTCTGCAATTTTGGCAAAGGAAAGACCAGGGTTTTGCAGCACTATTTGGGATTCCTGTGGTTATTTGTGTTGATGGTGTGTTTCTCTCATGTACTTGTAAGTTTGTTATGTGCATCATTTTCTTACTATTCTCTTCTGCAAATTAAGTAAATGAAGTGTTAAGGTAGAATTCATGGTTTCTATGCTCTGCCTTTAAGTTTGCTTAATATCAATGTTTTCATCTATTTAAGGAGAACTCTCGATGGTTTCTTGCTCTCCTTAGCTCCTCACCGGTCATATCCCTCCATTCACTTATTTCAAAGGCATCAAGACAATCTCCTACCTTGCCCCAAAAAGACCTCTGCAAAAACTGTCTCATCCCCGCACCCAAAATTGTCGTGCTCAGTTTTCCAACAAAACCCTAAAAATTTAAAATCAAACTTTCCCCATCAGTTTACTAGCCTAAAATCAGTGTTCTTTATTGGTCGTCTCAGCCCTTTGAAGACCTTTTGCCGAGATAGACCCGGAGAGAGTCCTCTCCTGTCTCCGTAGGGCTAGCTACGAGGCTAAGTGGTTTGATGTTGCCTTGGATTTTGTCTTTTTCAGCCTGAGGCCAAATTCAAGCGCTAACATATCCTTCAGCTTGTTCTTGAGGAAAAAAAACTGATTTGCATTGCTAGATTTGAACATGCCAACCAACCTGTCATATATCTCCTTTGATATATTCAAATCGGAGATGTAAGCAAATAAGTGCTTATGAATAGAATCCTTGATGATCTTCTTGGATTTGACTTCACCCTTCTTGTACTTTGTCATAGCAGCAGCCGGTGCATTTGAAGGAGGTTCTGAAATATTTCCCTGCACATAATCCATGACATCTTGCTCTTGTAAAATCAAATCAAGAGACATCTTCCATGCATGATAATCAGGCTTATCATGAAGCTTATCATCAGACTTGAAGTATTATGTGGAGGCCATTGAGACTTGTTCTTGATCTGTGATTGCTCCTCTTAGTGATTGCGCTTGGGCTTTGTCTTCACCTCAACTCTGATTCAATGTTAATTTTAGGATAACAATGGTATGTTTTATGCTTAGAGCAATATTACTTCAATTTCCTTTATTAGCCCAATATCATATCTAGTATAGTAATCACATCAACATGATAGTAAAATGCAGATAGAACATAAACAATAATAGTAGAAGACAAGCCAACACAAGAGGACACAAGATATGACACCAGCCAGGGACAAACCCCAATGTGGGGAAACCCTTGATCATTTCTTCTTGTAATTCTTCAAAAGTTTAGCAGAGAGAGAGAGAGTACAATTTACAATATTCACTTGCCCAAATTGATCAGTCAAAACAACAGAAACAGAAAGCCATAACCAGAAAGTCAATGCTCGTCAACAGGGCTGAAATTGACCTCCAAAATACCTCGATCAACCTTGGTCAACTCGGCCTCCAACAATAATGCAGCCCAAAATAGTACGAAAATAAACAGTCAAATCTGGTCAACAAAAGTCAACGGGGCAACCTGAATTAGGGCAGTCAATGCAGGGGTCAAACTGCCTTGGTTTTTGTGCCCAAAACAACGGCTTGCCCAAACATAAGTCTCCCTCACAAAACCGAAGTCAAATAGGAACTGAAGTCAAATAGGGTCAACACTAGTCAAAGTCAGCCTCTTGAAATTTCGGTAAAATCTGGTCAACGCAACAGCTAGAAAAGACAACCTTCCTTTCGCACGTGTGGAGAGAGAGAGGCCCAGAAATCCGTACCCAATCAAGATGAGAGAGAGGAAGATGAATGAGATGAGATGAGATGCCAAAATGAGGAGGGTGCACCTTGTATTTAAATTTTATATGCAATGTTGAAGCCTGGAGGAGGCTAATTTGATGGCTGGCCGACCTTGACAATTTGTCCATAATCAAAATAAATTCATAATTTCATTTGTACATGTTAGAATGGGATGATCTTTAGATCAATCCTACACCTCTCGGAAAGACGAATCCAAGAAAAATATCAGCTGCCTCATAAGAGCTGTCCAAAGTGATGTTTGGCCCTAGTTGCCAAATTTAACAATACCTCTACAAAAATCAGTAAAGTCTGCCATCATAAGAGTATCAAGTCTGCCATATACTGTCTGCCATGCCATACTAATAAAAAAATCTGCCATCATCCACAAGGGTAGGTCTAACATCCGAATTAGTGATGTTATGTATTATCTAAAAATCTTTGACTGTCATGATATAAAGATTTTGTATGCCATGATATTATGTGCCATATAAATTGATAAATTATGTCATGTAAGAGTGTTGTGTCATCCATACTTATCTGCCATGCGAGTTATTGTAATTGACATACATACTATAAAACTCACATCATTCATTTGATCATGGCAACATATTCACATGCATACTTCTCATCATATGTTGTCAAACCATAGGAGATGGCTTGCATCATATACATGCTATGTTGTACAAAATATATTCTTTTGCAATTTGAGCATTCCGCATGGATCAAGTAACTGTAGTATTTGTCATTTCTAAACAACTCGGATTTAACATCTGGCAAATTGAAGTATACCTTTTAACAGCCTTTGGATTAAACTTGTATGGAAAAACTTCAGAACTTCAGGCAATATTCCGAAATGTGCTATTATAAGGTTCTGAACTGCCTTCAACGAAGCACAAAAACCACCAAAGGGTACCACAGGGATGAACGAGCTTGAGTGTCATGATAATCCTCTAGGAGATCCGAACTTGATGCTAGAATAGCCTTGGACAAGACACAACGAACTTCCACAGGAACTTTGACTATGTGCCATAATAGTCCTCCAATAGAGATCTCCAAACTGCTGCACTTTATCAAGGGACAAAGTTGTACAATCAACTGTAAAAAAGAAGGCGACAAAAGTCATAAGTATACTTCTCTGAAGAAGGGTACCAACTCCCTCTTAATCACGGAATCATCTCAGTCATGAGATACAGAGTCTCATCAACCATGAAGCTATCAAAGGGTTCAGCTGTGCTATTCTGATTCCCAAGACAACCATGGATTTTCTCGAAGACAGGTCCAACCAGAGTTAATCACTGATCATAACCAAAAGGTTCCAATGCTGATTTCCAATCAAGATTGCTTTCCAAACCTTAATCATCAAGGATCCCTAAGGTTTCCTTTAAACCCTAGGATTCTCTTAGGTCTCTTGCAACTCCATCAAATCCTTGACTGGTGTCTTTCTCATAGACTTCAACCCAACTTTGATACCATGTTAATTTTAGGGCTTTTGTTGCATGTAGACAATTTTTGATTTTTCATCACAGTAAATTCATTCCATCATTATCAACAGTATACATAACTGTAAAGCAATGTAACAATAAGGAACAATAGAAGAAAAGTGAAGATAACAAGGACACTAGTATTTAGGTCAGAGACCAGGGCAAAAGTCCACACGGGGGAAAACCCAAACTCAATTCTTCTTATTATTAGAATCAGTGTTGATAATATCGGTATCGGGAAAATATCGGCGAGGGTCCAGAAAATATCTTATCGGCAATATCGGCAAAAATATCGGCAAAATATCGGCAAATATCGGCAAGCATAAAAAATATTTTTTTCAAATTTTTAAATATAGCCGATATTTTGCCGATATTTTCAAAATATCACGATATTTTCCGATATTTGCCGATATTTGCCGATATTTTCAAAACAGAAAATATCGCGATATTTTCTCGGCGATATATCGTTTTGCCGAAAATATCGCGATATTTCCGAATATCGCCGATATATCGCCGATATTATCAACAGTGATTAGAATAATATCAAGAGTCAACAGAAAGAGATACTATGAGATGTAATTCATCAAGCCACTTAGGCCTTGTTACCCACCACCTGTGGGTAGTGTGCATAGGAGAATCTTTTTCTCCTAGATGGTCCTCAACTAGCAGCCAACAACCCCTTGTAGCTACCTGATAACTCGACCTGAGCCAACCATGTAGTCCTTCGCCCATTTGTTATGATCGTATGATTGAAGGTGGGCTTCTCGACCACAAAGGTATGGATTTTCATTGGTATAGTTGAGTAATTTTCGTTACTTATCATGAACACTTTTGGGCATGGATTGGTGGGAGATTTGACGGAAAAAGTGGGCTAGTTTTGTACTCTTTTCTCCTCTGCTCGATTTGGTGATTACCCTTGTATCCTAGTCCTGTGGGATCTCCTTTACTGGCCATTAGCTTTAGATTTAGCACTACATGGGAAATCTTGATTTTGGTTGCATGGTCCCGCTTCTCGACACCATATACATCATTCCCTTCCGCTCATTCTAACCCCATTCATCATTTTTCCATTCGGGTCCACATAGGGTTAATCCACCCTCCCCTTGTCCAAAACTTGGGTCGGGTTTGGAATGATGCAGCTAAAAGGAAAAGAAAAAGCATAATTTGGTCACTCTTAACAGGAAATGTACCACAAAATGGAAAAGATGGTCGGGACATACAAATTTAGCATGTGGGCAAAGCCAAACATGAGCTCTACCCCTAATGGCCATCACCCTAGTTCTTATGGGTCCTAGATGAGCCCCCTCTACATTAAGTAACCCATGATTGTCCCAACCCCTGGTTGGCAATGAGCTGCCCCACCTTAAAGGGGGTACATACTACTATATTCTATACATCATGCTCTCATCCCCTGGAACCCCGAGCAATTATGAAGAAAAATCAAACAAAGGCAAAAGGCATATGTAGAAGGGTGGAAAAAAACAAAGGCTGGGGTAACTCATGTATCGCGATTTGCTCCCTCCTACACTCATAAACCCAAGTGTGGGCTTCCCTCATCATAGCTACCCTTGTACCATGACATGTGGCCAGGAGCATTCCCCTCATTCCCACTCCGTTCCATCACTCTATAACTTGCCACCTACCACCTGATGGATGTACCATGGACATGTCACCCCCTTTAAAGGCTGAAACCACCTAATAGGATCTTTGGTTAACCCCCTTATCAAGCTTGGAGACACTTGTACATGGCAAATCCCATTATGGAAGGGCAGGCCACCATGAAGTGCCCCATTGATTCCATGATTTGTAAGCTCTTTTACTTGATTATTCTAATGATTTGTTGTATTGGAGGAAAAGGGGATGCATTGGATCTTATGCAAGATTGCAGGTGGATCTCCATTTGGGGTTTGGTCTCCTTATACGGGGTCCAAGTCCTTAATAGGGCCACATTGACACTTGTAGGGTGAACGTTGAGAGCCATGGGCCTCCACCATAGTAGAGAGTAATTCATGGATCCCCAACTCCACTTAGTGATTGTTCGTGTTCCACCGTTTGGATGAGGATGATGCACTTGGTTCACCATGCCCAGCCGGCTTCGCATTTGTATCATACAGTTGGTAAATGTTCTAGGGTCCAGATTGTGAAAAATCGATTCCTACTATAGAAAACTAATAATATTTCATCTTCTTGTTAAATTACTTGAACAAGTTACTTGTAGTTCACTACAACAAATACTGAAATACATACATTGCAGCCTACACAAAATAAAAATACTGCGGCAACTAAATACTGCAATGGAGAGAAACAAACATACACATCAACGTAGTTGTTTTTGGACAATGTCCTCGGAAAAACCCAATGTGGGAAAACTAGTGCAGCAGTTGAGGGGTTTAACTATTATGTAGTAGTAAATCTGAGTACAAATCATTGGATGCCCAAACTGGCTATCCAATACAGAGAAATGCTAGTAAAGAGTTAGTGAGAAAAAATCTCACACTGATTCAGGAGATTCGACACTGATCGGGGGCTGGCTTACTCTACCTCTGCGTAGCTTGTGCGTCAAACCTACGCAGATCTGTGTCACATTGGCTGGACTCTGAGTTACCTCCTTTGCTGATCTCTTGTTGTCTAGAATTTTGACCATCTGGCCCTTCGGTCTCAAACCCTGGTTTCTGGTACTGGATCTCAACTCTCCCCGCTGGATTTCGAACTCCCTTTGAAGCTTTGCGCTGCCTCTCTGAGCTGCTCTAAGCATTCTATACTTTGCACTCTTCGGATATGGAAAGCTCTCCTCTGTACTACAATCCCAACCCCTCATTGCAAGAAGATCACTCGATCTCACTTCGACAACTAAACGCTGCTACTCTTGAGAAATTCGATCTTTGATCTCTCATACGATGTCTTTTCCAAGTGCCCATCGAACTTCGTCTTATAATCTCTCGTTGGAGCTCCAACGGCCAAGATTAAAACATAATCAAGGGCTATGATTAACTGGAAGTTGATCCTCAACTTCTTCTAGGAGATTCACACCTAATATAATTAATACCCTTTAATTAACCAGATTTCCTAAGTTTAGACTTAGGGAACCATTTAAAAGAGTTAATTATTTTAATTAAACCATCTCTAGGTGGAATTTTCCCAAACGATTTCTGGGTATTAGAGGATGCATGTGTCTTAGCCTCTCTGCAAAATCTCGAGGAAAGACACATCCGATGCTACGAAAATCAATAGAGGATGTGTCTCATTGCAAGAGACAAAGGGAGGGCTTATGTCATCATCCTAGCCCTTATAGATGGTTTACAAGCATTAGCGATCCACTTGGAGACCCATGAGGATGTTCTTGTGCCCCCACACCCACTCGTGAGCACCACATATGACATACTTGGGAAACAATGGGCCAACCCCTTGTCCACTATTATTGGAGTCCATTCTCTCTTTATGGAACACTTGGGCTTCATTAGGCCTTCTCAATGGCCCAACGATTCATTGTATTGATTATTTTGCCCTTTTGAGAGGATTATTTTATGTTATTGAGCTATCTTGGTGGGCTTGTCACCAAGGGATGTTATTATTACACGTTATTTTATTATTTGGGGCTTAATTAGGCCAATTTAGGCAAATCGAACTACTTAGAGATTGTATAAATATATGACATGCTCATTCATTCCTCTCATCATCACTTGTTTGGGTTTAGTAGCTACTTGGAGAATTTCGCATTCCCTTTTTGAGGGCGAGTTTGGTTTCATGGATGAATTTTGATGTTTGCATACTATTCTCTTGGTCTTGGAGCTTCATTCTTATCATGATTTGATGATTGGATATAGTCATTGTACATGTAAGTGATGTCTTTTTAATATTTATTCTTGTATTTATCATACCGCATGAATGTTGCTGGGATTTTCGCTATCCAAGTCTGAAATTTACCGCTAATTTATGCAAAATGCTGGAATTTTTTAATCTATTGAAGCGTTGCATCACCGCATGTGTCATGCGTAAATAAGTGAATGTTCCTAGAGGTTATTTTGTTGAATATACCTTGATAAGTCATCAAACATTGCATATCGAAGTATAAAGTCCCTGGGTAGTTGCTCTCATATCCTAATTGCCATGCAAAGTTGCCTATAGGCCTCCTTGATTGGGTTAATTCTCTACAAATCTCAAATTCACCTTGACTCCATCTCTCCCAAAAGAAAGGCACTGATCCAACTACTAGTAGTCACATAAAATGATTATTTTTCACACCACCTCCTTCTCTTTCTAAGCCTAACCTTAATAGGTTTCCTAGTGCATCAATCGAAACCATTCTATCCATCCAGTCACCTCGATTTTTGGTCCACTATTGCGCTAGGGTTTTGTCTAGAGGTTCTCCAAGTTTGAAGCAAATCCGATGGTGGAATCTCGTGGTATAGCAGGCCTTAGCCACAAAACCAATTCTTGCCCTAGTTTGACTTGGGTTAGTGTCCTCATTAGGATCATTGCATTTAAATCTCAAAATAAAATTAATCCTTCGATCTTATTCCTTATCCTAATTCCTACAAAATGCAACCAATTTCTATTTCTTGTTGTACCAAGAAACAACCCCTGATCCAATGCTGAAGCAACACCCTGAAGTGTTTTTTTGGTCCACTGCACCACCTACCCATTCTGCATCTATATAACCCATCAACCCGTCATCACCACCTCAAGTATATCTCAACCCATACTCGACTGTACCTTGTAGATAACGCAATACATGCTTCGTTGCTGTCCAATGCACCCTCTTTGGTTTGACCATGAATTGATTAAGAGTGTTGACCACAAAGCAAATGTCTAGCCTTGTGTTGACCAAATACATGAGAGAGCCAATAAGCTGTCTATACAAGGTGGGGTCCACTACTTCCTGCTTAGACGCATCAATATTCTTCCAATTGGTAATCATTGGTGTAAACATGGGTCTACAGTCCAACATCCTGAATTTCTTCAAGATCTCCATAGCATATATCACTTGACCAAGGAAGATATCTGCATCTGTCTGCCACAGATTAGACCTAGAAAATAATGAATCAACCCCAAATCCTTTATCTTGAACTCTGTTGCCAAGTTCATGTTGCAATCCTCTATCAGCCCTGGTGACCCAGTTAGAAACATATCATCCACATATAACAAGAGAATGAGAGGCTCACCTCCTATCATCAAATATTATAGGTTCGAGTCTGCCTCACTCTTCACGAAGCCCATCTGCTGCAAGGAAATTTTAATACGACCATACCATGCTTTGGGAGCTTGCTTGAGTCCATATAACACTCTTTTTAATCTGCATACGTGGGTATCCCTCTCACGCATCTCAAATCCCTCTGGTTGTTCATGTACAACTCTTCTTCTATCACTCCATTTAGAAAAGCCGCCTTGACATCCATTTGATGGATATGCCATCCCATTTGCGCTGCAAGTGAGATCACGACCTTGATGGAAGTATACCTGGCCACTGGAGCGAAAGTATCCTCATAATCTATTCCCCCCTTTTGAGAGAACCCCCTAGCCATGAACTTTGCCTTGTGTTTTTTACACTACATCTGTTGCATGCTTCATCTTGTATATCCAGCGGGAACCAACCATTGCCCTCTCTAACGGTTTAAGCACCACCTCTCAAACATCATTTTGCATGATGGAGTTGTACTCCTCCACCGTCGCATCTTGCCACACCTGGTGTTGTGCAACCTCCTGATAGTTGGAAGGCTTACTGTCAATTAGCTCACTGATCAACGCGTTGTACCCAGAATATCTCTTTGGTGGTCTCCTATTCCTTACCCTAATTCCTACTTAACGCAACCGATTTCTATTTCCAACTACGGGACCTAGACATCAACACAAAGTGTTGGTCAGATGTCCTCCTAAGCAATGCTTTACTCACAAAGCCTCAACACCCCTTCAGCAAGCAGATCAAGGAACACGAATCTCTCCTGATCAAACTGATCACTAACGAACATGCTATCAAAGAGCTTCGAGATATTTACTTGTACAAACACAACCCCAATCAATTATATACTTTCACATGTACATAATCAAATACAAACCTCCTGGGTCTTCCATACAACTTGATGTTGCTTCTCAACTTTTCATGGTAGGACTATCAACTGAATCTTTGACAGAAGTTTCCTAAATTATACACTTTCCTTCCTACTTCATATGCAACCGATGTTGCACGAAGCGGGGATGAAACGGGGACGTTTTTTGGAAGCGGGGATGCGGAAGCGTCATTTTCCAAAAAACTAGGAAGCAAAGTGTCTACTATATATATATTTGCATTTATATAAAAAAATAAATAAAAAATACCAAATTAGTTGTAGAAGACATGAAAACATGCATACTTTTACATAAATCAAGATAGATATGGCATCCATTGTACATCAATGATCAATTATTCCAGCATCAACCATCTCCAATCTAGATTCCTCTTCTCTTGTCTATCCTTTTCCTCTACTTCAATTTTATAGGGATTTTAGTCAACATTGCCTAATTTTGATCAAACAGCTTAATCCAAGCCTTATAATATGGTAGAGAAAGCTTAACATGCCTAATCAATGATTTTGACTTGAGTGAAGGGTACATAATTGCTAAGGCCATGACAAAGGAGTTCAACAATCAATAACACCAACACTGGGGTACATATAGGGCTTGTTGCTCTTGATTAAATGCCAATCACATGCCCTCATACATGATATAATCCAATAAAACGCCACAATCCCATTGA
Organism: Pinus tabuliformis; assembly: GCA_031772625.1. Classification (NCBI taxonomy): domain Eukaryota; kingdom Viridiplantae; phylum Streptophyta; class Pinopsida; order Pinales; family Pinaceae; genus Pinus; species Pinus tabuliformis. The sequence continues at coordinate 743,020,525 of CM062815.1, forward strand.
TCCTAAAAACTGTTAAGTCTGCTGAATTTTGAATGGAAATGGAATTCTATTTTCTCCATATGAAGTCTGATGAGGTTGGAACCACTCTCAAACATCTTGAATCATTTCATGGTAATGTTAAAAATTTAAGTAAAAGGATGGAAATGAAAGATAAAGGAGAATGTCACTTTTACTTTAAGAATTTAACATTACCATTAGGGAGCATCTAGGAAGCATCTAGGGAGCATCAAGGGGCACCTTGGGAGTATTCGAAAAGTGTAGTTCCTCACATAACAGTTCAGAATTTCCAAATACAAAAAACAAAAAAGTCCCCGCGGAACTGTCCACCTTCTCTCGGAACCGCTCGCGATCCGCAATGTATACATGCCCGAACCTCCACAAATCCGCACCCGATCTGCGGATTGGGCAGTAGGAGCCGCGGATCGGGCCCCGGCGAATCCAATTTTGTAGGAACCGCCAAAAAAAGGAGGAACCGCGGATCCGATTTTCCGATTCGCGGTTCCGCTGAAGGATCGGCGACAAATCCTTATAGGACGCGGATCTGCCTTTGGATCCTTTTGGGGGGGGGACGATTCCTGCAACACTGTATGCAACAACATATTCTTCAATCGGATCCTGCATTCCTTGTTTCAACAACACCTCAAAATGAATTCTCCAATTTCCTTCTCCTACTTATGGCCTCCACTAAAACTTACGGTTGTTAGTCCTAGTCTAGTGCATGACACTTGAAGCAGAGAATCATATCTGTCACTCCCTCTTAATATTCTCAACCATCCTCTTATCTTAAGGAGATTCCTTCCATTCAAGCTCCCTCTTAACCTAGGGAGAATTCATCCAGATTTCTTCTTACATGGCTTCCTTTTAATAGTATTCTTTGGGACTCTTCATCTCAAACCAAGGCCAGAATTTCCCTCCACACCAAGTTAGCCTCCCAGATATTCGATCCCTTGCAACAACTTTGACTAAGCAACAACTTCTGGCGATAGCGAAACTTAAGAGACTTCTATCTCCCAATCTAGACCACGAAACATAGTGAGAGAGGCACCAAAATTTCGATTTTTCCTTTCTCCTTAGACTTCTCCAAAGTCGTATTCACTTCGGCTTCCCGACAACAGACTTTGCACTCTTTCCCAACTACAAGAATACTTCGCACGTTTTCCCAGCTACAAGAGATTTCGAACTTGTGTGAGAGAATGATGCTCCAAATGAATTCGATGAGCTTGCTTTTATAGGCTCCATTTGAGGTCGAATAGGGTCCTTAGCTCGACTTGATCTTCTTCTAGGCCAACATGGTGTGGAGGTTACATAATTCATATTTGACTTAATATTTAACCATTTTACATGATTCAAAAGCCCAAGAAGGGTCTCTTTAAAAGTACAATGACTCTATTGACAAAGAATAAATCCTAGAAGTCCTCAATGGGGACTTTGACGTAAAACAGGGTGACCCAAGCATGAAACCCATACTTTAATAAGTCACAATAATTATAATATAAATTCTTTTGACAAGTACATTACATGATGCTTCAAGTACATTAATGAAGACCGAACATAGTTACATTTTACAACACTCCCTCTTAACTAGGGAGGTATTCATAATGTACAAATACAATGGAAGATCTCAAACTATGTGAACCATGAAGAAATTTTAGGCACCGCAATTGCATGGACTAGATTCCTAACCAGGGCAATCTATCTAATCAGTCACTCAATAGTTTAGGCACTGCAATGCCACAGACTAGATTCCTGACCACAACAATCTATCCAAGTGGGAATAAGGTGGACTCAAACTTTTAGCTCCTCTAGATACCATCAGGCTTACTTGCTAACCACCAACCCAAGAGTCTAGGTGTGTATCCAGAAACAAAGCTCAATAACCAACACCACCTTTCCAACTTCGGGACCTAGACATCAACACAAAGTGCCGACCAGTTGTCCTCCTAGGCAATGCTTCACTCTCAAAGCCTCAACACCCCTTCATCCAACATATCAAGGACCATGAATCTCTCTCGATCAAACTGATTAGTAACTAGCATGCTATCAAAGGCCTTCAAGAGATTTACCTGAACAAACAAAACCCCAATCAATAATATACTTTCACATGTACAGAATCAAATACAAACCTTCGGGGTCTTCCACACAACTTGATGTTGCTTCTCAACTTTTCATAGTAGGACTATCAACTGAATCTTTATTAGAAGATTCCTCAATCATACACTTTCCTTCCTACTTCATATGCAACACCATATTCTTCAATCGGATCTTGCGTTCCTTCTTTCAACAACACCTCAAAATGCATTCTCCAATTTCCTTCTCCTACTCATGGCCTTCACTAAACTTACGACTGTTAGTCCTGGTCTAGTGCATGACACATGAAGCAGAGAATCATATTTGTCACTCCCTCTTAAACAAAGAGGATCTAATCATTCCTATACAAGGAATATTCTCAAACATCGTCTTATCCTAGGGAGATTCCTTCCATTCAAGCCCCCTCTTAACCTATGAAGATTTCATCCAGACTTCCTCTTAACTTAGGGAGTTCTACTACTTCTTTTCATCATCGAAGAATCTTTCGTGGCTTCCAACCATTTCATCAGATTCACTATCATTCTCATCATGCTTATCAATGAGCATCTTCACCAAATTGAAGATTGTGTATCTGCACAACTTAGATAGCAAGTACAGCCAAATCTATAGAAGCATGAAGTTAGCCATATTAGAGTCACGGAAGCATTTCAACTTTATACATATTAGATGCCTAGACTTAATTATACAAGAGACATATACTCTTCAACATCTTGCTAGGGACTTTGTCATAAACCCTAGATTACTTCATAACATCTTTCATTCTATCTAGGCTTTCAATGTTCCTTTCAAAGGTATGACATACCTTACTTCAATATATCGCAAACCCTAGAAACAATTCAAACAAATAGAGATCTATAAAGCATCTAACAACCTTTCAAAATTCATATGTTAGACTTCTGACTAGGGTTTCATATAGATCCTAGATTTCATACAAAAGAGTCAATCAAAACCAATCACAACTTAGTCATTAACATGACCAACTTCCACTAGGGTTAGTTGCAAACCGTAGATTTCCGATCAACCATCAATACCAACCAAATCTCAGATTTCAAAAAGCTTACACAAATCTCAAATTATCATATTGTCATCATATATTAGAAATTTTTTCTTCGATTAAGGTCAACTCCAAAACCCTAGATTTCCAATTTTCACAATCTCAATAATCATTAAGTAAATAGATCTCAAATTGTTATATCACACATACTAAACAATGTAACTACTATTAGGATTTAGCTCCAAACCCTAGATTTCCAAATATCATCATCCTAGAATCTCAAACAAGGATTTTCATTAAATCTTAAGACTTATGACCATCAATAACTAGGTCAACATACATATCTAGGAATTCATAATCATTCATAAGCAACAACATTAATACATATGATTATGTACATATGAAAGTATTATTGATTGAGGTGCTTAACACCACTGATTTTTATTTCCTGTTGTACCAAGAAACAACCCCTGATCCAATGCTGAAGCAACACCTTGAAGTGTTTTTTCGGTCCACTGCACCACCTACCCAGTCTGCATCTATATATCCCATCAGCCTATCATCATCACCTCAAGTATATCTCAACCACTCGACTATACCTCTTAGATACCGCAACACATGCTTTGTTGCTGTCCAATGCACCCTCTTTGGTTTGACCATGAACTGACTAAGTGTGTTGACCACAAAACAAATGTCTAGCCTTGTGTTGACCAAATACATGAGAGAGCCAATACTCTGTCTATACAAGGTGGGGTCCACTACTTCCTTCTTAGACGCATCAATCTTCTTCCAATTGGTAATCATTGATGTAAACATGGGTTTACGGTCCAACATCCTGAATTTCTTCAAGATCTCCATAACATATATCACTTCACCAAGGAAGATATCCTCCTCTGTCTGCCACACATCTAGACCTAGAAAATAATGAATCAACCCCAATTCCTTTATCTCGAACTCTGCTGCCAATTTCTTGTTGCAATCCTCTATCAACGCTGGTGACTCAATTAGAAACATATCATCCACATATAACACTAGGATGAGAGACTCACCTCCTACCATCAAATATTCTAGGTTCAAGTCCGCCTCTCTCTTCACGAAGCCCATCCGCTGCAAGCTATGTTGCAGGAAACGTGGGGTAGGAGGGCGTTTCCGTACGGAAACGAGTACGAAACGCTGAAACGCGTTTGGTACAGCCTTGAAACGCGTTTCAGGCCGTGCTGCCACATTTCACGAAACTGAAACGTGGCCAATACGGCCTGAAACGCGTTTCAGGGCCGCACGACCCACGTTTTAGCATTTACTTGTGTTTTTTTATTTTTATTTTTATTATTTGTTTTCTAATCTATTCTTACGTTAGCCTAGTGACTTCTAGTTGCTTCCAGATGCCTGTTTAAAGTTATAAAAGTGAACTTTTTCCCTAGTGTTGATATGCAATTCATGGTAATGTTAAATTCTTAAAGTAAAAGTGATATTCTCCTTTATTTTTCATTTTCATCCTTTTACTTAAATTTTTAACATTACCATGAAATGACTCAGGATGTTTGAGAGTGGTTTCGCCCTCATTGGATTTCATATGGAGAAAGTAGAATTTTAGATCTCACTCAAAATCCAGCAGACTTATCTGTTTTTCAGGATTTCAGGATTGGGGGGATTGCAATGTTTCCATTGGATTTTATCATGTACTAGGGTATGGAACTTGTATTTAATCGAGAGAACAAAGCCCTATATGCAGGGGAGACTCCCAATAATCAAGAGAATGTAGGGTACTAGGGTATGAAGCTTGTATTTAATCAAGAGCACTAAGGTCATTCGACTATGTAGGAGGAGACTCCCAATCAAGCACGAGACAGAAAATTAGAAATTTCTCGTGGCTGATTTTGGATATTTCTATTTTCATTATGTGATTATTCATCAGTAAATGTGATGTAAATTTAGATACTTATAGTTTATGCATTGACAATTGACAATTTTATCATAATGTAATAAATTAGAATGTATCATATATGCTTTATGATTGCACATATTTCTTAAATGTTAAATGTCCTAATATATATATATATATAGATATTATATATTCGTGTTTCCCCGTTTCCAAAATTTGGGGAGGTCGCCTTTCGTATCGCTTCCCGTTTCAGAAACTCGTACCCGTTTCCCCGTATCATGCAACCTTGGCTGCAAGTAATTGTCAATACGACCATACCATGCTTTGGAGATTGCTTGAGTCCATATAACGGTCTTTTTAATCTCAATATGTGGGTATCCCTCCCATCCATCTCAAATCCCTCTGGTTGTTCGATGTACACCTCTTCTTTTATCACCCCATTTAGAAAAGCCGTCTTGACATCCATCTGATGGATCTGCCATCCCATTTGTGCTGCAAGTGAGGTCACAACCCTGATGGAAGTATACTTGGCTACTGGAGCGAAAGTATCCTCATAATCTATTCACCCCTTCTCAGAGAATCCCTTGGCCATGAACTTTGCCTTGCGCTTTTTACACTACCATCTGCTGCATGCTTCATCTTGTATATCCAGCGGGAACCGACCACTTCCCTTGCCAACGGTTTAAGCACTACCTCCCAAACATCGTTTTGCATGATGGAGTTGTACTCCTCCACCATCACATCTTGCCACACCTGGTGTCGTGCAACCTCCTGATAGTTGGAAGGCTCACTGTCAATTAGCTCACTGATCAACGCATTGTAACCTGAATATCTCTTTGGTGGTCTTTTGTTCCTTACCCTAATTCCTACTTAGCGCAATCGATTTCTATTTCCAGCTATGGGACCTAGACATCAACACAAAGTGTCGGCCAGATGTCCTTCTAAGCAATGCTTCACTCACAAAGCCTCAACACCCCTTCAGCGAGTAGATCAAGGAACACGAATCTCTCCCGATCAAACTGATCGCTAACGAACATGCTATCAAAGAGCTTCGAGAGATTTACTTGTACAAACACAACCCCAATCAATAATATACTTTCACATGTACATAATCAAATACAAACCTCCTGGGTCTTCCATACAACTTGATGTTGCTTCTCAACTTTTCATAGTAGGCCTATCAACTGAATCTTTGACAAAAGATTCCTCAACCATATACTTTCCTTCCTACTTCATATGCAACAACATATTCTTCAATTGGATCCCGTTTTCCTTCTTTCAACAGCACCTCAAAATGCATTCTCCAATTTCCTTCTCCTACTCATGGCCTTCACTAAAACTTACGACTATTAGTCCTGGTCTAGTGCATGATACATGAAGTAGAGAATCATATCTGTCACTCCCTCTTATACCGGGAGGATCTAATCATTCCTATACAAGGAATATTCTCAACCATCCTCTTATCCTAGGGAGATTCCTTCCATTCAAGCTCCCTCTTAACCTAGGGAGATTTCATCCATATTTCTTCTTTCGTGGTTTCCTCTCAATAGTATTCTTTGAGACTCTTCACCCTAGACCAAGACTAGACTTTCCCTCCATACCAAGTCAGCTTCCCAGATCTCTGACCCCTTCCAGCAACTTTGACTAAGTAGCAATTCCAGCAACAGGCAACTTCTGACAACAATGAAACTTAGGAGACTTCGATCTCCCAGTCCAGACCACGAAACAGAGAGAGAGAGGCACCAAAATTTCAATTTTTCCTTTCTCCATAGACTTCTCCAAACTGACATTCACTTTGGCTTCCCGACAACAAACTTAGCACTCTTTCCCAACTAGAAGGGGACTTTGCACTTTTTCCCAGCTACAAGAGATTTCGAACTTGTGTAAGAGAATGATGCTGCGAATTAATTCAATGAGCTTGCTTTTATAGGCTCCATGTGAGGTCGAATAGGGTCCTTAGGCCGACATGGTGTGGAGGGTACATAATTCATATTTGATGTTGATTTATGGTAGCATCGGGATGTGCTCTAGCCATGGAAATTGGGGGAGAGGCTAAAGCACATGAGATCTCCAAAACCCAGAAATCATTTGGAGAAATTCTACCCAGATGAGGTGATATTAATTATTTTTAATGGGGTCCTAAGTATAAACTTAGGAAAATTAAAATATTAATGTGTATTAATATAATTTTGGGTTAGAAGGTTCCACGCAATGAGGATCAAGCCAAATCTAATCTTAGCCGTTGATTAGGGACTTAATCTTAGCCGTTGAAGACTCAACATGAAAAGTGTAAAAGGAGGCTTGAGGGTCAGTTGGAGACATGCCAAATTGATTAGTCAGTTTGATTTTATGGAGTAGGGTTTGTTGAGAGAATCGAACTAGTGCTCTGTTGCAGCGAGGGGCAGTTCGACACTAGGCCAAGAATACATAGCAGAGAGGCAGAGATAGGACAAAGACTGGAAAGGTTGATGCAGAGGCAGTTGGGACTTATGCAAAGGATGAGGCGGCGAGCATGGGTGATGTAGAGGGCTGACACAGAGAGCCAAGTGGCTGACGCAGAGGCAACATTAGCTGCGTAGAGGCTAGCAGAGTTGACGCAGGGCCAAGGGGCAGCGCTGGAGATTTTTGTGGGGCAGACTGGAGTTGAGAGGGTGACACAGTCCCTAGCAAAGTGACACAAAGCAGTGTAGAAGCTTGGAGCAGCTTTTGTTATCCAGCGAAGGAGTTGTCGTAGTTGCTGTGGGATCGATCATCCGGTGATTGATCAACTAGAATATCTGTCTTCGAAGAGAGGTACTTTTGCTGAGGGCATTCTCTGTTGGGTGAGCCATTTCTGGCACCCTAGTTGTATTCAGAAATTGCATAATAATAAAACCCTCATATCTGCTGCATCGGTTTTCCCGCATTGGGTTTTTCCGGGGACGATTGTCCAAAAATAACGGTCTCCCTAGTGTGATTGTCTCAGTTATTTCAGTTGTTGATCTGTATATGTGTTAAGGATGCATTTGCGTTTTCTTTTTTTATATTTATATTTATAAATGACTTGTTAATGAAAAGAACAAGTAGGAGAAAATAAACTAGATAATGCAGTAGGGATTTTTGACGTGTTAGAAATTTCAACATGGTATCAATTTTCAAAGCATTGCAGGTCATAGGAGAACTGAAGGCACCAGCAGTAATTTGAAAAATTTACAGCAGTAGCAGTGGTCTCGAGGGATAACGCTGTTCCAAAGCAGAAGCAGCTAGCGAGGAAGTGACATAGAGCCTATGTCATCATTTCGAGCCAGGAGGAGGGTCATCGCAGAGGCAAAGAGGGGCAGATCAGACCTATACAGTGCTTGGTCATCTTTCTCAGTCAGGAAGGATCGATGCTGTGTCCAGGAGGAGCAGATTCTGCCGCTGCTAGGATTGCACAGAGTATGAAAGGCTCAATTTTCTTCAGTTGTTGGGGCTTGGGGAGATGTGGGCAGATTGTGATTGAGAAGCTGGTGGAGTGTTGGTTTTGTCAGAATAGAATAGTACTTAAGGAGATGGAACCAAGGTAGAGGGAGTCTCTACCTTGACGAATTTCTAGCCAAGAAATCCAAATCCAAGTTGCAGTTGCAAAGAGGATTGGAGAGGAGCGGTTCGACAGTTGGCCAGAGGATTTCTAGGAGGGAAATTAGTAATTAGAGGGAGATTTTTAGGAGGGGAGTTGAAACTTAGAGGGAGTCCAGAAGAGGAGCTGAAATGGTAGTGAACGGACTGAGGGATCAGGACAGGTTGGACGGGGCTTCCAACTTTGTCATCTGGAAGGCTAGGATCCTGGTAGTCCTGGATCGATATCGCATCAAGAACTTTGCCTTGAGAACCATGGCTATCCCGGTCGACCCAACTGAGAATGAGAAGTATGAGGATGCAATGGCGAGGGCGAAGTGCATGATCCTAAACAGGGTCAAAGATCATGTCATACCACATATTGCTGAAAATAACACAGTAAAGGAAATGTGGGATACTTTGAAGACCTTGTATCAGGGCACTTCCGTGCAGTGGAAGATGCTATTGGAGAATCTAATGCTTTCGTATCAGATGCAGAAGGGAGAGCAGATAGACCCATTCCTTCTCAGGTTGCAGGAGATTCGCGACCTGCTTACTTCTGTGGGGTCTACACTAGATCCAGAATTTATGGTTATGAGTGCTCTGAATGCAGTCTGCGAGGAGTGGGAGACATTTGTCCAAAGTATTTTGAGCAGGGTTACTATTCCAGGATGGAAGGAGATGCGCGCAGCTCTTCGCCAAGAAGAGATCAGGAGGATGACCGAGGCAGGGAGTAGTGGCAAGGGAGGTCGAATCAAGAAAGAGGAGGAGGATGCGTCTCTAGCATCTGCGGGACAATAAGGGAAGAGGAAGAAGAAGGACATCTCGAAGATGAAGTGCTTCCATTGTGGGGAGCTGGGACATTATGCATCCCAGTGTCCCAAGGAGAAAAACAAGGTAGAGGCTTCCGATTCTAAGGCAGCTCCAGCTAAGGCAGAGAAAGAGGTCGAGACTGATGACGACTGTGCCATGAGTGCTCATGCACCTCTAGGGAAGAGGTGGGGAGACATCAAGTTGTAGTCAAGAGGACTACATACTAGGGGAAGGATCCTTGAGGTGTCCAGACTTTTGGATCATATCCGGCTACGGGAGCCCTTAACGATAATAACAGGATGACAGGGGTCGGGTGGAGCAAAGTGTAGTGGAGCAGCAAGGCAGTGCTTGGATGGAAAAATCTGAGGCAGTGTAGTGGAGATTGCAGTAGTGCGAGAGGCATAGAAGTGTACGCAACAACGTGGTGGCAGCATAAGGAGCATAGTATAGCAGCGGAGGTAGCTTCAGTTTCACGAGGTTTCCAAACTGACTGGGATGTCAGTATTTGGGAGAAGTCAGTTACCTACTTCTTGGTAACTGAGTTGCAGTGCAACAGTTAGTAGTGGTAGTGTTAGGGCAACATGGGCAACATAATGAGAGGGAGCTGCAGTACAAATGTAGCAGTGGCAGTGGCAGTGTCATGGGCAGCAATATAGGAAGCAGCAATGCAGAGGATGTGAGGCAGCAGGCCAAGCATCAACACAGGTACCGGTGCGGAGGATCAGTGTGATGTTTCCATGGTGAAGCATTACTAGAGCACATTCCTCGCTAAGAGGGAGTGTTGATTTGTGGTAGCATCAGATGTGCTCTAGCCATGAAAATTGGTGGAGAGGCTAAAGCACATGAGATCTCCAAAACCCAGAAATCGTTTGGAGAAATTCTACCCAGATGAGGAGATATTAAAATAATTAATATTTTTAATGGGGTCCTAAGTATAAACTTAGGAAAATTAAAATATTAATGTGTATTAATATAATTTTGGGTTAGAAGGTTCCAAGAGACGAGGATCAAGCCAAATATAATCTTAGCCATTGATTAGGGACTTAATCTCGGCCATTGAAGACTCAACAGGAAAAGTATAAGAGGAGGCTTGAGGGTCAGTTGGAGATACCATAAGTATGGTGAGTAAAGGGATTTCATTCTGTAGTATAGGTGAGATTCCGAGAAAGTGGGATAGCATTTATGCACTCGACCTGGAACTGTAGCTCATCCCTTTCCCTCATTGTGGACTCAATATCCAACACTTTTTGATCATTTACCATTCGTCATGTCAAGTGATCAGCACAACACCGGAGTCGTATCACTTCCTTCATTCCTTTCACCTTGCTGCCTTCCTTTCTTTTCTTTGTGCCGTATAACAATACCAATGAGGGGGAACTACCCCGGCTTGGGCATCGCCCCAAGAAAAGATATTGATTAGTAGTATATGTAAAGAAGGGTTGTATTGATTAGTTAGTTCGATTTTCTAGAGTGGGGTTCGTTGAGAGAATTGAACCAGTGATCTGTTGCAGCGAGGTATAGTTTGGCACGAGGCCTAGAATACATAGCAAAGAGGCAGAGACAGTGTCAGAGAGACAACGTAGAGCCTAGAAAGGTTGACGTAGAGGAAATTGAGACTTATGCAGAGGTTGAGGAGGCCAGCATGGGTGTCGCAGAGGGCCAGAGGGATGACGCAGAGGCAGCAGTAACTGCGCAGAGGCTAGTAGAGTTGATGCAGGGCCAAGATGCAGCGTTGGGTGATTTTTCGTGGGGCAGATTGGAGCTGAGAGGGTGATGCAGTCCCTATTAGAGTGATGCAAAGCAATGGAGAAGCTTGGAGCAGCTTTCGCTGTCCAGCTAAGGAGTCATCGTAGTCGCTGTGGGATCAATCATCTGGTGATTAATCAGCTGAAATATCTGTCTCCGTAGAGAGGTACTTCTGTTGAGGGCATTCTCTATTGGGTGAGCCATTTCTGGCACCCTAGTTGTATTCAGAAACTGCATAATAATAAAAGCTTCATATCTGCTCCATCGTTTTTCCCGCATTGGGTTTTCCGAGGACGATTGTCCAAAAATAATGGTGTCCCTTGTGTGATTGTCTCAGTTATTTCAGTTGCTGATGTCTATATGTGTTAAGGCTGCATTTGTGTTTATTTTCGGTATTTATATTTATAAATAACTTGTTAATCAAAAGAGCAAGCAGGAGAAAATAAACTAGATAATGTAGTAGGGATTTCTGACGTGTCAGACTTAGAAATTTAAACATTTGACTCAATACTTAATGTTTTTCCATGATTTAAAAGCCCAAGAAGGGTCTCTTTAAAAGTACAATGACTCTATTGAGTCAAAATAAATCCTAGAAGTCCTCAATGGGGAACTTGACATAAAACAAGGCGACCCAAGCATGAAACCCTTGCTTTAATAAGTCACAATAATAATAATAAAGATTCTTTTCTTTATTCTTTTGACAAGTACATTACGTGATGATTCAAGTACATTAATGAAGACTAAACATAGTTACATTTTCCAACACTCCCTCTTAACTAGGGAGGTATTCATAATGTACAAATACAATGGAAGATCTCAAACTATATGAACCATGGAGAACTTTAAGGCACTGCAATGTCATGGACTAGATTCCTGACCGGGGCAATCTATCCAATCAGTCACTCAATAGTTCAGGCACCGCAATGCCACAGATTAGATTCCTGACGAGGGCAATCTATCCAAGTGGGAATAAGGTGGATTCAAGCTTTCAGCCCCTCTAGGTACCATCAGGCTTACTTGCTAATCACCAACCCAAGAATCCAATTGTGTATCAAAAAACAGAGCTCAATAACCAATACCACCTTCGCAACTTAGGGACCTGGACATCAACACAAAGTGCCGGCCAGATGTCCTCCCTCAACTTCGGGACTTTCACTAACAAAGCCTCAACACCCCTTGATCCAACAAATCAAGGACCACGAATCTCTCTCGATCAAGCTGATTGGTAACCAATGTTGAAATTTCTAAGTATTACCGTTAGAAATTTTTCTGTATTCTCTGGTTTATTTCGCCTACTTTTTTAATTACTAGCAAGTTATTTAACCATATAAATGCTGAAATAAACACAATACAGTCTCAACCATCTACAGATCAACAACTGAAAGAAATAGACAAACACACAAGCGATACCCTTATTTTTGGACAATTGTCCCCGGAAAATCCCAACTTGGGAAAATTGGTGCAACAGTTCTGAGGGTTTTATTATTAAGCAACTTTTCTTGAGTACACTAGGTGCCGAATTGGCTCACCTGAGAGAGAAAATAATCTGGCAATAATACCTCTCTTTGGAAGGAGATATTTTGAAAGTGTGCTCCACGAAACCCTCTCCAACACCTTTCTAAGGCATTGCGTCAATCCTCTGAGGCTCGGCGCAGCCTCTCTGGCCCTCTGTGTCACTTCTGCAGCCTCTGCATCACTCATGTAGGCCCTTTTGGCCTTTGCGCAGTCACTGCTGGCCTCTGTGTGGCTCCTGCTGGCTCTGTGTCTGCCTTTCTGCCTCTGCGTTGGTCTTTTGGCACTATCTCTGCCTCTCTACCTTGCACTCACTGCCCCTCGCTGCAATACTGATCACTGGTTTGATTTCTCTTAGCAAACCTCGCTCTAGAAAATCGAACTGATTGATCACTTTGGTGTGTCTCCAACTGACCCTCAAGCCTCCTCTTATATTTTTTTTCTGTTGAGTCTCCAGCGATCGAAATTACATCTCTAATTGACGTCTAAGATTAGATCTGGCCTGATCCATGTCATTTAGAACCTTTTAACCTAGTTTTATATTAATACCCATTAATATTTTAATATCTTCTTCACCGAGCAGAATTTCCCCAAACCATTTCCCGGTCTTGGAGATCTCATGTGCTTTAGCCTCCACCAATTTTCATGGCTAGAGCACATCTGATGCTACCCTAAATCAACACTCCCTCTTAGCAAGGAATGTGCTTTGGTAATACTCCAGTACTGAGCATCACCCTGATCATCTGGCATCGGTACCTGTGCTGATGCTTGGCCTTCCTGCCCAACATCCTCTGTTTCATCTTGTACTACTGCCCGTGGCTCTACCACTGCCACTACTGCATCTTGTATTGTTGCCTGTGGCTCTACCACTGCCACTGCTGCATCCTGTACTGCTGCCCGTGGCTCTACCATTGCCATTGTTGCATCCTGTACTGCTCCCGTGGCTCTACCACTACCACTGCTGCATGTGTACAACAATTCCTCTGCATCTGTGCTATTGCTGGTCCTTCCTCCCAACACTGCATCTACACTACAACCCTCTCTCCCCATGTTGCATCGTGCTGCCCATAGCACTACCGCTACTACTGCTACACTGCAACTCAGTTACTGAGACGATGGTAACTGATCTACCCAACTACTGACATCCTTGTCAGGCTAGAAACCCTTGTGATGCTGAAGCTCTCTCTGTCGCTATCCAGTGCTTCCTCTTCTATCTCTGCGCTGCTGCAACAACTCTGTGCCTCTCGCACCGCTGCAAACCATGCTGTGCCTTCCTGCACTGCTGCAACCTCCTATGTGCCTCTCGCACTGCTGCAACCCTCTCTGCGCTGCTAGGGACTACTGCACTCTAGCACTCTCTGCCGCTTCATCCGCATCTGCTTCTATCGACATCCCTCATCCTGCTACTGTCACTTTGGGGCTCCTGTAACTGGATATGATCCAATAGTTTGGGTACCTCAAAGATCCTGCCCCACAACTCCTGTAGTCCTCCTGACTACAGCTCGATGTCACCCCACCTCTTCTCTAGGGGCACATGAACACTCATGGCACAATCGTCATCATCCTCTACCTCCTTCTTTGCCTTCGCTCCCGCTGCCTTGGAGTCAGACGCCTCTCCCTTATTCTTCTTCTTGGGACACTGGCTTGCATAATGGCCCAACTCCCCATAGTTGAAGCACTTTATCTTGGAGAGGTCCTTTTTCATCCTCTTCCCTTGCGGCCCCACAGATGCCAGAGCCGCATCCTCTTCCTCCTCTTTCTTGACCTGGGCTCCTTTGCCGCTATCTCCCGCCTTGGTCAGCCGTCTGATCTCTTCTTGGCGAAGAACTGCCCACAGTTCTTCCCAATTTGGATGCTTTGCTCTGCCCAAAATGCTTAGGCCGAATGTCTCCCACTCCTTGACCACTACATTTAGGGCAATCCTCACCATTAACTCTTGATCGGCGTGGCCCCCATGGAAGTCAGTTGGTCTCGAATCTCCTGCAACCTGCTGAGGAAGTGATCTATTTGCTCCCCCTTATGCATCTGATATGACTGCAACTGATTCTCCAGTAGCATCTTCCTCTGCACATAAGTGCCTGATACAATGTCGTCAAGGTGTCCCACATTTCCTTTGCCGTATTCTTCTCGGCAATATGCTAAACCACATGATCCTTGACCGCATCAAGGATTATGCATTTCGCCTTAGCCATCGCATCCTCATACTTTTCGTTATCTGCTGGGTTGACTGGGATAGCCACGGTTCTCAAGGCTAAGGCCTTGATGCGATGTCTCTATAGAACAGACAGGGTCCTGGCCTTCCAGATGACAAAGTTGGACGCCTCGTCCAACTTGTCCTGGTCCCTTAGTCCATTCATGGCCATCTCTGCTCTTCTTTTCGACTCCTCTGAGTCTCTACTTCCCTCCTGGAAGTTCTTTGCTGGACTCCCTCTGAGTCTCGATTTCCCTCCTGGAAATCCTCTTGCCAATAGTCAAATCGCACCTCTCCGATCTTCTATGCTCCTGCAACACTGATATGGATTCCCTAGCTAGCAATCCGCCTAGGTAGCGACTCCCTCTATCGCGGTTCTATCCTGTTAGATACTATTCTGCCTCGACAACAACAACACCCACCAGCTTCACTCTCCACAATCTGACCACAGCTTCTTATGCCCCAGCAACTGAAGAATTGAGCCTCTAGGCTCTGCACAATCCCGACAGTAGCTCAATCGCTCCACTAGCCAATTGCGTCACTCCTACTTGGCTGAGCAGGATGACATGGTTCTTCACGAGCCTCTTTTGCCTCTCACTGCTACTGCGCTGGCCCCTTCTAGCTCGAACTGAAGAAGTAGGCTCTCTGCATCACCCCTTCTCTGCTGTTTTCTGCCTAGGAACAACTTCTGTCACTCGCGAAAACTGTTTTCGTTGCAAATTCTCTGATTCAATGGTGCCTTCAGCGCCCCTGTGATCTGCAACCCTCTGATACCATGTTGAAATTTCTAAGTATTATCCGTTGGAAATTTTTTCTGTTTTCTCTGGTTTATTTCGCCTATTTGTTAAATTACTAACAAGTTATTTAACCATATAAATACTAAAATAAACACAATACAATCTCAACCATCCATAGATCAACAACTGAAATAAATAGACAAACACATAAGGGACATCGTTATTTTTGGACAATTGTCCCCGAAAAAACCCAACTTGGGAAAACCGGTGCAATAGTTTTGAGGGTTTTATTATTAAGCAACTTTTCTTGAGTACACTGGGTGCTAAACTGGCTCACCCGACAGAGAAAATAATTTGGCAGTAATACCTCTCTTTGGAAGCAGATATTCTGAAAGTCTGCTCCACGAAACCCTCTCCAACACCTCTCTGAGGCACTGCGTCAGCCCTCCTGGCCTTTGCGTCAGCCTGAAACCCTCTGAGGCTCTGCGCAGCCTCTTTAGCCCTCTTGGTCACTTCTACAGCCTCTACGTCACTCACGCAGGCCCTTCTGGCCTTTGCGCAGTCATTGCTGGCCTCTGCGTGGCTCCTGCTGGCTCTGCGTCTGTGTTTTTGCCTCTGCACTGGTCTTCTGGCACTATCTCTGCTTCTCTGCCTTGCACTCACTACCCTTGCTGCAATACTGATTACTGGTTCGATTTCTCTTAGCAAGCCCTGCTCTAGAAAATCGAACTGATTGATCACTTTGGTGTGTCTCCAACTGACCCTCAAGCTTCCTCTCATACTTTTTCTGTTGAGTCTTCAATGGCCGAGATTACATCTCTAATCAACGACTAGGATTAGATTTGGCTTGATCCATGTCATTTAGAACCTTCTAACCCAGTTTTATATTAATACCCATTAATATTTTTATTTTCCTAAGTTTAGACTTAGGAACCCTTTAAAAATATTAATTATTTTTATATCACCTTCACTGGGCAGAATTTCCCCAAACCATTTTTGGGCCTTGGAGATCTCATGTGCTTTATCCTCTCCACCATTTTTCATGGCTAGAGCACATTTGATGCTACCCCAAATCAACAACTAGCATGCTATCAAATATCTTCGAGAGATTTACCTGGACAAACACAACCCAATCAATAATATACTTTCACATGTACATAATCAAATACAAACCTCTAAGGTCTTCCATACAACTTGATGTTGCTTCTCAAATTTTCATAGTAGGACTATCAATCAAATCTTTGATAGAAGATTCTTCAATCATACACTTTCGTTCTTATTTCATATGCAACAACATATTCTTCAATAAGATCCTGCATTCCTTCTTTTATCAACACCTCAAAATGTATTTACTACTCATGGCCTTCACTAAAACTTATGGTTGTTAGTCTTGGTCTAGTGCATGGCACATGAAGCAAAGAATCATATCTGTCACTCCCTCATAAATAGAGATAATCTAATCATTCCTATACAAGGAATATTCTTAAGCATGCTCTTATCCTAGGGTGATTCCTTCCATTCAAGCTCCCTCTTAACCTAGGGAGATTTCATCCAGACTCCCTCTTAACTTAGGGAGTTGTACTTCTTCTTTTCGTCATCAGAGAATCTTTCGTGGATTCCAACCATTTTATTAGATTTACTATCATCCTCATCATGCTTATCAACGAGCATCTTCACCAAATTGAAGATTGTGTACCTGCACAACTTAGATAACAAGAACAACCAAATCTATAGAAGCATGAATTCAGCCATATCAGAATCACAGAAGCATTTCAACTTTATACATATCAGATACCCAGATTTAATTATACAAGAGACATATACTCTTCAACATCTTGCTAGGGACATTGTCATAAACCCTAAATTACCTCATAACATCTTTTATTCTATCTAGGGTTTCAAGGTTCCTTCCAAATGGAAAAGGTATGGCATACCTTACTTAGACATATAGCAAACCCTAGAAACAATTCAAACAAATATAGATCTATAAAGCATCTAACAACCTTTCAAAATTCATGTTAGACTTCTCTCTGGTGTTTCATACAAATCCTAGATTTCATACGAAAGAGTCAATCAAAACCAATCATAGCTTAGTCATTAAGATGACCAACATCCACTAGGGTTAGTTACAAACCGTAGATTTCCGATCAACCATCAATACCAACCAAAACTCAGATTTCAACAATCTTACACAAATCTCAAATTATCATATTGTCATCATACATTAAAGATTTTTACTTCGACTAAGGTTCAACTCTAAAACCCTAGATTTTTGATTTTCACAATCTCAACAATCATTAAGTAAATAGATCTCAGATTGTTATATCACACATACTTGACAATGTAACTACTATTAGGATTTAGCTCCAAACCCTAGATTTCCAAATATCATCATCTTAGAATCTCAGACAAGGACTTTCATTAAATCCTAAGACTTATGACCATCAATAGCTAGGTCAACACACACATCTAGGAATTCATAATCATTCATAAGTAACAACATTAATACATATTATTATGTACATATAAAAGTATTATTGATTGGGGTACTTAATGCAACTGATTTCTATTTCCTGCTGCACCAAGAAACAACCCTTGATCCAATCAATGCTAAAGCAACAACCTGAAGTGTTTTTTTGGTCCACTGTGCACCTACCCAGTCTGCATCTGTATATCCCATCAACCTGACACCATCACCTCAAGTATATCTCAACCCATACTCGACTATACCTCCTAGATACCGCAATGCATGCTTCATTGTTGTCCAATGCACCCTCTTTGGTTTGACCATGAAATGACTAAGAGTGTTGACCACAAAGAAAATGTCTAGCCTTGTTTTGACCAAATACATGAGAAAGAAAATAAGCTGTCTATACTACGTGGGGTCCTCTGCTTCTTGCTTAGACGCATCAATCTTCTTCCAATTGGTAATCATAGCTGTAAACATGGGTCTACAGTCCAACATCCTGAAGTTCTTCAAGATATCCATGGCATATATTGTTGAAGTTTCTAAGTTTATTAGTTAGAAACCCTCCATGCACTTTACTGATTTATTCCTAGCTACTTGTTCTGTTACTTTACAAGTTATTTACCATGTAAATACTGAAAATAAATATTAGTGCATGCTCAACATATTATAGATCATCTATTGAAGGAAACATAAACAAGCACACAAAATGACACTGTTATTTTTGGACCAATGTCCCCAGAAAAACCCAATGTGGGAAAACCGGTGTAGCTATCTGAGGGTTTTCTTATTAAGAAATTTCAGAATACAATCTGGGTGCCAAATCCGGTTTACTCAACAGAGAATGTCCTTGGCAGTAGTACCTCTCAGTCTGAGATAGATGTCTCAGCTGAAACCTCAGAAACCCCATCGTCTGCGTCAACCTCTCTCTTCCCAGCGCTGGCCCTGCGTCACCATGAATAGGCCTGCGCCAACCTCAGGAGGCCTTGTGTTAGCCTTCCGACTCTCTGCGTCAGCTATGCTGGCCTCTCTGAAGCACTACGCAACTCCTAGCTGCCTTTGCGTGGCCTCGCGTGAGCCCTAGCTGCTACTGAATCACTCTCTCCGGCTCCTGCGCTGATCTCCCGACACTATCTCTGCCTCTCTATCTCTCTGTACTCACTGCCCCTTAGCTGCAACTCCGATCACTGATTCTATCTCTCTTAGCAAACCCCGCTCTAGAGAATAGAATGACTGATCATCTGGTGTAATCTCCAAGTGACCCTCAAGCCCCCTCTTATACTTTTCTCGTTGACATATCAATGACCGAGATTAAGTCCCTAATCAACGGCTAAGATTAGATCTGGCTTGATCCATGACTTTTGGACCATTCTAACACAGTTTTATATTAATTCACATTAATATTTTAATTTCCCTAAGTTTAGACTTAGGGACTCCATTAAAAATATTAATTATTTTAATATCTCGCACACTGTTTAGAATTTGCCCAAACCCTTTCTGGGTATTGGAGATCTCATGTACCCCAACCTCTCCACCAAATTTCGTGGCTAGAGCACATCCGATGCTACCCCAAATCAACATATATCACTTGACCAAGGAAGATCTCCCCATCTGTTTGCCACACATCTAGACCTAGAAAATAATGAATCAAACCCAAATCCTTTATCTCGAACTCTGCTGCCAAGTTCCTGTTGCAATCCTCTATCAACCGTAGTGACCCAGTCATAAACATATCATCCACATATAATACGAGAATGAGAGGATCACCTCCTACCATCAAATATTATAGGTTCGAGTCCGCCTCACTCTTCACGAAGCCCATCTGCTGCAAGTAATTGTCAATACGACCATCGCATGCTTTGGGAGCTTGCTTGAGTCCATATAACGCTCTCTTTAATCTGCATACGTGGGTATCCCTCCCATGCATCTCAAATCCCTCTGGTTGTTCGATGTACACCTCTTCTTCGATCATTGCATTTAGAAAAGCCGTCTTGACATCCATCTGATGGATCTGCCATCCCATTTATGCTGCAAATGAGATCACGACCCTTATGGAAGTATACCTGGCCATTGGAGCGAAAGTATCCTCATAATCTATTCCCCCCTTTTGAGAGAATCCCTTGGTGATGAACCTTGGCTTGAGTTTTTCTACACTGCCATCTGCTACATGCTTGATCTTATATATCTAGCGAGAACCAACCACTGTCCTGTCCAACGGTTTAAGCACTACCTCCCAAACATCGTTTTGCATGATGGAATTGTATTCCTCCACCATCACATCTTGCCACACTTGGTGTTGTGCAACCTCCTGATAGCTAGAAGGCTCATTGTCAATTGGCTCATTGATCAACGCCTTGTACCCTGAATATCTGTTTGGTCTCTTGTCCCTGGTGCTCGATCTAAGATCTCCCAAAGACTTTTGCGCATCTCTCAACGTTTGAAGCACCTCTCCTCATCCTACTAGTGCTGCTCTAGCTGCTGTGAACTTTACTCTTCACTTGTACGTATGTTTTTATTAGTCAATGTACTCGTACTAGTGCCTTGAGTCTTAGATCCTTGTTCCTCTCTTGGAGCTTGTGCTGGCTAAATCTGATCTGTTGGCAACTTACGAGGTTATCTGAAGGCTTTCTCGTTGTTAATTTTAGTTAACAATGGTATGTTCTATGCTTAGCACAATTTACTTCAATGTTCCTTTAGTATCCCTATAACAATTTCCAATTTCCAATAGCAATCACAATAATCACATTGATAGTAAATGCAGATAGAACATAAAAAAAATGTAGAAGACACGCCAAGACAAGAGAACACGGGATTTTGTGGATGCCTGGGAAAAACCCCAATGTGGGGAAAACCCTTTGATAAATTCTTCTAATTATTATCCAATAGTTCAGTAGAGAGAGAGTAGAAAAGTCAAATTGACTAGCCCAATACAAAGTCAAATCAACACTGTCAAATTTTGCAGACCACTGCAGTGAAACTTTAGCCCTAATCAGAAAGTCAACAATGGTCAAAACAATTGTCAAACACCTCCTTTTAAGCTCGGTCAAAGGCAGTCAAACTCAACCTCCAACAGTGATCAAAGTCAGTGCAAAACAGTCACAAATGTTTTGGTCAAATTCAGTCAACCTGCAGTCAACTCTTCAGTCAATGCAGATCAAATAACCCAGAAAACCTCGATTTCTGTCCCAGTCAGTGCAGCCTAATAAAAATGAAATTCTGCCCCAAAAACCGTAGTCAAAACTAGTCAAAATCACCTCGGTCAATGCTGGTCAAATTGTCTGAATTTCTGCAATTTAGCTTGAAAATTCTCTCCTACTAGCCACACGTGTGTGAGAGATTGAGGCTGCTCAACCTGTATGAACCAATCTAATGAAGAGAGAGAAGAATGTGTGAGTGATGAATGTCCAAATGACGTGTGAGGTCTCTTGTATTGATACACTTCGTTGTGGGTGGAGAGACACATCAATTGGGCTTCTTGAACCTACATAATTTTGAAGCCGACTTGATCAATTTGCACATGTGTGGGCATAAATTCAAAATCACACTTCTGCTTGTCCGAATGAGATGATCTTTATATCAATCTTGGACCTCTCGAAAAGAGGAATCCAATGCAATCATCGTCTCCATCAAATGAGTTGTCCCAAGGTGGAGTTTGGCCCTAATTGCCAATTTTAATACTCCCTTTCAATAGGGAGAATTCCACCTGCCAATCCATCTGTCGTCATCATGCCATCCTATCGCCATGTACCAGCTCTGTCATCTCATCTCTACTCTACTGAACCATGAAGTAATAATGAAGAAGAATCGATCGAGAGTGAGTCACAAGACTTTGACACTCTCCACTGACAAAAGTCAGTCCAAAGGTAGAACCTCAAATGATCCTAGATCAAGTTGTTGAACACCATGCACCTAGACATAGGGAGTACGACAGTACACGATGTGTCCATTGGTAGTGCTATGGTCCGTATCCACGTTTCCCAACTCATTGGCTAGATGAGAGGTACTTCCCATGAGTCCTAGACTACATGGGTAGGATGTATGCTGGGGCATTAGCAGGAGAAGGTGAATCAGTGATCCTGCTCATATGCCATAGGAGAAGGTGAACCAATCATCCTATGAATATGTCAATCATAGGGGAAAGCGAACCACTCACTCTGCACACAACGCACCACGTAGGGGAAGGTGAACCACTCACCCTATGGTCACTCATAGCTCCAAGAAGTACCCCAAGCCCCGAAGAGCTCAATGTCCAACTCAAGCGAGACCCTCATGGGAGGATCTTTCCACGACTCCAAGTCTCTCTAAGAAGGTTAAGAATTTGACCTTCCCTAAAGGCTTTGTGATGATATCAGTGACCTGCTCATCAGTCGTAATATGTTGGAGCCTTATTGCTCCTCGTTGTACCATATTCTAGATAAAGTGGTACTAGATATCAATGTTCTTGGAGCGGTCGTGGAACATGGGATTCTCTAAAAGGTGAATCCCACTCTGGTTGTCGCAAAAGATCATGGTGGTATCCAACACGTGCTCAAATAGCTCACTGAAGAGCTTCCTCAACCAAACAACTTCACAACATGCCATACTAGCTGCAATATATTCGGCCTTGGCAGTGCTTATTGCAACCGATTTTTGCTTCCTTCTCATCCAAGAAATTGAAGTAGACCCCAATGAGAAGCAACATCCAGACTTTCTCTTACAATCCACCACATTGCCAGCCTAGTCAGCATCTGTATACCCATGTAGCCTCAAATTCCTGGCAGTGTATCTCAATCCATAATTGATTGTGCCTCAGAGATATCTCAAGAGATTCTTAGCAGCAGTCCAATGTATGTGATGAGGCTCGACCATAAATTGACTCAATGTGTTCACAGCAAAGAATATGTTAGGACAAGAGTTTACCAAGAACATCAGGGCCCCCAAAAGTTGTCTATATTTTGAAGGGTTCATCAAAACGGGCCTAGCAACACTTCTACATAGATTCTTGAAGTTGAGTTCCCTTGGAGTAGACATGGACTTGCAATTCACCATCCCACATCTCTCAATCAACTTCACAATGTATTTCCTTGAGAAAGGAAAATTTCACTTGGCTTTTGTCAGACCTCCAGGCCTAGGAAATAGTGCATCAGTCCGAGGTCCTTCATCTCAATTTTGGAAGCCAACTCCCTCATGCATTGATAAATGAGAGGATCTGCACCTGCTAGAAAGAGATAATCCACGTAAAGGACTAGAATGAGAGGCCTGTCATTCTCAACCTTGAAATATAGGTTAGGGTCAGCATCGCTCCTTGTAAATCCCAACCTCATAAGATAGCTATCAATCCTCTCATAACAAGCCGTGGGAGCTTGCTTGAACTCATAGAGGGCTTTCTTCAATATGCATAGATGTGTCCTTCGATCCTGTACGTCAAACCCCTCAGGTTGTTCCAATTAGACTTCCTCCTTAAGCGATCCATGCAAGAAGGAAACTTTCACATCCATTTGGTGTAAGCTCCATCCTTGAGAGGCAGCGAGAGCAATAATCGAACAGGTAGTGGTATATCGGGTAACTGGTGCAAATACCTCATCATGGTCCATCCCTTCCTTTTGAGAGACGCCTTGAGCAACGAACCTGACCTTGTATTATTCAGCACTTCCATCAGTGCCATGTTTGATTTTGTAAAGCCATTTAGAGGTGAACATGAATTTGTCCTTGGGTCTAGGAACCACATCCCAAACATCATTCTTCATGATGGATTCATACTCCTCATTCATTGCATCCTTTCATAATTGATGTTTCATGGCTTCTTCGAACGTACAAGGCTCAGATTGAACAATGGTACTCATGGTAGCAAGGTATCCTTGATACCTGGTGGGCTTCTTACTTTCACGAAATGTCCCTCTTGGAGCAATATGCTTCTCAGCATCTTCGAGAGTGTCTTTGAGCCACAATGGTCTTTTCTTTGAGGTAGAGTGATCACTAGGAGGTAGATTAATGGGATCCATTGGACCTTCAAAATCGAATATAGGCTCATCACACAGAGGTTCTTCCTGCTTACCTGTAGCATCATCATTTCTTTTCCTAGAATGGAGAGATCTTTGATTTTCGCAAGAGCAGTGTCCTCATCGAATGTAACATCATGGCTTACTTCCACATCTCGTTGACTAGTCACATAGATTCTATATTCCTTTGAGTTTTCACTGTAGCCCACAAAAGTCTCTTTCTTTCCGCATGCTCCCTCTTGTTTCTCTTCTCTTTAAGCACATGAAAATATACCAGACAACCAAATGTTCTAAAATGATTAACATCAGGTTTCTTACTAGTGAAAATTTTTTCGGGTGTTCTGAAATTCAATGCTTGATGTGGACATCTATTTTGAACATATATGGTGGTATTTTCAACTTCTCCCCATAAGAACTTCGATAGATCTAGATCATGAAGCATGGCACGGGTGGCTTCCATGATTGTTCGATTCTTTTTTTCAGCAACACCATTTTGCTTGGGAGTGTATGCAACAATTGTCTCCCTCTTAATGCCAACTTCTCTACAATAGTCATTGAATTCATTTGATTCATATTCGGTTCCATTGTCGGTTCTTAATATTTTGATCTTCTTCCCTGTTTGATTCTCCACCAAGGCTTTGAAAGCACATAACCGTTTTAATATTTCATCCTTCTTCTTCAAGAAATAGATCCATGTTTTGTGAGAGAATTCATCCACAAAAATAACATAATATAAGTATCCTCCTATTGATGTTATGAGAAACATACCAGATAGGTCAGAATGGACCAGTTCAAGAATATCAGAAATTTGACTTTCGCTTGAGGGGAATGGTCCCTTTGTAGTTTCCCAGCTGCACAACCCTAACAAACACCTTCATGATTCATGTTGAAATCGGGCATACCTTTGACCATCTTCCTTATCTGTAAGGCTTTGTAATGAAGGTGGACAAATTTGTGGTGCCATAATTCAAATTCAAGAGAAGGGTCGCAAGATATGGCTCCCAAAGGACTTTCTCCAACTTGATAGAGACCATCAACCCTAAATCTAAGTGTAAATGCATCTTTAGGGTTTCTTTGCCAAAGACGTACCTTTCCATCAACGAATGCTACCTTAAAGCCTTTATCTTCCATCACAGAAATAGATACCGACTTCTTCTTCAAATCGGGCACATACAATACTTCTTGTAGATGGATGGTTTGACGTTGATTCAAGTGAAGAGTGATGATACCTATTCCTTTCACGAGATAGGTGGCATTATCTCCAAGTATGATTTGCAAGTTAGTCTTCTTTTCAACCAAATTCGATAGGGTCTCTTTGTACCCAGTGAAGTGCCTTGAGGCTCCATTATCAATCAACCAATGATCCAATGTATCCGGAGGAGAGGCAGTAGATAAAGTGGAAATAAGATCAAATTCATTTTGTTTTTCTACAACATTACTTTCTTCATACTTGGAATTTCTTGGTCTTTTGGGAGGACGACCATTTCCATATCGAATAGTGGGAGCATTCCTCTTTAATTTTTTGTTGAACTTGTTGTTCCTTTGATTGCCATTGCCTTTGTAGTTGTTGTGGTTGTTGTTGTCATCATCCCTTGGAGTATCCTTCTTGTGAGGACACTTTCTAACATAGTGGCCAAACCTGTTGCAATTGAAGCATCTTCCTTTTCTTCCTTCTTTGAATCCCGACTTAAATCCTTGACCTTGTCTTCTTGGATTAACATTGTTCTTCCTTTTAGCATGAGCAGAGAAAGCAGTAGGATTATTTCCATTTGAGGGCATATCTCTTTCCATTATCCTTATTTCTTGAGTTCATCTAGCCAATAATTTATCAAAACTCAGAATGCTATCATTGTTGAGGATGGTCGTATTAAACATATCCCATTCTCTTGTAAGACCTCCAAGTGCAATAAGAGTGAGCTCCTTGTCACCAACAACTTCTCCAATAGATAGGAGATCATTGTTGATTTCGGTAATCCTCATGAATTAGGATTGAATGGACTCTCCTCTATCCATCTTGATGTCTTTCAACTTGTCCTTGAGAAAGAAGACTTGATTTGCATTGTTTACATTGAAATCCCAACCAACTTATCATACATCTCCTTAGATGTTTCCAAATCAGAAATACAGGCAACCAACGACTTGTGAATGGAATATACAATAATTTTCTTAGCTTTGACCTCACCTTTCTTGTATTTTGTTTTTGCAGCAATGATTGCATTTGAAGGAGGCTTCACCACTTTTCCCTTTACATAGTCCATAGCATCATTCTCTTCCAAAGTCAAATCTAGAGACATCGTCCATGCATGATAGTCGGATTTGTCCTTAAATTTGTCCTTAGATTTGAAGTATGATGTAGTCGTCATTAAAGCTAGCTCAAAATTCTTGCCCAACAACTTTCCTTAGACTCACTCTTGCTTGGGATTTGTCTTCACCTGGGCTTTGATACCATGTTAATTTTAGTTAACAATGGTATGTTCTATGCTTAACACAATTTACTTCAATGCTCCTTTAGTATCCATATAACAATTTCCAATTTCCAATAGCAACCACAATAATCACATTGATAGTAAATGCAGATAGAACATAAAACAAAATGTAGAAGACAAGCCAAGACAAGCGAACACTGGATTTGGCGGATGCCAGGGAAAAGCCCCAATGTGGGGAAACCCTTTGATCAATTCTTATTATTATTATTGAATAGTTCAACAAAGAGAGTACAAAAGTCAAATTGACTAGCCCAATACAAAGTCAAATCAACACTGTCAAATTTTGGAGACAACTACAGTCAAACTTCAGCGCTAACCAGAAAGTCAACATTGGTCAAAACAATAGTCAAACACCTCCCTTGAAGCTTGGTCAAAGGTAGTCAAACTTGGCCTCCAACAATGATCAAAGTCAACACAAAACAATCACAAAAGTTTTGGTCAAACTCGGTCAACTCTGTGATCAAACAGGGCTGCAGTCAATGCAGGTCAAACAACCTAGAAAAGCTCGATTTCTGTGCTAGTCAATGCGGCCTAAGAAAAACAAAATTCTGCTCCAAAAACTGCAGTCAAAACTGGTCAAAATCACCTCGGTCAACGCTAGTCAAACTATCTGATATTCTGCAATTTCGGTTATGCAATTTAGCCCAAAATTTTTGTCCTCCTAGGCGCACGCGTGAGAGACAGAGACTGCCCAAGCTGTACGAACCAATTTGATGAAGAGAGAGAAGAATGTGTGAGTGATCAATGTCCAAATGAGGTGTGAGGTCTATTGTATTTATACCATAGTTTTAGAACCCAGAACCGGTGACCGGACCGATGCACCTAGTAAACTGGGTTTCAAACTAGAACCAATCAAATCGGGACTGGTCAGGTCTAAATGAACTAGTTTTTAGAAAAATACATTAAAAAATGTTAAAAAAACTATTTATAAGATTTAAAACCATGATTCCAAACCAATAGACACAAAATATGCAAAGTTTGCTTATATATATACCATGTAAAGTTAAATATATCAAAATGGCACCAAGTGCAATACATATCAGCAATGAAATATATAATCAACGAGGCTCCAAATGGCCTCTAGAGTGCAAAAACAAAGCCTACAAGCTATGGGGCCACTGGCCTACTACAAGTCTACATATATGATAATAGTGATCAACATTATCACTTGAAACATCTCATGAGTCATCATGATCAAACTCAATTGGTTGAGTCTCGAATCTCAAACTTTGCAACTTCTTGAGTCACAAACTTCTCTATTGGTTTAGTGACTTGAGTCTCAAACTTCTAAAGGTATTTTGCCCTATTACTTCATTTGGTGCTCCACATGGCTTTGCATGGCTTCCTATCCCAACCAAGTGTTGCTTGAACTTGTTAATACCCCCTGCTTCAATAGATTTTTGGCAATATTTGCAAATCATTTTGTCATCAATCATATCACAATGAGCCTATGCATTATCCTTGGCTTTCGGAGGCATGATGACTACTACTTAGCTCTAACTCTCTATTGTTCCACTACTCTCGCAAAAACTCAACACTCTCCAAGCTCCCAATCAAACTCACAAAAACTCCAAATGAGATGTGTGAGGAAAATGAGGGGGATGAGCTCCTTTTAAAAGGTCGGAGAGGGTGTTTTTGGAGGGAAACAACCCTTATTTTCCCTCCAAAACACCCTAGAAGCTTCCTAAATTGTGCTGCGTGGATCCTTCGCAACCTTGACAGCTAACCGTCGGTTTAGGATGGAACTAGCCGATTTGACCATAAACCGGCCGGTTCCATCCTAAACCGACCAATTAGTACTAGTTTTTGTGGTTTATGTGCAAAGTGAGGAGTTGAACCCAGTTTTTCTGCCAGTTTGACTCGGTCGGCTAATGAACCGACCGGTTTGATCGGTTACCAGTGCAAACTGGCCAGTTTTTAAAACACTGATTTATACACTTCATTGTGGGTGAAGAGACACATCGATTAGGTTTCTTGAGCCTACATAATGATGAAGCCGACCTGATCAATTTGCACATGTGTGGGCATAAATTCAATATCACATTTATGCTTGTCCGAATGAGATGATCTTTATATCAATCTTGGACCTCTCGAAAAGAGGAATCCAATGCAATCATCATATCCATCAAATGAACCGTCCCATGGTGGAATTTGGCCCTTCTTGCCAATTTTAACACTCCTAGAACTTTATTACTTGTCTCACGATAATCTTCTTGGTACCTGGAATGTATATCCTGTATTCCTTAAATGTTTTGCTATAACCAACGAAATATCCCTTCTCTGCAGTCGAGTCTAACGTGGTGTGCTTCTTGTCTGGAATGTGATAATAAGCGATACTGTCAAAAATCTTGAAGTGTCCGACTTCTGGCTTCTTCCCTGTAAATGCCTAGTCAGGTGTCATTTTTCCCAACACCTTGGGCGGGCCTTGTTTTGAAATTGTGAACATGAGAGATATTATCAGGTGCTAAGTGAAAGAGCTGTCGAAGTTTAGACAGAGACATACCCATGTTTACAAGACAAAGTCCCTCAGGAAAGCTTACCAATTCTTGATCATATATGGTCAAGATAAAACAAAAACCTTTCCTGAAGGGTGGGTGGTGGTCTTACTGTACCAGTTGGTGAATGATGGGAGGCCATTCAACTGGTCGAATTTGTTGGCTCATCAGTTGAAGACCCATGTGGCTAAGGCTCAGAATCCGCCCAAGAATGAGCAAGCAAGGTTTTACATGTCCGCATACTTACTGGATGCAATCTGTGCCCAACAACAGTTCCCTGGCATGAGCTGGACATGGACACCAAAAGAGACTGCTGTCAACATCTATTGCAAGTTGCTTTCTGACTGCAGTTATCGAGGAGTGATGGCAAGGCTAACTAACCATTTTATCATCCTGTTGTACAAGCTTATCTTTGAGCATGATCCACCTTGCATGTCTTGAGAAGCAATGGAGGCGATAGTAAACATTGCAGATTGGTATGCCTCACCAGGTGGCACCTTCATTAGAGTGTTTGGCAGAGAGAAGCCTCCACATGTTCTACCAAGGTATGCCACTGACAAGTTGATCATGCAAGAAGTCTCATACCACCTCGCTACAGGGTTGTCAATAGGACTGCATAGGAAGAAGAAAGCACCATGGCCCACTCTTCCTTTGCGGATCAAATTATACGAGATTAAGAGCTTGAAAGATGTAGATGCCGAGGCTAAGGACATAGTGAAATTCGAGTTCGGCACCAGAGAATTTAATGCGTATTATCCCTACGGTACTTTCCGTGGATCCACGGGGCATGTCATTGGCCAAAGGAAGACCCTTGGAGGTATTGCTACAATGCCTCCATACTCAATGAGCCGGTCAGTATAGCAACAACTTGGAAGGTTGCTTTGCAGACAACAACAACTCCGGAAGCAACAACAACAACAACAGAAGGCAACAATCCAGTGAAGGACAAGGGAAAGAGGAAGGTTGCTGAGAACCCAGAGGGATAGAAAAGATGCAAGATGAAGGCAAATCCTATCTTGGAGAAGGCAACTTTGGCAGCGGAAGCAAAGAGGGAGCAACGGATGAAGAGAGCAGAGCAAAGGAAGAGAGAAAAGTAGAGGCTGCAGGAAGCAGAACTGAAGTTGCAGGAGATAGAGAAGAATTTGAAGGAAGAACAAGAGTTGAGGAGGAGAGAAAGAGAAGAGAAGCAAAAGCAGGAAGAAGAACAAAGGCAAGGCGCGATGACTAAGGAAACAATGCCAATACAGGTTGATGAGCTGGAACAACCAACAGTTGAGGAAGAGAGTGAAAAAATGCGGGATCGGGAGCTTGCTCAGTAGATTGAGCAATTGATTGAAGTGATAGACATGGAGTTGGAACAAGAGCCACATAATGAAGACACTGACCTTATCATCTCTTAGTCTCCACCAATTCCAGTGTTAGAACTAATCCCGAGCAAGCAAGGAGATGTTGTTCTCCTTGATAATGATTTAGTCATGGACGTGTACAATATATCATTTGACGAGTTGCAGAAGAAGACTGTATAGGCGCGGAGGAAGCACTTTCCGGATGATCACGCATCACTTGCATTCATCAAGGAAAGGGTGATAATGTCGGACACCAGGAAGCATTGAATTGCCATTGCCCAAACTAACTTGGCCTATGCAGCAGAAACAAGCTCAAATGTTCAACACTTGACGACTGAGAATGAAAAACTGGCAAAGAACTTGCAGGCTGTCAGGAAAGAGGCAGAACAACTCTGAGCATCAGAGCAGAATGCAGTTTCTGCATTGGGAGAGATGAGGACAACGATACTTGCTGAAGTATCAACACTTGGTGATACCATGTGGAAGCTCTATGACGAATTTGTCACCGTGCATAAAGTAGTTGTCCGTGTGCATGGCCTACAACAACGGAGCAAAGAGTTTGTTCAAACTCTCAAGAACATACATGCTACCATCGCCCATGTACAAGAGTGGACAATGCAGTACAAAGGGGCCCCGCTTGACTTAGCAAAGAAGATGAAGCCACAGGCAGAGCTAGAGAAAGCGAAGGTCCGAATGTTGATCCAGAACTACGAGCAGCTCGCCCCATTCATTGGTAGCATACAGGCCTCATATGTGTGGTTGTACAATAGTTTGGATGTCATGGTGAGAAAGCACAGGATCTCACCGATGTTAAACCCAAGAACCAAGTCCTGCTAGAGATTGATGAGTACATGGAGAAGCTAAGGCGAGAGGCCACCGACGAACACTTGGAGCTAAATGCACATAACATGCAGAAGTACATCAGTGGTCCTATCAAGTTCAACACCATGTTGCTCATGCTTCAGAACAAGTTGTATACAGGTTCCAAGACCATATACCTTGATTCCATGGAGGCAAGAGTTTGCTTCCAGAAAGACACCATCAAACATTTTGGGGACACCATCACAGAGTACCAAGCTTGGCACCAATATGTGACCGAGAAACACCAATTGGATGTTGTTGAGTTGGCATTTCCCCAAATTTCAGAATCACAGTGTTGTGTCTTGCTAGGTTGTGTCTAGCTTATTTTGTCTTATATGGGTACATGTGGAAAATGTAATATAATTTGTATATATGTTGTGAGTGAAATTCCAAGTGTCATTAGTGGAATGTGAAAAGTCTTCATGTTATGTTATGAGTTACTTGCAAAGAAGTTGAAGAGTCATGAGGGGAGTCAAAGAGTCACAAAGGGGAATGTCAAGGGTCACCCCACCCTTTGTTATAATTAGAACTTCATAACTCATAAAATAGGCTTTTGGGAGCCAAGCTTTTGGCTAGGCTTAGGCTTAGAGAAGGTTTGGGAGTATTGTGAAGAGCCTTGGCTTCTCCATAGCGTAGAGCGAGTATACTTCTTTGGAGGAGCAGGTGTTCTTGACTGTAATGTTCCACTATTGGGGCTAGTGGTCATCAATGGTGTATGTATGGATGGAACTTTCACTTATAATAATAATATCAGAGCCAACACGCTTTCATGCATATGTTGTTAATGTAGTTTGACTATTCTGGTTGCTTTGGAAATGTATGTTATTTAACTTACGCATATGCTTATGAACTACTTTGTATGCATTTGTATGAATCCTGTTGAATGCGTGTTGTTGGATTAACTCATCACTTTAATTTGTGGACTATTCTGCATTTTAGCTTGTGATGACACTTCGCTCGTGTGTTCCTTTTAAGTTGCGTACTATTATAGGCTTCTAAGGGGCACACTTCCTTTTTCCCTCCATGTGTTATAATCTTCATGCATCGCACTCGACTCTCCGGAGGATCACACACTTGCTCTCACCCAAAGTTATCATTCTTTCCTCTGCGCGCTGTCACGGTGAAGGCATTACACTACCACCCACTGTTATGACTCCTACTCCAAACAATGTGAGGTCTAGTTGGGACTTCACATTAGGGAGATCCCTTGAATGTTGGTGGGTCTAGCACCATCAACAAAACTGTATGAAAAGTTCTGTGCACGAGTAGAGGTTCCTTGCAGCTTCAGACGTCTTTCCTCTTCATCCTAGTCATGACAAGTGAGTGATCTGGTGCTTTTCTGACCTCAACCTTGCCATAAAATATGTGAATGGAGTGTCTTTTCTGGTGGATATGGACCAAAGAAAGCAAGTTTCTCCTCATCTCTGGGAGGTATAGAACATCATGTAGAAGAAAGTCTGGAAGTGCAAGCAGTTGAGCCTGATGGTGCCAAGCCCTGATGGCTTGAGTTTTGACTTGTCTGCAAAGTATATTGCTCCATCAACATTGTTAGTGAATTCTTCAAAGAAATCTCTTCTAAAAGTCATGTGGTAAGTTTCTCCTCAATCAAGCAACCAATCATCTTTCCATGAAGCAAGTAAAGCATTGAATAAGTCTTCAGTTACTCCAATGTTGCAATGTGCCACGACATAATGAATAGGCTCAAGTTCTTTTCCTTTCCCTTTACCAGGTTTTTTACCCTTCTCTTGATTTCTTTCCTGCTCGATTCTGTCCCAAGGCAACTTACATGTGGATGCATCATGTCTATCTGTTTGGTAATTTAATTGATGTTAAATTACTTGCATGAATTATCAACTAGGGCTAGTAAACTGATGAAGTGTATGTGCACTGTATGTGCTAAGAGTCTTTGTCACTCATTTAATTCCTAAGTTAATCTGAGTTATCGAAATGCACATGTTTTTCTATAGTTATGTAACTTATACAAAATGAAATCAATTCTACTTTACTTGCTTGAATAATGATCACACTCACACTTTCTTTAAAATAAAATCACTCTTGCTCTTAAAATCACACTTGCTTAACTATGAAAAATCACTCTTGAAAACCATAACTGCTTAAATGTAAATCACACTCAAAACCACACTTGCTTAAATATGAATCACACTTGCTTGAATGAAAATCAGAAAACCATACTTGCTTAAATGTAAATCACACTTGCACTTAAATCAAATCACTCTCTGCAATCACATTTAAACGAATATGTTCTAACTTAAAGAAGGATTAGTTCTGTAATTGAAAATCACTACAATGTAAAGCTTATACTCCTATTGCTATGTTAGATTGTACTCTATCCATGTGCATCTGAAATCTCTCTTCACCTGAACAATAAAATGATTAGCAGAAGCAATCTCAAACTTGTATCTAAGAATCAAAACTTAATTACTCAAATGAATTGACAAAAATCTATAGGAAATATAAACTGAAATACTAACTATTAATGAACGAAGACCTTACTATCTCGAGGGGGCCCTCCTACGAGAAGTAGGTAGCACTATCAAGCTTTCACAAGTTAACTATCCACGCATTGAGATCACACAGTAGAATGGAATCGAAACAAAGTTTTTATATATCAAAAACAGAGTGCTTACAAATAAAATTCAAGTTTGTTTTAGCCATGCTGAGAGGCATATTTATAAAACCCTTATGCAATAAATGTTTTCAGAGCTTCACACCTATGCTAATTGACATTGGCTATAATTAACTGAAGAGATAAGATATCGTAATCTTGCTCATGATTTGCTATCAATGCAGCAAATCATGAGGCGGAAAATTTGCATCTTGCTCGCTTGATTCACCTTTCACGATGGTTGACTTATCCTTTGACCAAATTGATAGAGTGCCTTCTTCATTGATCCAGTGTTCGCAAATAGAAACAAATCGTTGTCGTAGTTAATTTTCAACTACCCATGTGCCTTGTTTCCTGGTTGCGGCACCGCAACCTATTAAACCTTAGACTTAGCTGCAAAAACATTAATCAATTGCAGAATCGTTGTAATTCGGTAGCTCAAGTAGATATTAAGTTAAATAATAAAGACAAATGACATTTATGAAATATAAGATGATTATGTACCTACTATGCTTTCAACCTTGTAAATTGATACCCAAATTATAGTTATGAAGGTCAAAAAGGAAGGATTAGAGTGAAAAAGGGTTGTCAAAAAGAAGCAATTCTGGAGTTGAACACAATCTCTATTGCATCGTATGCAATTAAGATCCAAACTTTCTCCTTGGAAATGTTTGCCCCCCCTGCCTCTAAAATTCTTCTTCCTTCCTCGTCGACCACCTCTTCCTTTAGAAGAATCATGTGCACACTGAGGAGTTGTCTTTTTCCAAAAGCCTTCTCTCTTTCAACAAATTTCTTCTCGAGGGAGTCAAAGGTAATCTCCTTAAGTTTGCCACTTGTTTGCAATGAATCAAGATAATCTGAATAGGTGGGATATAGTGCCTTGACATAAGCTATGAGAGGAATATCTATTTCAACACCGGTGGCTTTTATGTCAAGCACAATGGATCTTACTTCTGATGCTAAGGCAAGAGGGTCATCATTTTTCAATTCAAGATTGAACAACTTAATGATCAATTGAACAACTTCAAGTTAAGAGTGTGAGTCATACAATTCCTTCAACTTCTTTAAGGCTTCAAAGGCATTTGAAAATGGCGAAATATGTCAACTCACCTTTTCATTTACCGAGGTTGCAATTAAGGCATAGACCTTGCTGTTTTTGTTTCCCAAATGGCAAGCTCCTTGTTTGAAGTGGGTTTTTCAGGTGCATTGTCTCCTCCATCACAAATTCCTTTCCAAAGCTCATTGAAAATGAGGGTGTCTTTTATTTTTTGGGACCAACCATGATAGTTCTCCTTGCCAGTCAGAACTACTCCCACTATGGAAATAAAGGAATGAATCATAAAAATTGATCTATGCCCAAACTAATTACAATAATTGCAAGTCTTTGTAATGAAAATAATTGGCTGTCTTCAAAAAAGTCGTCAACATACCTTCATACGCCATGCTTCAAAATATTTGTTTTTCTTTTTCAAATATATGTATAAAGCAACACCCCAATATAATGTGTGAAGCCATATATATATTCTCAATATAATACATATAACATTATATTTCACCTATTATCATTCACCATATGGCATGTAACATATGTATCAGCCTTATTAAAAGTTCATACCATCAAACCAAGAATAAATCTAAAAAAAAATTGTTCCCTGACATATTTCGGTCTTCAAAAGTCAACATACCTTAACCATTCAACGCATTCAATTTTGGCACTTGGAATTTTACACAATCGAACACCACAACATCTCTATCCAGCACTCGGGTACCTCTAGTTCGAGTGATAGGTTTAAGGTTGGAGCAACGGTCATACAATCCAGTCAACCTTCACATAGAATGCAACCAATCAACCTTCATGTAGAGTACAACACAGCCCAAGCAAACATCAGAATGAAGCAACCATCTTCATTGCACCATTCAACACTGCATATACACTTATGAATAGTTTAGATGTAGGATTCATGTGTCACAGTTTGCACGCACCAACTGTTCAAATGCATGAAGCACTCACCAGTCAACAAATAGGCCACGTAAAGTGGTGACCTTCCATAGTAGTCTTCCAACAAAGACAACGAACAATCATCACTTGGTCTTGTATTCCAGCCCACGCTTCCGTGGCGACACCTCCTAGGCAACACCACCAAGCTGAGCAACCAAGTCTCAATTCATAGCGAGGATGGACGATTCAATGGACTCAGAAGTTTTGCAATGATCGATGTACACAAAGATGGAAGTGTAGCGTTACTTGTACAACCTTCCAAAATTAGCAAAGACAGGTCTGAGCGATAAAGGTGTGGCAGATTCGGAATTGAAAGAGAGTGGCAGGACAAATGAGGACAATGGTAGGAGTTACAACAAAAAAAGCTAATTTGGGAGTTGGCTCTGATACCATGTCAGGCCAGGGGTAACTCCGAATGTAATTGTTGCATTTGCACTATGATAGAACATAAATATATACACTGAGAGGGAGATTATTGGGTTTCATCTCCTAATGTCTCTTCTTCTTCTAGTTCCCTTTGTTTTGCTATTTACAATATTTACATGGATTTGTTAGGATATTCCGACACATAGGAAATAGTTAAGTACAACCTGGTCTAGTTTAGAGTTAGGCATAGAGTTAGGTAAAGTGTGTTTCTTTACCGTTGTACATATTGTAACTTACAATCCGACGGTCACGATATGTAGTGATTCGACGGTTCATTCTCTCCTCGGTATTACCGACACTTGATCCGTGGCTTGACACCCGATTGGTCCATGAGTTCTATTTAAAGCGCATGGAGGGTCATTGTTCGGGTAATCCGTGCATGAGAGAAGCTTATGTAAATTTTCATTCTTTGATTAATAAATTGCCTGTAGTAGCCACGTTGGCGCAGGCCGTGGATTGTTTCCCTCTTTGAGGGTTTTAACCACGTCAAAAATACTGGTGTATTGATTTGTGATCTGGTTGTGAGCGGTGTCCTTTTGGTGTTTTTTCTGAGGAACTTACCCTGTAAATTCCTACATGGTATCAGAGCTATTTGAGGGCCGCGTCCGTTGGTGATCCAAATCTGAAGCCGGTAGAACTGCATGCGGCTGTCGTTTCCTAGATCTGCTGTTTCTGACTGCTTTCGGGCCGAGAGGACTGCTCTGTTGCGTTCGGAGCATCTGTTCCAGTGAGGAACCCCTTTCGTTTCACGCGAAAAGGTTTCCGGTAGCCCTAGCTGCGTCATTTTTCAGATCGGGAGGTATACAGTGTTTTTGCAGTTTACTGTTATTTTCTCTCTGCTTATTTCGGTTTCGGTTTATTTAGCCTTTTTTTTAACCGGATCTATACCTTTCATTTCTGCGTATGCTCTTTGCCCTGCGACTCTGTGCGATCTGGGCAAATCAGAAACAGAAAGGAAGGATTTTTCTCATGCGTATGCTCTTTTCCCTGCACCTTAGTGTGATCTCGGAAAATCAGAAACATTGAGAAAAATATTTAGTTTTTCGGCTAAAGCTAACTTTGAGATTTTTTTTTTTTAAATATCTAGTTTTTTGGCTAAAGCTAACTTCGAGCCGCAAGGTTCGTTTTTCTTTGCATATTCGTGTTGGGTTTTGTGTTTTGTGTTTTGTAGGGAAAAAGAGCTTTCTCAAGGCAAGCACGCAAACCGAGGCCCCCCCCCTCCCTCTCTCTCTCTCTCTCTCAAATTTTTTGTATAGATCAATTGGTTCAAAGCTATTTTAAGAGAGTAGAGGTCTTGGGTTCAAGTCTCCATTTTGTGGGGGCGGATTTTTTCATTCCCGCACATTCGCGCACTTTGCCGGCAACTTCAACAATTTTTTTTCAAAAAGCCATAACTTCTTCATCCGGAAGCCTTTTTCAGAGCCGTTTTTTTTTAAACAGCCTAATTTTTCGAGATCTATCCATTGGAACACTTACTTTCAGCATCTTCAGCTTCAGTTTTAAAAAAAAAATGGAAAGTCCATGCCAAGTCATTCTTGACAGCACTAACTACTTCCAATGGATAGCCTACATGGAAGATTTACTTAGAAGTAAAGGTCTCTACAGAATAGCCACAGACCAAGAGAAGAAACCAAAAGATGAAGACAAGGCTGCAAAATGGGAAAATAGACAAGATCAAGCACGTGGTTTGATAGGGATGTCTATTTCTCCTGATCTTAGATTCCATATTGCAGAACTTGAGACTCCTCATGAAGCATTGGAAAAAATCGCTAAAGTTTTTGGGATTAAAAATGAAATTAGAGCCCATCAACTTGAAAATGAGTTGCTTACTTTGGATCCTAATAATTTTTCTTGCATTGAAGATTTCTTGTCCAAATTCAAGACCCTTAGATATCTCTTGGAAGGTGTTAAGGTTAAGAAAGAAGATGGTAACCTTATTTATTCCATCCTTACTAAGTTGGGACCAGCCTACTCTGTATTTGTTTCCACTTTCCATTCTACAAGGGAAGCTTTCATTTGTCAAGGAAAAGACTACAAGGCCCCTTCCTTTGACTCCTTTTGTGATTCCTTAATAAGAGAACAAGAAAAACTCTTACACCTTGGTCTTCTTAATCTTGGAAACTCTTCCACGAAAGCGTTAGCCGCCCAGCAGCAACCAAATTCAAAGAATCCTAAGAAGTCATATCCTCAAAAGAATGGTCCTAAACCAACTCAGCCTCAAAATGAAAGATCATTTCAGCAAAATGATAAGACCAATAAAAACAAATGGAAGAAGACTGATAGACATTGTAACTTTTGTAATCGAGATGGCCACTTAGAATCTAAATGCTTTAAGAAGATGGAAGCCTTGGAAGCCGCAATGAAGAAACATAACATCCATGTGGAGCCTACTTCAACTTCAACTTCCGGAATGGCACTTTCTGCATGTCGTTGTCAATCATCTCAGTCTGGTTATGCATTAAATGTATCTTCTTCTTCTCATTCTCATGAGTGGCTCATTGATTCTGGAGCCTCTTATCACATGGCCAAAAACCAAGCCATGTTTTCTTCTTTAAATGATTGTAACACCAAAAATATATATGTTGGTGATGATAGATCTCTTAATGTTGTAGGGACT
The DNA here is from genome assembly GCA_031772625.1 of Pinus tabuliformis. Classification (NCBI taxonomy): domain Eukaryota; kingdom Viridiplantae; phylum Streptophyta; class Pinopsida; order Pinales; family Pinaceae; genus Pinus; species Pinus tabuliformis. The sequence goes on from CM062815.1 coordinate 743,059,365, forward strand.
GGAACTGTTCATCTAGACAATGGTCAGTTTAATGATGTATTATGTGTTCCAACCTTATCCTGCAACCTTCTATCTGTATATCAGATAACTCATTCAGGTGAAGGTAAAATTGTTGAATTTTCACCTCATGATGTTGTAATCAAGGATCTAAGAGATCCTAAACAGATTCTAGCTACTGGTATTGCTGATGATTCCACAAGGTTGTATAAGTTTCACAACTTTGGGTCATCAAATCTTCCCTCAGTATTTGTTGCTCATAATGATGAAGTGAGCAAACTTTGGCATGAGCGATTTGGTCACTTAAACTATCGCTCCCTTCAGCATCTATGTAAAGAAAATATGGTGACAGGTCTTCCTATGGTATCTTGCAGAGATGGTGTTTGTTCCGGATGTGTACTCGGAAAACATCATCGGGACAGTTTTGACAAACGTGCCTCTTGGCACGCCTCAGCCCCTTTACAGCTTGTGCACAGTGATTTATGTGGTCCTCTTCCTGTTGCTTCATTCTCTGGCTGCAAGTATTTCTTAACTTTCATTGATGATTTCTCCAGACGCACTTGGGTATACTTCTTAAAACTCAAGAGCGAAGTATTTAACACATTTTTGGCCTTCAAAGCCTTTGTTGAAAAACAATCTGGACATCAAATTCTTAAGCTAAGAACTGATAATGGTGGAGAATATGTTAAAAACACATTCATCAACTTTTGCACCGAAAATGGAATTCAAATGCAACATACTGTTCCATACACTCCACAACAAAATGGTGTAGCTGAAAGAAAAAATCGCACCTTAAAGGAAATGGCTAATTGTATGCTGCAATCTAAAGGACTCAGTCTTAGTTTTTGGGCCGAAGCAATTAATTGTGCAAATTATATAATCAATCGCACTCCTACTAAGGTTCTAGAGAATATCACTCCAGAAGAAGCTTGGAGTTCCATTAAACCAGATGTAAGTCACTTTCGTGTTTTTGGAAGTGAAGCATGGGCCCATATTCCAGATGAAAAGCATAAAGCTTTAGAACCTAAGAGTGAGAAATGTACTTTTGTTGGATATTCTGAAGATGTAAAAGGTTATAGACTTATTCCATTTAAGTCCAAAAATGTTATCATTAGAAGAGATGTAAAATTTGATGAAAATAAATCGGCCTGCGAGCCTAGTCCGGCGGATGTGCCACCTCTTCCTATCTCTTCTACTTTTGAAAACATTTCTTCTTCAGATGATGAAAGTGAGGATGATAATCCTCCCCCACCTTCTCAGGATCCTCAACTTCCAAGATGGGTCCGTGCTACTCGGGATGCAGCAGGTGATCTTGCCGGTGATCCTACAGATCAGCGACGTACACGTTCTCAGTTTGAAAGAGCCTCTTCTTTACTGGCTCAAGCTCCAGTAAATCATGATCCTGACACTTTTGCAGAAGCTTCAGGCCATCCACATTGGGAAGCAGCTATGAATGAAGAATATCATTCATTGTTGGCAAATGATACATGGGATCTTGTTCCTCTACCAAAGGGACGCAAACTTGTTAGATGTAAATGGGTTTACAGAACCAAGTATGGACCAGATGGGAAAGTTGATAAACATAAAGCTCGTCTTGTTGCTAAGGGCTTTTCACAGGTTGAAGGCATTGACTACACTGAAACCTTCTCCCCTGTTGCCAAAATGAACTCTATCCGCCTTGTTCTTTCCCTTGCTGCCTCTTTAAAATGGGAAGTCCATCAGATGGATGTTAAATCTGCCTTCTTGCATGGGGACTTGCAGGAAGAAATCTATATGGAACAACCCATTGGCTTCATACAAACAGACTCCAGCCTTGTTTGTCGACTTAAGAAATCCCTTTATGGTCTCAAGCAAGCTCCTCGGGCTTGGTATGCCAAAATGGATAGCTTTCTTTTAGAATCTGGCTTTTCTAGGTGTTATTCTGACAATACTGTCTACACCAAGAAAGTGGGCAACTCTCTTATCATCCTTGTTCTTTATGTTGATGATCTTATTCTTACTGGTAGTGATCCCAACCTTATAAACCATGTGAAGTCCAGCCTTAAAAAGAAATTTGAAATGACAGACTTAGGACACTTACACTATTTTCTCGGTCTTCAAGTCTTGCAATCCAAGGAGGGTATTTTCCTTTCCCAGTCCAAGTATGCTTGTGATATTCTTCGTCATTTTCACATGGAAGACTGTAAGCCAACCCCTTCTCCCTTTCAGTCTGGAGTCAAACTTTCAGTCTCTTGTACTTCTCCTGAAGTTGATGCTACCTTATACCGTCAACTTGTAGGAAAACTCTTGTATTTAACCCATACTCGTCCTGACCTTTCCTTTGCTGTTGGCCTTGTTGCTCGTTTTATGCAAAACCCCCGTGAAAGTCATTGGAAAGCAGCTAAAAGAATACTTCGTTATGTTCGAGGTACAGTACAGTTTGGGATTCATTACAGTGCCAAAGCAGCTCCTTTATTAGTTGGTTTCACTGATTCTGATTGGGCTGGTGACCCTGATGATCGGAAGTCTACTGCCGGTTATGTCTTCACTCTTGGTTCAGGACCTATTACATGGGCTTGTAAGAAACAGGCTGCCATTTCTCTTTCGTCAGCAGAAGCAGAGTATCGTGGTGTCGTGGAAGCTAGTAAGGAAGCCTTGTGGCTTCGTCAGATCCTATCAGAGTTTGGCTTTGAGCAGCAGCATCCAACCACACTTTGGTGTGATAATCAAAGTGCCATTCAGCTATGCAAAGATCCAGTCCAGCATCAGCGCAGCAAACACATTGAACTACACATGCACTTCATCAGAAAGCTCATTCATGACCATGTTCTTGAAGTGCAATATTGTTCAACAGATGATCAGGTTGCAGACATCTTCACAAAGGCTCTCACAGAGGCGAAGTTCACTAAACTTCGATATATGCTTGGAGTTCAGGAAGTTGTCACTAAGGGGGGATAGTCTCTAGTGCCTCCTTCCTTCTCCTATTGTGTCATATTTGTAAATCCTTCAATCCTATCCCAAGTTGTTCTTAAGGGGGGATGTTAGGATATTCCGACACATAGGAAATAGTTAAGTACAACTTGGTCTAGTTTAGAGTTAGGCATAGAGTTAGGTAAAGTGTGTTTCTTTACCGTTGTACATATTGTAACTTACAATCCGACGGTCACGATATGTAGTGATCCGACGGTTCATTCTCTCCTCGGTATTACCGACACTTGATCCGTGGCTTGACACCCGATTGGTCCATGAGTTCTATTTAAAGCGCATGGAGGGTCATTGTTCAGGTAATCCGTGCATGAGAGAAGCTTATGTAAATTTTCATTCTTTGATTAGTAAATTGCCTGTAGTAGCCACGTTGGCGCAGGCTGTGGACTGTTTCCCTCTTTGAGGGTTTTAACCACGTCAAAAATACTGGTGTATTGATTTGTGATCTGGTTGTGAGCGGTGTCCTTTTGGTGTTCTTTCTGAGGAACTTACCCTGTAAATTCCTACAGGATTTACCTAATCCCAAAGATTAGGTGTTAACAAAATATCCCCAGAAAAACCCAATGTGGGAGGCAACAAAATTTATGAGTATAATAAAAATTTTCGCCAAACTAGTGATTCTATTGAAGAGAAATACTGACAAAAATGTACCAAGGGATTTTACACTCTCTCCAAGCAATCTCGACACTTAACTGCCTCTAAAAATCAAGTTGTCCAAATCCTTTGCGTAGGCCCCGCATCACCTCTGCGCAGCCTGTCAAACGCTCATAATGGAATTGATGTTAATCAAGCTGTCCTGCCTACTACGGATTGGGAAACTGTCTCTTTGGCACTCTGGAAAATCCTCCCGGCCTCTGGAACTGAAAACAACCTTCCCTTAAGCTGAATCGAACTTCTCCGCTGAAGCAACTGCGCAGTCCTTTCGTTGCTTCTTGGACAATAATTTCAGCTTCCTCTTTTTGACTCTCTGGTACTAGAAACTCCTCCAGAAATCTACTGTGCTGCCCCTCTGCCACTTGCTATTCGATCATTGGCTCAACCTCCTCTTTTTGACTCTCTGGTACTAGAAACTCCTCTGAAAATCTACTGTGCTGCCCCTCTACCACTTGCTACTCGATCACTGGCTCAATCTCGCTGTCGAATCTCCTGTTACTGCAAAATCGAATTGCCTTGATCACTGAGTATTTGCATTGGTGTCTTTACTCCTACACTTGCGTCCTTTCTGGATCGAACTTCTCTCCCTGCTCTATTTCTGCAACTGGGTAGCTCGAATTGCCAAGGGACTCGCTGCTGCTGTTGCTGTGTCCCTTCTGGCTTGAACTTCTCTCCCTTGCTCGATAGTTCGATCTGCCAAGGAACTCACACTACTAGTGTGTACTCCATCTACCCATCGACCTCCTCTTATAATTTCCATTTGGGACTCCAATGACCACAATTAAAACTTAGTCGATGGTTGAGATCATCTCCAAGTCGATCCATGTGGGTTTCTAGAGAATTCTCACCTTTCTCAATAATTACTATTTGTTAACCATTTTTCCTAAGTTAGACTTAATAAAATTTTAATTATGGTCAATTAATTTAAGTGAGCCATATCTAGGTGGGATTTCCAAAAACTATTTCTGGGTTTTGGAGAACTTCTATGTTTTAGCCTCTCTACAAAGCCTTGAGACTAGAAAACCATCTGATTCTACAAAAACTAACACTCCCTCTTAGTGAGGAAGGTATTCTCTCCAACTAGTGTTGCACAACTGTCACAACACCCTGTCTTTGCAATATCCTCCAACCACGCTGTTGATGTTTGACAACTGTTGCTACTTGCCACTGTCCACCAACTACTACACTAATTCTGATTCATTTGCCACAGACTGTAGCTGAGCCAAACTGTTGCATCTATGCTGCCGCTGATATTGCACTGTACAACCTGTACTGCTGCCAACTTTGCAACTCAATTAACACACCCTCTCAACTGTTGTTGCTACTACTGCAACTAAGAAGCATCCAAACACTGAATCAACTGTCTCTCTGTTGCAAATGTCTCTTGAGCATCTGACCATATTAGCCTATGTACTGTCCATTGAGAAAACTGCATTGCTGTTGAGCCTCCTGCTTTGCTATCAACGCTGCTCTACGCTCCTCGACATCTAACTACCACTAATCTGCAACTATCACTCTGGAATATGACTACATCAACTGACACTGATCCTCCTGCTATTGCATACTGTGGGCCACTATAGCAAGGGTAATGATCCATGAGGAAGCACCATCCGACACAAACACCATTCGATGCTCACCTCACTAGACTTTGCCCAAATCTCTGCGTAACTCTGGGACTAAAGTTCCATATCGCCCCACCTCACTCTTGGAGGTATAGATGCAAACATGGCAAAATATTCCTCCAGCCTCGAGGACAACTTGCCTATCTCGGCGGATTCTGTCGCCTGATCTTGCTTCTCTTGCTTGTCCTTCTTCATCTGAGGACACTGAGTATTGTAGTGGCTAAACTTGCCACACCTGAAGCACTAGATATTAGATAGATTATTGTTCTTCTTCTTTTCTCCCTGCGAGCCTTGTCCCTGACTGGGACCTTTTACTTTCCCCTTTGATGCAAGGGCCACATTGTCTTCTTCCTTCACACCTTTCGATCCCTTGCTACTGCAACCGTTGATGGAAACCTTCATTAAGGTTCGACTCATCTCTTCTTGCTGCAGGTCTGACCACATCCTATCCCACCTTGGTAATGTTCGCGTCCCAAAAAGCCTTGGATGAATATTTCCCATTCCTCGGAGACACTGTTCAGGGCCAAGCACACTAGCTCTGTATCTTGAGGCGCTTCTCCTACAACTGCAAGCTCGTCTCAGATATCTTGAATTCTGGTGAGAAAGGGATTAATGCCTTTACCCTTCTACATCCTAGTGTTCCTTAGCTTCTCTTTCAAGAACATCTTCCGCTGCTCAGAAGGATTCTGTTATAGCCATGAGAGAGCATCCCACATCTCTTTGGTAGTGTTCTTGCCAGACATATATGAGACTATATGGTCTCGGACTCCATCCAGGATCATCCACTTCGCCTTGGACATCTCTTTCTTGTATTCTTTTAGTTGATTTGCATCAGTAGGAACTGGCACAACATTCTCTGCAAAGGTTTTCAAGCCATGCTCATCTAATAGGAAGGACATCCTAGCATTTCAGATGATAGAGTTGGAAGCTCCTCCAACCTGTCCTGATCTCTAAGCCCAGTTGTGACCATATTTGCAAAAACTCGAATTAGGATGGAAATCTCTTTCTTTCTCTTGCTTTGTTGCTAGCTTTGCTATTTGCACTCCCTTTCTGGAGTGAGAAAATCTACTTGCTGCAACTGGAAATATTGGATTTCTGTATTAACAACCATCTGAGAGAAATATCCCTCTGTGTGTGCACTTTCTCTTCCACCCAACACTGATTTTGCTCTAGCAAATTGCTGTAAAACCCAACTGTGCCCAGACAAGAAATATGCTTTGTGAAAATATTAGCTGCTACTCCCTTTGCCTGTTGGAATCAATTTTCTGGATATGTCGAATTTTCTGCCATCTTGCAACTAAAAATCGAACCCTTTGTCCCGCAATTCGCACTGTCTGGCTAGGCACTGCCCATCCCCAAAATTTTTTGTCCTACTGCTCCCTTTGAACAATGAAATTTTCCGCTTTCGACTTTGAGCCTCTTGTCTATCAAATATGCTCCAATACCATGTGAAAATTCCTTGAAATGTAGCAAGTGGAATTAATTCTCCTAACTAATTAACAATTTATTAATTTTTTGATTAATATCAAATTAATGACACTGCAATTTGTTCACAAAATAAAATAAATGTTGTGGAAATAAAAATGTTGGAAACTGAGAAATGTTAGCACGCACACAAAAATTATGACACTGTTTTTTTTGGACAAATGTCCCCAGAAAAGCCCAATGTGGGAAAACCGGTGCAACAGTGAGGGTTTTTATTATTATGCAACAACGAAATTTCTGAGTAGAATAAAAAATGTCGCGAAACTGGCGATTTTATCCAAGAGAAAATACTAGAAAAAATATACTGATGGATTTTTCCCTCTCTCCAAGCAATACCAACACCTGACTTCCTCTGAAAAGCAAGCCGTCCAAATCCTATGCACATGCCTTGCATCACCTCTATGCAACCTGCCCAATTCTCAGACCGGAACTGATGTTAATCAAGCCGTCTTGCTGGCTGCTGATTGGGAAACTGTCTCTACGTCACTTAGGAAAATTCTCTTGGCCTCTACAATTGAAAATGACCTCCCCTTTAGCCAAATCGAACTGCTCTATTGAAGCAACTACACAATCCTTGTGCTGCTTCATGGAGAATTATTCCGGCCTCCTCTTTCTGACCCTTTGGTATTAAAACTCCAGAAATCTATTGTGCTGCCACTTTGCCACCGGCTACTCGATCACTGGCTCAATGTCACCGCTGAATCACTTGCTATTGCAAAATCAAACTGCCTTGATCACTGAGTATCTGCATTGGTGTCTTTAATCAAGCCGTCTTGCTGGCTGCTGATTGGGAAACTGTCTCTCCGTCACTTAGGAAAATTCTCTTGGCCTCTATAATTGAAAATGACCTTCCCTTTAGCCAAATCGAACTGCTCTATTGAAGCAACTACACAATCCTTGTGCTGCTTCATGGAGAATTATTCTGGCCTCCTCTTTCTGACCCTTTGGTATTAAAACTCCAGAAATCTATTGTGCTGCCCCTTTGCCACCGGCTACTCGATCACTGGCTCAATGTCACTGCTGAATCACTTGCTATTGCAAAATCAAACTGCCTTGATCACTGAGTATCTGCATTGGTGTCTTTACTCCTACACCTGTGTCCTTTCTGGCTCAAACTTCTGTCCCTTCTCGATCTCTGCAACTGGGTAGCTTGAACTGTCAAGGGACTCAGTGCCGCTGCAATGCCCCTTCTGGCTCAAACTTCTCTCCCTTGCTCAATCTTTGCAATTGGGTGGTTTGGTCTGTCAAGGAACTCACACTACTGGTGTGTACTCCATCCACCCATTGAACTCCTCTTATAATTTCCAGTTGGGACTCCAACTATCATGATTAAAACTTAATCGATGGTTGAGATCATCTCCAAGTCAATTCGTGCGAGTTTCTAGAGAATTCTCACCTTTCTCAATTAATTACTATTAATTAACCATTTTTCCTAAGTTAGACTAAGAAAATTTTAATTATGGTCAATAAATTTAATTGAGCCATCTCTAGGTGGAATTTCCAAAAATGATTTCTAGGTTTTGGAGAGCTCCTGTGTTTTAGCCTCTCCACAAAGTTTTGAGACTAGAACACCATCTGATGCTACAAAAACTAACATGGTCAACCTTATTAGGTGCTTCCAACCCCTAAGGTAAAGTGATAGGTCCAAGGTCAACCCTTTTGTCCATAGGTGTTTGTGATAATGGTTGCTATTAGAGGGGAAAGTATTCCTGGTGAGGTGCCATGGCCATGGGACCAATTGATGGGGTCAAGTATTATGAGTGTATATATGTGAAGAGGGAGCAATTGTGGTGGCATGAGTCACGTCACCCATTTTTCTTTTTCCACCCCTCTATTGCACCTTTACTTCTTTTTGATAATGCTTTGATGAGATGTATAATTGAGGTGCTTGAGCTTGCATTTGAATGGTTTAGCATTTACTACCCCCTAAGATGAGACAACTTCTCGCTCATCAGGGTTGAGACATTGCAAGGGTTCTGATTTGATGTGATGGAGCATCTGCTTTGGAACCAGATGATGGCTAATGAGGGGGGTAGAGCTGAAGTTAGGCTTTTTCCCTTGTGCTAATCTTTTTTCTTTACCATGTTTTGCATTTTACCATTATTTTTATTTGTGGCGATTCTATGCTTTTAACTTTCTTTTAGTTGCATCAACTTCTTAGGGCAAAGTTTTCTAGCTCTAATTGAAGGATGAAGACATGAAGGTGCCAATCCCAATGAACCAATGACAACAAGCTCAAAGGATGGAGGTGGTATCAAAGGAATGATGTGAAATAGAATGTGTTAAGTATGGAATAGGGTAATGGACATGTTATTTCAATCCAAGACTCCCAAGTAGTGCCCTTCCTATACCCTAAATCCTCAGAGCTTGTCCCATTGGAATAGGGTCAAAATTCAAAGACAAACCCCCTTAGCAAGGTGAAAGAATAAGTTTATAGTGAAGATCGATCAATCATCCAGATCACCCCTTTATTCTTGTTGAAATTGCCAAATTATTAAGTAAAAGCGCTTGATTGCAAAATGGTTGAAGTACCTGACAAGTTGTGACCTACCTTCCTTCAAGGGGAATGCCAAATGGTGAGAGGTGTCTGAAAAAATGAGTGGCAAAGGAAAGTAGCATATCATCATATATATGAGCTATTAGAGGGTTGCTGGTTAGCTGGCTGTCCAAATCAGGAGAAAAACTTCTCCTATGGGTCACTCACATTTTGGTGGGTAACATGTACCATTCACTATGTCATCGAGTGTTCATCTTGCAATATCCTTTATTTGGTCGGCTACAATGAATCCAATTGGGAAAGAAAAATGATAGTAGAAAATCGTCTTTGGGTTATGCATTTCATCTTGCTATAAGTCCAATTTCTTCTTGTAGCAAAAAGCAATTTTCTATTGCATTTTCTGATATTGAAGTTGAATACAAAGGTGCAACTTTGGCTACTCAAGAAGAAGTTTCTACTTGATGAATTGGATCTCCACCAAATGCTACTACTACTATCTATTGCAACAATCAAATCATTATTGAATTGAAAAAGATATCGTTTTCCATGCAAGGTTAAAGCACATTGAAATTCATCATCATTATGTGAGGGGGAAGATGCAAGGCATACAAGTAGAATAGAAGTTTTTCAAGGCTGAGGAGAAAATTGCGAATCTTCACCAATTGTGTGAATGAATCTAAGTTTGTGAGGCTTCATCATATGTTAGGGATGAGAGAGATTGGCATTAAGGGGCTAATGCTTGAGATTTAATGCATACTTTAAATCTCATCAAGTTTGATGATGAACAACAAATCAACTTTTGTAGGGGTATATTGGTGATAAAGTTAATTTAGAGGCCAATTTACCCCTTCGTGTGGCTCCATATTGCTTACCTTACGTGGCTCCTGTGTTTGTGATCTCATTGCGTATGTCATGGATGTGTATATATTCTCAATCCTTTTTCATATTAGGAAACATATTATTCTCTTTTTATTCTCACTAGTGCACGTGCACCTTTAACATTTATTGGGTTTCTTCTTTTGCATCACCTTTCTTCTTCCATTGGATTTTGGTTTGTTTTATAAATTTTTAACAATAATATATATATATGTATATATATATATATATATATATATCTTTGATTTTGATCCAATGAAGTCTACTATTTATTTGACTATTAAACCTAATAGTATGGTCAACTTGCATTTTGATTGATAGCTTAGTTGTATATGCATCTTTGAATGCGAGTTTATCCATGTGTGCCATGATATCTCTTTCTTTGTTGAAATTTATCTACAAATATCATACATAAATGTTTTGTAGACATCTTAGGATTTTAGGTAAAAGCATGAAGAGATTTTGAGGTTTTGTAGATTTTTGTGCTAAATGCAAATCTATCACTACATGTGCAGGTTATGCAAAGAAACTACGAAGTTCTTCTAGGTATTTCATCGTCTCCTTTTGTTTCATTGTTGCTTATTTTTGAGTTGGTAGGTATTCAAACATCAGCAATCCTCAGAAAATAAGTCTAGTTCAAATTATGAGTATAATGGAAGAGGTCTTCGTCACTTGGATTTTGTTAGATTATGATTTGTATGTGGCAACTCTAGTATAATGTTTCATTCGGCAATATTTTTGAATAGCTACATATTTTTTTTTCCTTTATCTTTGTTTCTATATTGCAGTTAGTCAATTTACTCTTTATGGCGTACTCAAGGGGAATAAGCCAGACTTCCATGTGGCTATGCCACCGCAAAAAGCAAAACCTTTCTATGCATCTTTGGTAGAAAAGTTTTGTAAGGCATACAGTACTAATGCCATAAAAGGTACACATCAGATTTAATGTATTAATTATTGTTTGTTCTACAGTCTACTTATGCAGTATAAAATATACAACTAATTACATTATTGTTTTTACCTTTTTTTAATCCCTACTTCATATACTTACATCAAGAAAAAAAGAAAAGGTGGAAGGGTATAGAAAATGGTATTTACATTCTTTTCCTTACAGCAACAAGAACAATGATATAATCTAAATAAGCACCAATGTCTAACAACCCTGCATCCTTGTTTGTTCTCTGGAAGCTATTTACTTGACTTCACTAACATTTTGTACCTATCTTGTAATTATTTTCTATGTGCAAACCTTGGCAACACATTCATAATCACATGTGTTGAAATTGGCAGCTAAGGGATGAATTTCCTTGAATAAAATCTCATTTTTGATAATATTGGAGTGACTTTCAAAGAACAGAAAATCCTATCTATCATTTCATGCATGAATTTCCAAAAATAGCGAACCACCTTGCTTCAATTGGTAATCAAGTATAGATGATGGAAAATCACTTAACTTATCCTTAATCAATCTTAATTGTTCAATTTTTACTTAATCATCAATATTATTATTATTATCCTTATGATACTATAATATTATTATCAAAAAGGAAATACATGTCACCTTTTCTTCTTGGCACTCAATCATGTCACTTCGCACCTCTCTCTCTTTGATGACATTCGTGACTCTCTCTCTTAATGGATTCACTGCACTCCTCTTACATTGTCTTTAATCCTCTTACACTCATTAAAGACTCGTCATAAAAGATTCCTCTTACGCACTTTTCAATGCATATGTTACACTCTCTCCGTTATGGCATGAGTTTCAAGGCATGCATACCTCTCCTTTTAAGGCATAAGTTACGAAGTGTTAAAATTGGCAACTAGGGCCATGTTGTCGCACAGATTGTCACGACAATGCTCAGACCGGGGCCTGTCACCCTGATCCTTGATCTCTCCGTTTAAGCCGTCTCCCGCGGCTAAGGGGGGTAGACCCTATGGGACAATGGATAACCGTGGACCAGTTGGGTTGGGAGACAGAGCAAGGTGATTTAGCACTTGATCGATTTTAGGAGTTAATGTACCAGTGCCTTATGGAGTTAATGATTAAATTGTTTATCAGATGCTGCAGAAATATGGACTTTGTAATTCCACCATTAACAATCATTTATCAAATAACCCAAGCAATGCAAGATATTCAACAAACGCACAATGCCTAAATAATGATTCAACAATTAAATTTCTAAAGAATGAATGCTTAAACAACCACGAAATTTAAATGCTGACCAGATTTCAAATAGTTAATCTCCAGATATAAACATTTTAAGCACATTTAACTTCACCACAACAGAGAAAAGATTTAAAAAAAAAGAATTTCCAATTTTTAAATTAGCTTTTTTCAAATTTTTTTAATTTTTATATATTTTTCTTTTTATATTTTTATGTTTTTTTGTAAATAAAACAAAACAAAACAAAGCAAAGCAAAAACCAAAGTCTAATCTAAAATCTAAAAAGAACCTTTAGATGCCCCTTTTTTTTAATTTTTTATACTTTTATTATTTTTATATTTAAATTTTAAAATTAAAAATCAGGAAAAATCCTAAATCTATTCTAAACTAAAATTCTAAAAATAAAAAAAATAAGAAGGAACCTTTAAACCTTTTATGATTTTTAATTTTTTTATGAGATTTTTGTAGATTAAATGAAAATCTAAACCAAAATAAATCAAACTCTAGAATTAACTTTTTATGCCTTTATATATATATATATATATATATTTTAATTTTCTAAATAAAACAAAAATAAGCAAAAAATAAAATGAAACCTAAATTTATTGACACTAAATTGAATTAAATAAATAAATATATACAATTAAATTGAAATTTAAAAACGAAAAATTATTAAAAAATCTAATTCTAAAAAAAACAACTAAAGTCCTAAACTAAACTAAAACTAAAAAAAAAATTAAAAGTTAAGCTGAAAAAAGAACAAATCAAAAATCTTTTTTTATTTTTAAAACATTTATGATTTTTTTAATTTGTTATTTGTTATTTTTTTATGATTTTTGATTCATATAAAAAAAATAAAACAAAACTAAATCTAAACGTAACTATATAAAACTCTTAGACAAAACTAAAGATTATAAAAATCTACCTTAACACATGAACATATATATATATATATATGTATATATATATATATATATGTATATATATATATAATCAAACCCATAAAAAAAAAACCTTAACCTAGCACCGTACGCATATGTCAAAAAATACTCACGCTAAATCTTTACAAAGTAAAAATGCGTTCATAATCCTATTTTTATTTTAACCAACGCATAAAATTAACTATAACCCTAGCCGTATATACAAAGGGAATTGAAATGTTTTGTTTAGCGTTTGCAGGTGTAAGGGAATCCGACGGCTGAAAAGAGCAAGGAGTTTGGACGTGAGCAGAGAAGACAGCGCAAAGGAAATGTGGGTAAATTATTTTGCAGGAAGTGAGCAGCTGTAGATTCGTTTTTTATTATTTTTTTTATATTGCAGATTTGGGAGCGTACGGACCACGTGGGAAGGGGCTCGTATGGCAGCAGAAGGATGAGAAAACGCAGGCAGAGGACGGGTAGATATATGGCAGCGTTGAGGAGCGATGCAGGTTGGAAACGCTGAAGGTTTTGCAAAGAAAAGTTTGATGAACCAGCGTGAAGGGTTTCTTTGCCAGTGTAATGGAGTTGTAGTTCTGAAATAGAAGCCTGCGTGGGGACAGAAAGTATATGGCTGTGGAGAGCTGCGTAGGAATATTTGTGGGCAGCGTTTGGAGAAGGTTTGAATAGTGGAAAATAGCCCAGAAATTTTCCAGATTTTGAAAAAATTTTAGAGTCCACAACCAGACCTTAAAAATTCTGAAAGCTTTTGAGAAAAATAACAGTGAACACAAAATCAAAATTTTCCTGCAACGAAAATGAAACCCCAAGCAGCAATTGAAACTGAAACTGGTGGCCCAGAATCCCCAGAATGTCACAGCATATTTTTTTTTTTTTTGAAAATTTCTGTCAAAATGAAATCCCAGGCAGCAAACAGATAGCCTGGAAGAACCCTCGAATTTCTTCAGAAAAACCTGCAAATTCTCCAGTAAATTTTAAATTGCCCTGCATTCAGAATTGTTTAATGAAAACCCCGGAAATTTTCAAGATCTGTACCTGCAACCTGCAATGGAAAAAACAGGAAACCCAGAAGTAAAATGTGCCAGAAACAAAACTGAAAACCCTAAAACCAGTTAAATAATTACAATATTTACAGATTTCCGACTCTTAAGCAGCCAGATTTGTCAATAATCACAGTAATATTATAAGAATTTAATTTTAATGTGAGATACTTCAGAAAACCCTGCATGCATTCATAAAAAATTTCAGATGATAAGCCCGAGATTAAAACTAGCTGGGCTCTTTCAGAAAACGCAATCCGAGAGTTGGCTGGTTTAGCCGAGAACTTCCCCTAATACCCAGTAAACTCAAGACTAAGATTTCCTGCACAGCTTAAAATCAACCATTAACATAGAGGGAAAAAACGATATGAGATCTAGATCAAATGGAGATACCTGCCATTATATTTCAGAATCTAAACTATCATTCAAACCCCAAAGATCAGACAAGATACCTGTGCATGAATCAATCTTCATCAAGCTATTATCGATGACTGAAAATAAAATTATGCAGAAAAATAAAAGATCTTACAGCATTTTCAGAAGAGTAACACCAGCAAGATTTTTAACCCCAAAGTCTTTCTTTATTGCACAAAAATGACTACAAGAGAGCTTTCTTTAGCACCAGACTCTCAGATCCAATCTCTTCTCAAATGACCCCTGACACCCTATTTAAAGGAAAAATTCCCAACGGCTAGTCCGAGTGATCCATGTCAAAATGATCTCGACCGTCGATGAGAATCAAGATTTCTTTTATTCTCATCCGTCGAATTTTTAAATGCATTTTAATATATTAAAAAATTAAAATTCTGCATTTATTTACTCAAAAATTTGACTTATTATTATTTTATTATTTTTTAAAATTTTAAATTTTTTATTTTTGGATCCTCGAACTTAGCCTTTGGAAAAATCACTGAGGACCTAGGACTTAGGACTTATGAGGGGATTAAAACATTTTCTATCCCTCAAGACACTTTACATCATGACTTTTACAATTTTACATCTCAAGGGAAAAAGCCCATTTGACATAGACCCTCATAGACCACCCAGTTCTGCGACCAAATATAATCTAGCAGATCAACACACTAGGATTCCTCTAAGATTCTAATGACAAAATTCATTCCGGCTTTGGGGTTAGGCTGAAGGAAAACTCTGTCGATCATGGATCGGTGAGACAAAAAACCTTCCGGAATGTAGATTATCACTAGAAAATTAGGTCCACCTAGGAAATTTACATACATGCTCAGATCTACTAAGATTATTTACAATTTACACATGCAGATTGGGTTTACAACATAACATGATCAGGTCGACGATGACTGTCGAATGACAGACATGTCGATTAAGCGCCATCCCTTTTGCGAAAGAGGTGGTGTACTGCTATGGGTAGTTGACACGTAGTGGTCAACAGGCCAAATTCCACCTTAGGACAACTCATATGATGGAGATGACTATTGCATTGGATTCCTTTTTTCGAGAGGTCCAATTTTGATATAAAGATCATCTCATTCTGACAAGCAAAAATGGAATTTTGAATTTATTTTCTCTCATGCACAAACTATCGAGGTCGGCCTCAGTCAAATGTAGGCTCATAAGCCCAACAAATGTGTCTCCTCACACTCAATGAAGTGTATAAATAGGAGTGACCTCTCTCCTCATTTGGACATAACTCATCTCATCACATATCTTGCTCTCTCCTCTCTTGATTGGTTTGTACAGCTTGGAGGTAGCCTTCTCTACTTCACACGTGTGAAAGGAGGACGAATTTTTGGGTTTGTTTGCTGGCCGAATTTCAGGAGAACATGACAGTGTTGAATAGGGTGCCTTTGACTAGCGTTGATTGCGTTTTCTTAGGAAGAATTTCAATATTTGGAGGCCGCAGTCATTGGCACAAAAATTGAGGTGATTGGGATAGTTTGATCGGTTTGACTTCAGTGTTGACTTCATATTTGACTGCAGAATTTACAGTAGTGTTTTCTCTCTCCTTCGACTGGTTTGACCAAACTGTTTTGGGCTGACTTTTGACCATCTTGGAAGGCTGAATTTAACTACTGATTTGACAGGACTGTTTTGGGCAAGTTAATTTGATATTTGTACTCTCTCTGTTGAACTATTGAAGAATAATAAGAAGATTTGATCAAAGGGTTCCCCCACATTGGGGTTTTTCCTTGGCATCCGCCACATCGTGTCCTCTTGTCTTGGCTTGTCTTCTGCAAATGTTTTTTTGTTCTATCTGCATTTACTACCAATGTGTTTAAATTAATGCGATTGCTACAAGATATAATTGGAAATTGTCATTTGGCTGATAAGGAACATTGAAGTAAATTGTGCTAAAGCATAGAACATACCATTACTATCTAAAATTAAGGCATGCAGAGTTCCTACTAGGCATGCATTTACCTCTACTTAATGACATAAGTTACAAGGGATGCGTTGCCTCTCAATAATGGCATGTGTTACACTCCCTAAATTTGCATATGTTACTCTTCCTCAAGGCATGTGAGTTACTCCTCCTTTATGACATGAACTCGTTGCTCCTCCTATATATATGTGCCTCTTATCTTCACTCCTTACTTGTGCATTGTGAAAGGAGAATTTGAACTTGTGAAAGAGAGAGTTAGAGAGACTAGAGAAGGATTGAGAGAGAGAGAGAAAGAGAGAGAGAGACTTGGAGAGTAAGAACAAAACTTGGTGAGGCAAAGTGATTCAGTGTTTACATCTGCGACTGCTACTAGAGATCTTCTTACTACAACTTGTTGAGATTTGCGTGAACTTACTCATTTTCTTGATCACTCTTTGTATTCAGTTTCTTTGTTGAACAATTGATTTCTAATAGAAGAAGAATCTGGTTGGGTTTTCCCCTTGTGGGTTTTGCCCTGGTCATTGGAATTTTTGATGTGTCAGACTTAGAAATTTCAACAAAAGGGACTTTTCCTCGTTGAACTCTTCTTTGTAATCCTATCAGCCCACAAAGCATATTTAGTCTTGCTATCCCATGTTATTTTGTTATCCCCTACTATCTTCTTTATGATAGTGATCAATTTTTTATTGCTAGACTCAGCTAGGCCATTACCCTGAGGATGGTAGGTTGACGAGTGGAATAAGACAATACCGTACTTAAAGTAGAATGATGAGAATTGAATTGTTATGAATTTAAATTCATAAAAATTAATTAACATATTAAAATATTATTTAAATAAATAAATGATTAATTATAATCAATTAATTAACAATTAATTAGTTAAATGAAGAGGCATTAGTCCCAAGGGACATGTCTCTTTGATTAGGCATGGCCAGTCAACACCTATTAAAGGAGCACCGCCTCAGCCTTGTAATGATCATTCGAATTTTATCAATTAATATATATATTACATTCAAAACTCATCTGGTGTATTTTTACAGTCAAATAGCAAATTAGAAATTTAAATTTCTAATAGCGGTATCAGAGCCAGAAATCGTCTGGCGACACCCAAGGTGTCTTGCTGGCTGTCAAGCCCTACAAGCCTCCCATCATCGACTTGTTTGCTTTCACTTCTGCAGGTCGACAGGCAGCATCCACTGGGTTCTTGGCTCCATGGGTGAACAGGCTCCGGACGTGGATGCTGTGTTTACGTTAAGCATTGTAAAACGCTGATGCAGGTCCACGCAGCAACGAACTATCAAATCAAAGCGAGAGCCACAGGGTTATGGGAAGAACCACTGTGACGTCGTTGGAGCCACTGTCTCGAAGAAACAAGGGGTCATGATGAGCCACAGGGGACGTCGGGAAAAACACAGGTAGGGTCATGGTCAACGGACTTGACTCCAGAACAAAACGTTGGCGTCTACTCTGCGGTGTGAAGACCTAACCCACTGTGCCATCCGAGGAGTTCCGGGTGTCATGCATTCCAGGTAGCAATCTACGTCGCTATTAAACACACCCGTCCTGTCAGAAATGTCAACAGTCGTGGCTGTTCGAGCGATGGGTTTTCAAAGGACGTGACTCGTGGTTGTCAACAGACGGGCCCCAGTTATCGATTCGGAAACGGTGATTTGATCGGGGCTTAGTGAGTTATAAAATATATATATATATATATATATATTATATAATTATTTTATATAATATATATATATATATATATATAATTTATAATTATATAACATATATATAATTAAAAAAATTATTATTATTATTATTAAAAAAAATTGGGTCCGGTAGGAAAAAGCGAAACAAAATGGCAAGTAACAACAATAATGATGATATGAAAAAAATTCAAGAGGACATCAGCAAGTTAAAAAAACACTTTCATAACGTTGAAAAGTCAGTTAC
This sequence comes from Pinus tabuliformis, assembly GCA_031772625.1. Lineage (NCBI taxonomy): Eukaryota > Viridiplantae > Streptophyta > Pinopsida > Pinales > Pinaceae > Pinus > Pinus tabuliformis. The sequence goes on from CM062815.1 coordinate 743,077,909, forward strand.
TAAGCAGGACCAAATGGCCATCGATATCTCTTACTTAAAAAACTTGACGAGCCAGCGTTTCAGAGAGAATGATCCACTTTCAGCTACACAGAGTCCCAAGACTCCGGAAGGTGAGACTTCTCTAGAGCATGAGTTCCTGAGGCATGAGAAGCAACAAATACCACAAATTCACTTCGAAGTAAGCCATTGTTATACTAAATCTTCCGAAAGGAACCATCTTAAAATAAAAAATGAATTACCTAAGTATGATGGTAAGAACTATAAGGGCGCCATCGTATGGGTAAATAAGATGGACGCCATTTTTTTAGCGAACCCTCCACTCGGCGAGTAAGAAAGAGTCATGACTGCGTCCAACTACTTAGAAGAAGAATTGTACGATTGGTTTTTGTGGTGGTCGTCTAAATGTACGGGTTGTTCATTCAATTGGCAAAACTTTAAAAACGCCTTGCTAGAAAGGTTTCATGAGGAGGAGGAGGATGATGTCTACGAGAGATTCGTTCACCTGAGGCAAAAAGGATCAGTGAGTGAATACACTCACAAATGGGAAGTATTAGCAGTAAGGCAGAGAGGGTTCTTAGATGAAGAGCTGTTAAAAATGTATCGATGTGGCCTTAAAGATTACATTCGCGAAGAATTAAAATTGCATAAACCTAAAACCATTGAGGAGGCCAGACACACATCCATAATTATCGAACGACAATATAAACTTCACAAAGCACCATATGCCAGTAACGATGGAACTAACAGTCATTCCAAGGGGAAGGCAGGTAAACCATCGTCAGAGAATACTAGAAAGTACATTCCACCACCATTGCGAAATGGAGGGAAACAACAATCTAGTGTGGAAAGGAAAAAGGATGGAAAACGCTGGAAGTGTGGAGACAAGTATTACGCAGGACACAAGTGTGCAACACAAAAATTGTACAACTGTGAAGCCAAACAAGAAGAGGAATCTTTAGAAGACAGCTCTGACAAAGAGGACAATGAAGAAAATGCAAACCCTAGTCTAGAATCAAAAGAAGATATGCCACAAATTTCCTTAGCAACCATCATAGGGATAGCTCAACCACAAACTTTGAAGCTTAAAGGTCACATCAAGAAGCAAAGCATTATCGTTCTAGTAGACTTAGGAAGTATGCACAATTTCGTAGATGTCAATGTTGCAAAAAGACTGAACATCTTTGCTTGGTAGCAGATTTAAAAGTTATGGCAGCAGATGGAAAACGTATAGACGGAGTAGGAAAGTGCCATAAGGTTAACTTGCAATTAAGTGACTATGCAATGGAGTCCAGTTTTTATACAGTTCCCCTAGGAGGAGTAGATGTTGTTTTAGGTGTACAATGGTTAAGAACACTAGGCACATATTCAACAAATCACTTAAAGCATTAAATTCAAATGGGATGGAAGGAAATATAAGTTGTTCGGGTTTCAGGCACCACCAACTCAAGTCATCTCTGCTCAATAGATGAAGAAACTTATTCGCAAGGGAGCACCAACATTTGTCGCACAATGTCTGTAGTTGGAGTTATTATCGACAGAAGGGATTCATCAACCA